>VZDJ01004378.1:15578142-15735393 GCA_008694505.1 Cyanoderma ruficeps
AAAAAAGACCCCAAACCACATGGCAGAAATCAGGCCTGAAAAACCAAGAAAACCTGCACTACAGCAGTTTGCACAAAGCTCCTGCATCTCTTTACCTAATGTTTTCAGACCCTTGAAGGATCTTTTTTCCATGTGCAGCTAATTTGCTGTTCTACTTAGAAGATTTTCCCAAGGAAATATACAAAATAGTATAAATGCGTTTGGATGCTTTTCTGCTTTTGAAAATTTGAAGTTTTATAAATGTCAAAAGTAACTTGATATTTAACAAGGCCTTTATTAGTCTCTCTTAAGTAACAACTTGTATGCTTGCTTTGGAATCTGCTGGTCCCAGCAAAAGCTTATGCTGCAACAGTTAATGCTGGGGGAACTGTCCCGAGCATGTGTCTGAGGGTGCCCTGTCAGGTAGGGGCAGAAACTTATTCTTACTCACAGCTTCACACAAGCCGCTGACCCCATGCCCAGAAGATTCAAGAGTTCTTTTTCAGAAGTATCACATAGCAAATAGTTTGAGTGGTATCTCCCATCACTACCTCCATCATGTCTCTGGCATCAGCTCAGTGTGAGTAAACCAGCACAGGAAACAAGCCAGAATATGTGAACTGTTCCACACAAAATCGTGCACAGCTTTCACAGATGCATCAATACTGTTGTAGATTTAGTGATACTCTATTTTGATGTAATAATGACAATGTCATGGCTTTTGAATGCCCCTTGGGTTTTTCCCCCTGTGGAATAAGCTTTGCAGTGCTACCACCCCTTCCTACCCTGTTTTCTTTGCCTGCAAGACTAAGATATAGGTGCTGATACAGGATTCTAAAAGGCTTGGGGGTAACAGAGTGAATTAAACATTCCTCTTCCAGCTGCTGCTGTTCACAACACTTTTGACAGACAAAATACATCACACATTCTCTTGTCTGTTTAATATAAACAATTGGTATTTTAAGTGGAGTCCAGCATCAACCCCAAATAGGAGGATCCAGACATGCAGTTCAGATAGAAAACTAAGAAGTGTTCTAAATTTATATAAAAGCAGTTTGTTTGCAGACAGTTCAGCCTATGCCTAACACATTGTCTACTGCAGCACATCAAACTGTGGAAGCTGAGAGACCAGTGGCTTGTCTTTTGAGGAAAAATGTTTAATTTTTCATCTCAAAATTATTTCAGCATAACTTTTGATCTGCAATTTTTAGTAGAAAATATAAAATGACAGGGGAAAATCAAAATTAAAATATAGTGGTTTTGCTTTGATATAATGAACTCTTTGTATAATGCAACATTTTAGTCAACCTAAGAGGTGTTTTGGAGGAAAGCTTCTTTAGAGAGAATTTTCCTTTTTGTCTCTTCTGGAATGAAGAGGTTGGAAATCACAGACCTCATTAGATAAAGCAAAAAAATCTAGCTTCTCTGTAGGTTTACTTCCTTGAAGCTGAAGCAAACCTGAGATAACAAAAAGGCTTTAATGCAAACTCAACTTTAGTATACAAGCAACATGATGAGAATAGTGCCAATCTTTGTAATTTTAGGAATTCTAATATGATTGTTGCAAAGTGCGATTTGCTAAAATTTATTTCATTTCTTAAATGAGAGAATTTTCAATGAAAATGTTATACACTGAAAAAGTTCCTCACTCCTGACAAAAGGCATTTGGGATGCAATAATACTCAATTGTAAACCCCTTCTTTTTTGAGTCTTCACAATGTATAGCTCCATAGCACAGGGGAGGTAACATTCTGTACAATATCGCTTTACACAGATGGTGTTAAAATTCCATTTCCTTAAAGTTTTGCCCTTTGTGGGCATGAGGACCTCTCTGGAAACCTCTCTGTCAATTTTCCTATGTCAAAATCTAAGCATGCACCTCAATATGAACCTGGACCAGGTTCATTTAGGAATGAACCCTCTAATTACTAGCATGGGTAACATATCTGATAGGAAGCATTTAACTTCACTTCTGCTTGCACTTGCCAGGAAAAAAGCTAAATGATAGGTTATGAATTTTAAACAATGATTTTCCCTTCATTCCTTTGCAATGGTCAGTGGCCAACTGCACTTGGCCCTGAAGGGTCTACAATAGTGCCAGTAATGAATCACAAATAAACAACTTGCCACCTTTTCAAAAGGAAGCCAGCTAATTAATTTCTTTTAAATTGAGACTTCCTCTAAAATGAAAAGGTCCCCATAGCTTCTGCAGCCATCAACTGGGTTTATAACTTTTAAAAAAATAGAAGTAGGGCACAAGGAGTAAAAATGAAAACAGCTTCAGGTTATTCAATTTCCTGTTTGTTTAAATTTGTCCTTCCTGACATGCAGATTCATCACACTCCTTTCCTGGTGACTACTTCATTTGATTAGTTTAGTTAGGTATTCAGAGGGATTTTTATCTTCTGACTCATAAAATTCTTGAATTGCCTCAAGAATTTCCTGTGTCTGACTGGAATTTTATGTCCTTGTAGTTTTAGCTGGACTCCATGAAGAAGCTGCTGTCTAAATTGCTCTGCTTTTGAGGTCTTCAAACAGCAGATCAGGAGCCAGTTCTGAGCTCGATTCCTGCTTTTCAGGAAAACGGATCTGTGCCAGCACTTCACCTCTTTAAAACTGTAGTCAGAAATTTTTCCTAGTATTTTTAAACTCTTATTTTCCTGACAGTACTTCCCCGTGCTGCCCATGCCCTTCCCAGGTGTCCACTTCAGAATATTTGTCCAATTCCAAAAATGCACCCCAGTGGCTCAAAGTGCAGCCAGCACGCTGTCCCATCAGGTTTTCATCACTCTCTTGCTATAAAGCAGAGAAGCTGAGGTTACGGGTATATCGGGCCATTTAGCAGTTAGTGAGATATGCCTTTGTATATCCCTCCCCTGTCTTTTTTTCAAATCCTTTCTGAGGAGGGTGAGAGCTAGGTTAGGCTGGAGCCCTGGTATGTGCTGCTTTTGAAGGGTTCAGCGAACTGAAGGTGATGCTTTTTGACATGTGAGCTCCAGAAATGTACCAAGTGATTGTAGCGCCAAGGCGGCTGCTTCTCCTGCCTTCGCTGCCTTGTCGGCGCGGAAGGACGGCCCTTCCCTGCCCTGGGTCAGCGGGGCTCGGCGGTACCTAGGAGTGGCTTTGACGAGGAGGAAACGGGCGGCGGAATGGCACCCCGCCTGTCTTCCAAAGTCTGAGGGGGAAAAGTGGAAAAAAACCTGCTCAGCCTTTGCGGTGTCGGTGTCCCGTCTCCTCTCCCGGGTCACGGTGACGTAACTGCGCAGGAACAGCCCCGAAACGCGGCTGTATGACCACCGTCCCGTGCCTGCCTGTCTGTCTGTCTAGCCATGAGTTTGCTTCCCCCGAGTTCGTTCGCATACGGGATCGGCAGGTGGAGACAAGAACATGCGCTGTGCCGAGCCTCCCGCGCTCCCCCCGCCCGAAGGCGGCAGCCGCCGCTGAGGAGCGGCCGGGCGGGCCGGGGGCATCCGCCGCCACAGCCCCCGCCCGGCCGGGCCTTCCCTGCGGCCGGAGCTTTTCCCTCGCCCTGCCTGTCCCAGCCCCGGTGCCCTCCCGGCAGCGGCGGGAAGGGGCAGCGCGCAGGGGCACCGGCGCGGAGGGTACACGGCCTCACGGGCAGTGAGCCGTGCCCTGCTACGGTACTGGCACGTCAGGATGGCCCAGAGGAGGAAGCCCAGGGAAACGCAAATACTAAGCAGCTATGGGCGTTAGAGAAAAGAGTATCCGAAGAGCATCCATAATTGGTGCTGTGAATGGCAGACTACTACAGTTAGCCTGGCGTTGTGAGAAGCACCATGTAATGGAGGTAGATCCACATGAGTACAGGGCATTTTCTTTGAGTTGCTTCAATGCCTCAATGAGAGACACTATGCTGCATGTCCACTGCTTAGCATTTTGCCTCTCCAGTTTTCTTCTGTATACAGGTCCATTTCCTTTTGCTGATACTTTCTAAATCTTTTATTTCTTCTCTTGTTTATTGCAACAGGTTTCTTTTCCAAGCAAATTACTCCTTTGTACATGTTTTTTTACCTAGAGTATTGCAAAAGAAAACAAGATCCTGAATTGAGTTGGATGTTTATAAACCAGTATTATTTGTCTGTGAAAACACGTAGTGAGTATAATAGACTTCCACTGTGTACATTTGCACTGTGTCTAATTACAAGTGTTCATAGCTTACCTTGGAAGTCACTTTCATGTCTTGAGCACTTTGTGCATGGTACTTTTGTTTAAATTATTTATTTGATTAAAAAATATAATAGAAGGCTAATGGAGAAGGAAAAGAAGACGTAAAAGATGCAGTCATGAAAGGAATAGCACAGGCACAGAGGAGAACAAGAGACCTGTGCTGAGCTGACTTGTGCAGCAGCCATATTTATGTTAATGCTTGCTCAGTCTTTGGGGTGTTCTTGAGGCAAGCTGGACTTCCCTCAGCAAAGGACTGAAGGAGAACAGCTCCTCGTGAGATTGGTCTTAATGCTTCTTTCCATGGACTGTGTTACTGATGACATTATACGCCTGTGAAACGGTTTCCTTTTAAAGCCTTGAAAGAAGATGTAGTGTTCAGGAGAAAGGGCATGCTTTGGTTTCAGAACTGTAACAGAAAACAAGAGGTGAACATTACAATCAGAAATATTAACTTTTCCATTTCAATACTTAAAGGTTTTTTTTTTTTCAAAGTACAAAGTTTTCTACAGAAAACTTAAAAGCAGCGTGTATGAGTGTGTGTGCACATGTATATTATTTTTGCCATGTTTTTCTGTGAAGAAAGGACTTTATTTTCTAGTATGCATTATTACCTACCTCTTTTTGTTTGCATAAGAGGTTGTTAAAAAGATTTAAACCTCCCCCAAACGAACAGCAACTCCAAACAATCTAACCCTGCAAATCATTCATTTTTTTTTCTTTTCTTTTCTATTAAGATTTTTTCTAGTGCCTGTAGCTTTTGTGTTCTTTTATGTATGCAGGATAATGTTCAACTGATAATGTTGCAGCATTAGAGTCTTAGGCAGAGGGTAATGTAAAGTTACCCTGAGGCCTAGGGTGGCAGAAGTACAAGTCTGCATAAAACTGCAGTGTGTAGACCTTGCACTCCCCATGAGAAGCAGGCTTCAAGGCTAGGTTCCTTGCAGGGCTTGATGAGCGTGTAGTTTGTGGTGAGATGTTCCTGAAGTGATAAAAATCCTGATCTAGAAATGCGTCAATCTTAAGGACTAGCTTTGTGGATAAGCTGTAATATTAGGCAAAGAGGAGGGTTTTGCTCTCCATGGTGGCATGAGAAGGAGCCATGCTCCACTTCTCCATATTCTCCTCCTGCAGAGTCTTGTCCTGTGGCCAAATGGCCCTTAGAGACCTGGTGGTTTGAAGCTCTGTCTTCACTCTGCTTTCAATGCTCTGTTGTCAACCTTTGGCAGATATTGCCATCAGCTAACTGCCACGGGTTTTTGCCCCAATCCTGACAAAAGCTTTCCTTTATGGCTAAGATTATTATGTCCGTTTTTAGTTTGTGGCCAAGTTCCTTCACCTAGACATCTCCTTTAATAAAGTAAACAGAAGAAAAAGGAGTCTTTGTCTTTTTTTTTTTTAATTGTTGTTTTGGGGAGTTTTGTTTGTTTTAATCAGTGTAGTAACTCTTTCCCTTGTTTCATAACTTCACAGTTGAGATGAGAACCTATTTGTCCAGCTGAAATGGGGAGGGTGCTTGTCTGCTGGAGCACTCAATACTGGAGGCACTAGTGAAGGAGGTTCATAGAAGGAATAAAGCTGCAAAAGGAAGACAATACAGGCTTTGAGGTTTTTTTGAATTGAAATTAATTCAGTAACCTCTGTAGTTTCAGTTTTAAGCATGCAGCTGAGTTCTGGCTGTTCTTTACAAACTTTATTTCCCTGACATGCATAACAATGCTAAAAGGAAAATATTTCAACAAACAATTTGTGGATATTCATTACTTGAAAGACACCATGACAAATTTTTCAAATATGTATTTCATCTGTCACTGCTGTTCATTTCAGTGCCAGATGATGATTATTATGAGCCTGCTTTTGCTGGTTTTTTTTTAACTTTTTCTCTGAACATACCACATTAGAATTCCAATTTTATCAAGTCACTGCCATCTAAGGCCTGCCAGCTCTACTGCTATCCGGATTTATGCATCCTATATGAAACCTTTAGCTATTTTAGTGAGTTGCACAGATAACTCATTGGTATACAAATTTCAAGGTATTTTGCAATATATATACATTTGTTTTATCAATACTGCTTTTGGAGGGAAAACGAAAACAACTATCTGAAGTTGAATGCTTTGGACTGAGGTTATTAGGTCAACAGTAAATTTTAAAAGCTATTTGAGAGATTTCGTGATGGCATTTTAAAATTATGGCTTAAGGTTACACTGCTTCACACAGTTCTGTTTGGCTCCTTTGATGCTGAAGATCTACAGCTGACTTATATGTAAGATATATTTTTAAAAACATTACTCATGATTTAAAGTAACAAGAGACACTATTCAGATGAGGGGAGAAACCTGTCCTTAGGGAGGAAGTGAGTTTGGTTCAGTAGTTTTGTTGAACCTGAACCAAGAAAGAAACCATTAGTAACTCAATCTTTGTAAGAAGACACGGGGAAGATCCCAGCTCCTGCCTACCTGTAGATTTTAGCAGCAGCTTGTACATTCAAGATGTCAAATATTACAGAAGAAGACTAAAAAAACCAGCTTGTATTTATCAGTACTTTAGACCACAGTGAAAGCATAAAGGAAGCAGCTAGGGCAACAGCAGTATTGTGATAGAGTTATTAATTGCCAAAGAGAGTAGGCCCCATGCTTTTATTGCTCAAGAGACATCAGGGGCACTCTTGTTCTGAAAAATTCACATGTCAAATGAAATTGTAGACGCTAAGTTTCAGATCCCCCTTAACAATCATTTTAAACAAATATAACCTCCTCCCACTAACAAGGAAATAAATCTGGATTGCATATGCTGTTTCATGGTAAGTTGTTTGGATGCTTAGAGTGCTGTAAAGGAAGAAAACAAATACCACCTTTATTCATAGCTTTCACCTTTTTTTTATTTCCCAAGTGAGAAACATAAAGGAAAAAACAGATGGCGATTGTCTCATAAAAGCTGCCAATAGAACTTCAGTTGTTTTGAAAAATTCCCTTCCCACACTGTTCTGCCAGCATGGTATTTGCCTGCTGCAATAGCCCAGCTTTGCCGTTAGAGACAGGTAGTGTTAGGGAGAAGCCCCCTCTTTACATTTTTTCCAAAACTAAATTTCATTTTGTCTTTGTGTTGTTCCTTTCAACCCCTGTCTAGCTACCACTCTGATGCTTTTTCAGCATGGTCTGCTGAAAAACAGTACCGTGTTGTCCTTTTAGTATCTGGATGGAAAGAAGGAATGACTTCTTTCCCCCTCCCCCCCCTAGAATACATATCTAATGTAAAGCTGTTTGTTGGTGAACAAGAACGTTTCAGTGCCTGATTCCGTTTCTAGCTACATTTGGGTAAATTACATGAACCTCTACAGAAAGAAGTATTACCTGACTGTAAAATAATTGTAACTAAGAACATTCATTATTCATTCATCATCATGGAGATATTAAGAAAAATAACCCATGATGTTCTTTGCTAGCCAAAAAAAAACCCCCTTGTATCTGTACAAGCATAATAGCAACATGTCACTTTGTAGTTCTATATTAAACTTTTATGTGAGAAGTTACAGCTGTGGATGCCTATGTCTTTCTGATTCTGTTTCAATAAACCTTTGAGAAAGAAAAAAGTGAAAGCCCTTCAGCTTTACAGCAGTTTCAAAGCAGAAGCTTTATTACCTTTTTTTTAATCCTAATACACTTTATGTTTTTACACAGACGTGGCTTCTCAGTGAAGATAAATGATGAGACTCTACCTTAAAAAGCCTTTGGGTTTTCATTAATCCACATTAGGTTAAAAGGGAATCAGAATTCTAAAAATACAGCACATCAGAGAAACAAGGTATTTTTTCAGGTCAAGGTCTTCTTTTCCATCTGGTGCCATTTGGTAGTTCTAACGTCTTCCATCTCCCCCTACTTCTCCATCTGTAAATAACTCACTGAAGTAAATGCTTGGAATAATTACAGCAAAGAATGATAAAATGCAGGTTGAATTTAATCTCCTAGGGATCTAAAATGAAAAACAACTATGGACATCACAGTTATTGAAAAACTGGAACTCCCCAGTTGGCAGGTGTATGAAATGGGAATTATGTCAGAGTTTTACATGCTTTGGGATTGCAGTTGTGCTATTCAAAAAAAATGTCAAAAGGTGTATTAGTTAAGGATAGAGGAAAAAATAGCCTAGCAGGGCTGATTTTCAAAAGCAACCTGCCGTTTCGCTTCTGCAAATAATTATAGACATACATTCTAACAGTTAGATGTGTAAGTGCTTGCATCCATCTATTAGGAAGTTGGAGATCTAACTACAATAAAATGTGTGCAAACTTGCAAAACTGGAAGGAGGTTTGAGATGATTCTGAAATTGATCAATCAATCAGCAGCTGGACTGCTTTCCAAAAGCTTATGAGAACAAAATGTCCTTTTTTTGCATGAGGTCAGCATTGCCCCAAGAAAGAATCCTGGAACAGCCCACAAGATAAGGGTCTTTGGAGCTTCCTGGATTAATGTGAAAGAAACAATCTACTCCTGCTGGAGTTTCATATCTGTATCAGGAACACAAAAAGGGGGCTGGAGTGTGGGTACACTGTTTGTGCTTGCTGCCTTCCTCTGGCATTATAACTTCTTTGGCAGCCCAGTTTGTCAGCTCTCTTGGACTGCTGTGTGCTTGCAGCTGTGCTGTCCTGGTACCCACCTTGTGCCCGCTGCCTGTATAGGTGCCCACCGTGGGTGGCTTTTTAGAAATACAGACTCAGTCAGGTACCTGGAATAGGAGGTCTGAAAGTGAGAAAGAAGATGCCTTTTCTGAATGATTGGAAGCCCTCTGCCCAGAGTGGTAAAAGCAGCATCCATCTGTTGGTTGCCAGATTCAACATTTCTCTTCCTCCCTATCCTTCTGTGTTGCTGCCCAGGGCAGTACCAGGCAAGAAAGCATTCTTTGATGAGGAGATATAAACCACTGTCTCCTCTTTTCCAGAATAGGGACCGTTATAAAAACCAAAAGATTCCATTTTGAGGGCATGTAGAGTGAATTTTAGAAATCCTGCACAGCTTTTACAAAATATTTGGGGGATGTCCTAGAAAGAAAAAGAATAGGATGTGACTCATGTGTGACTCCCAGCAGTGTAAGATCCTCTCTGTTACTCATGTAGGATGGAGCAGAAAAGGTCTGCCAGTAATGTTCAGTTTACGCATGCTTTTCACTTAAATACTTGACAGAAGAAAGTTTCATTGCTTTATTTAGTGTATTTTAGATCCAAGAAATGATAATTGCTGTATATTTGAAAAACTATTCATCTCTGTGGCTTGCTTATTAACTTATCAGAAACTGGCCCTTAGGACATAGCAGACTGACTCCCATACAAAGGGTTGTCGGAGTGAACACAAACACAACAGAGTCCTATTTTAAATCCTGTTTGTATTGCCAGTGTGATGGAAAGTGGTTGTGAATCTAAGAATGAACCCATTTAAAATGTCTATTATTCAATAAAAATTGCAGGCCATTACTGTCATACTGCCCCTCAAACTAAACTTCACATTCAAGGATAAATGTATTCACAAATCTTAGCTGTTGTTCACTCACACAAAAGTGTGAATGTCATTTGAAGTTGTTAATTCATCTGAGAAATTCCTGCCACCCTCATCTTCTCTCTTGCAATTACCCTTTGTCCCTTTCCTCCAGAGGCTATTTCTTCCTAGCTGGTATGTTTTACCATCCTTTGAAATATGGCCAGCTCCTGCTGCCCATCAAATATGGGCTAGACTTGACAGAAGGCCATCACCCAAGGAAGGTTGAGTCCGGGAACCAGGATTTGCAAAAGGTCTCCACCAGTGCTTAGCCTCTGCAGTGATAAGAGTTACTATTTCTCTCAGCAGAAGCACAGGACATCCAAAATGGTCATCTTCACCCCTATCCCTACAGAAGCATGCCCTTAACAAGTGGCCAGATAGCCTTCAAAGGTGAGCTGAAGACTGAACACACAGCTTAGAGCAGCCTAAAATATAAAGGTAGCCAACTATTTTACAGCCTTACAGCAGGAAGGAGGCAGGAGGGCAGGAATGGAGGGGCTGCAGCCGGGGAGACAGGTGAAGTGGCCTGGGCCTGCAAAGTGAGGGCCACTGCTGGGCACTTATTATTTACCACTTATATAGACAGAGAGTTTAAGGCTGGTTTCCTACACCTCTCAGAGGTGCCTGATATGCAGGCAAGCAGACTACTGCTGCTATAACTTGGTCTTGGCAGCTTTTGAAGTAGACAAAATGGTGCGAGAAGGCTTAGCAAACTATCAGATGGGTTTTCCAGTCTACCTCAGGAGAGGAAATGACACTGCGAAAGGGGATTGATTTTCTGGTCAGTCTAGCTCATCAACTCAATGAGCAATTCACTCATCTTCCTCTCAAGGCAAACAGAATGGCAGTGTGTCTCACTGTGCCCTTCAGGACATTTTCTGTTCCAAGGTTTGCTCAGTTTTCAGTTAACCCACACAGAGTTAGTGAGTTGTCCTGGGAATGCTAGTGCCTGACCTGCCATGTTACTTGAGAAGAGATGGCTTGGCAGGGAGTTAAAAGTACACACTGTGGAGATCCGTTTCCTAGTCCCTCTCTTGGGGACCATATGTGGCAGTAGTGGAGCCTTTGGGACATGTAGCATGAACTAACTGACAGTCTAATCTGAAGTCACTTCAGTTGGTTAGAAAGACTACTTTAGGAGAAGCTTGCCTGTTTGTATAGGTCTCAGATGACTTCAATTTTAGAAGTGCACATCCAAAGCAAATAATTTTTCTCTGTTGAATGGGAAGACCAAAAGGAGAAGTCCGGAGAAAGAAGGATGGATGGTCTTTCTTAATGTCAAAGCTGACATAAACACATCTCCTCCAAACTCTTCTCACAAGATAATTTTCTCAGCAAGACACAGATTGCTTCAATCTCTGTGTTGCAATCTTTGAAGCTTCCCCCTCATTGCTATAATGAAGGAGGCATGGTTTTCTTTGAGAATTTCTGCAGCCCTGAAGTTTGCCTTCTCTAAAGGCTTTCATATAATCAGATAGTTGATAGTTCCTAAGAGCTCTCTCTTTGAAACTCCTCTGCCATCACACAAGGGCAAACTGGTATGTCTGCTTTGCAAAACTATAAAATTTTAAAAAATAAACCAAAAAAGGCTTCATTAAAAATATTCTGACAAGCTCTGTGTGAGGCCTCAATTTTCATTAGACAGAGGTCCAGCCAAGAAGATGACAAGAGATGTTGGAAAGGAGCTACCAATTAGGAAACATCAATTTTTCTGTCAACAGGATAACCCCTTTTACAAAACTTGTCATATGGTTATTCATTTTCTGCTTGTGAAGGTAGTTGTTTGACAACAACATTTTGCATGAGGGGAAGGATTTATAAATTAATTTTTTACAGTTAGCATTGCTGCATTGTTTTGAGTTCCTGTTTTACGGGATATTTTCCCTGTTCAGGGTGCTTGCTCCTCAGTCTGCCTGCTGTCTGTAACTCTTCCACTTGGAATAATTGGAGAGAGGGGGATAACTCTTCTTGTTTCTGCAGTAAGTTCTGGGGTGAAAACAATTGTGGTAGTAGTAGGCACCTTGGGAGCATAGGACCTGTGATTTGCAAGGCCTTCTGGTAGATTAGAAACGCTACTACATGTGTTTTCAGAAAAGGAAGAGAATCACATTTCTGAGCATTTCTTTGTTTAAAAAATATGCTTGTTATGCTTACATCCTAATAAATCTTCTTCCATGTTTATTAATCTCAGATACAACTGAAGACACATGTATCTTTTTCCAGTTTACACATTTTCTCTACCTGCATTCAGAAAAGTTAATAGTTTCCACATCTTCTTTTACTGTATAGAAAGTTTTACTCACTTTTTCTTATGAAAAGCTGTATACACTCTTTATTCACTGCATGCAGTGATTCACAGCTGCTGCTGGGTTTCTTAATAGCTTATTGCAAGTCATTTTATGAAATCATCAGTAGCAAATGCTCAACAAATATTAGGAGAAGAAGCTAGGAAATTCTCTATTCTTGGGCATATGTGTAATACAGGGAGAAAGCAAGAGCTGCCTGTATGTGTTATATTTGGCAAGAGACTGAATGAGAAGGACAGATAGCTTGTGAGATTTCAGATGGGCACTGGTAGATGCTGACAAGACCTTAAAACCTGTCAGATGCTTATATGGGAACCCTGCTTCAGGAAATGGAGCATTATGATGGCTTTTTGAGGAGTGCCTGAAAAGTTACTGTGTAATGGATATCTTCTGGGTCACCAAATAGACCTGCCTTGTTGTTTATCTATGTTGTGGAGAGCAGGAGACTTAGTGTGGAATAGTTAAAGAGTGGAAGGTCATTATTTTGGTGAGTGGCCATTACTGGTAGGTCAGGTCCACATAGCATCTGGTGTCAGGTCATCCAGCTCAGTGCTCAGCTATCAGCAGCTTTGAACATGTGCATTAGTGAGTGTAGTTGTTTTATCCTGGATGCAGACAGCATGCAGATCACCCACTTGTGTCTAACATAGGCATAGTTATGGTTCCACCTGTCCATGTCTGATCTGCAGCAGTCATTACTCTTTTGACATGAGACATGATAATAATCATCTCACTACCTCTGATGTGTGGTGGTTCAGTGTCTGAACATATCCTTTTGGGTTTGCCTTGGTGAAGGCAAAGGTTAAAGCATGTTTTGGGGCTCTAAACTGCAATTTCCCAATTCATTTTTTAAGTACCTTTATATTGCAAAAGCAAAAGCATTTGTGTTCCATAAAGCCTTGCTGATATTCAGGCTGGAATTTGTGGGGTTTTTTTTTGACTGGTGGTTAAAGCTGAATTGTCTTACCTGGGACGTTTGTCCCTAAGCTAAACTGCTATCACTGCTTGTAGTGGAGTGCAGGAATCCTTGTGGAGGTGGAGGTTGGGCAGCTAGTGGCAGCTTAGTCCTTTCCTGTAAACAACTGTACTTGGGGAGGGAAGTTTTCCAAAGTACCTAGTGATTTAGGATAAAAAAAATCTCAGTTTTAATATTTCCATGCTCTGGAGTGAGATAAACATTTTTCAAAGCATGATTCTGTCCTGCTTTTTGCAATGCAGTCTGCCACAAAGACACCCTCTTTTTTTACCTATGTTGTTCCTCTTTTCCAGGTTGGCCTTCCTTTTATGATGTGATCAGTCCCGATGCAATTACTTTCAATGATGATTTCTCCTATGGGATGCATCGGATTGAAATATCCTGCAGTCAGGTTAGTTTATAGCGCACACAGACAATTCCAATGGCAAAGGCTGCAAAAACCATTACAGTGTGCTGTTCTTTCCTTGAGATTTGCAAACCTTTCAGTTCTATTAAATAGTAATAATTGTGAGAAAGCACAATGGATCGTAGATATAAAAGCTGGGTGGAATGAGCTGAAGGCACAAAGGGATCATTGGAATGCACATTGTTGTCTCATGTGAGGTTTTACAGAGCAGATGTAAATGGTTGGACTTGGTGCTGAGTTTGCAAAAATAGTCTTCCTGAAGAGGGTCCCTTCAAAGGAGCTCCTGAGCCTGAGCCTGTCTGACTGACTCCACATGTGTGAGAGAAGTCGAAAGCTGTGGAGCGACTGTCTGTGTGCTGATTCCATCACTCTACATTACTGTGCGTCTGTGCTAACTCATTCCCAACATTCATTCCCAGCACAGTCCTAATGTCTGCCTCAGATAATCCCATCTGCTGTAATAATGAAGTCAGTAGTCATTCAAAACATGCCCAAATTTTCCGTTATCTGTCTTGTTCTACTTTCTCTCATCCTTTGTGTTGCCGTCCTTTCGGTGAAGGGGGTGGCATAATCATTACCTAGCAAAGGGGGCAGCTGTAGCATTGGTGTTCAGCAGCTGTAGCCAGCAGCTTGCAGTCCTCTAGCTCCAGACTCTCAAACTCCTCCTGAGAGAAAGAGCAGCTTCATTTGGGCAGTGATAATTTGCTGTTCTTCCGGTGTTGTTGGGGGGATGACTGATTTTATCCCTAACAATATGCATCCTTACTAGTCAGTCAGTCCTCATTATATAAGGCTCAGAGTGAATTGAGAAACTTCTTGAGAGTATCCATTGAATTTAGTCTGCATAGGGAATTTGGCCCAATATGACCAAATGACCAAATTAGCATGTCTGCTAGTTTGTCATGCGTACTACATAATGTTTTACATGGATGAAATGCTGTAGAAGATCCATTCAACACTTTGTGGGAGTATCCACTTCCCTGAATTTGCTAGCAAGGTAGCAATGAGACTGCAGATTGGGAAGCTCGTGCTTCACCAGTGGTTACTGGCACAATCAAAAATGCAGTCCAGTCTCTTTAGATCTGTTTAGTAGGTCTGAATAGTGCTAAAATCTGCTTACTGTTGACCTGCTTGTATCTGCTGACACACTTCAGGAGATGACCAGAGCTCCTGGAGAATCCCAAGGAAGCCTGTGGCCAGGCCAAGGAATCTGGGAATGTCATTTACCTGTTACCAAACAAAATAGTGTTAGCAGACCTGAGATCAGCAATGTTAGCAGCAGTCTCATGCAGACACCATAAAATCAAAGCAAAACTAAAATCTGATTTTGAAGGAAAAAAATATAACCAAGGTTGCTGGATAATCCAATAGCAACTTCCTATCAGCTATTCCAACTTCCTGGAGTAATAACTCCACAGATGATCAAGTCTGACAGGAAAATAGCTTAAGGAGTGGTGAGCATCTTTGCAGCAAGTGCTCAGCACAGCTAATACTGCTCCATTGCTCCATTGTGTGTCTGCCCCTGGAGTGAGAATCGCACATGCAGCTGAAAAAAAAAAACCCCAAAAAAAAAACCACCAAAAAAACCCCTCACAACAAAAAGAAACAAAACAAACAAAAAACCCACAAAAAACAAAAAACCCCAAAAAACAAAAAAAAAACCCCACCCACAAAACAAAACCAGTTTTACTGCAACCTGCAAAGCAGTGGGATTGATATGACAGATCTTGGTAGAACCAAGGGGAAATACCATCTCATGCATCCAAAACCTTATTAATCCTTTGCAGATGAAAAAGCAGTTGATTTTTCTTTAAAAGTTCTTCCCACCTGTCTGAAAGAATAAAAGAAATCTTTTTCAATGTTGTTCATTGTAGAAAGCAAACACAGGGGGGAAAATCACTGTAATATTAATCAAATGCATCCATGGGATTATCCTAGAAATAACTTTCACAGTTTTTGGAACACACCCTGGGTGTATTTAAAAGGTCAGTGATTAGTGACAGGTAGAAATTAATACAAATGCAGTTGAGGAATACTGTAAAACTGGTTGCATCTCTTTTTTTCTTCTGTCCTGTTCAAGAGTCCCTTTCCCTGTGCTCTCCCTACCTACTATTTTTACCTGTACAAATCAATAAAATTCCGTAGTCAAGAGGACTAGTGTTTGCAGACCAGTAACTTGGACTCTCAACTACAGCAGCTGACTGCAAGCTGCTTTCCATGCCTCTCAGCAGCATATTAGAACCAGGAGGCTTGGGAGATCCAAGCATACTGACAGTTAGCAGTGACCACCCCCCCTTTCCTGCTCCCAAGCACATACTTGGAATGCTGTAACCATTTCACTGTCCCAGTTCATTCTGCCCAATATATTTATGTGCAAGGCTGCAACAGATAATTGTTTCTTTCTCAGAGGCTCTGCAGGCATGTATATATGTCCTAGAAAAATGGTGAGCACCTATTATATATGGGGAGGACAATAAAGTCAATTCATCCTTTGTACTCTCAGCTGAGTGCCAGGTTTCTTTTACTGTGATACACAGGACTGAAATACATTTCAGTTTAGGGCAGATGGGCTACAGAGTCCTCTATACAGAGAATCACCACATAAATTTTTTGGTGAGGGGTAATCTCAAAAGCTAACAAATTTTGCAGTAATTCAATCCTGGAGTGATTCTGCCATCACAAGAAGGTGTAATGAGACTACCTTGGACTCTCACACAGCTTCTCAGGTTTTGTGAGGAAAACCTTTTTGATAGATTGTCTTTGTAGTCTGTGTGTGAATATATTACTTCTACAGACCACTTCTCTCTGCAGCTTCTCTTGTTTTGTTTCTGTCCAGTAGAGAGGGAATGATTTATCTTTTGTTAAATGTTAGTCTGGAAAAGATCTGTTTAACACTTCCAGCCAGGAGGTTTTGAAGCACTCTTAGCTGAGATGAGATGATTTAATTAGGATGGTGAACATTTAGAAAAATACTCTCTGTGGGACACTTACTTATTTTTTTTCCCCCAAAGGTATGGTTATAGTCAGGTGAAATGCTTCATTGTTAAATACCCCACTTTCAGAAACAGCTCAGGTTTTTGCACACAGTAACCTAAAAAGGCCTTCAATATAAAGGTCACTGATAAAAAGAATAAGTAGTGGATAATAGAGGAAAGGATGGCAAGACAGCAGTCTTTCAGGAAGAAGGCTTGAAGCTCAGTTTTCTCTAGGTCCCATTCAACTTCCTTTTACTTATTTCCCATGTTTTATCTTCCTTCCTTACAAAGCTGAGCAACTGCGGCTTAACCCGGTGCTACATACCATTTTCCATTGCCTGTGGGAGCTGATTCTGCTGATACCATGGCCTAGAAGTCCTTAGTTGTTATTGGGATCCTTGCTGGACTGCCATGGCTGTCTCAGTGACACTTCTTCAGGAGCAGGGAGCCTGCTGTGGGATGTGTCTGCATTGGTACAACCAGCAGCTGGGAGCTCTGAAACTTCACATGTTTACCTGCCCTGCTCCTAAATGAAGGTTCTTGTTTCAGCTGCCATTAAAGCAGAGTTTCCATCCCACCTACCTGGTGTGAGAGCCTCCCCCAGCCTTTCAGTCTCTTGAGAAAGTTTAACCTGGAGGCGAGACTTTACCTGCTTCTACAGCCACCTGTCCTGCTGCTTTGGTGAATTAAAGGCCATAACAGCAGGAGAACGTTAGCAACACATTAACTGCAGGGTAGAGATTTGCCTCACTAATTCATTCAGAGTTTGGAATAATCGCTATTGCCTCTATGTATTTGGAATACTATGAATTAATTAAATGTTAAGACTAATTTGCAGTCTTTAATATTTGCTGTCTGACTGTGAGCCCGTGAGCAGGTCTGTGATCTCAATTACATCATTCCACCTCTCACTGAGATCTGCTATTGACATGAAAGGCCAAGGCTCTTTGGTAAAGCAGCATGACTTTCCTGTTCAAGATAAATGTTTCTCCAGTGCAAGGTTTTATTTTTTTGTTTCTCATGGCAGGCTATAAAAATGAACTTGTGGAATTCAAGTGACTAATTACAAGAAGTTCTTATTATTATCCAGATAAATTGTCGGCCATAATGTGCCTTAATTGTCAGCCATAATGTGCCAATGTATCTTAATTTTTGAATAAGGATCAGCAGGGTTATTTTCTTCAAAATATTGTACATGTAAAGCAGTCCTTGTAAAGCAAAGGACTGTTACTTTTCTTAGAGACAGGATCAATAGTGTTCAACCTGAATAGCACTGCAAGTATTTGGGTCTGATTCATACAGAGCGCAAGTGGCAACAGACCATTTGTAGTTTCATATTTCTTACTAAAAGCAAAATTCAGCATCATTTATAATTACTCCCAAACAAAGATTATTAATTAAAAAATATTTTATGCATCTGCACTACAGGTCTTTTTCAGTCACCTGCCCCTATCTTGTATATACTATAGAAATTATTATGAGGTGAGTAGGCTGAACTCCATCCCCTCCAGGGCCAAGAAGTGCACCCAGAAGGACCTTGATGATCAGAAGAGTGCTAGGCTATAGAAAGCGGGGGAAAAAAAGAAGTGTGAAAGCACACTCCACAAAAATATCTTTAGTGCTTTAGGTCCTTGCCAGGATCACCAAAGGGTGTAGTAGATGGTTGCAGGCTGAGGAGAGCCCAGAACTGAGGCTGTCCGTTCCTTACACAGATACCGTTACAGCAATAAGTGAAACATAGGCAGTGCTGTCCTCACCACCATTTTTATAGCTGTACTCCTGCCATGAAATCATTACAGAAACAGGCATCTCCTCAGAGATGGTGGTCCAACCAAGATATGCAGTGGTATGACAGGAAACACCCAGAAAATACGGGCTTGGAGTCTTAGGCGCCTGTAGTATCTCAGAAGATCATCTTCCTGGATCACTCCTGCAAATAAATGTAGATTGCAAATCCCACTTCCAAGGGCAGTGTAGGCACCAGTGCTCTTCCTTGGAAGCAGCTGCTAGTCATTGCTTAACACTGCAGTGATGCCATGGAGTGGCACACAGACACAGTGATACTCTATTGTGTTTTGTTTCAGTGTGGTGCTCACCTGGGGCATATTTTTGATGATGGACCTCGCCCAACTGGCAAACGGTACTGCACAAACTCTGCTTCATTATCTTTCAAGCCAGCAGACAAGAACAACGCTGGAGAAGGCAGCGGTAATGCCAGTCCTGCCCAAACAGGCAAAGCTGAACTGTAGGATGAAGCAGAGCCTGCAGAAAACTGTGTTGATCCCACACATCTTGCAAGGAATGTTTTCTAGTTTTCAAATTGCCTGCTCTCTTATATCCTAAGAATGTTCAAATATATGAAAGCATTTTGCACCATCCTTCTCTTCCTCACCTTTTCAGAACTGAGGCCTTGCCTGCCAGTGCATTAACTATATAATTGGATTGAAAAATGTATTGACTGAGTCCACAGGTTTTCTTTTTTCTTTTCTTTGAGATTGCTTTGGGGAATCTTTAAATTGAGAGGCTTTAACAACATGAGTTATTAGTTTCTTCTTAATACTGTGTTACTCTAGGTTTACACACTATTCCTTTTTGTGTGGGAAATGGGACTTGTGTTTATCTCAAGTCTATAGGAAACTTCTGGGCATAAGAAAATCCTAAATTCCTAGCACATCCCTGCTTTGTTCTGACTTGTGAGGCATGCAGCCTTTGGTCATATGTGTTCAACCATCTCCCAGCATCAGCCGCACCTTGCAAAAACTTGTAGCTATGGCTGTTCCTTCCCAGCTGAAAGAGATGGATGAGATGTTAAAACCATGCTTTGGCTAATTTACTGCCAAAATTTCAAGGGTGTGGTTGAGAGGATGTAAACATTGTCTCAGCATCTGTGTTTCTCCTTTGTTTGGTATTTAAATCGAAGTTTTAACTAGTAAGGCTCACTTTTGCAGGCTACTAATGAGGCTTTGTCTGTTTTCGAGGTCTGTTCAACAAGTGTAATGCAAATCTGAATTAAAGTTGAAATCTGCAGGGGGTAATTATATGGGCAAGTGCAGAGATAAACTTGCAAAGTGAGGTAGATGAAGGATGACACTAGGCTCTTTATCTTGTCGGTTGCTACAAGGATTCAGAAACATGACAGTTTCTGCTAGAGAGAAGTTTAGGAATGAATGCAGTAGAAAGAGGGAGACCCTCCCGATGTATCCAGTTTTAAAGATTAGCTCGTTTGGATGCGTACTGTATACAAAATCCAGTCTTTAATTTGTGCAATTGCGATGTAGGACATGAGTGACAGTGTTGGTGTAAGAAATTAATTCAAAAAAAGCTTGTCACAGTTCCAGAAATTTTCATGTAGCAAAACTCACTGTCCCATAAGATGTTTTTCACAGCCGCTTTTTGATTTTGTTGAATAACACTTAGAATTGTGCATAATACTGTTCTTTAAGCTATACAGTATTTGCTAACACCACTTTGCCTTTAAAAACTGAGAGACTTAATGAATTTACTTCTACTAGCAAACTTTGTGATTAACGCGTTTGGATCCAATTTTATTTTTAGTAGGAACAAAGCAACCACTGATTTTTATGGAAGCAGGATTGAGGTTTTTATGTCAGTGATAATAAACATGTTTTCTAAAGTTCAAACACCCTTCATTTAAAATATAGCTACTGTGAAAGCATGTGGAATGGTCATAATTGCCTTTTTTTCTAGCAACATTAAAAAGACATGAAAAAAACATACTGCACCTTAACATTTAGTAGATGCAAATAAGGATGATAAATATTTACAGCTAAAACACTCAGGCTCTGCTGTAGTGAGCACCTACTCATGTGAGTATTCCCTCAGATGTCATGCAAGGAATTGCTCTTTAGTTGCAGGAAAGGTTGTGCAGATTGACCTTTGGTGTTTCAAGGCAGTCGAGTTTCTCCTAGTGTTGTTAGATTTTAGCAATTTCTTCTAGAAGGGCTGCTTTTATCCCTTGCTATTATTTAAAGAATAGTAGGTTTTCTTTGCCACATTTTCTGACATAAACATTAAAAAGGCAGCATCTATAAAATATAAAAATGTGGTACATAAATGTGGTTTAATTCCAGATTGCTGTTCGATTTAAGTATTATCAAATTTCAGTATATTCCTGCCTTATGTTAAAGAAATATATTACTTAAGCTTCAGAACACAGTAATGTATGCTGTCCTACAGGAGATTTATTTTTGCAGGATATGGAATGCAATGAAATGAATCAATATGGTGAGGTGTATGTGATCTCTGGGAGTTAGATCATTTAATATAGGAAATGCATTGTTCTCGTGCACAAGCTATACCACAGCACAGTGCAAGGTAAGACAGATTTCCTTTTATTGCTCTTAGAAGATGCTAGTAAGGGCTAGTATTGAAACCTCCAAATTTGGTTGAGTCTGGTGATGATCATGACAGAAGAAACTTGGGAGCTGAGCACAATGTATAGAATAATAGAATATTTCTGTATATTTAAATTTTGCACTGTCTAGATGCTTATAAAAACTGAATGCAAACTGTGTAGAAATAGCAAACTATATTTTCTAATATCTCTATTTTACTCAGATGTTTAAATAAGATACCTTAAAAATCATACAAGACACACGTTATTTATATATACTATATATATATAAAATTGCACTTGTTTTTTATATATATATATGTACACACACATATATTATTTGAGTATAATTTTAGCCTTCTGTACCTTTTTAATAACTAAGACCTTTCCATAAAAGGGTTCAATACTTTTAAGAAATCAAATATACATTTTTCAAATCAAATTTGTTTTCATATATTTGCTGTACACAAATATAAAATAAATTTCTTTATAAATAATTCAGTTCTGCTTCCTTATTTATCTGGTTTTATGTCATGTTTCTGCATCCTTCACTACAGGATGTCTTACACAACTGCTTTTACTTTGCTTTCCCCTAACTTACTGTGAATATTATACATACAGTGCCTTATCTCCAACAGGTTTCTGGCAGGGACACAGCACTGCAGGGTATCCTTGCATCTACCAGCTCTCAAGAGACTATCACAAACACCCAGGCCTCAGCAGAGCAAGGAAATGTTTAGAGAAAGGCTCAACTTTAACTTAGCAGAAGTTTTAGCCTCTTCTAAAAGATTCAGTGTGGGATATGGTAAGTTGCAGGCAAGCATGTCATAGGAGTCCTGCAGTGCCCCGGCTCTGTCTGCAGTGGAGGACTGTAGCTGGTGAGTTGGTTTCTGCCAAAGTTTCATCTCCAAGGATGCAGGTTTGGAGTACTGTACAGGCAACAGGTCATTGCCAGTTGGTAAATCAACCCTGCAGCAGGCTTTAAGAGATAGGTGTAAGGGAAGGGTAGGAGTTGCAAGCTGTTTTTAAGCTGGCTTCCATGTTTATGTTTGTGGGAAC
This sequence comes from Cyanoderma ruficeps, assembly GCA_008694505.1. NCBI lineage: Eukaryota > Metazoa > Chordata > Aves > Passeriformes > Timaliidae > Cyanoderma > Cyanoderma ruficeps. The sequence continues at coordinate 15,599,914 of VZDJ01004378.1, forward strand.
CAGAGGGTTACATTGAAATTAAATCCCTTGCTAATTGTTCTCAAACATTGCCAAGTGTCCCGATGACACACTGCACTCTTGTTTACAAATGTAGTATGATGACATGGGCTACTTTTCTGGTCCTAAGTCAGCATTTCAAAATCATTCCCTCTCTTTTCCTATCCCCGAAGGAATTTAAGGATGAAAACAAAACAGATGTTTGCACTTTCTCTATTGCAATCAGTGTGCCCTATACCCACTTGTTTATAGAATGAATGGCAGAGTATTCAATGGCACCAGAAGCAAATTTGTCAGCTTCCAAGTTCAGTACAACAAAATGTTGCCTAGCACAGAGGGAAACTGGACTAATACTTACTGTTTTATTGACTATTAAAATGAGGCCACCTACAGGTCCCACAATAAACCTGCAGAAATGTCTAATCCTTTGTATGTGAAGACCTGCATTCCAGTCTGGCTTGGTCCCCGTTGTTGTGAAGAGAAGTCATACACCACAAGGCCTGACTAGGCTTTTCAGATCAAAGCCATGACAGAAGCCAACAACTGTCTTCCTTTTACAGTCTTTTTAAAAAGCAGATGAGATAATACTTGCAAACATGCCCCAGTGAAATCACTGGAATAGCCAAACCCCAAGCAGTGCAGGCAGGTGACACTCTGAAATCCCTATACACAGGCTACCAGTGTAGTATCAAGTGCGCTAAACAAAAAGGTCTTTGTTATGTCCACATATTTTTGGGATCGGCCTACTTGAGCGGCCCAAATTCAGCAGGAAAAATAAGAAGACGTCTTAGGACTTGTAGCCAGTCTTCTCAGACATTTTGCTTAGCCAATATAGCCAGCAGAAAAGAGAAACAGTTTCAGAAAAGAATGACAACAGGCTTCCGTTTTTGATGTCGTGTTTTACTCTTGTTAGACAGCTTGCAAACAGTTAAGGTATATCAATCACTCTGCAGATGTCCTAGCCACAGCACTGTCAGTTGTTGCTCTTTGTAGTTTTCCAGACAATGGCACATTATTATTTTCTTTTCACTGTGGAATAAAAACTGTCTAAATTATGGCTTTATCTTGTCTTAGACCTTGTACTTCTCACTTTTTGTATGCCCAAGTTAAATGAGTATCTGTTCCCCAAAATACAAAAAATTGGCTCTTGGCAATATAAGTACCAGGACAAGTTGTATATGCCCACATGCTCAGCAAAGTAGCAGTTCTTTGGAAAAGCAGATAAAATACATCTCTGTTGGCCTCTTAAAGAGGACAGGTTTCGTGTGTGGGCTAGTTAATGTTCATGTTTTTCCAGGTCGCCCTGAAGCCCTTGTTCTTACATTTCTAGCATTGTCTCATCCAGATTACAACTTTATTATTGTACGTTTCATAAAAACACAAACATCTGGAGAACATCCTCAGGTATAAATGCTGGACAGTGCAGAAAATATCTGGTGTGATCTGAAACAGCTTTTTCTTCTCATGAAAATACACCTCTGGGACTGGGAAATTTCAAAGGTCAATAATGGTGAAGAGATCCTTTCGCCTCCGGAACGCCACATTTGCACTAGGCCTGTAACAGCCAGCATCCCTGGTGATTTCTTAGCTGTTCACTAGCTTTTCTTGTGAAATTAGTCGGTGCTGGGACCAGTTCACAGAAATCACTGTGGCAATGATGTTACAACTGGCGAGGAGATTGAATTCGTCACTGTAAGGATGGTTGGTTACCATCTAGAGATCAGTCAGGAGATGGAAGGGTACATGGAGGGTGGGAAAAGGGAAAGGGGAACTTGCATTTTGCCTCTGATTCGCCTTAAGCTGCATGAATTTCCATCATGGCACTGTTAAGATCACATTTAATTCAGAACAATTAAAATAGTACAGACTTGTGAAACCCTGTAAAAATAGATCCTAATTCTTAACCTCCTATAAATCTGAGCTGATGGAAAAAACTACTGGGAAATGTTTCTCAACATACTTGAGATAAAATATTTTCAAGAATCCTTAAAATCTTTGACAGGAAGACGAGGCCTTTGGAAAAATCCTACTCCCTGAAATAACTAGTACAGAGAATATAAGTCCTAAAAGCCATGGACCATATTCTCGAAAGAGAGGTCTGTACCACCAAAGCCCAGCACTGCTGACTTCTCAGTGAGCCAGTGCCCCAGCTGCCTCTCTGCATGCACCCCACTGCTCTGTTTTCTTGCCTTCCTTTACATGCTGCAGAAGGTAGTTGCAATCACAGTATTTTCATACACATTTGCTGCTTGAGTCCTGTCGTACTGGATTTTGAGAAAGGTGACAATTTTATCTTGTCCCTACCTTGAACAATTTCTAGGGAAGAAAATTCAGACAGCTTTTTTTCCCTCCAAAGCTGAGAAAAGTCCAAACAGTATCTGGAATTTGTTGTCTTTATGTTGTCAACTTCAGCTTTGTGGGCAACCACCAGTACCAGAAGTCACCAGTGACCATGAATTCAGCATTCTCTGCTGATAAATTACAATTTTATCTTTGTTTGGCTAGGGCTTCTAGTAGCCTGCCAACTCAAAACCATTGCCTAATATATCATTAGAGGGCAAATGCATTCCTGTGTATGTCTGTGGCATGTAAGCAGCTCCTACCACAGCCTGGACATTCCAGCATCCTGCTGAGGAAGGAAAGCAGTGCCTCAAATAATTTAGGCTGAAGATTTTTCTTTTCAAATTAAATATTTTTTTGCTTTTCAAGGTCAGACACTTGGGGCTGTTCAGGTCACAAGACGCCAGAGACTGTTTACTTTGGAAAACAAGGACATCCACGGTGGGAGGTGCTTTTAGCAACAACCAAGTCTGGTGTTTTAAACCAAACAACACCTGGGCAAAGGGCAGCTTTACTCATCCTTGCTGACACCATGACATCAAGGGAGAGCAAGCTGATGAGCTTGAGCTGGCTGATGCACACGCAACAGGGATGATATTTGGTATTCTCACTTGTGAACTCAAGTACCTCAAAGCATGTGGAAGATCCTCAGATGAGAGGAATAAATGTTTTGTGTTGACTGCAGTCAGTGTTTACAGTAGAAAGTGATTTCTTGAAAGAGAGTGCACAGTAGTGGGTTTTATCTAAAAGCGTTTTGGTGACAGTGAAGCAGCATTTTTCCTACACCCAGATGTGAAGTGAGATGGTAGGTTTTCCACTTTCCTTTGGGTATTTTATTTCATCTTTCAGTTGATTCAACTGTTCAGGCTATGGAAATTTCTAAAAGTCAGCTTTTCTTCTCAGTCATCTGTAGAAAAAGAAAAATTATTCTTTGAGAAGTTGATACTGGGTGACAAGAAAAAAAAATTGTGAGAGGTTCTTACTATTAGTACAAGTGGAGGCACTTTTTGATACAGTTTTGCATCCCTTGTGAATGGCACTGCAGGGCTGAGGGTGACGTGGCGGGATGCACAGCTTTGCTCCTCCTTGCTCACTGGCCAAGCCTGCTCTGTCTAAGAGTACAGGAATTGTCATATCTGTGGACAGCTCTGTTGAAAAGGCACAGTCTCCTAGACCTTATCCAATGCACTCTGGAGAAAGCATCTGTCTCCAGCCATTTCCATCCCTTGCTGTGTGGCCACGCATGAGTTCACACATACTGTTTAAAAATGTATGCGTCCTTCTGAATGTGGATTGTTTTTCATCCTAGCTTTTACACCACAAACCACAATTGCCATAGATAACTACCTCTGTGAAGACATTTGTTTCCTGTTGATTTTTAATTAGTAGATACCTCCATGGGTCAAGTTAGAGGGCAAAAATAAAAGTAAATTTTAGAGGGTTCAGCCTATTCTTAACCAGCATGGTATTTAGAAATGTTTAACTGCAATAAAAAACCACATCTCTGTGGACTCACCTAGAGTTTCACAGCAGCAGTGAGAATAGGGCACAGGGCTTCCTATTTCAAATGTCTTCAAAACATCCCTTCAAAGAATCTCTATTAGGTGTTAGGAGTAGAACCTGGGGCATCCAGTTTCACAGTTTTGACCATTTAAGTGAGATGAATAGAATAGGGTTGGTTTCAGAAATGCACTGTGAATGGATTACTGTTTTAGCCCTAAAAATACACATTTCTTCCAGCAGTATAAAAGTAAGGGGAGTGTTTATGCCACCAGTGGAGGAAACACGCATCTCTTTTCTCCAGTGACTAAAGTAGACTAATGAGAGCTATCAAACTTGCTAATGACTGAAGGAAAATCTTTCAGTGCCTCACACAGGTAAAATCTAAGTGTTTTCTGTAGCTTTCCATGCGATTGACACCAGTGTGAAAGAGAGACAAATAGCAGGCAGCTTCAGTGTACCACAATAGTCCATGTGCTCTTTATGGCAGCGAGTGAATATGGAGAGGCAAGCGCTGCAACTCCAGGAGACAGCTACATGAACCACCAAAGGCATACCCAGTCACCTTGAGCCTAATCTAGCAGATATATTCAAATTAGCTACATTTAAAATCACTGCTGTTCCAGATGGAAGAAGGAGTGTGATCTCTGCTGCTTTCTGTAAGGAAGGAAAAATGAGCAAAATGGCAGGGCAGAGCTATGAAGGGGACCAGTGCTATGAAGACAGGTCGAGAAACTGCTCATACAGGCGGATCCCAATGAGTCACTGACTTCTGCTTTCCAAATGCCTCCTGGGCAATGTATAATTTCAATGTGTTTGTCATTATATAGAGATAAATCTCAACTCCATTCCACTCGATCAAGCAGCTTGTCCTTATTAAGATCTGTGGGCTGGGCAGTCAGCTGTTGGAGGCCTGTAAAAGAGTAAGCCTGGGATTGTTCACAGGTTGGTACTTAAGGATACCTTCGAATCACCTTGGGCAACCACTATTTTTAAAATACAGACATTACCTAAGAATATTTGTATTTTGAGAGAAACCAGATAACCTGGGGCAAAATGCTCACCTTCAGCTCACAGAGTTTTCATGCCTGAGATTGTATTACAGCTTCAAAAATTCACAGCAAAGGCTCCAGGTTTGTTTGAAGACATGCACAAAGAATTATATGGTGAAATGTTTCATTCTGGCTGTGAAAAAAGTTAATTCAAAACAACTAAAACATCAGCCATAAAGATGTAGAACATTTTTCAGGAAGCCCTGTCCACCTTGAACTAATGTTTTCTTAAGAAACAGCCTGCCTGTAATAATCACTGTTATTGAAAAGACATCCCAAGGTTGCTGTATGGAAATATGTTAAATATGTTCTGAAATCCAATCTAATATAATTTCAACATTAGAGCTCATTCATAATCCTGTATTAAAAGCCTATGCAATTTTCATGAAATATGTCTGTCTGTGTAATCATGAATGCTGAATATTGTCATGGCTTTCCAGGAATTTTCAGCTTCAATGCAAAGGAAAGAAAACTCTTCCAACTGGACTTCTACACCACTGAGAAGAAATAACAATAACAACTCTAAATGTAAAATAAACATTTCTGGAAAAATACTATCTTTTCAAAGAGGCTGTAGTCTGAATTTCAAGCTACTAGTAATATGACACAGAGGCTTTGAATGTGCCTGTGGTTACAGCTCCTTGCTTTGTGTGGCACTGGGGACAAACAGTCCCAGTAGAAAGGAATCTGTTTACTCATGCCTAGATTTAGAAAGTGATCCTTCAGATGGAGTTGTCTTAAACCGCACGAATATTCCTGCTTTGAATCACCAGTTTACAACTGGGTGCAAAATACTGCCAATTCTTTCTAATTGCACAGCACCTCAACTGCATGTGTGGAAAGGTAAGGGAACTTTTCAGCATCACCATATGTCTGACATGAGTATGCTAGCTGCTTCTCAGGAGTTTCTCTGTGTTTATAATTTTATAAAAGAATCAAAGCTTATAAAGTATTACTTGGATATACAAAAGTGGTGAGGAGTGGGAAAATTCTTCTTCTCTTTCTAATGTTCCTATTCACTGATGGTTCTTTGATATTTTTCCTTTTTATGAGCAATTTTTTATTAGTGGAATATTTCTGGTTCCGTGGCATAACTTTAAAATGATAGGAAAAATTATACAACTGGGATCTCAATTATTCAGCACAGCCATTTTAATCCTTCATGTTATTTGATTCAGTACAAGGTAATATACATCTTATTTCCAATTAGAATACAATTCTCACTATATTCATCATCTATTGATGTCTGCTTTTCCATTTGCCAGAGACATGAAACTCTGTGATTCAAAGGGTGCCATTCTGCCAACTCTATCTGTGGACAATTATGTGGTGTCAGCAAGGCTGCCTGGAGGTTTGATGCCTGTAGCTTAAGGCAGCTGGAAGCTGCTGTGTGCTTTCTTTCCTGCAAAATTTCTCGCCAGCTGACAGCATATTGCAGAAATGGTTCCTCCAGGCTTCCACAGCCTGATGCCATTTGTATGAGCAAAATTGCAGAGCACATTTGGTTGAGACTCCTCGGCTGCATGTGGCAAAAAGATCACTTCTCATGCCTGAGGGCCATATCCTGAAAACCCCTTCATCGTGCGTTATGCTCTGTGACCCTGTGCTTTGCTCTCCCTGCTGTCCTGGGACAAATTCTGCTATCAGTTTTAGCAAACTCTTCAGGGTCCCTCAGACTTAATGTGTATCCAGCTTTAATTGGCCAGGAAGCATGGAAAAGGGCTTTGTCCAAAGAGGCCTTTGTGATAACCACCTTAAGAGATTTCATGCAGATGGTCAGTCTCTCAGATTTTAATGTCCTTTTGAAAGTAGGGTTATTGTTAGTCTTTTGGTAGCATTAAGTATGCTATAGAAAAAGATGAGAGAAGACAAACACTGAAGCTCAGCTGCAGAATACTCAAGACTCAAAAAGAAAACTTTTTAAAAAATGGCCTGTATTGGAAGAGGAGAGAGACTATGGCCAGCATACCTGTGAATTTAAAGGTGAGTGCTGGAAGGCAGGCGACTAAATGGTGACAAGACTTCTGTGACACTTCCCTGGAGTTAAAGGTCAGCCCACTCTCATTTCTATGGCTTTTTTTTAATGTGCTGAACTCCCAAGATGATTTATGTAGATCTGAGCTGAGAGCAAAGCTATAGTATTGAAATGGACTAGTGTTTTCTAGGTCAGGGTTGACTTGAGTTACAAAATCTTCCCAAAAAGCTACTCCAAAGCCCTTTAGACCTGGTGGAATGGTGGCAAACAGTGACCTTGTGAGGGACCATGTCTAAACTAAGAAATCACACAAATGCCCAGTTCTCTGTATACAGCAGGGTTCATTCTCACACTTTCAAATGAACAGGCTGCTTCCCACTTATGCAGCTGTCAGAGTGAGATTTTAATTATTTCCGTCTCAAACCTTGTGTCTTTGTCTGTGTCCAAAGTATCCTGGCAGATGACCAGAATACTGTATGATTATGTTGAGAAGATGGATGAGGAACTCTTTTTCTTGTGGCAGAAGAACTAGAGGGATCCAGTGAAATTTCCAGGCAGGAGGTTTTAGTGGAAGAAAGAGACAGAACCTTTCTGTACAACACTGAGTTACTCTGTTGGATTCAGTACTGCAGAATGCTATGAGATGCTGGCAGGCTCTGTGCAAACCTTGCTTTGAACTGGGTTTTTTTTCAATTCATATTTTTATTACAGGTGATAGATGTCTGAACTAATCCAAATGCATGGTGTTTTGCAAAGTTATGGAAGATCATGACCTCACAAGTGTGATTTTTTGTAATGATTTTCCATAGCCCTCTTTAAAAACTACCCCCTTGCTAATCTCAATATATAGCAAGCTCTCAGATTCATGCTAACATTGGAAAAAATTTAATATCCTTAAAGATACTTCCTTGTAGGGGCTTTTGCAAGCAGATCAAAAGGCAGATCTATATATTTTCACCTAATTGTTTTACAAGTGTTATGGTGAAAATACTGTTTTTCACTCTAGTGATAGTGAAAGAGGTCTTAATAGCTGTAACATTACATAGCACTGATGTTCACATTTACACAGAGAACAGCTGAGGTTTAACTTATGGTTGTACTGACCAGGAACAAGCAATTTTCCTATGATGATGCAGCTAGACCATGTGCACCCTTTAAAGCTGCAGAAAGCAGCCAGATCATTTGAAAGGTGAATTAATGAATCCCTTAAAAGTGCACATCCTTCAAAAGCCTTTGCCCAGCAGAAGGCAAAAGCAGCAAGCTGCCATGTGCTGCTGTTTCTGCAGGATGAGTAATCCCTGCTGCTCACAGCATCCCATTGGAAAGGCTGCCCTGGAACAGATGTTCCAGGAATGGGTCCTGAGAATCAATATATTTACAAGGGTGTTCAGCATTTCACTTTCTGCAGAGAGTTGGGAGGCTGTCCTACAGATAAGCTTTTCTTTGTAAGGACCAAAGGAAGGAGATTCCTTGGTCTAAACAGAGAACAAGGATGACCATCAGTGGGGAGAGGACGGTGATCTCTCACAGCATTTAGTATACTTAATTTGTGGGTCTGAACCTCGTGCTAGGATTTCACACTTTCATGAAATGCAGTACACTGAGAAGCAGAAGGACTTCAATCCATGTTTTAAATTATTTCATTCAAAATATTAGCAAATACAGATGCTCTTGGGCATTGAACTGAATCTATAAAAATGGGGGAAGAACACAGACAGAAAGGAGGGAAAAAAACCCAACAGGAAACAGATAGACTCGTTTAGTTTATGTAGGAGGAAACTAAGGCACAAAATCAGTTTTGAGCAATCTGAGGTCAGTCAGAGAGAGGGGAACCTTTAACTCATCCTTGCTTTAATCCCCAGACAAGCATGCCCACACAGGAGACCCTCAACTTCTTACTCTGGGTGCTATCCTTGCTCTCCTGCTACTTGAAGCTGAGCAAGCATATGCTACTTGGGCTTAGAGGAAGAAAGAGGAGGAAGATTGTGGGTGGAGGGTGCGTGTCACAGGTGAAAGTGATGGTGGGTGGTGGGGTGGCTTTGGGTTTTGAAGGAAAATACATCTATGTCAGGTATCAGAAGTTACCAGAGGGTAACTATTCCAGAGGGGACTGTCAAAGTGCTGCCATCATGGGCTGTGGGTTAGTAGCAGTAGGAGTTTTACTTCTCACCCAGTAGCCCCAGGGAGACATCCAAAGGGTTACAATAGGGCAATATCTTGACTACTCCACGGGGGCCAAGACTTTCTTACCTCCCTGTTTTTGCCCTTTTTCCTGCCAGGCATTGGTCCCTCTGCCTGTCTGCTGCATTTGCACTCAGACACTGGCTGGGAGTGTTGGCTGGTCCGGGGTCACCACGCTGCAGAGAAACACGCTCGGTCGGGTCTGGAGCTACGCCTCGCTTTCATCACATGGATATGCTTCAGCGTGTCACTTTAAAGTAGTTCAAGTAAGAGATGTGGGAGAACAGATGAGGAGAAGGGAGGCAGGAAACATGTCATAAATCCACAGTGAGAGGGACTCTGAAGTAAGAGAATTAAAGACTCTGGAAAACACATAAAAATCTGCTGTAGAAAGGGCACTGTCAATGCATCCTGTCAGTGCAGTTTGGTTTTTATTTCCTAGTGTGCAATATGATATAAAAAACGTTCACCTTTACTAGATGATCCATGGAAGCCCATATTTCACATGAGATTTATTTTTCATGTGAATAGAGTTGGTGTTTCCAGACACTGGTGGATATCAGTCGCCATCCTATAAAACGAGGCCACCAGCACCTGTGGTCTCCCAGGAACTGTCTCTTCCAAGTGCTGCTCCTCACACAAGGGCCACTTCATTCTTTCTGCTTTGTGTTTAAGTAGAGCTGAACTGAGGAATGTAGAGTTGAATAAAAATAATGGAGAAAGATCAGACTGAAATTATTTCCCTCCTCCCAAAAAATCCCACTTGTGCAATCATCAGATATGTGAGCTTTGTGCTTTCTCATATTGCTATTGTAAAAAGAGAAAAAAAGCTTGAACCCACTCAAGTATTACAGAGGGTCTCAAATACTACAAAGAATCTCTATAGACGTATGTCCCACTGCAGGAATTTGAAATTCCCTCAGTACCCAGAATATTAAGCAATCTGGGGCCTGTACTTTTAGATCAAGATTTGTGAGAAAGGAACATCCTGCCTTGCCTAAAAATGACTGATGAAAAGAAAAATTGCCAGTGCAGCAGCCACCAGCCTCTTTGGCAGCCAACAATTCTCACTCAGCCATCCCCACGACCTTCACGGGACATAACATGTTCAACACGGGCAAAAGGCCTCCAGGCTCTCTCTGAAAGGCTCAGTGATGCTAATTAATGAGGAGGAGGCTTTACACTGTATAACACACTTTAGACAAGATGAAAAATAATTTCTTTCCAAAAGTGTATGAACTGGGACATCCCTGACTGAGATGGGGACCTCCTTCCCTACCTTCCTTTGCCACTCTCTGTACCTCCTTTTCATATTCCTTGGCCACACTGCATAGTAGCAAGGACACATTTTCCAGTAATTCTGCTGGCACCTGATTGTGAAGGGTCAATTGCATGGCAATCCACTATCTTCATGGTATTCCTACAGACTGAAGTGCTATGCCATGAGGATGTAAATAAGAAGGAGACCATTGCACTTGGGGTTCCCTCTGGGGACCCACCAGCCAGACAAGCACATTGCTCCTTTACCTCAGTCACCCATCTTACTTTAATCTTTTCCTTCCAGCACAGCTTGGGAGCTATTGCTGCTGAGACTGCATTTTCATCTCTTCTGTTTCATTGCTACTCTGTGCTTAATGTATTAGTGGTGTGAAGTAGAGAGGAAGGAAATAGAGGGGAAGCACAAGGAGAAAAGTAAACATCTTCAGGGAGGTAAAGACTGAACAGTGAAACACTCACTCACCCTCTTCAGCCAGGGATTTAACATGCTTCAGCTTTGCATGACAGTCCTGTGTGCAGGGTTGCCCTTCCAGGCTGTGCCAGGAGCCACAGAGGTTGCCGAGCCCTGTGAGTCAGGGTCCCACATGCTTGTCCTTTATGATGCCAGGCTGTGTGGGACCTGCTCTCAGCTGTGAGGCATTTGAAAAGTACAGGCATTTTCCTCTCCAGATGAGCAGGCTGCTTGTATTGGGACTTCAGCTCTTTTCCCCAGTGGTGGGATTTTTGGAGGAGCAGTTTTCCACATCCTGCCAGTAGATAAGACTTCTTTGGCTTACAGGCTTCTGGGTACAGAGGTGATGTCCATCCCACAAAATCCTAAGGTACTGTGGGAGCAGGCATGGCATAACAGACCCTGCTGTTATTTGCCAGACTCCCAAAGTCACAGTGTCTGTGTATGCCGACGGACCCATGGAGCCTTTAGCCTCTGTTGTGATGAAGGGCAATGTCAAGCTGAAGGTTCCTTTGGGAGAGCCAACAACCCCATGACCCCCCAGCCTGGCTGAGACGGGACAAGCACCTCTGAGGGACACATGGCACAACCGCAAACAGTCCTCACACTGCTTCTCCAGGGAGTCTGTGGTCCTCTGCAGAGCAGATTCATGACAACTGATGGAGAAGAGTGATATAATTTATTTGCCTGTTAATCAGGGAAGTGGGTAACTTCAGTGACCATCAGCAGAATAGCCAGGTACAGCATGGGTCACTGTAATGGCACTGTGTATCTGTGGCTTTACCCAGGTTCATTCTGCATTTCTTTCTCTTTACTGTACTGCCATTGTGGCTGGGGGCTCAAAGTGACCTACTCCTTTGCTAAAAGAGAGCCCTCTTCGAGTGCTGCTCTGAACCCTTCTGCCTGCTGCCAGTGCCTGGGTAGTGCTGTGATGGTTAAGAGGGCCCTATTTTTGCTTCATCATAGATGGAGGCCCCACAAGCAGCATCAACACTTCTAAAATTTGTTACAGGCTTGAGTTGGAGGCATATCCCATCACTGGCTTATTTTGCGGTTCCTTTAACCTCTGTATTTTGCAATGGCTACAGAAGTGTTTCTGCTTCAGTGTTTTCTGAACCAACTGTGCTTCATCCATGGGAGAGAAGCAGAAGATCTTGCATGCAGACAGCGTCTTCCGAGCATCTTAACAGCTGGTGAGCCCAGATTTCACCCTGCTTTTTTTCCCCCAACTTGGATGATCTGACTGTCAAGTAGCAGTGTGTTGCTGCCACACCTGTGCTTTGGAGAGGAGCACGGGTGTAGGGAGGCCCTGAGGGCTGCAACAGTGCAACAGGCACGAGCAGCACCAGCAGTGACTTGAGATGGGCTGGCCCCTGACTGGTGCAACCTGGTCCTGCTGGCTGTGGTCTGGGAGGGCAGAAATCAGCCCTGTACCCTGGGGTGCGAGCTGGCTGTGTGGCTGTGGATGGGGAGGCACAAAGCAAGGAGTTGGGGTGGAAAGCACAGCCTCTGTGGGTGCACATGGCTGAAAGATGAAGGTTTCTGCCTAGTGAAACAGCCATGGGAATCACGTATGGAAAGAGGGGGTGGTCTGATGCAGGAACAACCGTACAGAGCCTTTGGAGACACAGGGACAATGGCCAACCCAGGGTGCCCAGCTCAGTAGGCAGCCATGACAAGTTTCTCATGTTGCCACTGGCCAAGTGACACAAACCACGTAAGAAAAAAATAATTTGGAAGCAAGTACAGAAATAAGTGTTTCCACCACTGGCCCAACTGAGCTACCCCGGGGCACCATGCAGCTTTTTGGTTAAAATGTGCACCAAACAGAATATGTCCATTGTCCTTACATATACATGCCCACTCTGTGGCTCTGATGCAAGAGGGGCTGTGGGAAGAACAGGAGGGGTGAAGCCATGCAGCTCCAAACACACTGCATCCTCAGAAATGGGCAAGAGGAGTGGGGGGGACCTGTTCCCTTGAGAGGCTGGACCAGCTGCAACTGAGGGTCTCACAGGGGTCCCGTGGGACCAGGGCCTGTTGCTGGCTGCAGCCCCCAGCCCCTTGGCATGCAGCCCAGTCCCAAGACATATAAACCAAAGAAGCATAAACAGATGATCACGTGAAAAATATATCATGACTAGCAGATAGATCCCAAATGTTTGTTCTATAAACTGCAGCAGGCAGCACAAGTGTTCACGCAGCTGTAGTTTTTCATCTTATTTGTGTAAGTGTGCCATTAAGCTTGGACATGGGCAAAATAATCTTTCATTGATTCTCGCTTAAGAAGCTGCTTTAAAGATATATTATATCAATGTTTGAGTCAACCCTTTTGCAACTGGTATTATGTCGTAAACTGCTTCTCGCTTAATAGAAAATCCTTGTGCATTTTTTCTCCTGGGTTACTTCCTTTTCTCTCTGAAGCCAGTAAAGTGGTTTGTTTTGTGAATGAAAGCTGGATGCCTTTAGCAGGATGGCATTAACACTGACCTCTGCTCATGCATTGAATTCCTACCCAGTGGGAGGTGAGTTGGAGGAAAGGGTTAGTTCATTGATGGTCAGAACCTGCTGAGAGCAGGACTGTTAACCTCCCTGGAAAGGGAACTGCTTAGAGGGCTTTTCCCTTTCTTGGATTAGCCCAATGAAGCCATCTTTCTCTCCCTTTAGTTTTAACCATCTGCTGGAAAGATGGTTCTGATTCATCTTAGCTTGGTAGAGATTATTTTTGTATATATAAAATGGCAGTAAATTGGGGTGTGGGGTGTGGAGGGGGTGTACACTTTAATTTTCTTCTTGCTACTTCCTGTATCAGAGAAAGCTATCTGAATTTAACAGCATGAAATATTTAGCAAGGACAATGCAAAGAAATCAAAACCAAACTCTCTCAAGCATTTCCCAAGAAATTTAGCATGTTTTATGCCCCTTGGATCCTAAAATGCATCCTGTAAAAAGGGTAAGCAGGAAAAGAAAAATTTTGTGAAGCTGATTGCCAACAGCATCCTCTGACAGCTAGTGCATGACTGGTCTATAATTTATAATGAAAAAGTATTGTGTAAAAATAGCAACTTTTCATTTTATAGTTTTATCTGCTGACTATGGTGATAAAACCTCTGCTCTGCTTTTTTTAGAGCTGGAGAGGACACAGAGTGCAAGTCAAAACCCAGAAGGTTCACACAGCACAACTGTAAGTTTTTCTTTCCTTTTTGTCTTCTTTGTCCTTCAGAGCCAAGGGAACCTTTGGAGAATCAGCTGCATCTGTGCTCCTTTTTACACACACACACAGACAGAGAGACAGAGAGAGAGAGAGAGACAGCAGATTCATTAACTAATCCTCCTTCTCTTTCCTGTCACTTTGACTACCGAGTTGTTTCAGGTGTAGGTGGAGGAGTGACTGTCCTGAAAGAAGAGTGCATAGACCAAGCCAAAGTGTGGCCATAGCAATTAGAAACAGAACATCTTATTTTAGTTCTCCCACCCATGTCAATCAAGAAGAAATCCATTGAAGCATCAAGAAGAAATCCTTTAAAGTCAGTGGAATTGCACAGGCACAAGGTTGCTTTCATTGAGATTATGGTCTAACTTTGGTGTCTGTTTTATTTGTAAATTGAGCAGACAGAAGCCACTGGGAGATCATTAAATCAGAACTCAGAAATTTTCATTTCCACTTGGTTTTTTGAGTAAAACCATACTTTGTTATCCTTGCAGAGTCTACAAGGACTAGTTTGAACTACTCCCACCAGCTAAGACAACACTTCTTCGCTATAAGGTGAGCACATTGAATAAAAGCTTATCGATGTAGTTGTTTCTTTTTCTTTTAATTCACCTCCTGACCTTTTAAAATTACTTTACTCAACAAAGGACAATAGGGCCAATCCAACTCCCATTAAAGTCAGCAGGAGTCTTTTCATTAACTTCAGCTGAAGTTGGGCTGGGCCCAATAAGTCTAACTTTAAGAGTAAAAAATAGCAACTCATATAGAGCTTTATCTTGCCCCCTGTGGCTTGATAACTGACCTCCCATCATGTTCACTGGGACAGGATCAGGCTTATAAAGCCAAGTAAAACTATTACAGTCCTAATCCTATAACCCAAAGCTTATAAAGTATTTGAATTTCCTCTTTTTAATCACACTGGAATATTTGAGAACTATTCATGGCTTTATGAATAGGCAGGAGGTTCCAGCTGAACAGGTTGGATTCATCTTTGGATTGCTCTGTGCCCTAGAGTTTTCTGTTTTTAAAATAGGAAGATGACAGCGGTAAGGGGCTGAAAAGATAACTTTATGTAAGTCCTTCACAGTTTGGCTTTTTTTGCTCCATCTTCCTACACAAGCACCGTTCTACTTCCTTGCCAGTACCTTGCCAGGTTGTCCCAGCTCAAATCCACTGCACCATTTGCTTTCCCAGAAGAAAGTACCACTGGTCTTCTCTACCTGCTTTGTCCTAGGGAGAGCAGAGCAGCATCCAGAGGGGTTAAGCTGGGGCACGGTTGTGATGTGGATGCCTCTTGGTCTAATGGGGCAGGCAGATTGGATTTTGTTCTTTGTTACACCTTTGCCCCAAGACATTAAACATTTGTTTTCTAATTAATGCTTAAATATATCATAACACAGGGAAAGTTCCACACACTCACAAACTCTCAGCCTATGATGTGGATTTTGCTCTGGATATGACATGGAGCTGATTTTTTTTCTCTTTATGGGTTTTTCATTTTGTTCTTTTTCCCTTTCTTTCTAATTACTTTACAATGAATCTACATGGAAAACTCTGTATCAAACACACTAATTTGTTTCACCACCAAGAGAAAAACGGTAATTTGGCAGCTCTTTGAACTGTTGTAAAAAGCCTACCTACTCTAGGTTCTTGTATGTTTCATTCTGAAGACCCTAGATCGCAAATTTTGTTTTCCTTAAAAATGAATCTACTCACTGCCATCTGTGGGGAACATGTTCCAAAGTCAGAAAAGTACCCTGCTAACAGAATAATTTGTAGCATCCACCCAGGGAAAGGTGGGCTTGGTGACACAACCACGCTGTGAGGCAGGACACAGAGCTGCAGTGAACGCTGTTCTACCCTCAGCCCTGTGTCATGAACCCTTCTCCTTTCTCAGCACAATTTAAATTTACACGGTCCTGTAAGTATAGACATGTCATATATGAGAAAGAGCTCTCAGATACCCTCAGCTTCTCCATGCGCCAAGAGGAAGAGCCCCCCTGACTCCTGACACAATCATCCCTGGTATTCTCTGTGCTCACCCAAATGCATTGCAAGCATCAACATCAGTCACTTCAAAGAGCTCTTTCATGTACCACAAACTTTTTTATCCAGAAGGCCCAAGCAAAAGGCAGATCTGGCTGTGTCTGGCTTTATTTGGCTCGCCACTTGTGTGGCCCCTTAGAGGGGTCTCAGAAGAGTGAACAAACTTTCCATGCATTTTCAGCGAGCAAGTATGAGATGCAAAGCTTTTTCTGTCACTTGTCGTAGAGCAAGGTAATTAATGGCTTTGTGTTGCTCTCGGGTGTGTTGATGCTGATGAGGGAAGGATCCCTCCCCCACCTACACTGCAAAGTTCTGTTCCTGGTTAGACAGTGCCTGGAGACGGGTAGATTCCTTTCCTCTCTGCTGAGGCTCCTGCTCACATCTCAGGAGAGAGCCTGCTGACCGTACCTGATGAGGCTGCCCTCACGGCACCCTCATGGCACTCAGCAAGCAGCTGGGACTATGCCAAATTTCACCATAGTGGGCTTGCTCTGGGAAGACATCTGCAGAGAGGTCAGCTCTTCTGGGATCAATGTTTTGATGAGGACAGCACAATCCCATTTCAGGAGCCTCTGTGTAGCAAAGCCTGGTGAGATGTGCACACCTGTTCCACCAACTCATCCTTCCCAGTTCTGTGGGCGCTCATGAAGCAAGGAGTTCTGCTCTCCAATCCTTCTGATACCCTATGCAGCAGCTGAAGGAGCTAACCCAGCAATGCCCCTTTTGGGGAAAACTGTGGTTCTGCATGTCTCAGATGGAGCAGACTCACAGGAACCTGTCTGCAACACACAGAAAATCCTGTTGTGAGGTCCTTAATGATGACAAATTGTGTTTGACAATGTTCACCATCGTAGGTCTTTTCTGCACAATTCTTATGCAACAGGCACCTAACTTCAGGACCTTAATTACTCACTGTTAGTTCTTCTGTCATCTAGTTCCCTCTCTGTAGAAGCCCTTGCTCTCTTCTAAGAACAGAGAAAACCCACCAGAAATAGGTATCTGATTTGGAGGGTTAGGTGCCAAAAGTCAGTTGAGGTAAACCATTTCAAAAAATTCTCATAAGAGTTTTTCCCAGCCACTTAGTCTCCTGTGAACAGGAGATCTGATTGAAGATAATAGCTCACTTTCTTAGGAATCTTCTGATGAATTCATAAGAGCTGATGACATTGCTTACCATTCAAGTGGCACCTAAAGCAACAGTTGTTCTTAGTGATTTATGTAGATGCAAATATACTGGCAAATTCTCTGGAATCTCTGTGAGGGAGACAAGCCAGATTCTGCACTCTCTTGTTAACTAGAAGCCAGGAGAGAGGGAAGTGCGCATACCAGATTTGCTGCATATACCTTTGTTGGCCAAAAAAGTCATACAGCCAACAGCCATGCTTCATCCTGCTTTTGTAGCCAAATGAGAATGACGAGGCATATAGCAGGAGGTTGCATTTTGCTCTCTTGATTCTTATTACAAGCTTTTTAAAAGTGTTTTGTTTATATGCTCAGAGAACAGAGGCAAATTCTCTTCGTGTTTGTAATTACTTGGGTATAACTGGCAAGAAAGTTTGTTTTTCTCAATTAGAAAGCAATTGTCTGTAGCCAGTTCCATATAAAAGACTTTTCATACAGTTTTATCCATTTCTCTGTTCTTTGAATATTAAGCAAAAAGGAGAAGTTGATTCCCTAGAGGGTATAATATTGTCTGCTTCTGCAGACTGTTTTGTACTTACCAAACATATTGATTTTCTTTGGACCCAAAGATACTGCCTTTTTCTTTTTTTTATTGATTGAATCTGACTGCATATTTCTAAAATACACAGAGGTGGAACAACCACAAATGTATAATTAATGAATTGTTCTAGCCATATTTACTACAGAAGTTACCAGAGCCTTGGGTGGAAAACATATCCCTCCTGGTCTGGGCCAAGTGCATGCCAACATGTTGTATATTTTCATTAAGTTACATGATATTAATGTTTTCAGGAATCACTTGTGTTCTTCCACTCTGCCTGCCAGAAGCGTTGCCCAAATCCATTCCCTATTTAATCGTGAAGGAATGCTGTTCAAAAGATTTGGGGTCAGAAGTGCTCAATAAATCAATCCAGATACACTCCTAATGAGTGTTGAATTAAACAGCATTTGCTTTAGGATCAGAGGTCCTCCTGGGAGATTATTTTTTATTGCTAGCAGGATTGTTCATTTGCAGGTATCAGGAAGCTGTGAGTTAAGGCCTGTTAGGAAGGTCTACAAAAGAATCTGTGTCTTCTTTACTCAACGCATGTGATTATGTTCAGACAACAGTGATAAATAGGTGAGACTCATCCTCCACTGGAATGCCCTGTTTGCTAAATTAAGGAGGAAAAAAATTTTTGTAGCTTCCCGTGGGAAAAAATTATTCTACATTTATACCTCCAGGTTCCTGTCTTGCAGATCAAAACACAAGAATTTAGAACAAGGAGTGTGAAGAAAACAGCTGAGGTGGAAAAGGGATGTTTAGAGTCCACACTGGCCAGCAAGAAAGGCAGCTCACTGTGATTACTCAGAGGAGTCTCTGCAAGGCTGGGCAGGACATTTTTCCTGTGATGGGGAGTGAAGGTTAGAGAAGCCAGGGCTTCTTGCCACCCTGAAAGACAATGTGCAAAATTGCAGGCAAAATATCTGAAATGGGAAGGATGTTGCTTGATGTAATGTTTAGTTTATTTCTAGCCTTCTACGCTTTTGAAGACTCGTGTTTTTTCAGAGCATTAGAAATTAATAACTCCAGATTTCTGTCACTGTCACTTCCCATCACCACCCTTCTCTGAGCAGGCCAACAGGTTCACTTGTGGATGGAGGTACCAAGTATCCACTTGCCCCCATAAATGCCCCCATGCTGCCCAAATGGCATCATGAGGAGCGAGCGAGAGTCCCTGAAAAAGCAGGAGAGGATCAGGTAGCCACAATACCTAGAGAACCACTCTTCATGCTAGGAGAAATTAAGAAACCCATGCATATAAAAGGACATGACCATTCATCATCATTCAATATTATCAGGAAAAGTGTAGCCAGTTCCCTGTCAGGTTCAGAGAAACACAGATCCTTTCTCTTTGCACATTATTATGTTTTTACCGCATATTGGTCACTTCGCATCACATAATTTAATTTAATTTAATTCTAGTTTAAACTGATAGTCTGGCATTGCATTTTTTGTCACAATACTACACTTGGACACAAATACCCCACAGCACAGTAGTGTAATACAACCGTGGAGGGGAGACACATGGATGAGGTGACTTCCAGGTGAAGGATATGGGTACAGAAATTTGAAATATCCTCATAAGGAGCAAGGGCTTTGAAAGCACAGTTTCCACAGAATATTTAGCAATTCATGTTCTGAGACTCAGATTAAAAAGAGATTTTAAGAAAAAGTGTAGGTCAAAAACTTGGCATTTTGTTTCTGTGGAAATGCTGACATTTCCAGACAGTTTCTTGTTCCATTCTGGATTGGAACAAAGCCTAAAAAAGTTTTACCTTTCCTGTGGAGATGAAATTCTGAAACTATTTTGTTCTAGGAAGCTCAAAACATTGTTTTTCACCTTTTCTAAAATCAAACACAGCAGACGTGCTCATGGGGAGGAGAGGAGTGGTCTTCTGAGGTAGCAGCCACGTCTGAATTGCAATGGTGTCAGATGTGACTCCACAGCATTTCCTGGACTGTTTCTATGAAGTGTCGAATGTAGAAACTCCTTGGTCCCGTTCTTCCTTGGGCCCCAGACTGGCCATGAGTTCTGCTGTGTTGCAGGGCCTGGGAGCTGCAACTCCTGAACTGGAGCTGGGCATCATCTGCTGCCAGAGAGCATATCAGGCAAGGTTGATAAGAAAACTCCAGCCTGGATATGGCAAAAGTTTCCAGAATCAAAAATAATTTTCATGAAACATTTTGGCTTGTGAATGATAAATGGCCATGAATCAATCACCGGTTCCTGACTAGTTAAGAACCATGTAAGTTTGGTGGGTAGTGAAGCACTTTATGGGTCTTGGACAATCCTAGTGGCTCTTATGCCAGTCATCAGTGGGAAAACTGGGTTTTATCAAGGAGATTAACCTGTGCAGGAAGTAAGAATTAGCTTCAAAAATCCTGAGATGACCTTATGGATATATACAAGCCCAGGGAATGTCACTGATGGAAGTATGAGTGTGCAGCTCGTATGCAACAGGAAAAGGACTGAAGAGCTCAAACAGTCCAAAGCAGCCACACTAGGGCTTAGGTTATTTATGTTGGTTAGTCATCTACATCTTTTCACTGGTTTAGATCTCACCTCCTTTTGAAAATGGGTTTTGGACTCATAAGTTATCTGGGCATTTTTAATAGTTTTATCTCAAATTAATAACTCTTCCAAGAGTAACTCCAATATTTGCACATTCCCTGTTTTATAGTAGATATTATTTATCCCCACATATGTCAGTTTAGAAGGACAGACCATTCAGGAAAAGATGTGGCATATTATATAGCAGTGATGGATGGTTTCTTTATAGAAACCACTTGCATGTGAGAGAACAACTGTTGTGTATTAAATACATTCCCTGTATTATGCGTATAGTTCATACCTGTCATTGAAGTAAAAATCCAAAAGGGACAGAAAAAACAAGGAGGCTTATAAAAATACATTAAATATTCACATAAATATCAAACAGTACGCCATGATTTTTGTTATTACAGTGAGCATCTATGAAAGCCATGATGATGCAGTGCTTGAGAAACTTGGCAAATGCATTGGAGTGCCCGGGACATTTTGTCCCTGTACTGAAGAAGAAAGATGAAGACAGCATATTGAGGGGTTAGCTACTCGTAAAAGATTAATAGCTGGAGATTTGCCAAATCATTATTATTTTTTCTGGAAATGGTATTAGGTATTATTCAAGAAGATAAGATTTTCTTTCTATATGTCCATACCAGTTCAGTATTGGAAGGTGAAACACATACCTAGGGGATTACAGGCCCAGAAAACACCTTTTCCAGGAAAACAAGCTGAATGAATCACATTCAGACAATAATGTGTTGAAATGTTAAACAAGTGCTGTCTTGATTTAATGTTCTTGTTAATTATAAAAAAATAATCACCTCTATGAACATGCAGACAAGTTAAGACTGATATTGTTTTATAGAACTGATGGAAACAATGAAACTGGGCATATCACCTCAAACTATTCTGAAAATATATAAGGAAAAGATTGGTCCTGTGTTATTCTGAAGAATCAGAATTGTCATAGCCTTGTGGTTTTTGCTACAGGGAAGCTAAGAAGGACACAGCTTAGAAGATCTCCGGGTGCCAGAGTTGTTTTCAAACCTGGAGCCAGACAGAATTTCTCTGGACAGGTCTTGAAACTAAGAGACAGCACAGCTTGGCCACACCCTCAAAATGAGACTCATCCCAACATGGAGATTTCCCAAAGACACTCCAAGAGATGGGAGCAGGTAGTTTATAATGTAATTGAAACATTAAACAGTCACACAGGCTCTCTGCACTGTTCCTCATTCAGTTGATTAAAATTGTTATTAGGGTCCTTCACATGGTGAACTTCTTCCCTGAATTCAGTGTACCCACAAAGTGGAAGGCAGTGGGAGGATTCTCTTGCCTTCCCTTCTGTAAAAGGTTCCCTGCACACAGATACGTGTGTATATATTTATATTTACATGCATATCCTCAAAATGGGGACTAGGAGATTTAAAAGGGCCAGACCTCAGCACTTGTTTCTGTTTGCAGGACAGGGAGAAGAATGGCTGAGCTGTGAGAGTTTGAGACAGACCCCTGCCAGCAGCAGAGGAGCACAAGAAACTGACTGCACCAGCTGGGATTTCTTTGCCAGTTATAATTAAGTAAAGGGATTTTTATTTGTTACAAACATTTGCATTTCAAAGTTGACAACAATGGAGTTCTTGTGTCCCAGAAGCCCCAGGGGCCAGCAGAGATAGGAAGAAGAGCAAGATTTGGGCTAAGATTTGAGTAAGAGAGCATGAGGAAAGGGGGAGAGTTTCTGGGAAGGAATATCTGACCAACCTGATATGTCTCTAGGAGACACTGTCATGTTTCTTCTCCTTATTTAAAAAGCTGGAATACTTAGGGGATGTTCTGGGCAGTGAGAAGGTGGTAGAAAAAAAGTGGTAAAAGCAAAGAAGACTGATGCCAGCAAGTATCTGGCAAGATAGTGTTAGGTTGAATCTAATAAAAAGAGCAGCATAGATATCTTAGGCCTTTCTGCCAAGCCATAAAAGTGATTACTTTTCTTGGAATATGCTGTAATCTTCCCTGAATCCACACGCATTTTAGATGCAGGACAGCAACTTTCTCCCTAGTTTTCTCTGAGTCTGGGAAGATTCACCAAATTTTCCAAGCTGATACTTTATTGGTTTTCCCTTCTTTGTTTCAATTCTTCTAGTAAACCATATTTCTTGAAGCCCTGGTAAAGTCTGGTAAGTAGAGAGGTTAGTCCTTCTGCTGCTTGCATGGGGAATTTAGATCTTGGATCTCCAGACAGCAAGTTTAAGCTGGTGACACTGAATTTTCCCAGCAAAAAATCAAGCCCAGCCTAGACTGGTCAGACTGACAGTAAATAATTGCTAAAAGATTGCATGAATAGTCAAGCATATATGGACATCTTTAGCACGTAATCCTTTAAATCCAGGGAAATAAGCCAAGAATATCATAAGTACAGTACATAGATGAGTATGTTTTGTTCTACATATACTTGTAGGGTATGTACAGGCATGTATTTAGAGAGACAAGGAGGGAGAGGGCAAGAGTAAACACACCTGTGGAAAGCCAAATAAGGCAAGATAGGCAATACAAAAGCCCAGTTACTCAGGCTTATGATGGCTGGTGGCACAGCAATTGCATCTCAGCTGAGGCTTCCAGGGGCTTGAAGGCAAGTTCAGCAGAGGGATCAGCCTTCAGACTTCCATTAAAAGTCTCTCAGACAAAAGGCACTGGCATGTAATGAAGTCATTGCTCCAGAGACACCCTTCCCTTGGCGGAGTTGAAAGGGCACTGATGTAACAGGGCACCTTCTCAAGGAGCTGCAGATGGTGGCTGGCCATTCCCAGCCCTCTTTCCCATGCTTCACTTCCCTCAGGGGTCACCTCTGCTGCCACTCTGTTGCTTGCAGGCAAACTTGGACAGCACAGACTTCAGCCACTCGGTGTGTCCCACATGGCTCTGATTTCCAATCCTGCACAAGCAACAGCCACCAGGCCTGGAAAGCAATTACAAAGTCTGTCAAATGCTGCCAGTTACAATGCAGCATTCTGCTGAGAGCATGGCCTGGTACTGATCACTAAGCCCAGCCTTTTTTTTTCTTTTGCTTCAATTACAGGGCCTTGAAAGTGTCTTGTGTTTTCAGTTGTGATTGTCATCACACTTCAGTGCAGCATGTGCCATGACACGTGTGTGAGCACAGCTGGGTTTCTATACAAAACCAAAGACATTTTGCTCTACAGGCCTGTGCATACGGTCCCCACAATCTGCTAACAGCCAAATGTGTTGGGCTACCATTTCCAGTGGAGGATCAAAGAGTACATTTAAATGTTTTTAATTCAACAGCCAAGTAACCACAGAAAATCACAGGCAATGGGGGTGGCACGGGAGTAGAGGAAAGAAGGTGTTTGTTAGAAGAGCATCTTCACTGGGTGCACATGTGCAAATTTGTCTGCGTGTGTTCCCTTACCAGATGTGAGACTCACTCTTTGGGTACTGCAGCCAGAGGGGTGTTCCCACTGACCAGACTAACCCTCTATTCCTGCTACGTGCCCTGGGGCCTAGCCCCACACAGGATGCTGTATGGGAGAGCCCATGCTGCCTGGCTGCAGAGCAGCAGGGCTCCTAGGTGCCAGAGACTGAAATGGTTAAGAGCTTAAACATTGCTAAGATCACCAAAATACTTTTGTTCACTGTAGCAAACTGTGAAGAAACAGCTGCTGTCTACTGAAGCCCACCCTCCCTGAATATGTCTACTGATTTAGACTGCAAGAGGACCTTGAGATAAGATAAGGTGGTACTATTGCCCAGCTATCCAGGTCAAAGGAGAATGTATCCAGAAGTGTAAGAGACTGAACTGCTGACATTTGACCACCTGCAGTAACCGCCCAGGTGCTGCAAGGGATTGGTGCTCATGGCTCAAACAGTCGGCTGGTGCTTTGTTCGTGATGCACAGTGTGGTCTCCCAGGAGCAGAAGGTCAGGCACACCTGAGACTACAAGCTGACCTTCCAGATAAGGGAAGAGGCTGATAAGAGGCAGATCCTGCTAGGTGGGATAGTCCTTCTTATCATTGCAGTGTCCTCCCTCACATAATGACTCAGCTGTGAAAACCCTCCTGGGAGCACCAAGGACATTCACACCTAGCCTGAGCTATTCAACTCGGGTTATGGACTATAAAGGGTCATGATTGATTCAACTAGTGTAAGAGACAGCTGCAACACCTTAGAAGGTGTCAAAGACTCCTGAGATGTTCCTGATCCAGTATTACATCATCCAGGGGAGGTACCAGGGGCGTTTCCACCTAACCCATGAACAATATAAACCCCAATAAAGGAGACTTTTGTGGATTCTTTTCCCCCACCACTTAATGTGTACAGTCTGCAACCACTGAAGACTAATGAGATGCCATCAGAATCTATGGAGTGGTGTTACCTTTTTTTCTACTTTATTTGTTTCTCTGTCACTTCTTTCTGTCTTTGCCTTTCCCTTACCTCTCTCTCTACTGCCCATTTACTTTTAAATAAAATCCATGCTATTGTCTTCAGCATGTGGTTTACATCTTAATCCAGGCAGAGTCATCTCATAATTTTAACAATCGGATTGTGACACCAGGAAAGGGCAGTTCATCTCCAAAGGACATCATCTCCAAAGTCCTTCTGCAGCACTCACATGCAGGCAGGGTGGGCAACTCCTGAACCTGCCATGCCTCTTTGTGCCTCCCACACAAGTGTGGGCAGATTTGTCCGTGTGATGACCTGGCGTCCTAGTCCTGCCCTGGCTGGCACTGGTTTGGGCCTAGGCAATCAAAGAGAAGGGTATTTCTCATTATCTGGTGGGAATAACCTCTCCTCCTTGCTACATGGTTTCTCTCCAGTCAATGCAAAAGGTTTCCCAGAAGCCAGAAAGGCTCAAGGCACATTAGCAAGCAGCCATTTAGGGAAGAGAGACTGGAAGCTTTTTTCTGCACATCTTTCAATCTTTCCTCTTTATGGCTTTGTAGCAGGAGAAGAAAAATCTGTTTCCCTTCAAGTAAACAACAACAGATAAAACAGCTGAAAACAATGACTGAAGAAGATTAAAAAATAGCATTATATGGAACAGTCTAGAAACAGCTCCATGGCTGCCCCTGCCCCAGCAAGTATGTCACATGGCAAGGTAATGATGCTGAAAATTACCTATTTGTTGTGTTATGCTTTCACTTCTGTAGAACAAAGCATATGTAATGACTGACACCTTAACTCATTTGCTGATTTTTTGTAATACTTGAAAGACTGTATCGAGATGACTGCATACCACAGCAAAATCTACAGTATGTGTTTACTGGTATAACTTATACTATGTGTTTACTGGTATAACTAAAGGCCTAAAGATTAATCAAGCTTCCCAAATTCTAGTGTGTCAGAGTGGCACATTTCAGTGGTCCTGACCCCAGCTCCAGCTGCAGGTGTGTCCTGCAGAAGGGAACTTTGGCTCCTGGGTTATTGAGGTGTTTTGGTGCAGGGGCTGACTTGGCACAAAACTGCTGCAGGTGGAGCACCACCATCAGAGCTGGAACAGGCAGTCTAGTGTGGTGACACCCACAGTGGCAGGGTAGCCATGGCCAGGCTTATCCTGGGTGGTGACTATCAGCCCTCAATGGATGTGGCTACTCCTGAGCAGGGCTATTCACCTCTGGTGTTCTTGAAAAGATTCAGTGTGCTCTCCCTGATTTAGCTGAGCACACGGCACCTGCCTTAACTTGGATTTTACTTAGTTCATGCTTAGTTCATGCCTGTGGTGTTCTTTAAAAAGTCTTATTTTTTGATGCATGCGCACAATAGCAATTTTCCAGGTCAGAAAGGATTTACTTTCTTCTTTCTTTAATGTCTTTTAAAAACAAAATGTATCTCTTCTCATCTAGGGTTAACCTAATCTTATGTAATAGCCCTGTTTCCTGGTAATGATGCAGAACAATAGAGTATGGTATGGAATAATTCTTTCCACTCAGGAGTTATAAGCTGATTTTACTGTTGGTAGAAAATACAAGACTGTAATAATTATCATAACTTTAACCACTTTTCCACACTGTAGATTTTCCTCTGATCTAGGATATGCCTAACTGGGAAGTTGCAGCTAGCTACTGTTCCTGTCAGTTTGAATTCCAGCAAACAAGTTATACCAGATTTATGGTGTGCTGGTAAATGACACTTTTTGTTCACAAAATAGGGTATTAACATCAGCCAAAAGCTCAAACTCACCCCTTTTTGTCCCAGTAGCAGAACTCAACCAGAATCTAGAAAGAGAGTTAGAAGGTGGTCAGTCACTGAAATGCTAGAGCTTTCTCTCCTTAGCACGCCACTAAGGAGGTGGGAGATATCTTCTCATGTTCATTTTGACTTAATAATAATTTGAATTAAACCATCAGAAATACACAAAACTGACACTGAAGAGCTGGTGGCTGTCTGTAGGTGTCAATGAACAGCTAGCTGTTCTGAAAGCAGGGTGTTTTTGAGAGTGATACACTGTCTTTCCTCTGGGCTGTAGAAAAGAGCCTGGGGACCTGTGCTACCCACACAGGCAGAGGTGACTCTGCCCCACAGTACTGCAACTATAGCATGAACTGCTGAAAAAGTGGGAGGATATCTTGTAGTCAGGATGGGATGAATCAAATTCATCCGGATAGTTGCCTGCTTAACTGCACTGAAGCCAATGTCCATTGAGATACAGCCAAAACATTTTCAGCAATCTGGACTAGAGGATCTGGACTCCTTCAGAAGTAGAATCACAGAATCATTTAGATTGGGAAAGATTACTAAGATTATTGATGCCAACTCTTAGCCTAGGTCTCACTAAGTCCTCACTAAACTACATCCCTAAATCACACATCTAGAAATATTTTAATACCTCCAGAGAAGGTGACTCAACGACTTCCCTGGACAATAGGGAAGCAGCTTTGTTCCTCTGCCTGGAGATGCCCAGCTGTGTAGGCAGCCTGTCTTCCCTGCTGTACACAGGCATTTAGGATCAGAAAGGCATGGCATTCATAGAAATGGTTCCAGGTAGTGCCCTGCCCTGCTTCATCTATTGGTGAAGCTGATGCTGCCCTGGACTGGACCAAGGGCACCTGCTTCAGTTTCCCCACCCACCTGTGATGGGGAAACTGCCCAACAATCACACCTAGTTTCCTGATTTGCTTGGTTAAGACTGGTAAAGCAATAGTAAAATTAGCTGTGATTAAATAAAATTTATCTTAGAGTCATGCATTAGCTGAGGTTGAATGGTTAGAAAAAACCTGATTTTCTTTGTCCCACTGCACTGTCTGCTGATATGCCAAAGAGACTTGCAGGAGATACTTCATTTTCAGTTTTTCTCTTGGAGGTGTTGAAGAAAGGCCTGGTACCACACCAAGAAAAAGACTGGGAACAGATGTGCAAGGTGTGTTTGTGAACTTGTGAAATGGTGTGCGGGATGTGAGTGTGGGTGCAAGACATGTACACCATAAGCAGGAGCGATGTATTTGTCTGCAAAAGGATGTGAGTGCAGTGCAGAGAGGAGGGTTGCAGTGGGGCAGGTGGCCACAGCTCAGGTCAGAACAATGACTGGGGGTGTAGGGAGACCATGCTGCACCTTGGTGAAGGAGAAGCACTTCCCAGAGGCAGCGCTGCCATTCGTGCCCACTTCTCCACACCCACGACTCCTCACGGCTTGTTTTCATCTCACATTGTGCAGCTGGACTACCAGGAGCCAGCTTTTTAAAGATGCACATTTACAAATCAGCTGTAAATTAGGCACCTGGTTAGGATATGACCATAAGGACTAAATAAATGACTTCTCAGTCAGTTCTCTTAAACTTAGGATATTTTAAACCAAGTATTTATTGGTTAATGACCAGGTTTGGGTTGCTCCAGGCACCATCAATTGCGGGAGTAGGAAAAAAACCCAACAAACCTTCAAAGATATGAGTCATGAGAAGAGCTGGGATATATCAGTAACACATAGTTGACAATATTTCCTGCATCGGTTCACAAGCCGCCAGGATGTCCCTGGTGAACTATACAGAGTCCATCGTGCTCTCAGGGGGCACATGTGTGCTGTCAGTCCTTGGCAGCATAGCAGGGAGACCAACAATGAAATAAAAGCCTCAGCACACACAATGGAGCTTGCAGAATGCTGGAAAACTCCGTGAACAGCTGAAACGCTGCCACTGAGCAGATGATCCAGAAATTAAGTAAGAAACTGGGATGCTGAAGACTGGCTGTTTTTTGTGTGAAATTCTGTGCTAGCCCCTAGAAAGACCCTCCCGCGTCCGACAGAAAGGGGAATATTGGTAAGAGAAGAAACTGTGGGGTTATGTCGGCATTTGAGATTTTAAACAGATATGGGTGAGAAAAGATTCAAACTCCACTTAAAAGCATTGAACTAGAATATTTCTGGAGAGTGGGGAAGAATAAGCAGAAAAGCTGAACTTTTTAATACAATAACATTGTAATGAACTGCTTCTCTCCACTTTAAAAAAAACACTATTTGCAAAGGTAAGGGTTTTTTCCTACAGTGACACACAATGAACATATAATATTGCAGAGGTTACCTACTGACTGATATAACATAGGTGTTACGTGCCATTGGAAAAGACATAAATTTGCTCTTTTTTTGAAGCTTGTTTTCACAGAACAAAAACTGCAATGAGGAGAGTTTGAATTGGTTTATGGCAAACCGTGTACCAGTCCAACAACATTAGCCCTGGTGCTTTGCAAGGCTTTCTGTCCCATAGTCTCCAGAATTAACCATGCTGGCACTCCTTGACCCAGCCACCTTGCAGGATGCCCTTGGATCTCATGGCAGTGAACAGCTGTGCTGCGCTATAGCAGCTAACCCCTCTGAGGAGGTTTACTAGAGACCAGGTCCTTTTTTGGGTTATTCTTTCTGTTAAAAGAATCAGGATTGCATCTCCTGTGCAGCACAAAGAAATACTGTTAGAAAGTTCCACCATTTTTCTTCTAGAAGATATGAGTTAACAAGATTTTAAAATATTAGTAACAGTTATCCCACATGGTTCCTTCAGTACAGCACATTAATATCAACCACACAGACCATGGGATTTGTCTTCTTATTGGGGTTATATTGTGTAGTTCCTCTCCAAGACTCTGATCCTTCAGTAAGGTTATGTTTCTGCTTATGGGGAGCTTAAAACACTTGATTCTTCTTCAAAGCCTTCAAAACCCACAGAATGAACATGGCCACTTCAGTACCAACAGTGTCCCACATGAAAGCCCATAATTGCTTCACTCCACTGCATTCTTATTAGTGAAATCTTATGCACTGAAATATTCATGAGAAAGTGAGCAGGAAGGTTCACTCATCCCTACCTTTTAAATGAAGACTGACAGCAGATATGAAAATGGCTTTTGTTTTCAATTTCATTCCATATGATTCTGGAGTGGTTGCAGGATCAAGCTATTTGTATCCAAAAGGGAACATTTTTTCAGTAGATATGAAACATCCAAGTATTTGCAAAACTTAAATTTTAGGAGAAGTGAATAATTCTGGTTTTACTACCTTTTCAGCTGTCCTGGAAATGTAGACCAGCCTGCACTAATGAGTTCCATTTCAGGACTCCTTTTTGTTTTGAAAAGCAGCCTATATCCTTTCCAGATAAGAGAAGGAAGCATGTTCTTTTCCACACAAATATAACATTCAGTTAGTAATTTGCATATGAATACTTTACATGCACATTTAATGCCAGTGTCATCACTGGTGTATTTGATGTTGGATATTCAGTACTTAGTTACCACCCAAAGTGCATTTATCTTCACACAGTATTATTATTTTCAACCGCATCCTAATTGGAATCCTATTAATATGATTATTAAAATCTTTATTATATTAAACTGCAGAGGAAAAAGCAGTTGGCTCAGGTTTGAGACACTTGGTTCTGCAGAGATAATGAGAACAGTCCTATCTAAATTCAACTGGATTAAGATAAAGGTATGTCAGTCAATTGAATCCAACATTGAATCTAAGACTGGATGTCTGACAAGAAAATGTATACAATTTTATGAAGTTGGCTATTTAATGTAAAGGAAAAGCTATTCACAATTTAGCATGAATGGGAGGAGCCCTTTACCTCAGAGTCACCCTCTGCCTAGATTATGCTTCCAGCCTCCAGATTCTCTCACCACATCAATTCCTCCCCCTCCCTTGGCCACCTTTCCCTCTTTCTCCACTGTTTCTCTAGCTGGGGCCGGAGGGAGCTTCCAAACTCACCCGTCTCACCTGAAAGTTTATCTTGAGGCTTTCTGTGATGGGAGAAGGAGAGGGAGAAACATTGGTGGTGAAGGGTGGTGGGAACCTGTCAACCATGACCATGATGTCAACCGTAGGCCTCCCAGGGAAGGTGCAGAATGAGGAGAAATGCATCTATGCAAGATACTGTGAAGCTGCCCCCAGTCCTTGGGGACACACAGAGGGGCTGTGTGGGCCTGCTCAGGGTGAGAAGGCTGGGATATTCCTTAGTTATCCCATGCACTGGTACAATCTCTTTCTGCACAGAGAGTCAAGAAAGGAGTGAGGAAAACACAAGGTGATGACTGTCCGGATGATGAAAGGATGCTACCATGGCACTACCCAGGATGAGCAGCCAGACTTGGAGTTCTTATCAGACAGTGAGTTCCATGGCGAGAATGTTGGGTGTTAGGGGCCAGCTGCAGCACTACACTGGACTGATGAAGCAAGCAGTGAATGGCACAGAAGGGAAAAAACAGCAGTGCCAGAGGTTGTTGCCAGCTCCAGAAGGACCTTTCTGCTACTACCCTCAGCCAGTCAGGAGTAACTGCACCACATGAAAATGTGGAAGAATGCTGTCTACTCCTCTGTCACATGTCCAAGATCCAGCCAAACTTCTGGGTGGCTGCAAGCAGTGACCCTGCAGAAGATGCAGACATCCCTGTCTCTGCAGTTTCTGAGTCTAGACCCACACCAGCCTCATTTCCCCTGCTAAGCGTGGACCTCCGAGGAGCTGCATACATCTTTCCCTGGAGAAGGTCCAGCGGCCAGTCCCAGTCTTTGCTGAAGCAGATAACAGTGTCTGGAAAGACCTCCATTATCTCTTGTGCTGTCTGGAGGCCAGGGCTCCCTTCCTGCCTGGCCTCTGAATTGCACTTGGCACTGTCTGCTCACAGCCACATCCACCATCCTCTGCCTCACAAATCCCACTCTCAAAATTATCATCATTTGCTTTCTTTGCTTTTTTTCTCTTCTTCTAAGAAGTGAGGTGACATAAATTCACTCTCATAATATGCATCAGGTGAAGACTATCTGTGTTACAAAGTACTCTCTTCACATGAGAGGTGGGAATAGTTTTGATGTGAGGTAAAATGAAACACGTGTGAGAGGGAGACCTGCATCCACCTCCCATCCCCCTTGTCACAGAAGGACTGGCAGGTTCCATAGCCAGGGGCTGGCTGCGGTGGACTCTGTGTACTTGAGCTCTGAGGACAATGAGAGGGCATGTTTACTGGCAAGCAGACACACATATCCTGTGTTCAAAAGTGCCTCCAATTGATAGGGTGTGTGCAACTCTGAGAAGAGTCTGGCAGCTGGGGCCCTGCCTGTCACTGGTCCTGATCCTGGTGAAGGTGATACAGGGCCCATCTCCTCTCTCTGCTGACACAGTATGGCTTTCCAAGCAAACATTGTCTTGGGCAGTCAGACTCCTCTTCCCAGGTCTGCTGGGGAGCTCTGCTCCCTTAACTTCTGGACCTGCTGGAGTGAGCCCAGAGGGGGACTGTGAAGATGATCAAAGGGCTGGAGCATCTCTTCTATGAAGACAGGCTGAGAGAGCTCGGGTTGTTCAGTCTGGAGAGGAGAAGGCTCTGGGGAGACCTTCCGGTACATAAAGGGGGCTACAAGAAAGCTGGAGAGGGACATTTCACAAGGGCCTGTAGTGACAGGATTCGGGGTAATGGCTCCCAACTGTAAGTGGGTAGGTTTAGATTCAATTAAAGGAAGAAATGCTTTACTTGTGAAGGTGGTGAGGCATTGAAACAGGTTGCTCAGAGAAGCTGTGTATGGCCCATCCTTGGCAGTGTTTGAGGCCAGATTGGATGTAGCTTTGAGCAGCCTGGTGGAAGGTGTACCTGCACATGGAAAGGGGATTAGAACTAGACAATCTCTAAAGTGCCTGCCAACTCCAACCATTCCATGATTCTATGACCAGCTGCAGCCAAAACATCTACAGTGGGAGCCTCCAGCAAACAGCCTGAGGCCACAGGGGAATTGCTTTGCACAACTTTAAAAAGCAGATGCCCAGCCATCTCCCAGTCACACAAGCTCACTAGACATACAGTGCCAAGAAACAAACCCCACCTTTTTCTGCCCCTCATCTAGGTCCTCAACAATCTTCAGACCATGATGAAATCCTGACCAAAACTGAAGTCTGCAGGTGAGCCAGGAAATTCAGAGGGACCAGAATGCCACTATAGAATATGCAGATTTGAGGCATGCACACTGCTAAAATATTATTGAATCTGAATAACCTCAAGCATGGGATGGGGTGACCTGCTGAGAAAGCAGATCTGTGGAGAAATATCTGGAGGTTTTGCTGGACAAGTTGTCCATAAGCCAGCAGAGTGCCCTTCTCATCAAGAAGGATAATGGCATTCTGGAGTGCATGAGGAAGGGCATTGCCAGAAGGAAAACGGGGGTGATCCTGCCCCTCTATAGAGCCCTGGTGAGGCCACATCTGGAGTGCTGTGTCCAGTTCTGGGCTCATCAGTACAAGAGAGACATGGAGCTCCTGGAGCAGGTCTAGCAGAGGGCAACAAAGATGATTGAGGGATGGGGGCATCTCTCTTACGAGGACAGGCTGAGGGAACTGGCCTGGGAACTAATCCTCGAGAAGAGACAACTGAGAAGGGACTACGTTAATGTCTATAATTATCTGAAGGGAAGGCGTCAGTGGAATGGAGCTGGGCACTTCTCAGTGGTGTCCAGCAATAGGACAAGAGGCAATGGGCAGAAACTGATGCATAGAAAGTTCCAGAAGTTCCACCTGAACACAAGGAAGGACTTCTTTACCTTGCTGGTGACTGAGCACTGGAACAGGTTGCCCAGAGAGATTGTGGAGTCTCCCTCACTGGAGATACTCAAGAACTGTCTGGGTGCAGTCCTGTACAACATGGTCTAGGATGACCCTGCTTGAGCAGAGCAGTTGGGACCAGGTCTCTTCCAACTTTACTCATTCTGTGATTCTGTGACAGTGTGATTATGTGATTGTCTGCTCAGAGAGTATTGTCATTTGCACAGTTTGCTAATACCTGCAGCCACTGCCCCTTTCCTTTCCATTTTTTCTTGCTATGTTACTTTATTCCTGTAAGACTGCTCCATACTGAAATCTCCCTAATCTGTTTCAGGCAGGCGATGGGTACCCACACCCTCTCGCATTGCTTGGTTGTGCTAGTTCCTGAGGATTACAAATGAGGGCCATCTGTAGTCCCTACTATTTGTGGAGATGAAAAGGAGCTTAACTTAATGTATTTTGGCAGAGTAATAGGGAAACATCAATCACTGGGTGACATGTTAGTTCATATGCACCAACAGGCTCATGTTTGTAGCTCGACACATTAAGTGGATCTGTTTCTTTAAAGATGAGTCCATCACTTGCAGACAGACGTTTGGAGCTTTAGCATACAGGACACTTTTAAGAGATACTTGATAAAGAGCTTGAAAATGTGAGTAGTGACACGAAGCTAAACTCTGTCTCATTTTCTTCAGATTCCCTATTAGTATGAGCCTCATAAAGTTGAAATTGGGGTCACTTGGACAGTTATTTTAGCTGAAACAGATGGAGTTGTGGTGGTTGCTCCTAAAGAAGCAACTTTTACCATAAGTTACCACACACTCTCTCTGGGATAAATATATTTTCCTGTACTACATCATTTGGGACTGTTTGGTAATTACTGGACCAATGCTGATTTTTTAATGGCAGCCATGCTAGTAATTTCCTTTAAAAAAAAAAAATCTATCCTGAGATAGTTTGCAGCAGTGAAAAAAAAGTGTTTTTCTTGCAAATGTCAAAATCAAACAATTTCTTAATTTATTGTGGGGGGAAAAATGAGAATCCTCTGAATTACTATTTTCCCCATGTAACAAAATATTCTGCATGAAGAGGGATTATTAGACCCCCTGAACTTCCCTTGCAAGTAGAGCACAGCTGTGCGGACAATTCACAATGTATTATTTATTGGATGAAATTCAGTATGTTTTTGACTTGTGAACTCTTAAGGAGCAGTTCAGAACTTTCTTGTTATTGATTCTTATGCAAAAATTTTCAGTAATTTCTTAGGAATTCCATCTTCAAATGGTTCATGAAGAATGTATTCCCATGACTTGAATTCCAAATTCATTTTGTATCAGGTCAGCAGCATAACACAGGTGAGGTGATTACTGTCCTTTGAACTGACAACACACAACATTACGGATTAATTGGCATTTTCTGCTATTGGTTATGCAATTCCTAAAGAAGCAAAACACTCAACATATGTAGGAACTGATTAGTTGAGGAGCAGAGTTGCTACTTGTTATCACTACTTTTATTCACGTTTATTAGCCTGGAGAGCAACCAGTCCTGGGGCCCCCATCCAGCAGATGCAGAAAGGAGGCGGAGGAAGTCCATTTCCCAAAGAGCTTACGGCTGCAACCAGGACCACAGGTGAGGAGGTGAGGAAGGAATGATAGCAGGAAACATCACGTTAAGCTATTATGATTTTGAAAGGTGGTAACATAAGAGGGGGAAAAGTTACAAAGGGAGAAAAATGGAAAGAAGGAAGGGTGTATCAGAGCCAGCGGCATAGGGTAAGAGGACCAGATGTGCTGTGAAGCTTAGGTAAAGAGGTCACAGTGGAAAGGAATGGATGATTTGTCTTCCCACCTAAGCATCAGCCTTAACTTGCCAAAATCAAGCATGCAATAGGAGCTGCCTCTTTAAAGTCATTTTCATCTGGAGATCTGGAAAGGGAAAACCCATCAGCTCCCAGTGCTGCCAGGAAGAGCCCAGGCAGGTGCTGTGGGAAGTGCCCCACAGCTTTGCTAATGCATCTCAGGCACAATTCAAAAAGCCTCGGCCTTCATTACTCTTGCAGTTTCTTGAGCAAAGCATGCTATTTGTTCTGAATAGTGCCAAGTCTTGCAATGAGAAAAAGATGTAGATTAGCCCAGAGAATTCAAGCTCACTTTGGTTTAAAGCAGAAAAGAAAGGAGCTGCATTTGTGATTGAAACTCAGTCATCTCTCGATCACCTGGGAACAGCGCATCCAGATTGGAGATTAGCTGTGCCCTGATGAAATATTCCCAGCCAACTCCCCACCCCCTTGATGTTCATTCCTCATCATAACTTCATTTTTCAAAGGTAAATATACTAAATATGTTCTTACAGTCCAATTTACATATGTTCTGTATTAGTCTATTGAGAATAACATCAAGAGTTAACTGGACATGGAAAAAATGCAGACTGCTTCAGTGGACGGTACCCGTGACTTTTTTCCTCAGTGCATTTGAAGGTGAGGGCTAGAAATGAACCACAACTGATTTTGATTAGCTGGCTGAAATGCAGCGCGAGCACTTATTAGCCTTCCGCATGCCCAAATGTCAGCTAAGAAATCATTTCTCACTGAGGCAGGCTCATAACACTGTGACTTCTGGGCCCACCATAGGAGAGTGATGGGATGCACTTACAGTTCATTTCTTTGTGGTTTTCTTCCATAAGTCCTTTTGCAACACGCGTGTAGTACAAAGCAGGCAACTGCTAACCTGCATCTGGTAAACTCCAGGGAGGTGATGCTGATGGTCTTTGAAGCTACCACAAGCAAATAACCACAGCAAGGAACCTTGCCAGCTGGGTGAGTGACAATGGTAGCAAGAATCGCGTTGCTCTCATCAGGATGCTGAGTCAGGACAGGGGGCACAGCAGGAATCAAAGAGACATAAACAGGTCGCTGTCCTAACATCTGCACTCATGTGGAGACCTGGTAAGGTCTAAGGGTGAGTGGTGTGGGGTGGTCTGCTGAGGGCCAGCCTAGCAGTCAGCATAGGAAAGCTAGCCAAAACAAGCAAGATGTAAATAGGAATTGGAAAAAGGAGGTACATCTTTAACTGAAGGCCTGTTTTCAAGGCAAACTCAAACAGTTCTAAACCAGCTGAATTGCAGTATTTTTAAGTGGAACTTAGTAAGACACCAGATATGTAGCAAGAATACTTTTTCAGGTGCAGTGACATCAGGTCAATCAGAAATCTATCAAAAATGTCAAACCTGATGATAGGAAGAAGCTGCTGTATGTCCTAGCAACATAGGTAAATGATAAAATTGTAGCAGTACAACGTGGCTTTTAATGGTCTATCAAAACACCAGCATTCCTGGCTTTTTAAAAATAGTGTTTTATTGGTTTTGAAGAAGGTCTGGAAACACTCTCTGGGTTGGGCTGAGATTTAACAATAGAGTTACCACTGCATGCTTGGGCTGTCATGGGACTGAAATGTCAAGGATTAAGTGTGTCTGCTTCTTCTGCTCCTCTGTTGCATTCCCTACACTGCACTGGACACCCTTGAAGACAGTGTATCCACTGCAATGAAAAGATGCTGGTTATAAAAGGACATCATCTGACTGCTGCATAAAACCATGTACAATATACTTTCCAAATAGTTTATGAATATTTTTTTACAACTGTCCCAGTTCTGCCTTTTCCCCAGTCTTGGAAGGCTATCCTTCATTAGCATTGCAGGAATTAATCATAAGATTTAATATGACTTGGCTTTCTGAGTAATGCTATGAAACCCACTTTGTGCTGGCCACTTCCTCTGGCTCATCCTTGCGTGCTCAGCTCTCCAGCCAGGGCTGGGAAGGGTACCACGCTTTAACCTGTGGGCTGGCAGCTGAGGATCCCACTTCCCTGCTTTTCCTCTTCTCCGACTGTGAGAACTACTTTTCAGTGTTAGGCTGACACCCTCACCGTTCTTCCAGATCCTGTACTAGCCCCAGGAGCTGCTTCATAAAATAGGAGTGTCTGCTGCCTTTTACAGACCATTAATTCTCATCAGGTCTGCAAAAAACATACCCAGAAAATGGCATAAGATTTACAGAAGCTGGGATGTCTGCTGTATTTTGTTCCAGAACAAGTCTAAACAACACAACTGAATGACCATGCTTATGCTCCTGTCTCAAATATTAGTTTTAATCCCTTCTGCTGTGTTTTGAAGTGACATGATTTGCCTGACATGTGCCACAAGCTAAGGTCAGTTACCTGCAGTTTAGCAGATCTGTCTGAGTCACTTTCCTCCTGAAATCAAA
Source organism: Cyanoderma ruficeps (assembly GCA_008694505.1). Classification (NCBI taxonomy): domain Eukaryota; kingdom Metazoa; phylum Chordata; class Aves; order Passeriformes; family Timaliidae; genus Cyanoderma; species Cyanoderma ruficeps. The sequence goes on from VZDJ01004378.1 coordinate 15,637,487, forward strand.
ACTCTAAAAGGCTTTCAGCTTAGTGGAACAAATTTGGTACCTGATCCACCAACAATTTCCTTTAGACAAGCTGTCATGAATGAGATAGGACTTTGTAAAAGAGAGACCAGAAATGAAAAGGAAGGAGAATGGCAAAAAGAGAGATCTTTCAGGAAACAAGAAGATATATTTAAGTCAAAAGGAAATTTTAGCGCAAGGACAAATGAATGGGTCATGAAATCTGGAAACAGGAATAAAGAAAATCAGAACAGCAGAGAGATGAGGTTCTGAATGCTTTTAGTGTAGGAGTAACAGAAGCAATCAACCTTTCTTTTTTTGGTGTTTTCTTGTGGTTTTTTGTTTGTTTTGGGATTGGGGTTTTTTTGGTTGGTTGGTTTTTTGTTGGTTTTTTTTTTGGCTTTTTTTAATGGGGGAAGGTTTTTTTTTTAAAGAAGGAGAAGTGTTTAAGAGAGAGTTTATGGAACTCCCTTCCCAGAAGTCTGATGTGCTAAGAATGGTGCTTAGTGGCAAGAAGAAAATAAGAGGAGAGTCAGAAGTAGGAAGTGGACATTGTCCTCTTAAGTATGAGGAAACTTTGAGGGTTATCTAGTGTTTCAAGCACAATTTTTGTTAATGACTGATTCTGGTATATTTCAAAATGTACATTCTTTACCTGTGAAAGATTCTGCACCCTCTAGAATCTCCTTTCCTTTTGAGCAGTAAATTATATGTTTCCAGAACAGTCTGTGTTAACAATCTGTGTTTGAAATGAGGGGGATCTAGCAGTCTCTTTCACTCTGGACAAAAACCTGCTGACATAGGGATGTCTTATTTCTAATCTTAGATCAATTCAGTATCACTTGCAGAGATGGGAATCCAAGAAATGCATGGTGCATACAATCCAACTTTGTATCAAAATATAAAGTTTCATGGGATGTGCTTATTGCTGAAACTTTGAGTGGATCTTGTATACTTCAAAGAGGCAGAACCTCCTCATATTCTTTGACGTTTTTTATTTCCTTTTTCCTACCAATGACAGTGGTGAAAACTTTTTTTTCTTGGATACAATTATGTGCTGGCTATTTTGCTACTTCATGGGACCAGGTGCAATGACCAGGTGCAAGGTCATCCTGCACAACCATATTTTTGTCCCCTTCCCTGAAGCAGCTGTCTCTGTCCCTAGAGAACAGTGGGAATGAAGCTTGCATCTGAAGAAAGGAGTGATTTATGGAAAGACTACAGTGAAACCCCCCCACAAAAAAGGCCAAACGCAGGCATGAGAGCAACAGGGTATGGTAAGTGCCCTGTGCCAGACTCACAGGCTGCCCTGTCCTGAGGCAGGTGGACACATACATACACTGAAGACTTCAACACAAATCACGTCCCATTTCAACAGAGGTTCCGCAGCGAGGTTCACGAGGAAGCACTGTAGGGTTGAATGGGTCCCAGTTGTTGCATGCCTGAGCAGGAACTGGACCTGATTTTGATCCATGCAAATCTTAGACTTCATCAGAAATACTTGTTATTATTTGGTTTCCAGCTTTCAAAATATACCATCTGATTACACAAAATTGTCATCTGTAACGTTGTGTTTCTTCATTCTCATCCTTGTCTTATTACTATGTATCCCCTTTCTTGACAGCAAAAGTTGTGCTCAAGAATCCAGGGGAATAACTGCCTGTAGATGGGAAACTACTGAAATTACTTGAAATTTATTTCTCATCATTTTTTCTTAAGGATAAAAAGGACACAGCTTCCTCAAACACTGGGAAAAATCAGACTTGTCAGTTTAACTTCACGAAAGGAAAAGACTCTGAACTCCTTTATGGAATCAAATGGGGAACACTTGGAAAAGCAGAGCTTGATTAAAGACAGCTAACATCAATTCAGGGAAAGGAGATCATGCCTAACTAATTTGTTGGAATTCTTTGAGGAAATTACTGCCCTGGTAAGGAAGGGGAAAGGATATTATAGACTCCGCTTTTCAGAAAGCATTTGACAACATTCTCCACTGTTGGTTAAAATGTCTAAGGTCTGAAGTCATGGAATAGAAGGACAATGAGCATATTGGACTGAAAACTGGCAAAAGAGAAGGAAAGAAAGGGTAACTATGAATGGGAGCCTTTCATTTTAAAGAGGGGGATGTAAGAAGGATCAGAGAAGAAACCACATTTAGAATTCGAAAACAAGACTTCCTAAGGTTAATGAAGACACTCCTGAAGCTTGGGAATACAATTAATGATGAGGAACCATGCAGACAGATTGAAAAAGAAATGGTTTGTTTTACCACAGTATCTTGGAGAGCAGGTAGAAAGAGGAAGACTTTCCTGACTACTCTGCTAAAACAAATTTCACAAATCTTGAGTAATATTTGTTAAATTCCACAGGCACAGAAAAAGACACAGAATTTCACGCTGCAGATACTAAAGATGACCCACTTTTCTCTTCTTCATGTTAATGATTGCTCTCAAGCACTTAAGTCTTTTCTTTTTTAAGAATGATCTTACCATATGCAATTGCCTGCAAGTATTATTTTTTAGGGTCTCCTTGTAAGGCAAAGATTTCACTTCAGGTTCATCTTATATCACTAAATAGCATAGCAAAAAAAATTTCTGCTTTTGAGTCTTTCATCTGGGAAAAAAACAACTGCTGCTACTTCATACTAAGGGCTTCTAAGTTATTATGGGCAGGAGCACTTCACTCTCCTGATTACACTGTGCTTGGACAGGAAGCAATAGCTGAAGTGTTGTGATTACAAAACTGCTTCTGATGGCTTTAATGTACATGGGAGAATGTACCTTCTTCTATCAGCGAAAGCTTTAAGTTAGGAAGTTTTTGTCACACACACAGAATTTATTTCAGTAATAGAATCTTACACGCCTCCATTTTTCTACAGAAATTGATTTAGTGTGTGCCCTTGGAAGCAGTATTGTTTTTCTGTTTCCTCTCTTTCCACTTCGAAGTACAAAAGGCACTAGTGAATTTTGCTTTGTTTGGTTTGGTTTTTTACATACTTAACTGACCAGAAGGAAACAGGATATGCAGCAGTGGAACTACACCAGGAAAATACATAAATTCATCAGCATATCTTACTGTTTGTCTTCTTGGGCAGATCTTTTTCCTCTTGTCTGCATCTGTCTGGGGATATTTATACATGTGTAGGATGGAATTTGTCACCAAAATAAGTATTTCTCTCTCTTCCCCTCCCCCCCAGCTCCAATTCTCACTTATTTCAAGCACTGAACTCTCTTGGCTCTCGCCACTCTAGTGGCTGGATGACAACTTTTAGTACCTTTGTGGTTTTTGTGTTTACTCATTTTCAGGAATAGTCCTTTTGTTCTTCCCTCTGATTTGGAGCATAATTAACTTCCACAAGCTCCAAGATGACCTTTCTGTCCTGCCCACGAAAGCAGTTTTCATCATCACTCAGATCAGAAATAGCAGAAGACAGAGACATGACGCTTTTTGACACCAATATACAGCTTTCTTTTTTTGCAATACAGTGGATCTCTCCATGTTGCTTCCCTCATAAGTCAAAGAAAGTCCCACAGTAGGAAATAAATTGTTACAACAAATTCAGTAGTATCAGAAAGTAGAAGTAAAAATACATATAGAAAGTAGAAATAAAATACATATATTTTATTTTAACTCTGGACCTTTTGCTAATAGTGCAAAAAGCTGGACTAGAGAAATTCTGAACATTAAACCTGTAATCTTTGAAACACCATCTTGCCTCAGTCTTTTCGTCTTACATTAATTTTCTTCTGATGCTTTTCTGGCAGACTTTGTAGTATTTTCCCCTAACATGATACTGCAACTCCAAGCATCTTCTGGGGAGGGGGAAACCTTTTCAACAACAATTCTAATCTACTCTAAGCAGATCTCCCTAAGCTATTTCTTACTAATTTCTGCTTTGTCAAAAGGTCTCTTCTCCATGCCCTTGAGCTGATTATTAATAGACACGATAACGAATGTATAATCCTACTCTAATTATTTTTTATTTTCAGGCAAGGGAAGGGGGGAGAATTGTATATTTTTGAACGTTAACTGTTGTCCCTCTTCTTATCTTGTTAATTGGGCTGTGGCAATGTCTGACTGGATATCCTGCCCAGAGGTGATTTAAAAATGGCAAATGTCAAGAGTATTTTTTTTACTCTAATGCTGGAATGTCAGCCTGCTCATATAAATTATGGTGCTTGCTCTTGTCTCAGTGACATAGGTATTTCTTTAGCATATGTTCTTGGACAAATACCTACACAGCTATAAGAACTAGGACTATGTGATTTCACTACAACAAAGAAAATAATTTTCTACCAGCCTTATCGCTCTGGCCCTGTAAAAGCCCATTGGTAGCTGGCCAGTTTTAAAGATGTCACCATCATGCTTACTTCTTGCACTTAGCTCTGAAGAGCTCTGCCCGGCATATTTTCAAAGCAAATCTTGGAAAGTGCACAGAGAAATGCTTTCTTTCTGGAGCACTCTAAGTCCTCCTAACTACACAGCTGCCACTTGCACCTACAGGGCTCTTGAGCTTTTTTTACACTTTTTCTCCCTTATTTTCAGCATCATTTGTCCTAGCCTAGAAGCACTCACCTCTGTCCATGCCAGCTTCAACTGTGAGATGCAGGACAGGGAAGAGGCAATTTTGGGACAGAGGCTTGTATGGGGCGAGCAGTTGTTCACTCAGCTCAGAGTGCTCTGCATGGGTTAGTGCCCAGGGTGTTGACAACCTGTAAAAGTCAAAGTCTTTGAGTTGAGCAAACTAATAAGCAGTGAACATGGAGAGACAAAACAAGAAAGAAGGAGTAGTGATTAAAGAGGGGGCAAGGCCACTTTTGTAATGAGGGTATCATCAGGCATGAAAGATTTTTCATTGTGAGAGAGACCATTTCTTGGCTCTCTGGAGGTCAGATAGCAAAAGGATGATCTATTCTTTCAGGGCAGTGGCCTTGGAAGGGATTCCTGTATGATGGACCCAAGGACAGTGGATAAGAGCAAGTACTTTCATGGGCCTTTAGGGATGGCTGTTGCTTGAACTCAGAAACCCTTCAGCTCTGCTGACACAGGCATAGTGCAGGAACCAGGGCTCTCCAGCAGACAGATAACTGACATTGAAACAGTAATTGTGGTGGGAGTCTAAGACACAGATTTGATTTCTCCTGTCAGAGGTCATTGCTAAATGATTTGGCAGCTTTTAGTTTAATTGCACCAAGAAGTACCTTTTACAATACTCTGGTATCTTTTGTGACACTAGTTTGTTTGTTGATGTCAGGGTACCTCTTCTTCAGCAAAGGAGGTCCGTATCTCTTGTTTAAGGTTTGTATGGTTTCTCAGTTTTGTATCAAATTCAACAAGGAGAAAAATGTTGAAGTGACTTAAAGGAGATCACACAGGTAGATTTGCTTGGAGTGGAGAAGGTGACTGCATTGTGCTTGGTCAAGCAGGACAGTTCTTGGCACTGCCAGAGTACCTCATGTTATCCCAGCTCTTGTGGATGTGGTTCGTTTATTATTTTGCCTCTATTCAATAAACTTCTGTTAATCCTGTCCAAATAAATTCAGAGAGCTTTGAACGCAACATAATATTAGATAGAGCATTCCCTTTTTCATCAGAGAATCTGAGAGCTCTTTGTTACGATTTCAGAGAATTAAAGCTTCACAGTATTTCCAAATTATACCTGGAGGAATTACTTCTCTTAAGCTGAGTAAGCAGAAAGATGGATGTCCCTTCCTCATGCTAGGGTTGGGATAATGGACCCAGTGACTTGGCAGCAGGGGCTCCAATAAGAGTCTCCTTGTTCTTGCATCCACTGGCTCTCCGGTGGCCACTGGCCCTGGGCACCCTCTGATGTGCCCTGAAAGATGCAGAGTGTACTTGAGAGCACCAGTCAAAGCCTGGAAAAGGGATCTGGAGAGAAATAGGCGACACTAACAAAATGGTAGGAGCTGCCGTATTTTGTGAGTTGTTTTAAATAAAGAATCCATTTTAATCCTACTGGCCTCTTGCCTGCTTGCTTCATTCAAAATAAAACACACACTCCAGAAAATGATTTTACACAGCCCAGCCAAGTTTCTGGTAAAGGCTCCAGACATCCATAATTCATGAACAAGGAAGGGTGTGGATATTTTGTGGGAACCAGATCCTCTGTGAACAAGATAATTTTCATCTGCTGATTATGTTGTGTAAACAATGTGTTTTTAGGATTTAGAGGTACAGAACTGTGCATCTAGCAAAGTCAAACTGTTGTTTCATATGCTGGAAGCAAAATAATTAACCTGAAGCCTCTGAGTTAGCAACAAATATTAAAAGGAGGAGTACGTTGTCCTTCAAAGGTTACTTCACCAGGTTGTAATTTCTGCTACATGTCTTTTAGCTGTTGAACAATCCAGATGCTATTCAGCTTGCAAAATACTTGCCCTTTTCATTATTGTGGATGCTATGGCAAGGTTTGAGTGTTTTAAATCATTCAGAATGTTTATAGTTGAGAAATGAGAGTAAATAAATTGAAATATCTAACCAATTTATGCTTGACAGAATGGTATTGTGAAAAGGACACCGGATAGCCACTGGTTTTCCTCATGCTCATGGGTTTTGATTCCATATGCTAAAACCCTATCCTAAAAGTACATAAGTGATACATAAAGTTCCTATAATCCGTAGAATATGATAATCTTTTTATTGTATGTAACTGGTTCTCAAGAGCATAACTAATTGCCAAGCATGGTTGTCAAGTGTGCTGCATTTATACCTTCAAAAATCTACATGTTGGATCCACAAAAGCACTTGAATATGATTTCTTTGCCCTCACTCTGCTAAATATCAAAACATGCAAAACAAAGCTTATTTCCCAGCTCTCACCTAAACATAAAGATGTCAGGATCTGTAACTACTGAAATTCTGCTCTTTATGCCTCTCCTGCCATTCTCAGAGGATGCCTCCAACATCGATAACCAAAGGTCCTTCTCCACCAAGCTGCTTCCCAGCAGGTCAGCCCACAGCCTGTGCTGATGCAGGGGTTTATTCTTTCCGAGGTGTAGGACCTGCATTTGCCTTTGATGTATTTCAGATGGTTCTTCTCTGCCCATCTTGCCAACCTGTCAACATCCTTCTGGAGGGCTCACAGCACTCTGGGGTATTGGCCAGGGCTCCCAGCTTTGTGTTCTCAGTGCACTTGCTGCCCAGGAGGCCTCTGCTCCTTCATCCAAGTCATTGATAAATACATTAAACAGTACTGGGCCCAGTATTGAACCCTGGCGGACACCACCAGTGACAGGCCTCCAATCAGACCCTGTGACACCGATTGCAACCATCTGGGATCTGCTCTGCAGCCAGCTCTCAATCCACCTCACTGTCCACTCATCCGTCCACACTTCCTGAGTTTGCCTATAAGGATATTTTGAGAGGTGCTGTCAAAAGCCTTGCTGAAGTTGAGGTAGACAATCCTCACTGCTCTCCCCTCATCCATTCAGGTCGTTGTTTCACTGTAGAAGGTCATTGGGCTGGTCAAACATGATTTACCTTGAGTGAATCAGTGCTCACTGCTCCTGATCACCTTCTTGTCATCCTTATGGATAGAGATGGTTTCCAGAATGAAGCACTCTATAACCTTTCCATAACCTTTCCAGGGATTCAGGTGAGGCTGACTGGCCAGCAATTCCCTGAGTCTTCCTTCTTGCCCCTTTTGAAGACCAGAGTGACCTTTGCTTTCTTTCAGTCCTCATGCACCTCTCCTGATCTCCAAGACATTCCAAAGATGTTGTGAATGGCCTCCCTGGGGTCTTCACCAGCTCGTCCAGCACTCATGGATATATCCTGTCAGAGCTTGTGGACATTGAATTTGCCAGGGTGTTGCCGAAGCCAATCCCCTTGACCAAGGGCAAGTCATCACCTTATGGTGGTTTAAGAAGACTGTGAACCTCTGTACTTGGACCTCAACACTTTTTTTTCTAGAAACTGTATCCAGACAGAGGCCACTCCACCTTATGGAAATGTATAAACCAAACAATAGACTTGATTCCTTCCTTGGCCCTTAGACAGAGTAACCATGACAGAAGGCAAAAATTATTTGGGTGCCACCTGGTTGTGAATAACCACAGCGCATAGCTTGCTATGGTGAAAGACACCATGGCAGTCTGCCAATTCTGTTGGACCTCTGCGCTTTTAGCTTCCCTTGTATCCTTGGGGATACTGGGGAGATTTCAACAGCACTCCTTGAGTGCTATCCTAAGAATCCTAAGGCCAGCGGGAAGAGTGAGGCTGTGGGAGATGACATCTGAGCTCCAGAGGAGGGTAGCATCAAAGTGGGATCTCACTGTGCAGAGGCTTCCTCGGCCAATGTAGGGCATGTAGCAAGGTGCACTTATGCCCACAAGGACCTGGTTTCCTACAGCAAGAGGTTTATACTTTTCCCATTGTGTGGAGACATCCCTTCCTCTTTCATGGTAGGATTAGCAGTAGAAGCTACCTGAGCAAGGAGAACTAGAATGTTCAGAAAAACAAATTTACAATGAGACCTTTCGAAGGTCAGCGTTTTTAGAGCTGGATATGCAGAAAAAGCATTAAACAAGGACAAATACAGCCATTTATGAAAGGTGCATTTTTTGTGCAACCGGCATTAGGAGCTCTGTGGCTGGGACTCAAGGATATTACAACCACAGGAGAAGGCTAACCTACTTCTTTAAGAGTCAACAACCATTTATTCAAACAGAATAAGAAAATTAGCTCTCTCCAGTCTGAAGCCATTGTATTCACCAGCAAACTCCTGACTGAGGGAGATAGACATAAAGAGAAAAGTGACCAAGGGAAAAAAAAATCCTCTACCTTAAACAGACATGCATATTGAGCAGAAGTGGAGCTTTAAATCATGCTTGATGTCTGCGGTGCTTTATTACACACTGGCTAATGGGAAAATGAAAGAAATAAGGTGCCCAATTCATTGGCCCAGCTGCAAGTAAAGGACCTCCCCACACCTAAGGGAACAGGAAATTCATTTTTAAGACTGCATTGGGGATCATTCAGCTGGTTTTAACCCCAGTCCTTTGGGTATTTAAAATGCTCCTAGATTGGACATTAAAGCTTTTAAGGAAAAAACAAATCTCAAATTTTCAGGCAGCAGACAAGAAGTGCCTGAATTTTCACACGATAGGGATATATGCTTTACCTGGAAATATGTGTATGCTGGCAACAAGGTGAAATACACCTGCACAAATGGGAGAATTGTATGGAGTGATCTATTTTGCATTCAGAAGTGTGAAATTTTTAGCTTGCCTTAGTATGAGTATACTTGATGTGTGTGTTGTAGAGGTTTGGACCAATGGGCTGTGCACAGCACCAATGTACAGGGTCAGGAGCAGGAAGCTGGCTCTCAACCCCTGTGGCTTGGCCTGACCTAGAGCTGACATAGATAACAACAACATCATGAACTCAGGATGTTGTTTTTATCAATTGTCAGAGGTCTTCCACAGGCAATTGATAATCTGTGCCCTACATGGCAGAAGGTGTTGAGGCCAGGGGTAGAGGCTTGGCCAGAATTAAATATAGAAGGGAGCCGGGATGCCTGGATGTGACCACTTGCTTCAAATATTTGCTTCAGTCTCAGTTTCTCCAGCTCTCACTTTTATAGCACAAATCCCCAAAGTCCCTGCTCCATATTTATTCCTTCCTCGGCAAAACCATGATCAAATTAGTGGAAGTTTTGACTAAGGAGAAGTCAAATTTATACCCTGGTCCTTGGCCACCTGAGGATATGTATGTGCTGGTTCGAGGAAGGGGAGGGGGGAAAGGGGACAAAAGGATCATTCATGGTTACTCCCAGCCATGGACCCACACTCCTACAAGGAGACTGGTCCTGCCAGCAGCCTCCATGTCATTGTGAGCACAGACACACAGACTGCCCTGAAGCCAGCAACCTTGGTGGTTTGGCCAAAATGATTGACACAGATGTAGTGTCAAGGTCTAGCTGTCTGAAACCAATCCTCTGCATCACCATACAAACGGGATGGCTCTGGAGGCAGCCATCTTCCCAGAGCTTCTTCCCAGTACTTCCCTGCCTTGTAGCACCACGTGCATGCTACAACCTTCAAAGAATGAGGCTGTCACAGGGTGGCCCATATCACCCCATGGCTACTGGGGACCGATGGTCCAGCCTCACAGGCCAGCCCCAAAGTGCCTGCCAGCCATCTCTCACACCCACAGCTGGCTCTGTCACTACCAAACATCTGGGTATAATAAAGGCTTAAAACGCCCATGGCAAGCCCTGTGGCACAGTGGTCATATCCCCTGTCAGCTGAAATTGAAAGAGAAACAAGGAAAGTCTCTTCTGTCTGAGTTTAAATCACATTTCCTCAGGATTAGCATGGCCATTGAGGTAAAGAGGAGTAATTTACAAGCAGAAATTCTGCATGCAACCAAAATCTGTGTTTTTTAAGCTGGGAGACAAGGGTATCTAAGAAGGATTTTAAAAGTGATGAAGCAAAGCACATTCATACACAATGAAACTATCTACACATGTGCCATTTCTAAAGGGGCTCGCACATCTACTGGAAAGTATTTGTGAATGAATCTGCAGATTGCAATGAGCTAAATGAACTTCCAGCCTTTGTTAGTGTGCGGCTGGGCTGCTCGGGGCTGGGTATAAGAAGATTTGTGTATCAAGCTGTGCTTGGGCCAGTTGATGGATCCCAACATTATCAGTATCATGGCAAGCAGCATGTCATTTGCATCAACCTGTACAGCAGTCTGACGGGTCCCAATACACAACCCTCGCACAAATATTTCAGCATGTTGGGGGACAAAATCTGGTTAATACATGAAGTCATTTCACCATAGCTTGTAGCCAATAAGAAATAAAAATGTTACTAACTTATTTTTGGAGGTTAAAAACAGCATGTGTGTGTGTGTGTGTGTGTGTCTGTGTGGAANTAAAAACAGAAATGAGAAAGACAGAAGCAAGGGTACATGCTATTTGCACTTCTGAGCCACCTGGAGCTGGTCCAGCTGGGGTGAGGGGGCTGATTTTCCTTTTCCTTGGACAAGCACCCTTTGTTTAGTGGGATTGGATCAGGGACAGAGGGCTTGTCCAGCCAGTCCCCCAGTTGCACCCCTCTTCTCTTCATGGGAACAAAGCAGAAGCTCATGTACCACTTCGCAGGGGTGGCCCAGCATGGAAATGTACCCATGGAGTCCTTAAAAATAAGCCAAAGCAAGAAAATGACCACCAAGGTGGTGGGAGTGGTGGCACAGTGTCAGTGGGGTATCTGCACATGCAGGTGTGCAATCACTTGTGATCCCCAGAGCAGAAGCACAGCTTTGCCCCTGCCCACTTGCGGGGCGCCCTGGCACCCCAACCCTGCATGCTGCATGTAGAAGCAGCTGGGGCAGGCCCATGGCTCCACGAGCAGCCGGTATCTTCCTGTGGGAATAGCACAGAGTCCTCCAAGCAATAAATTTCCTGGAGGAAGATTACACTTTTTGGCAGCCCAGTTTTTGATGTTGCATCTACCCTGCAGCACTCTGCTCTCATTTATTGAGTGCAGTGTGTGATGTGGATTTTCATATAACATTGGTGCACTCAGTTTTGGAGTTGTGCAGCACCAGATACTGCCCATGGGCCCTCACATCTGGTGGAGGTATAGCAGCGAGGTCTGTGGGGGCTGCTTTCCCACAGATGCACACAAGCTCTCACAGGGTGTGAAGCCACTCCTAAGGTCAAGATTGTTTTATGAGCCACCTCTTGATCCCATCTGTAACCCTTCAGCCCTCATTGCAGCACTCAGATTTGTTCATGACTAAAATAATACTGGAGTAATATTGCTGTGCTTATTCCTGCCTTTAACGTGATGGCTGTCTGCATGTGTAATGGCACTCAAAGTGTTTCTCTGACCTCAGGGCTCTGCAAATATTTAAGCCAACAAGGAGAACAAAATATTTTTCTTATCAAAAGCCTGCCTCTCTCATGAATTGCGCTGGTGTGTCAAAGTGAGACATGAAAATCCTTCCTTTTCCTGGTTTCTGTCTGCTCTTCACCCCACTCCTTCTGTCAGCCCCTTTCCCCCCTTCTTTCCCTCTCTGCATCTTCCTGTCCTTACTTCAGCCTCTCAGTCCTATCCAGCCTCATGCCTCCTTCTCAGTGAAGTAGGGAGGCATGGGGAAGAAGATGTCTTGGCTCTTGCTCTGAGCCAGTGCACAAAAATTGTGTGGATCCTTCACTCACGTACCACAGGTTTTTTCCAAACTGCCAAACTTTGGCTACAGGTTAGGGAGTGAAGGGAAGGCTCATCTGATGCTGTCCTCCCCTGTCACTACTCAGAACAGTGGTGTCAACTCTGCAGCAAATATGTACTCCTGGGAAGGTAAGAGAAAGCTAATGCTCAACTGTGGCTTTTTATTCATATTTCAAAGTCTACACTTTGAATGCCAAACCACTGTGCTCCATGGAAAAATAAGAAACAGGTCTGTGCCCCTGCCCAGACCTCTTGGATGAGCTTAGATTTCTAGGCTCCAGCTCATGTGAGCAGTGTGTAAGTTTTTAGGGTATAGTCACAATGTGTCTCATAAGAGGCATATTTATGCTGCTGCACAAAGTACATTCAGTGATTCCATCATACAACAGGCAGAACTAATGCATTGCTGTTGTCTTTCATCAACAGAGGGTAAAGGTTGTGTTGAGGTCTGTAATCTTTGACTGCAAATTACTTATACTGAGCATGGTTTGGGAAAAGGGACCACTGCATGAAGGGTGGGAAAATTTGCTTCTCCCCTAAAGGGCTACCAGGTCTGTGAATTTTAATTTTGCAAATTAAATGTAGGAGGAAGTCACAGAGCTTTTTCTACACTAAAGTCAGGAGCATATGGGGACAACCCCCTGCACAGCATAGGGTGATTTTCCATCATTGCTGATATGACAGTTTTTATTTCAGGTCCTGCAAGAGCTTTCTCACTTTCTCTGCTGGAACAGAGGAATTTTACCAGCTACATCTTCTCAGAAACACACATCCCACCAAAATGACAAAAATAGATGCTAAAGTCCCCAAAGGTTACTATAATTTTTTTGCTATAGCAAAAGGCCTAGCAAATGTGATATTTGTAAGCACTTCAAAGATTGAGATATGAATAAACATTTGAAGGTTTCTACCTGAGGAAAAAGGTGAACTCTGGTTTTTCAAAGTGACTTGAAAGTGGAGTTCCTCTGATTTCAGTGAGACATTTGAACGTCGTTGAGACTTGAAGTTCAGCTGTTATTATACAAACTTCATCTACCTCATGCCTCCGTGATGGCACACTGAGCCAGACGCTCTCCACAGTAACCAAAGCAGCTCTGGTGAATTTCATCTACTGGCTCTGCTGGGCAAATTGCAACCTCCTGTAGAGCAGCTGCAAGATACAGCTCAGGAAAGAAGACTCTGGAGAGTTTCTCCTTTCTCAGCCCCTTAACAGTTCTGGGGGACCTCCAGAACAAGACAAAGATCCTCTTTCAACTAGAGAATGTTATGTTGACCTGGACCAGCGCAGCATAGACAAACTGAGGGGCTGGATTTTGTCTTCCTCCGTCAGCTCTTGGCCATGTGCTAATGTGCTAGCTTCCTTCCACGTTTTTCCCTAGTGGATATTTCATGTGAAATTTACTATCTCCTCTTAGTTATGTACTGAGACTCCATTTTCCTGAGGAATTTCTGAGGAAATTTGAAGTAATATTGGTGAATTCCCTTAACGCATTATTCTCTTTTACATGGAAATTCTTGGAGTCTCAGGCAGGTGAAGCTTTCCAAGGTTTGCTTGCTTCTGTGACCTATTTCAAGTTTTGTCAGAGAGCCTGAAGTTTCCTTCCCTCCCTTCCAATGGCAACATGGGTAGCTAATCTTTGGGGAAATACCTTTGATACTTTTTCAGTCCCTTGTCCTGTTGTTTAGTCTCTCTGGAAGTCAACACCACAACCTGAGTCTTACTGTTAAGTCCATCTAGATTACAAGCATAGTGATACTACTCCTTTGCTGTGCTAGCCTCTTGGAAAACTTCCCCAAAACTTCCTTTTTGTTGTAGATTGTCAGCAGTAGAGGAAATCTCTAACTGCTGCTGCGCATACTGAGTTTGGAAGTCCATAAAATACTGCTGTTGATTCTTTATAGGGGTGAAGCTTGGCCTTGAGTGCCTGTGTATGCATGTCTCGTGTTTATTGCAGGGAAAGCTATCAAACACTAAAAGGTACAAATACTGTGAAAACAGCTCTTCAGTATCACAGAACTGAAGCTTCAGCATAGAGATGTTTCTTCAGGATGGTAAAATACTTCACAGGGTAGAAGCAAAATGCATGTTTGTGCGTTGCTGTGTCCTTTTTGGGAAGCACATTCAAGGCAGCATCCCATTTGCAAACAGAATTCTTATAGGAAGGCAGAAGAAACAGAGTCAGAGGCTCGTTTGGTGAAAACTGTCCCTGCTCCACTGATGCCAACAAAAGCAGTGTTGGTTTACACCATCTTAGAAAGACAAGGTAGATGCTGGAGAAACTGCATGCGTGCTTTCTAAGGGGGGATAACCTTGCCTTCTTGGGACTTGTTTCATATCAGGAATCTCCCTAAATTCCACTCACATGGAGGAAATAATTCAGAACTCATTATTTCTTTAATCAGACACTAAAGTCCCTGTTTATTTAAAGCTCTGGAGAGATAATCGGAAGTAATCATCATGTGTAATACAAATAAAGACATTCCTCCCTTAATAGTAGGAGCAGATCTAAACCAGTTGTTCTCCAACTGAACTCAGCTGGACTAAGATGAGTTTTCTGTACTTGTAGTGATTGTTATTCTGTCACTAAAGAGATAATGGGAGGAGATAGTCTGTTTTACAAGGCAATAATTGTATTTGCAGGAAATGAAAGATTCTGAGTCTGAGTCATTAATTGTATTTACAATGGAATGAACCATGAGGAAGAACCCTGAGTCATTTATCTCAGCAAAAGGAGATTATGAGGCATTCTTTCTATTCTAAGGGAAGGGAAACTAAAACATGTATTATCAATAAAAATTAATCCCTCCTTGTAATCATGTTCTACCCTCAGATGCATCTCTCTGGGCTTGACTGGTACATGTTTCCACTCCTTAACAAAAATGAGGAACCTCTCCAGCAGCTCTCCCAGTTGCATCCTCTGCACATTCCTGCTTTAACCAACTGTTGCACAGAACGAACATAATCTTTCCTTTCTTTCCTAACTCATAGCTGTCTAAAGCTAAGCTGAGCTGTCAGCTTCAGTGCTGAGTGTCCATAGACAGGAGAGCACTAATTTGTCCAGGACTCTGGCTGACACTCGAGGGAGGCAAGGAGAACGTTAGATCAGATGGAGGCAACATTTGTATGAGCAAACATGGGAAAATTCAGACTGATTTATTGTTTCAGACATATACAGAGAGACACCAAAAAGACATATTCAAATACTCAGAGAGAAGGCTGTCCTCTTCACAAGTACTGCCATTGCTTATGATGCCGCAGTATCATCTTGGAAATGGTGGCATTCCTACCTGGATGAAGCTGGAACTTTAAACCAGGACAGGGTCTTGCTTCATCCGATTACCGGAGGAAGGCTGGAGCCTTCTCACGCTCAGGAACCCTTTTTTTTTTTTGCTACTGGATCATTTTCTGCCTCAGCGGAGCTGTACCTGCCATTCCAGGAGAACTCACTTTTGGACTGCTTCCGACACCCTGACTAACAAGGTTGTAGCTTTGACCCTGTCAGGGCTTTCCAAAATTGTGGTTTGTTTGTGGGGTGGTTTTGTTTTTTTTTTCTTTTCTACCACATTTGTATTCTTATATTCTTAGTAAGAAGCTGTTATTCCTACTCCCAAATCTTTGCCTGAGAGCCGTTAATTGCAAAATTAGAATTTGGCGGGGGGTGAGGGGTTTACATCCTCTATTCTAAGGGGAACCTCAGTTTCCCTGGCAGATACCTGTCTTTCTAAACCAAGACAGCAAGTATGGAGTATGCCATCACCTCACCACCCAACAAAATCCTGGTGCACAATTATTGCCTGCTTCTTACCGCAGCTTTATTGGAAGCCTTTCTATAAGCCCACAACACTTTGCTCATGCTAAAGAAAACCTGACCCTTAAGTTGATCAGGAGCAGTGAGCACTGATTCACTCAAGGTAAATCATGTTTGACCCGCCCAATGACCTTCTACAGTGAAACAACGACCTGAATGGATGAGGGGAGAGCAGTGAGGATTGTCTACCTCAACTTCAGCAAGGCTTTTGACAGCACCTCTCAAAATATCCTTATAGGCAAACTCAGGAAGTGTGGACGGATGAGTGGACAGTGAGGTGGATTGAGAGCTGGCTGCAGAGCAAATCCCAGATGGTTGCAATCGGTGTCACAGGGTCTGATTGGAGGCCTGTCACTGGTGGTGTCCGCCAGGGTTCAATACTGGGCCCAGTACTGTTTAATGTATTTATCAGTGACTTGGATGAAGGAGCAGAGGCCTCCTGGGCAGCAAGTGCACTGAGAACACAGAGCTGGGAGCCCTGGCCAATACCCCAGAGTGCTGTGAGCCCTTCAGAAGGATGTTGACAGCTGTAGACACACTGTGTGCAGGGATGAAGTGCAGGCAGTGCTCCTCCCTGCTGAGGTGACTCCTGGCAGGCACCTCTGACTTTTTAACCTCTCTTCCTTTAAATGGCAGTCCTGAGGGTAGTACAAGAGGCATTTCAGGTGTGCAGCCTCCCAGAGCACAAGGGCTCCCTGTTCCTTCCACAGGAGCAGGATTTGTGAAGAATGGTATGTAGGGGGCCTCAGCAAATTTTCTTTTCATTAGGGTCGCCCCCTGCTTGCAGGTTTTTTTCAGGGTTAGGGTATTCCCTGTCTCTCTCGACCACCCTTTGAAGAAGTGCTGAGCCCCTGCTATGTCTATTAACTTCAGAGGGAGTTGCAGGTACTCAACACTTCTCAGTGGTGACTCATGGATATCCAAGGGCACTGGGGGCCCTTAGCACCTCACGGCTGGTTTGTTGGGGATCAGGCCCTCAGAGAGGCTCCAGGAAGGTCCATGACAAATTTCAGGACACGTGCTTCTGTTAGAGAAACTAAAATTGGGCTTTTCCAAAAAATACATATCCAACCAAGACTCAAGGGATGCTGAAGTACTAAGGAACTTGTAATACTTTCTTGAAATTCACACTATTCTGTTGACATAATAAAGGTCTCCTGTGTACAAATTTTAAGAGACTTGACTGTGCTCTTCAGAAGAAGAAAATACACAATACCATAAGTAAACATATAAATCAGTCAGAGAACCTAGAGATTAAGGACTGGGTTCATAAAGCTTTATGTCCCATATATGGAAAGTGCCAAAAGTTCCTCTTAATGACTTTGGAAAAGGTATGTGCTTTTTCTGCAGTCCTAGTTCTTTTTCCCCTAGTTAGCAAAAGGTTTCATTCTGCACTTGAAAAACTCACATGCCAGGAAAGGGAGAAAAAAAGATGAGTGGAATTTAACCAAAAAATAATAAAAATCATTCGTGGTTCAAGTGCTCAGCCTAAGCTATATTTATTCAGTTGACATTTTTTCCAAAAAGAGCAATGTGTAAATTAATGCACACATAGGCAGGTCTGAATTACACCCTGGTCACTTATAATAGGCAAGGTTTTATGTAACTTTTTACTCCCTTGTTCAATAAAACAATAAGTAGTTATGCAGCAGCCAGAGTAGCCAGTGATTCACTTACTTCCACAGGATGCCAAGAACCTTCTTAAGGGAATACACTCACCAATCTGTAATGAAAGCCTTTTGTACTTTCTGTGGTGCTTCAAGGCTTAACAGAATTCCCAAAGACAAAAGATGAATGAGATATAGTAGCAAGCACCACAGAGGCCAGGTTTGGCCCAGAGGTGACCACATGAAACTCAATTTCTCTGAAGCTTCACAGCAAGTGTGCTTTGCCCATACTGTGGTAAATACAGTCCAATGCTGCTTGGCTGCCAGATGGTTCCTCCTGCACCATTTGTTCAAATCTGCGCCTTTGGCTGATTTTGTTAATGTCACAGAAACCATAAAGAAAAAGCTTGCAAATTAACTCTGATATGTTCAGTAAAGTATATTCTATGTGTTCGTCCTCCTCTGTGAGAGATGCAAAGTTTCCCATTGTGTGTGTTTTAATGGGTGGTAAAAAAGGAAAATCCTAAAACCAGGAGGGTGGGAAATGACTATTTGTTTCTTGGCACAATCAAAAAAAAAAAAGAGGCCTTCAGTGAACTGTCTGGACAGAACAAGTCTTAAACCAAACAGATCTCTCCACCCAACTGCGCGGTGTGCTGACACAAAGAGGTCATGGATATGGACTTAATGGGTATGTAGGCCAAAAAAAAAAGGTTAGAACAAATCCATGGAAGGCTGTTGATGGCTACTCCATGATGGCCGTCCATATGAACATTCAAGGTCAGGTTGAACAGGCCACTGTGCAACCTGGTCTAGCTGAAGATGCCACTGCCCATAGCAGGACAGTTGGATTAGATGACCTGGAAAGGTTCTTTCCAATCCAAAGTATTCTTTGGTTCTATGAAACCTGCAGATAAAGATGTTCCTCAAACACTGTCTGGAATTGCAGAGATTTCATTTCTTATGATGCCATGAAGTATCCATTGCTGGCCTTTTACAGATGAGGTAATCAGCAGTGTGATGCACTGCAGCAGTTCTCTTAGTCTTAAGCAACAATTTCAGGGCATGTGTGGAGGAACTGTCATGGCTCAAAATTTTGACTTTAGCTTACAGCAGCAGTGTCAAAACTGATACCAGTCAGACACGAACATCTTCATAATTCAATAAAGATTAATTTCAAATAATGGAAAATGCTAAAATTTTTTCCACATAGATACCCAAACAATATCCAGCAGACAGTGTGAACTTTTGGACATTGCTGCAGTGTTTTCTCTGATTAATCACAGGTCTTGGCTAAGGACACTGAGAGAAGGGTGTACTGAAGAAAGCTGGTGTCATTAGCATTATACCAAACCAAATCTGAACTCTGTGTATTTAGGGAGACTGAGGAGAAGATGAAAATAGATCAGTGTAAAGATACTACCAGATACTACCTGCTCACCCTAAAGACCAAGAAAAACAGCCCGTCAATCTCTACCCACTTACTTTTCTATGTGTCTGTGAGAGTCTACACTCATTTGTACTGATGTCTAATCCTGCATGCAGGACAGGATGGCTTTCCAGTCTCCTGTTTGCTTGCATTCTTTTAGAAGTGTATATTCCTAGGGGAATGAACCCAGACTGAGGAATTCTTTAATATTTTTGATCTCCACATATTTCCAAATGGACCTGGAAAATAAACCAACCCTTGGGTGATAAATCAAAGATTAATTTATGTAAGAAAAACAAAAAAATCTCCTCCAACCATACATGCAAACAGTAACTTAGTAAATTCTAGATGTCAGAAAGTAGCCATCGCAACCCAAGCGTGCTGCAACTCCCTTGGAGAGCTGAGTGATAAATCTGTATCTTTTGCACGAGATGAAGCATTATCATGCCCTGGAGATTGACTGGCTCTGCATTCATGAAAGGCAAATAAGGAGGCAGTGACCCTGGAAACATCGTATTGGTCATTAATAAACAGCTGGTAACATACCTGTAAGACTTGTTTAATGCTTACTGATAAATGCTAATACATATTGCTAGCAAATTCTCTGAAAGGGATCCAGACCTTGAATGGACTATTTCCTGTAGAGACAGTCTGACTGGGATTTTCATTCATAGGCCTTTGAGGTTATTCCAATACGTCTGACAGTGCTATACACACCAGAGCTTCATTCTTCCCTCTCCTACACCATGTATATCAGAAATAACTTCCAGACACAACGAATTCTCACTAAGGAAGTGTTGAGATGTTGGTATGAAAAAGTGTATTTTGTCAAAATATTTTTTTTCTCAGGGTTTTCACTTGTTTCATATTATTTTTAATAGAAAGTGCATTTGTTTAAAAATGTTTCTGCTTTTCGTGCTTATGGTAAAATATTTTGAAATTAGAATTTTGTCTATAAGCCAAAAAAAAATCAAGAAAAATCTATTTAAGAAACTGAGCAATATTCAAGGTCCTTTCTTAAACTTTTTGCAAGGAATCTTGAAATCAATGCAATATTTTCTTGTTGTTTCAATTGACTTTTCAAATTGTCTCATAAAGTCTGTAAGCTTGCTGAAAGAAAAACCAGTCTTAATGGTACCACATAAACTACATTGCAGTTACCCGCATATTTTTGGATTTGCATATGACTCGTCTCCTACCTCTCAACATCATAGCAGTTTCCCATTGTCCCCACCAGTGATTTTGCAGTTTCATAGAGAATGGGAGAGGCAACTGGACTCATGGCATTAGAGGTTTCGGCCTTCAAGGCAAGCAGTGTTTGGGGGTTTTTGTGTTTTTTGTTTGTTTGTTTTGGGGTTTTGTTTGCTTGTGGTTTTGTTTGTTTGGTTTTGTGATGGAGGATAGATCCAAAGTGACAATTTAACCATGCAATCTCTGTACCTATCTTATTAGATAGCATTTGTTGGACTGCCCATCAGGCTTTGGCTCACGGTCACCTATTCCAGCCTCCTGCTCAAACCTGGGTCAACAGAGTTCAGATATGGATGTTCAGGGTTTGTCCTTTAAGGCCTTGAAAACCTTCAGCTACAGAGATTTTGAGGCTTCTCTGGGAAGGCTCTTTCAGTGCTTGACTCTATGGACAAATGGATGTAACTTACACATCTATCCAGGAAAGGGCTCATCATAAACTGATCCATTAATAAGAGAAATATTTGATTTATGAATGCTATACCATACCCCATAGCCTCTCAGTTGCTGGGAAGCCATTGACATTTAAGGGAGATATGGAACATTTGCATTACATTCTGCAGAGGAAATGGATGAAAATCATCTTGGAATTTGATCATTTGTTGGACTTCACAGGTGTCTGAAGTGTGAAGCAGGGGACATGACTGAAGCTGGGACATAAAAGTGGCCTGTAGCATTGCTTGTTTTCTGGTGGGNGGGGGGGGGGGGAGTGCTTGACAGCTGCAGCCCATCTAATAAATCTTCAGTTTAGGAAATGCAGTGATTCTTTCCCCTCAGGGGATAGTGATTCAGATGCTGTTACATCATTTAGTTTCTCTTTGGTGTCAGTATCTTCATGAGAAGCTGTTAATTGTTTCCTGGTATGTAAGATTAAAATCTTCAAGCTACCTTGCTTGTGTTGGACCTCTTGGCTGCTAGTGATGTATCTGATCATGGATAGTTGCTTTATCAACCAGGGATATTGCTGTTTTAATTGAAGCAGCTCTCTGGCCGTTCCTGCCCTTCCAGAGTACTGGAATAAGCTCCTGATGATAGCTACATGGTCTCCTCACTGAGGACTCTAAAATATGGGTCATCTTTGCTATCTGTGTTCTTTAAAGTATTGCCAGATGGGGAGAACATTATACAATATAAGGTAGAGTATATTTGTATTTCATGGGGACACAGCAAATTCAATCTAAGCTATGGAGTAATGTCTGAATGTTACTGCTTTTTGGCTGCATTAGGGATGTCTTGTCCTCAGCTTTGGAAAGACAGAAATACTGATGCTGGATATACTGTCTTCTTGGCTAGAAGAGGGTTATCTGGAGACTGTGAATCAGCTTGATAATACTGGCATAATTTTAAATATCTCCATGCACTTGGAAAGCCTTGAGTTGGCTGTGGAGTCAAAACATGATTTCCAGCTATGTGATTTGCATAAGCAAGTCCCTCTTTTATCTCATGATAGTCTGGAGAATCATGACCCCAGACTTATTAACAGTAGTCATGGCCTTTTGTCCTGTAACAATATTCAGTCTAATTGTGTCTTTTTAAATTATATCTTGAGTACCTTTTAAGACACAGTGAAACTTAGGTGAGCCTTAATACTGTGTGAATTATAAAAGTAGCCTGGTTATATTCAGGCATATGAATCAATTTGTCCATTTATTAAGTTTTCCAGTCACAAGCCCTTTGGCAAATCTGTGATATTCTAAGAGCCCAAAACTGTGTGATTTCCTCTTTCTGAAATCTAGCTTGATTTTTTTTCCTGCTCATATCAAGAAAGGCTTAAAATGTGAGGGCTTTTTTTCTTTCCCAGTGATGAAATTGTTACAACCACTACTGCTGTTCAATCATTTATTTTTATTGGTTCTATTTATACTTCTGCTTTAGCTTCTTTTTCAGGGGAGGGGATTGGAGTGTCCCTTAATTGTAACAAAATTGGTGTGGGAACCATTACTGAGTGCCCTCCTGGGTTTTGGAGAGGCTAAGTTTGCAGCACTTTTTAATACTGTTACTTTAATTCTGTATTTGTTTAACATTCACACCTAAGTATTATGTCTGGCTTTGTCTTGCATCTGGGGGGGGGACGACAGGAAGGGGAGCTCTGTATACTTTGGTGATTTCTCAGGGTATACTTGTTCTTGCCTGACTGAACACATCTTTAGAGATCTTTTCATATAGTTGCACTTGTGAGTTTTACTATATACACCTTCTTTTGTCTCTTTCATGCAATCTTTTTCCTAGATCGTTTTTTTCAAATCATCCACTGACACTTGTATCATCTCCTGAAAAAAAGCATATTGCCATTGTTACCTCTTCACCAGCCTGGGCAAAGTCTACCTACTTTTCCCCGATAGATCATAACCCCTGACCTTTGTATCAATTGTGTTTCTGGATTTTAAGTGGCCTTGGTTTATCACTAGCTCTTCTGAATCAAGGGGCCCAGAACAAAACAGACTCCATGAGTTATGCTCTTGGAATCAGTGGGACTGCTGGTATGACTAAGTGCTCACCAACATGAGCCAGGATCTCATGCCTGAGCTCTGAGTTGTGAAAAGGGGAATGCTTTATGTCACTGATTTACTCAGGTTCCCTTGGAACACATCCAAACATAGCAATTTGCTTTTTTGCACAAAGTATCCTGTCATGCACTCATGATTAATTTATATACTGTCACTGCCCGGTCTCTTTGTTACTGCTCTCTAGCTGGGGTTCCCTCCTTGGGTACAGTGTTTCTGCAGGTATTATTTCCCCCTAGCCTCCTGTCAACCAGTGTAATAACTACAAATAAGTAATATTGCCCATATTGGCAATCCTGAAAGAAAAGTTGGGTTTTATTTTTCCTTGGAACCCTTCTCTGTATGCAGAGATCAACTTTATGTGTTCAAACACATTTAATGGGGAAGGCGGTAGAGCACAGCATGGAGTGGTGGCAGCAGGGGAATTGCTTCCAGGTACTCAGGAAGTTGAATATTAATTCCTCAGCTAAAAACTATCCCCTTTACCACCCAGTGTTTCACTAGGGCTCTGCCATGATAACACACAGGCTTACAGCCTGCAAAAATCACTGCTGACGTCAGGCCAAACCAGCCTACTGGGAAGGAGCAGTTGGAGTTTTTTTGGTGACTTCAACGTGAATGGGAGCAGGTCTTTCTCGACACAAACAATTTTCTTCTCTAAGTGACATGTTCCCCTTATGCAACTTTGCTTTAAATATAATAAAATGCTCCCAGTTGCTACAAGTAGCACCACTCTGAACTGAAAGTGCTGTTAGTCTTGTTTATTTTGGCCACAATGGTTGTGCTCTGTTGTACTACTGCTCTCCACGACTTGTGCATGTATTATTCCTTGACTCATTATGTGTAAGCACCAGGGGAGGTGCAGAGGCCAAATGTGATCCACAGATGTCCAGGATTTCCCCAATGCCTCCCCTCTGCTCCACCGCCGACCCGCGGAGCTGGCTGAGGAAAGCCATCCTGGGCCCCTGGGCTGCTGCCATCCTCCCCGGCGGGCGGCTGTGCCGTGCTGTTGTATGCAGATCAGAAGTGGCCATCAGATGCCTGGCAGGTCGCCAGCACCGTGCTCGGTTGAGCAATATCTGGGAGCTCTTGTATGTTGTTTATTGCAGTTACCACCGGGCGAGCCCTGTGGAGTTTGGTTTGTTTGAGCGACTACAATCAAAGCTGCAGGGTTCAGTTTTCAGAGGTTAGCGCTTGAGCAATCTCTCTAAATTTACTTGAAGGTTCAGGATCTATTAAAAGGAACCATTCTGCTCTTTTGTCTCCTGTAAGCTGTATCACATTTGGCAGGAGTGAAAGTACAATGGTTTCTTTGTATCTAATATATTGCCTAAAAAAAGGTATGCAATTGGAATGAGAGAGGTGCTGGCTGCCATTACTGCCTGACTGGAGAGGGATGCATTTTCGCTCACGTAGAACCATTGTGCAATCTGAAGAAATGGTACAAATCAGTTGACATATTGCACATAAAAATAAATTTTGTACTCACAATTCTTTGCTCATGTGGCAGATAACATCCTGGTGAAAAGAAAGTGCTCTACAAATCCAGTGTACGTGTCATTATCTAATGTGACTGTCTTTCTAATTTTCTTTTCCCCTCACATTTCTTCTTATATAGTAAAAATCAAAATCTGACTTTTTACAAATAGCCTTGTGAGAGGTCCTTAAGGCTGAGAAGACCATACCAATTTGCTTCCAAATTATATTTTTTGAATTCATCTTTATCACCAAGAAACAGTTGATTTCAAAAATTTAAAACAGTTTCTCATGAAATGTGCATTCCACAACATCTCCCAAAAATCTTGACTGAAAAGTTCTGATACAGTTGAGGAAATTTTTCCTTTTATTTAGTTTCATGTTGCATTTCTATACACAATTATAGGACACAGGATACTTAGATTGGGAAAATAGATTTAGTGTCATCCTCAGTATTTAGTGATTTTACTTATAAAGGAAAGATGGAGTATGGGACAGATAGAACTATATTACCTAACCTTGTCAAAACTGGAAATTTAGTCATATTAAAAACCAACCATTTGAAACATTACTCTTTTCAACATATAGATTCCTGTGGATTATAAATGCAAAAAAAATCTTGTACATGATTGATATCATAGCTTCTTGAAAACAATTCTTCTACAAAAGCTGTAAGCTGTAGGTCACCAGTTTTGTCAAGGTAGACTTAAAACATTTTGCAGTAGTTGAGTCATGACTGTCTTACTCAAAACTGAAACCATCTTTTCCTTTCATGCTGAGCACGAGAATATTATTTTTCAATATGGATCCCACTAAAATAATTTTTATCAACTACACCAATTCAGAAAGCAGATAGTATACATTATGGCTAAACATAGAACATATATATATATATGTGTGTGTGTGTATGTATATATATATTAATTACAAGAATCAGAGGAACAGTCTCTTCTAAATAATGAAGTCAAAGCAGGGATCTGATGTAATCTATGAATTAAGCTTTAGCTTCTTATCTTTCTTTCATCCAGCTTCTTCTGCCTAGAATTTAGTATCTTGAGACTAAAAGCTTTGAACTGTATCTGTAATATCCCTTCTAGAAAATTTCTAGCCATTTTGCAAGAGGGGAAGCAAAACTATAAAATAATTTTATGGAAATAAAGGGCGTGTCTCATTGAACACATTTCTTTTACAGTTTATTTTAGGAACTTCAGCATTTCACATAATGACATAAACTTTATTATCATATCTTGGTTGAATATGGATTACAATTTGCTATTTCTGAGTTGATGAGGCCGTAATTTTTCTTTTCTCAAATGTGCATGTTTGGGTTCCTATTTCACCTTCGATACCTTCCTGGAAACTTCATTCGCCTTTAAAATTCAATTATTTCACTCCCAAGTTTCTCAAGGATTTCTCCCTAGAATAACTTGTGACTGATCTGGTGCATGGACTGAAATAAAATTTTCCAGGTAATAGAACTTCTGTGACCGTAACATATGATCCATACATTTTCTACTCAAAAATTAAGACTTTCCAAATTCTCTCAGTATCAGTTTCTTTGGATTTTCCCATCTGTGTTGCAGTATCAACTCTCACTGAGCTCTAGTTTCATTACCTTGCATTGCATACTTTATGGTCAGCAAGGTTGCAGCTTGCCCATGACAACACATATTCACGGGTTGTGGTTCTTTTTCATGTTTTCAGGTTGCCAAACAAAACGTGTGTAGCATGATCCATAATAGTAGTTAATACTCAGTTCTGCAGATGACTCTGACTGCAGATATAATTACCTCTGTCAGACTGTCTTCCAGCAAACCCTTCATAAGCATTGTGTCATCTAGGTACTGCAAATATAAATATAACTTCCCTTCATTGTGTAAGTTAGGTTTTTGTTTACCCCAGCAACATGCCACTTTCCTAGAAACTTCCTGGAAATACCCTTTACTACTCGGCTTTCTTTTTGTTTGTTGATTTTGAGTAAGAGACTGGAATTAACCAACACATACACACACCTCCTTTTTTCTTCCGTGTATATGTATATATACCTGTAGCTATACATAACAAGGCGTGTATTTTTATACTGAGTATTACAACAGGAACAGTTTTCTGATAGGTCACAATTAGTTCTCAGTGGATACATTAACATACCCTTCCAATGGTTCTGCCTGTCTGGTTGCTACCTAGTTTTTGTTAGGCAGAGTTGCATTCAGCATCTCTTCATATGACGAGTACTGACTCCCTCATTCCCTAGGGAAAAAATGCCTCCACAAGCAGGACCTCCCTTCCTGTGAAGGCAAGCTCCATGTGCTGGTGTGAGGCTAGGGTGCTGCTGCTTCTCCAACAGCCTGGATGGCTGCTCCTCAACACCTGATTTTCAAGATACCAGCCACTTTTCTTGCCTGCCACTCAAAGGCTTCTTGTCCCTTCTTTCTGTGTGAGTACAGTGCCTGTGGCTTCTTGTCCCTTCTTTCTGTGTGAGTACAGTGCCTGTGGAGACATGCTTTGAGCTCCTATAGGGAGAATGGGCAGAGATGGACAAGCACAGTTCCAGCCTGATCTTGCCAGCTCCACGTCTACAGACCTCCATTCCCTTCCCGACACATTGTGCAGCTGACATTGGGCGGACTAGAGAGCTATGGCTCCTCCCTAGTACGGTCTCGGCATTGCTGGCCAAAGGGAGCTGCTGTTCCAGGGAGCTCAGGCTGCTCCATATTTTGTGGATAAGTTTCTGCATGTGACAGAGGAGCAACCAGACTTTGCAGAGCACCTGGGATGGGTGCAAGTCCCAGCTGCTCGTACTTTGGGATGGTTTCCTGAGTTAGTCTGTGGTTCTGCTCCTCTCCCTGTCCTGTGGGTTTTCCATGAGCTCCTTGTGCAAAAGGAGGGGAGAGGCTGGAGGACCTGGAGTTTCTGGCCCCAGTGCAATTAGCCCTGGGGGCCAAGGGGCCACAAACTGGCATCTTATTTGTCTCATCCTTGTCAGGATCCTTGGCTGAGGCAGGAAAGCAGAGGTTATATAAGCAAAGTGTAAAAGCAATTGTTTTCTGGGCAATGAACAGATCAGGTGAAGGCTGTTTCCTTTCTCCCATCTGCTGCATTGCAGATCCTTTTAGACAGAACAAGTGGCTGCACAAAAGCCAGGGGCCAGCTACATGTTTTAGTATTGTGTGTGTCTAATTCTTTAATCCTGTGCCATTCTTACTAAGTGATCACTGACTGACTGAAAGGAAAAATCCTAAAGTATAGATTAAAAAAGTGCAGAAATGGAATCACTTGAACCATGTCTGATTAAAAAGAAGGAGACCAGACATTCAACAACAAGTGGATCAAATTTAGCTGGTTGTAGGATTGACGTGTCTCCGGTGTTGTCTGCAACAAGAACCAAATGCTAATTGCCTGACACTATTAAACACCTCATCAACTGTGACTTAGGGCTCTCCCTGTGCATGACTTCAGAAAAACAAGCCTGCCTTTATGCTTATCCCAGTTTTGTGATTTTCAGCGGACCTATTTTTCTGATGCTAATGGGGGTAATGTACTTTGTTGCTACCATTTTGCAAACTGCTTTTGATGAGGCACACAGAGGAAGCTTTCACACAGTTTGGATTCACTAATTGGAAAAAGACTTGAGACAAATCTGAATGGCACCATGTTCCCCATGTCATCACAGAGCCGTTGATATGCTTCAAAAGACCACAAGGAATGGTGGTGACATACTTCGCTTCAGAACTTTCAGAAGAAGGGAAAAAACAGGAAGATTCTAATAAAAATGCTAAGGACAATATATTATCTTGCCAACAAGGACTTGTCCCACAAAGACATTATTCAGAACAAGATGAAAATATGAAGAATATGACTGCAGTTTTTTCAATCCTTTTCTTTTTTTTTTCCCTGAAGTGGGAATATTATCCCAAGATTTTTAAATGGTTGGGATCCAAGTGAAATTCACAGATTCTGATGTACTGCTTGATTCTTCCATTTGGGGATAAGGACTTGAGTAAGCTGCACAGCAAGTCTCTTCATTTTTTTGTGCCTATTTTCTCCCATAGCCTATTTTCTACCATAGCTGGTAGAACACAAGTTTTTGCCAGCAGAGGCTCTGTGCTCCCACTACATTTACAATTCTGAGTGATCTTTTTGGCATTTCATTATACCGAGTAATTGCACCCAGCGTAGCTCAGCGGGGTGTCTGTTCACAAGCATTTGTATAGTTCACATAGGTAAAACTTCGACACATAAAAAAAAGTTAAGGATGAGATTACTTCTTAGTGCAAAAATGAAGTATTCAGTTCCATTCCAATCCTTTAATACAAAAGGTTGCACTTTAAGCAAAGCAGAGCTCACTGCTTTGGCAAAGATTCATCTGGGTCATGAAACACAGCAACACCCTTGTGGAACCATCAGTACCAAGGACTATTTAGAGACAGAGAAGGTGATGGAGGGCTGTAAAGAGAAGGCAGCCACAGCTGCAAGGATTTCAGCAGCCTCTCAACACCCTGAATCTATTGAGAAAGCTGCTACTGCTTGTTGGGAACACACCTGGTGCCATGGAAATTATGCCAGATTAACTCTACCATCCCCAGAACAGTCCAGCAGTGAAAGGGTACAGAAAAAGTAAGTCAAAAAAAGCTTTTGTCAGCTTTGTGAATTGTGCTGCTTAGATGATGGGTCTTACTATCCAAGCACCCGCAATATTAAAAAAATCATCTAAGGAAGCAATAAATTTTCAATATCCCCCAAAAGCCTAAGGCTTAACAAATGTATGGTCTAGTTCTCCTTTTTAATGCTTCCTGTGTGGCTGCAGTGAGGCTCTTGGAGTTACTCCCAAGCACAGCCTGCATCAGGTAGACATCAAATAGAAAACAACATAAAAGACCAAGTCATTACATGCTTGAAAACACCCTTGAACCTACCATGCAGGCACAGAGAGCCACCTGCTTTCTCACTTGCATTGCTACACACATGTTATGGGAAGACTTTCAACTCATGTAGAGTCTGATTCTGAAATCCTATACAGGAAGTTTAGCTGCTCAGTCCTGTCCAGAGCTGCATGCAGAGAGCTGCCATTTGGGAGCCTCTTACAAAATGTTGGCATGTGCTCAGGGGGACAATGTGCCTCAGGACAGCTTTTAGTTTCAGTCACCCCTTTCACACTGGAGATGGGTTTGTAGTACAGCCCTTGTCTGAGAAGTGACAAAAATAACACTTCTCAGGAAAAGTAACACTTCTTTCCCCAGGAAGTCTGCTCTCTATTAGGCACTACTTTATGATTTGGGCTAAATCTCATTGCAATATTGCCTTCTCAGAAAGTTGTGAGAAATCATTTGGGTCCTTTACATATTCAGCTGACTGAAGGTATAGGAGCTGCTCTGCAACACAGGCAGGAGTCCAGGTACAAAGAAAGCCCAAGGTCTGAGCCCTGTAATCCAGAAGAAAACCCAAGGTATTGGGAGAACAAACATAAGGTCTAAGGCCTTTCCATAGCTGATAGTTGGAAAATCATAGAATGGTTTGGGTTGAAAGGAACCTTAAAGATCATCGAGTTCCAACCACCCTGCCATGGGCAGCAACACCACCCACTAGCAATACCACCACATGGCTCAAAGCCCCATCCAACCTGGCCTTGGAGACTTCTAGGGATGGAGCATCCACAACTAGTCTGGGTAGCCTGTTCCTCTTCCTGTGTCTTATCGCCCTCCCAGGAAAGAATTTTTCCTGAGCATGTGCACCAGGGCCTAGCTGCAGCCATTGGATTTACAAGCAGACCTTCAGCATTTGTATAAGCAAGGGCACCTGCATGGTGCCTAAATCCATCCACAAATCCCTGCAGGGTTCACCTGTAGCAGCTCGCGTGACCAGGAGGTGACACTACAGGGTTAGAGAAGTCATATGCAGGCACTGCCCCCCATGCTGTGGGGTAGAGGAGAAAGGGCTGGAGCTCATCCCATGTGCAGGTCCCTGTACAATGCTGGCCTTGCAACACAACTCAGCAGCCATGGGGACAATTCCTTACATTTGCGTAACCCCGTGAAACACATTGGAGTTTTCATAGGTGTAACTGAGGCACAGCTTGGCCCTCATAATCTTTATTACTGATGATGACGATGATGATGATGTGTGAGAAGGAAATAGCACAAACTTGATCTTCACAGCCCAGGAGGAATTTGCAGAGCTGGCAGACATAAAACCCCTCAGCTTTTCACTTGTGAACTGAGCAAATTTGTTCTGGGAGTCATTAATACATAATGCCATTTTGAAGCCAGTGTTTGGAGTAGAATTGCACATTTGATTATCTAAAGCCTTCTGTCACCCCCACACAATTCTGCAACAGGGCTGGGACTAAAGGAAGTCAACTGTACTTCAGAAATTATAGGCAGCCAGCTTGAAGTATCTGCTATTAGGTGTTTTCAATTCATAACATGATTCCACTCTCCTAGAATTCATTAGGTAACCTAGATCATGAGAACCCATTCCTGAGTTCATTTATTCTGAATGCTCCCTGGAAGTGCTGCAAGGTTTTGACTCTATCTAATGCGACCTGAAAGAGGTCAGCTGTGGCCAACGACTGTCCCTTACATCTCTTCAAAACATTATGAGTCTATTCCCTTTCCTTGAAGTGATGTAATGACAGCCCTAATGATTCTAAAGGAAAAGTGAAAATACCAGACCTGAAGTTAAACTGAATGAATTCATGATTACTTGCACAAGCCTGCAGTTAACTTATGCTCCAAGTAAGTGCTGGACAGGAACTGGCAAAAGACTGTAATCTCAGCCAGGTGTAACAATTTAGAGACCAGTCACAAGGCTTTTACTGATGTGCCTAATCTTAGCACGTCTTTACTGTTGAAACTTTTTCCATCCTCTTCTGTCATACTTTCTTTCCAGATGAAGACCTGATAGCAGATAGGAGAGGACAACAACTCATCCAAATACATCATTCAAATTGGAATTTCACACAGCATTTGCATTTTTTGCACATGAACTCTAAAAGCCCTGAAGGGCTTTGATGTGCTTGGAGCCCAAGCTCTCCGTTCTTGTGCTTGCGCTCGTTCATTACAGCTCTGCAGACACATCCGCTCGGCTCACGGAAAGGAAATCACATGACACTTTAATTTACCGAGGTTATTGTACTCCCTCCATACTCAGCCTAAAATTAAATGGAGGGAAAAAGTCTGGGCTGATACTTTGCTACAGATGAATGGTTAAAATCACTAAATGTTAGGAAATGCAAAAGCAAGGTTCTAACAGCAAACTCTAATTTAGCTACACATCCTCTGTACTTTGGAGTCTGGATTGAACCCAAATGTAAATTAATAATACTTTTGGCATTTAAATAATGAAAATCGGAATGGAAATCTGTCCCTGTGTGGCTGACCTAATATTCTCCTATGATAATGCAAAGCCATTGTGGGTGTATGAGTTCCGTCAGTGCTGCCCAACTTCCCCTCCCTTGCAGCTGGGAAGCAAAGATGGCCAGAGCCCCAGTGCCTGTTCACCATGTAGAGCATGGCACTTTATTTTACTCTGTTGTTTTCACCTTGCCTTGGTTACTACAGGTTTGCCTTTTAATTACACCCCATTTTTGAAGAGTCTATCTCTCTTCAAGCCCATGAACAGTCCTGCAGGACTTCCTGGTTGCTGAATCATAACTTTCCTGCAAGTGAGAGATCACATCTACCAGCACCATGCACCTGGATGCTGTCACTTTTTCTAATTGTATGGTTTGATATAGAAGAATGTTTTATAAAGAAACTAATTGCAGTCAGCTCATAGAAAGAAGTTCAAAATTAATATTGCAGCTGCTTTTGCTGTAGCAGTGCTCAGAAAATCACTTACCATGGGAAAGTGGTGCTTCTTTTTCTCTGCTGTTCCCATAAGTAAAAAAACCCTGACCAGATAATTCCCTTATTTTAAAACTAATTGCAGTGACTGAGAATGGACAGTTTCAGCCCAAAATGGATTTTTCAGAAGTTTGTAAGACTGTGAAATAATGGAGCTATGATGGAAAATGTTTATGAATTTCAACTGAAGTGGCCACTGCTATAACACTTTGTGAGGCATTATACTTTGAAAGATCAAAGAGCAAAACAGAGCTGAAAATATATTACTGTCTTGTAAAATGGGCTTGTAAGTCTTAAACATGAACACTTAATGTTTGTCTCTGGGAAAAGAAAGAAAGGGAAAAAAGGCAACACAGAAAATATAATTAAGATAATAAATGAAAGGCCTTTCTTTTAATCGTTTCTATAACTACCTTAAATATCTGCTGGAAATGATTATACCAGCAGAGGCTGGACTATATTAAAATAATGAAGAGTGAAGTTTTCACTGTGTTCCCATTTAATCATCACCTCACAACTTCACATTTTAATGTCTGACCTTAGGATATCCTCTTCCACTATCACATTAAGAATGTTGAAAGGAAACAGGAAGGGCCACAAGGGCTGTAGTTTCCTCAGAAGAACAGTGGCTATCAGCCTAATGGATTCTGAGTTTCTCAGACAAAGAGCAGTAGCAACTCAGCCCACAGTCAGAGTCATCAAATGTTTGCACAATACAAGCCTTTTCTCTAACTTAGAGAGTTGCCTTCAATGAGGGTACTACCTTTACTTGCATTATATTACTCAAAGGAAAAAAATTCAGCTGCAAGGTGGGACCCAGTCTAAAAATAATCTGATTAAATGCAAAAGACAACACAAAACAATAGGAAAGTAGGAAAGAAGACCTGACAGAACATGAGGAATTGTGTTTGGTACATTGTATTTCCTCTGTAATTCAAATCCTAGAATTAAGTAAATTCCTTAAGTCATTAGGAAAGTATATGGCAGGTTGCTGGATTTTTGTAGGGAGAAGCTCAACATTGCTAACTCAAGTAGAGGTGAGAAGTCAGACACCGGCTGCTCTTCTGTAAAGGAAAATGTAACATTTCAAGAGGGGCAGGGGAAAAAGAATTATAATGAATGAAAACAGAAGATGAATTATTAATCATACACTCCTTTCAGCAAGCAGACTGACATTAAAACGTCATGTTCATGTAGGGAGTGGACAGGGAGAGGAGGACGGCTGTCCATCACTGTACACATCATATAGGGCCAAATGGTTGCAAATTCTTTGATATTGTCTTAAAGCAGTTCCAAATGTGAGAACTGTGTTTATTTCATGTGATCCTAAATGGATCCCACTTTCTAATATTACCTACAGGAAATCAGTTTAACATGCTTTTCTCAGTGAGAAATAGACGAGGATCCATCCTGGGAAAAAAAATATTCTAGGAGTAATTTTGCTTTCAACAGCTTCTAAGTTTGGCTGCTTATGGAAAGTGCAGGGCAAATGAACCTGGATGGATGTAAGTTTTGCAAACAGGATGGGCTACAGTGTGAACTACGGGTCACAGTTCTCAAGTCCTGTCATTTTTAAATGGATTTTTCTTTGGTAATATCAAGATGTTTGTACTGCATTCATGGAACTCCCTCTGGTGTATAACTTAACACATGAAATTTCTTGCCTTACTCTTTACCAAAGAGCCTATGTAGCCCAGCGCATGGAGAGGCTGCTTTCATGACAGTGCTGAAGATGTTTCTACTAAAAATAGAAAGAATTACCCCTTGTCAGATCATGGCCACAGTATGGTTGGGAACTAGGAAAACAAACATCTGAATCATGTGTATCCATTAGTCCAAAGCAGCAGAGGTCACTTCGGGGTTGGGTCTGTGGCCTCACCAGCAAAGATGTCAAGCATCCTTAGTTCCTCTTCTTTAAACAGGACCCTTCTCTGAAAGAGGTAACATGATTTACCCTTGAAACCAGGATATTAAGGAACTGACTGGCTTTTTACTCCTCATTTTTTCTTCACAAAATCCTTCTCTCAGTCCATCTTACACTCAATTCCCTAAAAAAAAAGGGAAAACACCATAAAAATCTCAATCTTGCTCATGCCCAACCATGAATGACAAAAATCATATGGAAAGAAAATGCATGTTGAGGGTGAGGGTTGGAAAACACATGGCCTTGCAATAAAAAACTTTGCTGTGGTAGGGTAAAGAGATGGATGGATGGATGGNGGGAGTGTGTGATATGGGCTTTCTTAGGTGTACGTTAGATGATTAATCAAACAAGGGATTCCTTTATTTGCCAGATAGCAGTTTTCAGTGCTCCAGACCACAAAATTTTCATGCTCAGTGTGGCAAAGTGCCTCTAAAAAATGTCTGGAAACAAATACTAGGCAGAAGGTCTCCTTTTGGCACTCCCTCCTTTGATAGTACCTTTCACCAAGCCATTTTCTTTACATACCATACAGAAGGAGGGGAGGAGGCCAAGTAAAGGGCTGTTTCAGAAGCATCCACTAATTAAAACTGAAAGTCCATTTTCCTCTGCTTACTCTGGTATTTGACTATAAATAAACTAACAGCAGAGCAACTACCAGATTGAGATTTTCCTTCAGTTCACATGCCAACATGAAATATCAGGAAACTGCTATTATTTACACACTGAATTGTGTACAAGAGTGACCTTGTTTTCCCTCCTTCCATATTACATACTGCAGATGTCCATAACAAAGGATGTGTTGGAGGGACTGAAGGGTGTGTGAAGAAATTATGTTTATTTTTATTTTGCTAATAAGCTTTTGGTATTAAAGCAGATTTTATCTCAGCAGTTTTAGCTGGCTAAAAGCTAGCCTCTTCAGCTCTCTGTTTTATTAAGGGTACCTCTAAAGAGTGATTCATCTCCTCTACCTTAGTAATACTGCTTTCTGATGGGCCTTCCTTCAGCGGTGCCCTGTCTCATTGCCTTTGATCATAGATGGTCTGAATTTGGGTACCTAGTTTTTTTGATGGCTAAAGTGAAATGAGTCTTAATCCTCTGAGTCTTCCTCAGTTTCAGTGCCTAGACCATAAAAACCCCCTCTTCCTACATCAATAGTCCGTTATGTGACACCATATACTGTGCACCCTCAAAGTCATTGGACTGAACTATGCCAGCTCAAAATTGATCTTCTCAGAGGACTTAAACTACAACCTGAGAACCACAACCTCAAAAGGGATCTGGGTACTTGACTCCCACAGAGGATGACATCTGAGTCCTACCACTCAGGGCAAATTAGAAGTTCTGTTTCCTCAGAGGCAACTGTTCTCAATTTTAAAAAATCAAACCAAGTAGTTTTTATAGTGTCTGAAACGTACTATTTCACTCTAAATTTTCTCAAAAGGCCTATCCAATTTTGCTTGAAGTAGTTCAGTCCAACACTGGACACATGCATTCCAAAGAGGTGATGTTTTAACATAGTTCTAAGTATCTGAAAATGAGCTTTGAGGATAAAAGCATATATGTAACTTCATCTGGGGGACCCAGCATGCAGTTTCATAGAAAAAACAAACTATATGATATTTTATGCTAGACTTTTAATGGCTCTGTATGCATTCCCAGTTGCCTGATATAAATGCAACACAAATACCATACACTTCACATTTAGCTGTTTAGATATAACCATGAAGGGAGAGCTCATTCATAATTTCACTTTATTTTAGTACTTCCTAAGTTTGAAGTCATTCTCAATTCATTAAAAGCAAAACATTCACTTTCAGATTTATGATCCCCATGCCCTTTCTCTCATTCACAGAAGTATTCACATTAAAATCATGCGCACCCTGTCGTTACATGACTGACATTCTTTTAACAGGGTGGTAAGGTCCTGGCGAGGCCAGCTGCTGAACATAATGGCAAAACTTTCAGACAGAGCATGAGGATAGCTCTGTTAAAGAGAGGTGATGCTGCCAAGAAAGGATGAGTGCCCAGAGTCTCAGCAGAGAATCTTTTAAATCCCATTCTGAACGCCAGCCACTGTGTCCCTTGGTGATGACCTTGGCCCTGCCATTTAATTTCTAAAACGTTGTTGGTTATTTTGGCCAGTTTCTTTTGGTAACATGGTCAACCAATATAATGACATTAATGGTATTTTCACCACTGATTTTGATTTTCCATGTTTTTTTTCCACAGACACCAAGTGTTTAGTTCCACTGTGTAAGCCCTAGTCCCTGCCTTGTGCTCCAACAGGCTGCTGCTACATAAAGGTATAATATATAGTAATGTACATATATCACATACAGTAATTGCAACACTAGCAGGACTCCAACAGCTCCTGACAGGGCTGGAGCTGTTTGCAAGGGTAGGAAATCATTGCAAATGTTTCCTACTCTAACCAACAAAACTCATTTTGGCTCCTATAAAATAATGCTCACACTTTCACAGAGGCATTTGGAGGATTAGATGGTGTCTCTCTGTTCATCACTGCAAATGTAACACACTATGTAAGCGTTATTATTGGGGGCTGACATCTGTGAACTACAGCATGTATTTTGAATTCTATTTTTAAACCAAGGAAAATCAAGTAAGCAAGAACTGACCATGTGTTAAAAACACTTGAAGACCTCTTTCTTGTAACTGTTAATCTAAATTTTTAAAACCCTGTTTACATTGTAGTAACAGCTGTGTTTAAAGGGGACATGACAGAGCAGACTAATTTGTAAAGCTAAACTTGATTTTGAAGTAAAAAAAAGCTAATGTTTGAAAAAACACTTCAAAAGAAGACAAAAATGATTAAAATAGACATAACCATTTGTTTAAACCATGACTTTCTCAAGAAAAACCAGGCTAATGTAAACTGGCCTATGCATAGTCCAAGCAGCTGTTCTGTGTAGCTGTTACACAAAACCTCCGCGGTTGGAGGGAGGGGATAAAATTAAGACAAAACAGGTCATTCTCAAAAGAAGGATCCAAACTAAAGGCTGGATTACAAGAGACAAATGTGCACACACTGGTGAGACTTGCCCCAACCTGTCAGAAGAAAGTAAGCCAACTTCTTCTTGACCTACTTCCTTCAACTGTGTTTTAGCCATGTGTATCATGTTTAATGTGTTTGGGTTTGTCTACACCTTCAGCGAACCCAGAGCCAACACTGGTTGTGTTTAAATCAAATTGCTCAATTTCCTACTGTAGGCAAAGGATTTCTTAGGGGTTTTATAGAATTTCCTTATGGGATGCTAAAATGCTACTGAGGTAAATGAGATCTATGTATGTCATGGAATCTACCAGGAGAGATTTTTCTGTCTAGTCTGGGCCGTGGTAAACATTTTCATCACCTGTATTGTAATCATGCTATTTCTAAGAAAAAAAACAGTTTTTAAAGAGGAAGATGTCACATGCCCAAGCACTAGTCACACACCATTAAATCTATCTTTAAAATCTCATTTGACTTTCATAAAGTGTTTTCTGTTTACTTGATTCATCCGAGGTTTTGTAAGCTGTATTATCTTCATGGAACACAGATCAACTGAGTGAGTCAGTGTGGCAATGTGGTAGTGAGATGACTCAAAGGGGTACTAAGCCAATCTTAGACTCCTCTGAAAACAGAGAACAAAGTGCACAAAAAATCAGTGAAAGGGTAGAGAACAGAAAAAGAGCATTCATGCTAACCTGCTCCACTGAGGAGAGCAGATTAATTTGCTTCAGTTTCCAAACATAGGCAATAACTGCAATAATCCAGCCTGGACAGGATGGACACAAACATTCAAGTGCTCAGTCGCATTCTGCTCACCAAGTTTTGGTCTTGTTCATGGGTTTTTGTGAGGTCACATTTAAGGGGAACTGATGTCTCCCAAATGAGGATTCCCTGTCATGGATCTGGGACAGCATTTACTCTGGACAGCAGTTGGCAGATTGTGTATGGATTTCTGACCTTCACATTTATCAAAACCAGGAGACAGGGAAGTGCAAACACAGTGCAGGTAACTGTGTTCAGGGTGCTTGTGGCAGGACAAATGATGACATTCTTCACAGCCTCAGTGGCTGATGGTTGATGATCAGTTCTTGCCACTGCAGAACCCTCAGCACACTCTCTAGTCTGTGCTGACCAGTGACCATAGATGCCTAAGATGCAATTGCATTGCCAGTTTGGCCTCCATCCCTGGCAGCCTTCCTTAGTAGGAGCTAGGTTAATGTTCTTGCTAGGGAGGTTTTAAAATGGTTTTGAGAATTCAAACTCAAGTGCAATCGGAATGAGAAGGAAGTTCAGTTTTCATTTGCTTCAGTTTCCAAATACGCTCATTTCTTGAGTTTTAATCTTAGTAACAAAGTAATCAACACTGAGATATCAGTGCTTGCCTTAAAATTCTTTCATTGTAGCTCTCTGCTCATAGAGGTGGTTCCTAGACCACCTCTATCATGGCACTTCAGCTATATTGCAGGGCACTACTTTTCATTGTGAACAGAATTTGCTGAATGGAAACATGGTTCCTCTGGTAATGCAGGTGTTAAATACCCCAGCAGGCACAAAGACATGCAAAAGGTATGATCTAGTAGTGTCCTCAACCACCTGGATGCAAAACCAAGCCTGGCTGGCTGCTCCACTTTCCCATCTTTTGGTGGCACATGATAGTTAAAAGGTACATTTTAGTTTTTCACCTATGAAAAACTATGGCAAACTATGGCATTGTAATGTATTGGAAAATGGCAACTGAAAGAGATTTGCATTGCCTAAGCAGTGCAGAGGAGCACAGTGTAAGCACAAAGCTTGTATTTGCAGGCAGGTACTATTTTCTCATGACATCTTTCCACACCATTTAGCAGAATGAGCTCCACTCCTCTGGGTATCTGGGAAATCCCACAGTGTAAATAATGCTCACAGACTATGGGCACATGGAAATGAGAAACATTTTCCCCATCCACAGAGGTCTGCTGTAGCTCAGTGTAATCTGCTTCTCAAGGAGGCTGTGGTTATTGTTAAGGCAAAATGGTGTTTTTCTTGGTCTTGTGCTCCAGCTAAAGACAGCGTAATGGAAAGGTGATAGATTATATATACAGTTACTGGACACCCACTGCAAAGCTCACAGCAAGTCGAATCTTTGTATAGAATAACAATGGAAATGTTTTCTAACATTTGTTTTAATTTACTGTTGTATTTTTTTACTGCCAGATCAAGAAAAGAATTGTATTGTATTATTAACTAGTCCTCTAGATTCTCATTTTCTTTCTCACAGAATGAAAATGACACATTTAATTTTAAAGTCTTAAAGTTTACTTCAAATTTAAGATAATTTATAAAGATGAACCCGTAGTTTGAGGATACCCATATCAGTTCATCATGTCAGTGCAATACTTGAGTGGACAAGTGTTAAAAGAATACTATATCTATCTATCTATCTATCTATCTATCTATCTATCTATCTATCTATCTATCTATACACACATAACCAAACAGATAATTGAGTATAACTCACTATTTTCAGTATACTAAGGACAGTTTCATCCATAGAGACAAATTCTCCTTCCAGCTGCACTAATAAATTGATATTTATGTCACTGGCTAATTGAGTTTATATATATAAATATAGAAATAAAATGTAACATATTTTTTCTTTGGGTTAAGTGAACATGTATAAATACCTGACTTGCATTATTTCATTATTTCATTTTTTACATGAATTTTTAAGACTAAAAATAATCTTCTCAGCCTAAGAAGTGATCTCATTTGACTCTAGAACTGACCCCAAATAGGAAATGGAGTACTTGTGGCCTGATACTTAATGCAGTGTGTCTCATTTTCCAGGTGCATACATCTGGTATTTAATGGCCATTTTATCAGGACTGCATCATTTCATCTCAGTCCTTTCACTACAAATATTTGATTGTAATAAGATCTGACTGTGGGATGTGTCATCTGTAGTATTGAATATATAGAACGGCTTGGGTTTACTATTTCTGTCTCTTTCCATGTGCCGTTAGGGGTGACAATTTTTTCATGGCAAAACATTGCTGACAAGATATTGTGCAATGAGATTTGTATGACCAAATATCCTGTGAGTAGTGCAGTGGTTAGAGTAGGAAACAGAGAGTCAGGATAGCCTGGCTCTGTTCCCACTTCACATACTGACTCACTTCATGACCCTGGGGCAAATCGCTTAGGCTGGAATTTACAAGGAGGCTGAGATGCATTGCTCCCAGGGAACGCCAAGCAGAGCTGGGTGCCTGGCTCCTTTGTCATTTAGAAAACCTCATGTCTCAGCTGCTTGGCATCCCAGTTTGCCCACATTAATACAGGGATGAGGATTATAGAGATATTTGGGTCCACTGGAAGAAATTGTTTATTAAGGAAATCATACTCATGGCATAAATATGTAGTCTTTACAGACACATCCTCTTTGGTAGGTAAAAGGAGATAAGTAATTTCCTTTGGTCCTTGAGAAGAGCAGTGTAGTTTGTTTCTCTTATATTAAGACAATGAGTTTAAAAGACTTACAGATTATCAAGCCCATTTCCAAATGTATTTTGCCTACCAACCAGCAGCTACAGGGCCTTCATAATAGCAGAGTAGCAGCTCTTGGTCCTCTGGCAGCTTGTCCATGCAGGCTCAAGGAGGCATGACTTCTCTACTCTGTCACTAGACTCAGTCTGGGATCCAAAACTGTTCTTCCCCACCTTATCAAAACATGACCAAAAACTTATCCAGGCCCTCACATCCTCCATTCTTCTCCCTAGAACCCATGGGCACACCTGGGGGTACTCTTGCTGTTCACCCCATCAGATATTTCAGTCTGCATCTTTCCATCACCTCCCACTTTGCACTCTCTTCTTTTATTGCCCTGCTTTTATGTCCTTCAAGGAGATGTAGGTGCTGGCATTGGCTGGGCTTTTACAACAGCCACTAAGTCATCAAGGTATTGCTGATCTGCTTCTGGATGCACAACAATCATAGTGTGAATGCACTCATGTCAGACTGCATATTACAAAAATTGTATCAACAATTGGAAGGTGTCTGCAGACATGGCTCCAAAGCAGCTTGCACATCACCAGGAAACCATGATGTGAGGATGCCCCTGGTAAGCTGTCTTGGGTTGCAATATATAACCAAAATTTGTATTCTATTTGCCATCTCTTGAAACCGGCTGGGGACGTGTTTTTTCTTTATCTCTTGTACAACCCATTCCACATAACTCCAGGGAGAAGGGGGCTGGTGTCTTCTGTTAATGGACCAGCTGTTAAAACCAGGTGGAGCAATGTTTCTTATCTCTTCCATGACTGGTGTATGTCTAGGTATGGAAGATGCCTCCTCTAGTCTCAAGCTGTGATTCTAGAAAGAGACAGGTCTATTTTAGGTCTTCTGTCATAGCTGTCAGCCCTGTGCTGATGTATGGGTACCCTGGTGGATCTAAGAGGGCACTGAACACCATGTTTATGGCCACAGCCGCTTGGTCCCCTATCCTGGAGTCTTGCCTGGCTTGGGAGAAAGGTAAAAAGGTGTTGAGTCCTGCTCACCAGCGGCTGGGATATTGAGTGTTTGTGCATACATGGCATTGTTTGGCCTTGGGAGAGATGCAAAGAGAAATGAAAGGGAAACATTAAGGTAACAGCAAAGAAAAAAATGGAAACAAGGAAGTTTGGCTCAACACTCAAAGCCCTTCACATGAAGGCAGCCAGGAGGGAAGAGAAGAGGAGAGATAATGAGGTGCAGGAGGTGGAAATTGGCACTGAAATAACTTTTAGCTCACATAGAGTGAATTTCTTTTTATCACTAGTAGCCTGGGTCATGAAGACTCAGAGGAAGCTATCCCATTCCAAATGTTTGATACTGAATGTATTTGGCTGCCTGCTACTTCCACATGTGAGTGAATTCGGTTTGTATATTTGTCTAATAACACGATTTGGCCCTGCTCTTCGCTCTCACATTGAAACCCGGAGTACAACCCAAGCGCACCTTTCTGTTGCCCCAGCTGCTGACCTGCGCACTGATGAACAGTCTTCTGGCACATGCTGGAGCAGCTTAGAGGCTGCTGTCATTTGTGCCAACACTTGGTATTTCCAAGGGGCTGATACTGCACCCGGACCATGGAGATACCAAACTGCTTTCAGACTCACCCTTATCATGACATTTGCACTGAGATGGCAGCAAGAAACACCACTCTGCCTCCGGACACCACTCAGGGAACTCCTCCACTTGGTCTCCCACTGCCAGCTAGGTCTGTTTTAGTGCAAGCTTAGAGAAACAGCCATACAAATCCGCCTTACATCAAAGATGATCTGGCCTCATCTCAAAGGTTGTTTTTCATAATCTCTGTTTTCTCTGGCTACCCTGCCCATCAGCATTACTGTGCTCATGAACTCATGACCAAAGAGAAGCTGAAGCTCACTCTCACCCTCCTTGTTCGCACGCTGCCTGTATCGCTCCCCGTCCCACAGCACACTCCTTTGGCTTTGAAGAAGACTCAGATCAAGTAGTATGAGGGAGGCAACTGGGACGATAAATTATTAGCGCTGCAGCTGTGAGGCAAAGAAGCTGAGAAAACAGTCGTGAGTACAAAGAAAGAAGGGGGTGACTGTGTATTCTGCAGATAAGATTAATCCAGAATGTTACAAATTCTACAAATCTCTTGATACAGTGAACTCATCTCCTCTGGCAAAAATTGGATGGAAAGGGAAGCATTCTTTCTACTGGAACATACATTTATACATACATTATATATAATTCCACTTTATTTCATTTTATATACATATATATATATAAGTTTGCTGCAACTATATTCACTTGCTTGCAAATCACAGTGGGCTTCTCCAGAAACAATTTTTGGTGTCTACAAGTAAAAACAAGTTTAAAAATTAGAAAGAGCTATCATGATTTATGTCTTTGGAGAACAGCATTAAGGCAGCATTTTTCTGACAAGGATAACAAGCAGCAAATTAAGAAATGGGGAAACCTTATTACATTCAAGACTTAGCAAAACTCCAGTGTGCATGGGGAATTTGTG
The DNA here is from genome assembly GCA_008694505.1 of Cyanoderma ruficeps. Classification (NCBI taxonomy): domain Eukaryota; kingdom Metazoa; phylum Chordata; class Aves; order Passeriformes; family Timaliidae; genus Cyanoderma; species Cyanoderma ruficeps. The sequence goes on from VZDJ01004378.1 coordinate 15,680,554, forward strand.
ATGCTGTTGACAACCATCACAAATGCTTTTCCCCCAAAATTTTATTTTGTATTTTACAGGCTTCTGAGTTTGTGTATTTGTTTATACCTGTTGTGTTTATTACAGCAAAGAGATGGGTTTGGCTGCTTTTTAACACTGGTAATGTAGCTACAAGTAGCTCAGCAGAGGTGGTTCTTTCCATACACCCTTTTCTGTGTGTTAGTGTGCATTTATTCTGTTGTTTGGGGGGTGTTTTTTTATACACAGACAATCCTTATGTTGCCCAGAGCAGCTGTGGACGTCCCATCTCTGGAAGTGTTCAAAGCCGGGCCAGATGGAGCTCTGAGCAGCCTGGTCTAGTGGAGGGTGTCCCTGCCCACGGCAGTGGGATTGGAGCTAGATGATCTTTAAGGCCCCTGCCAACCCAAGGCTCCGAGATTCTGTGACACAACCATGCCCTGCCTGTGCCCACACAAAAACGCGGAATGTAACGCGGGCACGTACATCCGTATACACCCACTCTCCGGTGCAGACGTTTCCTACCAAACCATTCCCGCCTCGCTTCAATCTTAAACAAAACCTGGAACGCAGTGGGCAGGACCCGCAGGTTCCGGCCTGTGGTGGCGGGTGAGTTCGAACCAAACGTGCTTACTACAGGCCGCTCCCGGCCCGCCCGCGGCGGGCAGCAGTGGCCGCCAGGGGGCCTCGGGCCGTGCGGCGGCGCGGGCGAGCGGCCGGCTCTGCCGCCGTGCCTGGCGGCGCCCTCAGCGCTGCCTGCGCCGCGCCCGCACCTTGTTCCCCGAGTGACCGCGGCTGCCGCTCCGGGAACTCGGCATCTAGCCCAGGGTTGCTGTGTGGGGTCCTGGGGAGACTCCTGAGACATAATCGAGAGCCCGAGGAGGAGCGCGCTGACCTCCCGCCCGCGACACGGCTCCGGGGGCTGGAGCCGAGCTCCCCCGCACCCCAGCCCCAGCCCCGGCGGCGAGTTCTAGTTACCAGTCGGGCAGATTGAAAGACAATGTTTCTCACAGCTAAATTAAAGCACCAGCTACCTCTTCCCCAAGAAAAGTAATTTTATTGATCCTATTCCACATCAGTATGAAGACAGTGGCAGCACTGTACAGACAAGTTCCTATATATCACCCCGTCAAGTAGTCTAAACAACTACACTAGAAGTTTTCCAGCCTTTCCCTGTCAATGACCACAGACCTATTTGGAAAGCAATCATTAGCAGGGGCAGCACTGTAATCCTGCCTCCCTGCTCTTCCTTTCCTCGGAGCTCCGTTGGGGGACACGTACATGTTGGTGGCCTTGTGACATGCACTGCGAGGAGGTTAAGTGTGTGTTTAACGTGTGGTTATCACAGCCGGAGAACCCATGACACAAGGCAGAGGATTGGGTTTTATGGCTTCAACGTGTTACAGCTACGTCACAGTCACAGAAAATTTCTACTGCTCATAAGAAATCACACTCAGTCGATTAATCAGTATGAAGTTTATAAATAAAGGGAATAATATTAATATGTAATTTACTTAATAAAACTCTCCCATGTATGTTTTTTTTTTTCATGGGAACCTCAGGATTAGGTTAGATTGCAAGTGAAGAATTACAACAACAAAGACCTAGGCCTGTGTCTCAATTTCCTTATTGATAGGCAGGGGATAAATCTGCAAGACTCATCTTCCAAACAGATTTATGTAGAGACAAAATGTATGAATTTGGAAAATGCCCTTGTATTTTCAAAAAGTGGTAAAGAAGTGTGATGTAAGGTATTTTAAAAAATCTTCTATAAAACAATATACTTGATGTATGTCACCTAATTAAAGCTAACAAGTTTTGCATGTGTGATCATATTTAATCAGCAGGTATCAGAAATCCTGAAATGCAAAACCAGCAGGCATAAATAGCAACTTTTTCCTAAGTGGTATCATACAAAAATTGGAAGTAATAAAACAATTAGATTCATTGGCTTTACAAGGTATTTAGTGGTGATAAAAGCAAAGAAACAGTAAAGTTTTGGGGTGGAGCTATAAAGTGGTTGCTGGATCTGTTCATAACAAACTTTCCATTTTGAAAGCTATCTTGCATATACATTATAACGCTTATGATTATTCCTGGCCAGGTGTTCAGACTTGAAAATTACAGGTAACAGTGTCTTATGGGTTTGGGCTTTTTTTTCTTGCAGGATAAATGGAGATGTGTTTGAAAGTGTGTGCACATATGTGCACATATAGTACATATGTGCACGTGTCTGTGAGCCAGTAACACTGAAATGGTACCTGAAGTTTCTAACGAGGAGAAATTCAACAAATGGGCTTTTCATTTTGCTGTGATTGTCACATGGCCTCTGATCTTTCTTATCTTAGGCAGAAGAAATTAATTCACCTCACCCATTTGCCCAGTTCCCACAAAAATGGGTCCTTTCAAGTATACCTTCAGGCTTTTGCTAACACATTTTGGAATGAATTCTTCCCCTCAGAAATGCTGAGAATCATATGAGTATATCAAAAGGCTGGAGGTACCCCTCATTTGGAAAAATACTGAACCATACAATAGTTTGGGTTGGAAAGGACCTTCAAAGACATCTAGTCCAACCCTCTGGAATGAGCAGGAAGAGCTTCAACTAGATCAGGTTGCTCAGAGCCTCATCCAGCCTGACCTTGCATATTTCCAGGGATGGAGCATCCACTACCTCTCAGGGCAAACTGTGCCTGTTTTTCACCACTCGCACTGTAGAAAATACCCTTCTTATATCTTGTCTGAATCTACTCTCTTTTAGTTTAGAACAACCACCCCTTGTCCTATCAAGGCATCAGGCCCTACTTAAAAAATTTTCTCCATCTGTTTTGTAAGCCCTCTTTAGATAAAAAAGCTGGAAAACTGCTCTAAGGTCTCCCTGGAGCCTTCTCTTCCTCAGTCTGAGCAATCCCAACTCTCTCAGCCTGTGTTCATAGGAGAGGTGTTCCATCCCTCTGATCATTTTTGGGGCCTTATGTGTAGTCTTGATTTTGGTACCTTTTAATTTTATTTTTTTTTTATGATATGTAGCTCTATATCAGAACAATATCTACTGTAATTCAAAAACCTTAACCTGCAGCAGACTCACTTCATCCAATATGAAGTAAAGATAACAGAGACCTCCCTGTTTCCTACTGCTTGGCTGCAGATATCGTATCCATTATTTGTCTACCCTCTCTAGACTGTATGTCTAGACATACACAGCAGAAAATCCCTTTTTGAATGTATTGGACAGCATTTGGTGTGGCTTCTGCAAAATGAAATTTGGCCAAAATTGTTCAGTGTAATCAATATCTTGACACTTCACTGGGATTGTCACAAAGCCTCTGATTTCATCACCCCACAATCAATGTGGTTGCAGCAAGTTTTCTTAATACCCAGTAAAATTCTTTTAAAGACATGAAAAAGCTCTCTTCCCTCTGGCCAATACCAGGAATTTGTGGGTAGGGCTTTGCAGACTTGCAATATAAAAATGAAGCTTATAGACAAAACAACAAGATATGTTGAAAAGTTCTAATAACATGGTTAAAAACCACATAGCTCCACTAAAAGGCAATCGTGGAATTTAAACAGCAAAGTGCTTCTGCAAGCAAGGTGCTTGTGGAGTCACAGGGAGATACCTTATTTTATATAATTACTTGTAGCACATCTGAAAACTTTTAGCACAATCTCACGTTTTTAAATAGTTGCATTTCTCCAAACAGCAGCATGGATTAGCAAACAGATTAGTGTGTTTACTCAGCTTTACAATGAAGTGTTCTCTGAAGTCAGTGGACTTGCTTTTCATGCCATCCTGTTTTTCATGAAATTATAGATATGTGATCCAGAGCAGCATAGTTTTACCTGAATGGAAACATCAGTATATGGGGGTTTTTTTTAAAGTATTAACTGTGTTTTTCAAGTTTGCCCTTTTGTCTTTCTTTCTTTGTCAGTATCTTTTCGTACATCCTCCCTTGGTAAAGCAGTTGCTAAAATGCTAAATGATCCTAATAAAACTGAACCCAGGTTCACAACTTTCCTAACAGACTAATTCCAGTTAGTGACCCCATGTTAATTTGTAAGGAGCTGTAGCACAACAGATAGGAACCTTCCTCCATGCATGTATACACACCAGTCTGCCTGTGAACATTGGAGCAAAGCTGCCTGCTCTGCCTGCTTCTTACCAGTGAACCCAAATCTCTGTCCTTCCAATGCCCTGCTCAGTTGTTGTGGTTCTAAGCCCAGCTGGAGATGAAACACTGCATAACTGCTCATTCAACCTCCCTCTCTTGCCCCCTCCACTCTGGTGGAACGGGGAGGAGAATCAAATGGGTAAAATGCATTTTTCAATGATACAATTATTTCCTTTGCCTTAGAGGAAGTGGACTGGCAGCCACAGGTATCCAGGCAAAATACATGGAAATGTGTACACTAGAAGTCAAAAAAATTATCTTCAGGAAAATATTATGTATTTTCCTTATGATGACTTCTGCAAACTAGAAAAAGGGTTCTCCAGCTGAGTCCCTGTTGGAGCTTTGCTGTTATGGCTCTACTGGGAAGTCTCTATAGCCAGCTCTAGTCCTAGTTTAACACTCCACTAATCCAAAGGGCTTCCCATCCATTCATCCTCCTGAATGCTCTGGAGACACATGGAGTTCAGCAGCATTACTCATGCAGTGCAATTTGAGACACAGAGGAGAAGGAGGATAAGCTGACCAAGACCCACAGACAGCCCATGGCAAAGCCCAAAGTAGATCTGCTCCCAGTTCCTGCTTGCTCTTTCAGACCTTTCTTTTCTTTGGCGCACCTGCAAACTCATCCTGTGGTTTGTGAACTTTAACAAGCCTTTCAATAAAGCTCGTCTGGGTTTTGGATTTGTAAAGAAATTTGAAACTAAGGTAAGGCTTTGTATTGGTGTGTGCTGTGAAAATTTCACATGGCTGTTTTTCACCCAACTTGTTCAGCCATAACAAGGCACAGTGGGCCAGAAAACCACACGCCTTACTGAATAGCCCAGTTTCTGTGAAGAAGGTGGTGAGAGTGGCGGGTACGGAAAATGGGTTTTCAAGAGTTTATGGAAGTTACCACTTCCTTTGAGAATACACATTCTTTGCAAAATCTGTTCCTCTTCCCAGCCATACATACCCTTTGTTTTTAATGCAATGGTTCTGTGTACCCAATAACTTGGCACTGTGTATTTGTTAACAGACTCTTCATGCACAGTTTGAATTACTCATAAAGTCCTGCTTTCCGCAACCTATATGGAGAAATATGGAGCAACTATTCAAAGGAAGGCAATTTTAAGTCTTTCATAAAATTTTAAACAAGAAAGGGTAAAGGGCTCAAACAATAATGGTTTTAATATGTCTCTGCTACTGCACTCTTGAAACCAGTTTGCAAGTCAGTTGTGAAAATGTCTGAGGCATGTTTTCTACTTGCATGGAGACAACTATCCTGTCAATTTTCATCTCAAATGTCAAGATATATTGGCAAAAGTGCACAGGCTGTGCAAACTCTTGTTCAGCACAGTAGTTCTTGTTTATTCCCTTGGGGCTTTTCACTGCTACCTCTGAAGTCTATGTATTATTAGATTAGTAGGAGCAGAGTTAAGACTCATTCATGAGACCAGGACATATGCTGCTGTTCTGGTCCACAGGTTCATAGACCATTTGTGCTGTGTTTTAAGAAACAAAACCCAGTGTCAAACTGCCATTTAAAATTTTATTGTGACTACCCAAGCTGTGCTAAAATGGAAGGTAAGTCATCTGCCTCAGTCACGGAGTTGCTGCAGTTTCCATTTTCTCAGTGCAATGAAGGTGGTTGGCAGACATCCGCTTTCGGATGTAATTGTGCTGACCAAAGAATCCACCATCTCTCCCTGCTTCACACTTCCCCTCTCTGTTTAGCATTCCACAGTTCTACCAGTGGAAGGACTTGCAGGAGAGTTTAGGCATCCCACTGCAGACAACAGTTGGTGGGAGGGCCCAATCCATTTCCAGCAGCCATCTGACTTGAAGGAGACTCTTTGAACCCCACTGCTGTTCTCCTTTGCCTGGCTACCTTGTTTGGTCATATAAAAAACCAAAACCAGACACCCCACTTCACCCTGTAGAGCATTGCTTATCTTATTTACAGCTGCAGCAATGTTAGACACAGGTAGGTAGGTGAGTGGACAAGTAAAAACAAAGATAGATAGATGGATAGATACATACATACATACTTGTTTGTTGTTTTTTGTTGTTCATTAAAAATACAGACATAAAACAAAAGCTACTGCACACTTACACAAGCAATCCCACTTCCTCACACTATCGATTTTTCTCTTGATCTGCATCTCAACATCCCAGAAGAGGTTGGGACACACAGACTTTTCTATCCGAGGAAACTTGTCCATTTTCTCTATCTTTGTCTTTCAATTTACTGAATGATTAGTTTTTCATTGTTTCTCCAGAATACAGCAAAGGCAATAGGAAGAAATGTCTTTCTGTTACAGGCAGTCAGAATAATCCTGGAGATGTGTTTATGTGTGTTGTGATGATTCTGGTATGAAACCCATTGATCTGGCCACCCCTTTTGTCCTGCTTTCATTCTTCTTGACATCTGTAATGCATGGTTAGCACATTCTATTTCACATTTCTTACTCCCTTGTTTTATCTCCTTCCTTGTATGAACATAGTAGTTATGAAAAAATATTCACCACCCATACCCATGTTTGCTGATAATTTTATTCCTTTTAGACCTTTCTTTGACAGACACTTTTTGATGGGCATCTTCCAGGTAGTTGTGACTAAACTGAATATTCTGCTGCATAAAATGAAAACCACAATCAACAGTGGAGGGAGATTCCATCAGCCCAGGAGGTCATATAATTTTTTTTTTAAGTCTTACCAATTTTCTGACTCCAGAGCCATATTTTTATTTTCTCAGGATATCTGTTACACTGGTCACAGATATCACTTTAACTCTGAATATTCTGCCAGTGCACAATTCCCACTCTTGATAGTGAAAAGACATCTGAAAATTTTTCTGTAAAAGGATAAATTAATGGTGCTATTACAAGGCTTGTTCAGAAATGGTAGCATTAACTACAATAAATTCTAAGTGGGTTTCTTTTCTTCTTACAAAAAAAAAAGTCATGCATAAATTGACCCGTTACACATATAATTACGTCTCAAATTTTGTTTGAATTATGATTTTAATGTGATTTTTGGGATTCATAATACCAGAGCTGACCGCAATGGACAAGGACATAGAGGGCTGTCTAAATCCTTGTGTGTTGAAAGTTTCTTTTGTTTAACACACCAGCTAACTTTTTGATTAGATAAAGACCTAAAAAAACTCCTATGGCAGAGAAGATGGCAATCAAATGTGGAAATCTTCATTGTATAGAGCACCCTGGGGTTTGTAAAATATCTGCAGATCTGCATGTTGTAAGTGACAATGTTTATTCTTGCAAGTGAATTCCAAGATAGCCTGGCTTCCTTGGGGTTTAATCTCAGCCTTTTTTTGTTTCTCTGATTAGTTGGAAACTGTAGCAGGTCACCCTGGCTCTTTGAAGAATGAAGGGTCTCATTCCAGGGTGAGGCCCAACGAATTTGTGAATGAATGAAAAGTTAATTGAGGAAAAGGGTAGAGCATACTTCAGTCATAGTTAATTTAAGCAAAGCTGATAAGTTAGTAAATAGAAACACTAGTGTATTCTTTCAAGTAGAATTTTTGCTCTTACTGATATCTTAGGTGCTGTTTCTCTGGCCCTTTTAAAGATTGGTGCTTGTCATAGACACTTTATTATCTAATCTTCTGCCCAAGGAGAGATTCTGTAGTGTTGAGTAATTACAAATGGATTGAGTTCTGTTGGAAAGTGTATTTGCAAAAATAAAAGAAAGCTCGTGCACTACAAATGTGATTTTTTTTTTTTACTTTTATCTTCTTAAGAGGATTTTTTTTAAAACTAGCAAATACTGTGGGGAAAAAACATTAATGACATACATCGTAATTTTTTAGGAATGTACTTGAAAAATCTTTTGTAATCACTTCAGAATTGTGGTAAAATACAAAAATGTAATGTGTGGTAAAATACAAAAAGTGGCTTTATAAAAGTCAGCTATTCAACTTAAAACTGTCATATTAAAACTAAAAAAATGCAGAAGGTTTATATGCAAGCAAATGAAAGGCACTCTTTCCTCACAAGTAGGGAAGTTTAAGAAAACGCTGTGTTTTGCTAGAGGAAATCTGCTTAAGGAAAAGGTATAACTGTGAACCATGACATGACAAAAGTACAGTGATGGTAAAAGCAAGGGCCATAGGCAGCAGCTTTTAAAGTATCTATGGCAACATTATTTTAGGAGTCAGAGAAGCTACAGCAAACAGCTGGAGATGGAATCAGTTATTACTGCAATTTTAAATATGCTTTGGACTTACTGCCCACCCATCTCAGAGCACCTTAACATTGCTAATGAATTTAGTCCCCTACAGTCCTTAGAGGCTGGGTTCTATTCTCACCAGGTAGTTTGGGAGAACAGAGCAGGAAAAGCTAAAATGATTTGCCATATGTCATGCAAGAAGACTACAAAAGAGTTAAAGATTAAAAGATGCTTTTAAAGACAGAAGATTGGGAATGTTCCCCTGGCAAATCTGAGTGGCAAATATGCTTCAGTGCAGCCATGAGTCCCAGAAGGTGGGGACTGGAGGGTATTTCATGAGCTACACCCATGTTACAGACTAAGGTGATGTGAATCCATCACTTCATATCTGTTCATGTGCACTAGCTAATCTGCAACAAAATTTTATTTGGGGCTCCACTCAAGTAAAAACATTACAGCCACCAATGGTTTTACTAAAAGAGGAGACATTTGAGCCATTAAAAATCCATAACACATGACGATGTTAAAGATTAAAGGTACAAGCCCACTGCTTATCTGTAGGCAATAGCTACATGACAAGCAACCTAATGGAATTAATGTCTATTCATACAATAGCCCTTGCAATGTGATCTAAAGATGCGAACAGTGGTGGAATTGTTTTTTGGGACAAGAAAACAGGCCTGAGGTCCCAAGCTTAGTAATGCAGCAGTTCAAGACATGCAAAGCTCAGGAGGGGGAGGAGGGAAGAACCAGTGTCTCCGTCTGCTCGACTCCATCCTACATCTAAGGCACTGAGTCTCCAACTGCACCTTACCACAAAGATAAATTACTAAAAGCCTTCAATACACCATATTTACCAAGTTAACCGGTTTAATTTTGTGCTTGAAGAATGTTGGGCACAGAAGACACTGTCTGTGCCATCAAGGAGGTTACAATCCAGATATTTTGCTGTCCTGTAGTTCAGTTGAAGCAGGTATTTGTCTTACAGGAAAAGAAACAAGAGTTACATTCTTTCTGCTGATACCAAGACATCATTATCAGCAAAATAAACAACAAATGATTAAATAAGTAGTTAAAGTTTTAGTTAGAGAGGCAGCTTCTAGCAGCCTTAGGTCTTGTTCAGTTTCAGTAATCATGGTCAGTCCCATGCAAAGCCACAGCTAACTGGTGGTGATTTTAATCATTTTCACTGTGGATACAAAGTACAAAGGTTTGTTTAAAAATACGCTGGTTAAAGCAGGAGTAAGCCAACTTCAAAAGCCTTTCGAAACTGCATACATGGGTCCAGAGGGGGAGAAAAATAAAGGCACCCAAGGGTTGCATGCTGTAGTGTTTTCTTTTTAAGCCCCTGACTTGAGAGTGCAATCCAAATCACCCTTCAACTATGATGTCTGCTGCTGCTTCTGCTCCGAGGAAGCAATTGCTTCCCTGGGGACCCCACACAGCCTGTCAGCCCAGTGGGGAGCTGCCAGAGGTCAGCAGAGCATCCTGTAACCCTGGGGAGGCTGCTCTGCCCTCGCACTGACTCCAGAAACAAAAGGAGGTCTTCCCTTTGCCTGGAGATTGGTTACTAAGCCAGGGCACCAATATGTTATGGTTAACACAGTAGAGGTTAGATCACTTACCTAAGGCTAGGACACTTAGGTTTAATCCCTTCCTTACTGTAACAGGATTTATGACCATCTCCTGCCATCCAACCTCCAGCCTAGTCAGGATCAGGAGCCTCCAGGGAAAGACTTTAGCTTCCTCACTGTGGGGTGAGCAGAGCCCTGGTTACTAAATTCGACCAGCTGTTGTGGTAATGAGCCCACAAGACTTTTATACCTGCTATACCTACCCCTTCCTCTGCTGTTTTGGTTTTGGAGACCAGGTCGGTAGGCATGTGGTACATGTGTGCCAGCTGGGCAGAGCCCTCCTGAAAAGCAGCTGATTAAATCTACCTTTTCACTGTGTGGCTGGGACCCTCTGTGCCTCCACAGAGGTCAGCATGGAGGGACAGCCCCACAGATGGGACCAGGCTCAGGTTGAGCAGCCTGGAGCAGTGGCCCAGCTGCCTCCCCTTCCCCTACCCCTCTTTGGCCCCCAATGACTCAAAATGAGAAACTCAGGAAACACAGATTCTGAGAATGGAAAAAAGGCACATGGAGGGAAGATGCTTTGCTGTGTCTGACACTGTCTTTTGCTCGCCTTTGGAAAAGAAATAATCTTTGGAGATTTTTTTAATTCCTCATTTTTTTTCTCCTTTTAAAGATTTAACCCATATTTCCATAGCTTCTCTGCTATCCACTGCACTGGTGTGCTTTTTCTCTATATCTGGAGTAGGTGTATTTTATTCACTATATCTTAAGACACTCAACTTTTACTTTACAAGAACTCATTTCCCTCCACTTTTGTTTCCCTTCTAAACTGCCTTCCTCCACCCCATCCCCCAGCACCACATTCTCTCCTGTGACAAACACCCAGTGTGGCAAGAAGTGATGCTTATCCTGGGTCAAAACCAGCTCCCTTCCCCTTTCCCCTTTGCTCCCCTCCTCTCCTCACAGGGCTACGGCAAGCAGGAGCAGGAAGCAAGGCAGCGGGGGCAAGGGATGTGCAAGGAAAGGACAGCTCAAGCCCTGGCGCATAATTCAGAGACCCCACAAAGCATCCAGCTCTATATAAACTTTGACCTTTTCCCTTTCTCTGCTATACTACTCAACAGGCATTTACCAAACCCAGGTTGGTGAAATAACAGGTCTTTTAGTGTGCGTTTTGTTTTGTTTTTACTAACGATTAAGCTATGCTAGAGGAAAAGTCAATCTTTTAGATCTTTCATAAAGCTAGCAAATATTTCCATGTTACCAGTTTATCTGTATGAAAAATATTTAGAGGGTTCTATTTAAAACTAAATAAAACTAAAATAAAAATTGATGACCGAGTCTCCTTCCACCTTCAAAAATAATAAACCATGCCTTTCATGAACTCTTCTTTAAAAGTTTTCTTTTTCTTAGGAATAGAATTCTGTAATTGTCCCTGTGGAATACACTTTTAACAATAGCTACCACTTCGGGTTTTGTTTTTAATTAAAGATTCAATACTTAAATAATAGTTTAAATTAGTAGAGTTGTTTAATTATTTTAATTTTTTTTTTTTTAGGTCTTTAAAAAGTCAGGGGGATACACTTTTTTTATGTCTCCCAGTCAGTTAAGGAAAACAAATACCATTCCTACTTGATATTCTTTAAACCTCAGTGGTTTTGTTATTTTAACATCTCTTAAATGTAAAGAATTTTTCAGAATGTCAATTCTCCTATGAATAAACTTAATTAAGATGTACATTTAAATGAGAGAGATAATTAATTCACACCATTCCATTTGCTTATTACTTGACAGTCAGAGTATATTAAATGCTCAGATGTGTGAAAAGAAAACATGGAGAAAGAGGCACAAGTAAAACAATCAGGATCAAAATATCATTTTCTGTCACCATTTTCCTATGTTCCTATAATAAAACTGTCAACCGCATGAAGTTATTTTCTGCTTTTTATGAGCATGGATTATCCTCACTTTCCAGTGAATAATTTCACTGACACTGTAAATTTTTGTTTGTGCTCTTTTTTTTCTTTTTAATTTTAGAAGTCATGGTAGTTATGACTATTTCTATATTTAAACATCCCCCTCATCCACACCCCTGAATGGCTGCCTGGACAATCAGTAACTTTTTCCAGTTAATTCTGTATAACAAGTCAGTGTTTCCTTTGTTTGAAAGTGGGTTCCTAGAACCATTTGCTTACAAACAGGAATAATACCCATTTGGGGGGTTATTATTATAAGTTTCTTTACAAAAAAATCTAAGCCATTTTGGATTTTAAATGGAATGTACTTTGTTTCAAGACAAACAAATCATATTTGTGGAAAGTCTCATTATTACCAAACCACTCTTTTCTTGTTTAGGCGGCTGCATTCATTGGGGTGCAAACACGCTCTGCTGAAGCCAGGCAGCACTGGCCTTCTGCTGTCTGTTCAACTAATTCCTACATGTACTACCACCAAATGTGAGGCACAGAGAAACAGAAGTTGTTTCTCCTAGTGGCTTAGGCCCCCCTTTGCTCTGCCTTGAGGCACCTTCAGCATGCAAGCAGGCACAGTGCTGCACGCCTGGCTCCCACTTACCCACCAGGTGCTCACAGGTCTCACATCAGTTTTCTCCCTGGTTCCCCCAAGAAAATCAGTAGCTTTCCAGAGGCTGGAGTCATGACCTGTGTCTCTGCTAAAGCCTCACTCTCAACCTTACTAGACTTGCAGATGAGAGAAGCAAGCCCGGGAGCTGAAAAAAGTCAAAGGCAAAGCATCACTATTGGCCAGAACATCATGGAGAAACAGAAATTGTCCCTTTGGTGTTTGGGATAGAGAGAGATGGATGTGTGTCCACCACCCACGCCCCCCTCCCCCTCGGCAAAGTAATAGTGGGTGATAAGAAATCCCCCTTCACCTCCAAAGGCAAGTGGGTAACCCCTCCCTGGCTGACTTTTCAGTGAAAGGCAGGTCAGATTATTGGAAAGTGTGGTCTTGGTAATAGCCTAAACATCTATGCAAAGCCTCCTTTATGAAGCTGTTTTTAGGAAGTTGTGAGAAGTAGCTAAGCTGAAGAGCCTTTGAGGTACAGGCTGTCTTTGGCAGTGTGAACACAGCTGATCTGTACTTGATTGCATGACTGGCTAGGAAAGTTTGACTGCAAAGACTCAGTGTGACTGTTGAGAAAAAACCCACATGAGTAAAGTACAAAGGCTATTTTGGGCATAACAGCTAGTCATTCTAAGGAAATACGTACACACACATCACAAAACATTACATATATGGAGATGCTATGATAGCTCCTACTGTCTCATAATTTCCATTAAAAAGTTTCAAGGATTTCATCATTCACCCATACACATTTACTTTGGGGTAAAACCAGACATAGAGCATACCTTAAAAAATGGGAACAGTTGAAAAAGCCTAATATTCAAACCAAGTAATTTGATGCAAAGATGGTATTTTATTAGCAAAAATTCTAAAAAAAAAGTGGCTGGTAGTAAAATAACACAATTGTTTTTGCATCGGGTCCTGCATTTGGGTCACAACAATCCCATGCTACAGACTTAGGGAAGAGTGGTTTGAGAGCTGTTCAGCTCAAAGGAACTTGGGGGTGCTGGTTCACAGCTGGCTGGATATGAGCCAGCAGTGTGCCCTCATGGTACACAGCAGCTTGGCCTGTATCAAGAATAGCGTGGTCAGCAGGACTAGGGCAGTTATTGTCCCTGTACTCAGCACTAGTGAGTCTGCACCTTGAGTGCTGTGTTCAGTTTTGGGCACCTCACAACAAGAACACTGATGTGCAGGAGCGTGTCCAGAGCTGGTGAAGGGTCTAGAAAGTGAGTCATATGAGGAGTAGTTGAGGGAGCTGGGGGAAGCCTAGAGAAAAGGAGGCTCAGGGGAGACCTCCTTGCCCTCTATAACTACCTGACAAGAGGTTGTAGCAAGGTGGGAATTGGTCTCTTCTGCCATGTCTCAAGTGAAAGAATGAGAGGAAATGGCCTTAAACTGAGATTGGGGAAGTTCCAATTAAATATCAGAAAACAAAATTTCACTGAAAGAGTAGTCAGGCATTGGAATAAGTTGTCCAGGGAGGTGGTGGAGCCACTCTGTCTGGAAGTATTCAAGAGGCATCTGGATGTGGCACTCATGTGTGGGGAGTTATGGTTTAGGGTGATGATGGTAGTGCTTGGTTGATGGTTGGACTACATGATCTTGCAGATCTCTTCCAATCTTGATTCTGTGATCTGTACTTTCAGAGACCACAAATACATTGCATTACACTTTTGGTATGCCACTTCCCAATGGGATTTTGAAACCATTTACAAAAGTTAATTATTTCACAGCTGCTGTCAGGTAATGTATAAATTATTCCATCTGACACATAAGGAAACCAAAAGCCAAAGAGACTCAGCTTTGTGAAGAACTAATGGCATAAAATGATGTAAGTCTCAGCTTGAGTAATTCTCTAACTTCTTTCTTTCAAACATCACCTCTTTCTTCAGGTACAGCTATGAGTTTCTTTGCCATTGCAGCAGCAAAAAATAAAGACAAGTTAATTTGGTGATTTAGAAAGGCACTGCAATAAATGTGTAGTATATTGTCTTTGAGACAGCTGTACTCAAGGCTCATGTCTTTCCATGATTTGCCATAACAAAAATAGATGTATTGCCACCCTGGAATATTTGAACTTTAGTCTTGAAGGTGGACAGAGTAATGTATAAGAGGTGACAAAGTTGCACAGGTTGCAAAGTGTTAAGGCGTTATCTGTCCTGGGAGGAGCTTTCCCACAGTTCTAAGTAGAAACACCTTTCCACTTAGCACTGTTTGTCAGTACTGAATGACTTAAGAAAAATAAATACATTAAAATTAAGAAAAACTCAAATTCAAAACAACCTTTTCACCCCAGGTGATTTCTTTAAAGCCATTAGGACACACTTCTCTTGCTTCTTCATGTTTTTTTCTTTGCCCCCTTATCTCTACATGTTAATGGAAGGAGCTGGAAGTTCAGAAAAAATGCACAAGTAATGGAAGACACTAAACATTAGTTTCACTTTTGATGGGCTTGCATCGCTAGATACTGCTTAAATAATTTCATTTTCTGTCAAGCTTCTAACCTCACTTTAAACTTTTGTGATCCCACTTCTGGTCATGACTTTTAGTTTCTGACCTGCTGCTGGAGATACTGAATGTGAGTTCAAATTTGGAGAAACTGATTTATTTCAAACACTGTGTACAGAGCTGCTAACACCCTGTCTCCCCAACAAATGAAAACATCACGAGTGAGACTCCAAGCAACTTGTGAGACGGAAATTTTTAAGTATGGTCATTTAGAGCCTTTTCTTTGGGCCCACCTTTCTGTTTTAACACCTCCTAGCCTTCTGCAGGATGCACGCCTGATAATGACAGCCCTACCCTGCTCATTTATAGTGAGCAAAGTAATGGTGACCTCCTCTGGAAAAGCTGTTGTAAAAAAGAAACACAATACAGAAATCACGTGCTACCTGACACTGTTGAGAACTCACAGCTTTTTCCTAATGTTCCTGGTGATTGATGCCAGTCTGGCCCAGTCCACATCTTCCTCTTTCTCCAGCTGAATCTGCAGCTATTCCCTTCACATGGAAGCTGTGTCCAGTCTCCGGCTCCCAGAAAATGCTGGGGGCGGAGCATAGGGGTCAGAAAGGTAGATACTCCCTCTCGCAGCTCCTAAATTTGAGGTTACTTCCTACATCTTTTCAAACGGTCAACTGTGTGGAATACCTGTGTAATTGGAGACCTTTTGTCTCCAATTTTCTTGAACAGCACTGGGACCAAAACTGGGCTGGTACCATTTTGTGGAAGCGAAGACAAAGTAAGCCAGACTGAGAACTGGTTTTTGCAGAAGGAGGATCTGTCTCTGTAGGAGAAAGGGTTGTGCTGTCAAGAATGGTACAATGGTTTGGGTTGGAAGGGACCTTAGAGGCCATGTAATTCCCACCCACCTGCTGTGGACAGAGACATATTTCACTACACCAGGTTGCTCAAAGTACCATCCAACTTGGCCTTGAACACTTCCAGAGATGGGGCATCCACAGCTTCTCTGAGCAACCTGTTTCTGTGCCTCACAACTGACACAGTAAAGAATTTTTTCCTTATACATAACCTAAACCAACCCACTTTCAGTTTAAAGCCATTCCCCTTTTCCTGTCACTACAGGGCCATGTGAAAAGCTCCTCTTCAGCTCTCCTGTAGTCCCCTTTAGGTACTAGAAGGCTGATGTAAGGTCTCCTTGGAACCATCTCCAGGCTAAACAATACCAACTGTTTCAGTGTATCTTCCCAGGAGAGGTACTTCAACCTCTGTGCATCTTCATGGCTCTCCTTGCTCCAAAGTCTATGTCCTCCTTATGTTGGAGGCCCCAGTGCTGGACACAGTACTCCAGGTGGGTCTCACAAGAAAGAGGCAGAGGGGGAGAATCACCTCCCTTTGCCCTGCTGGTTTCTGGGATTCTCTCCTTCCCTGAGCAGTGGCAGTGGTGCAGTAGGGTAAGGCATTTGAGCTAATTAGAGGCCAATTTGCCTTGACTCACCAGCTGCTAATGCTGCAGCTTTTCTGAGTGGTGTGTGGTCTTCGGTTCTTCTTTACGATGCTTAAAGAAACCCCAAAATTACATTTTTCTTTTAGCATTAGAAATTCAGGTGTTGTCTGGCCTGGAAATCTTTCTGGCAAGGAGAAACACAGGAGGCAAGAGAGTGAAAGGCAAGCAATTGAGAACCATCAGCAGAGCTGCCAATTCTAATGCTTTTCCGAATAGGCTGGAGGATTTCAGACCTTTTTAAGGGTTTTAAAAGGAAAATACGGGTTTTTAGAACCAATTCCACGACTGATCATTCTCTTTCTCCCACCTGCCATCCAGAGGTGCCCCAGCTTTGTCCCTTTAATGGACCAGGTACACAGGGCTTTGCTTTCCAGCTGTTCAATGCTCCTGCTCACCAGAACTTCACTAGTTCACAAGAGGAGGGTGAAACAATAAGAGGCATAAGTTAACAAGAGTTAAAGAAACAGCAGCAGCTAAGATAGCTGCTCAGTAATGAATGCAGCTAGGATAAATTATGTTTGGAGGAAGGAGAGGTGGATAATTTATTTTGCAGGCTGCAGAGATGGAGGAATTTTGCTGATGAAAATGAACCTGTATTGATTTATAGAAAGGAGTCTATAATTTTGTTTTGGTGTATGGGATGGAAGTGTTCCTGGAGATGTAGCTGAAATAATTGGAATTCATCATAATAGTGTCTAAGTTTTCAGCTTGCTCTGTCAAAGTTTTTAGCTTTCTCTGTCACTGTCATGGGTAAAGTTTGGAGTAGGAACTGTGGCTGCAGGATACAGAAACTGAGGTAGAAATGCATTATTCTTTCCCCAAGGTTGTGGGACTGTGTACAACACCACTGCCCTGGGATTTGGGGCAAGTGGGAGTGGGAGAAAAGCAACAAGTGGCTTCTCAGCGGTAAAGCCCAGTTTGGTAATTATTTCTTATAACAGTGCTATGAAGAATTTTGTTTAAGTACGTAAACACAATTCTGACATTATTTCAGGGACTTTGAGTTGTAGATACCAGGTCTGAACACTACCTGGTCCTTGTGTTACATGCAGTTAGTTTTTCTGACTTGGTTCATCTGTCATGTAACAGCTGTTTCTTTGTTTTGCTGATTAAAGAAATATTTGTGGAATGGAAATGACTTAAATACGGAAGCAAAGCCTATGATGCTAACTCTGTGGCCAGGCCATGTCAATAGAATTGTAAGTTTGTTCTGAAAAGTCTCCCCTTGCTTTTCCCTAGCTGTTTCACAGTTGCTCTGTATGTTAACATGTTCCACACAGGGGTCAGCAGTAGTTAACCATAATGAAATAATTACAAGGTACATTGAGTACAGATGTATGTTAAGGGACACACATTAAGGATGTAGACTAATCGTGTTGTGGTGACAGCATGTTCAAGTCTTTTGGTAATGTTCTGTACACTGAATGTCTTTAATATCAGTTCTTTTATTAAAGCAGGCTTTATCAGCTTTTTTTTTCTCTGACTACTGAATTTATTTCCATGTGTACATTTATATCTGTGTGTGGAAACTAATGACAGATCAAGGATACCAATCTAATGACGCAAAACAGGTAATAGATGTGTATATATTTTTGTGGTCCAAGCTTTCTTCACAGATTTAAAACCACCCCATTACCATTAAATGAGAAAATATGGTTTTGTTATCTTTGTGTGATTTTGAAAAATATAGCTGCAGAATAGGTGAAGAGGAAGCAAATTGCTCAACTGAAATAGCTGCATTGGTCTCAAAGAAGATGAATAATATGTGAAAAGACCTGAGAATGAAGACAAAAGATGTTTTACCTTAAGTGAGATAGTCTGACTCCTGTCAGGAGGCACTCAGCAGCAAGCTGCTCAGCAGCTCTAAAACTGGCATCAGCCTCACTAAACTCTACCTTGAGTGGTTGATCAGTGCTGAGCAAAGTGTGCTATGCACTACTAGCAACACCTGAGCTGGGGATTTAATACCAGTCCCCAAGCGACTGTGACACAGACCTTGAATCTCTGCAGCCGAAGGCAGAAAGGGCAAATTTTGAATCTTCTGTCGGAGAGAATGAGGAACCCCCTTGAAGGCAAAGGATCCCAAATTTGAACACTGAGGGGAAGTAGTTGCACTCTGGGTCTTGGGATGGATCAGTACTGATCAAAAACCTTATTCCACAAGGATGTTGCTTAATTTTATTAATACTTCCCTAACAATAAGATACTATGATAAAATATTAAGAGAAAAATCTCATTAGCATATTCTGTATTCAATGAATGGTTTGAATAGCATGTAGTTATCAATACAGGAAGCCGCAGGCTTGAGAAGGATAGCAAAACTATTGAAGAGTTTAACAAAAAACATCTTATGTTTTTTTCCTTCCTTCAGGAGGAAGAAAAAGTATGTAAATGTTAAACTAAAAGACCACCACCAAGATGGAAGATGAATTTTGATTCAGCTGGCACCCTTGACTTAGGTATTTTCCAAACTATATGCTTGTATTTTACAATTTGATTAACTTGTGGTATTTCTATCTTCAGTAATGTAAAGGGAATACATTCCATATTATATATATTTTATAATATACATTGTATACTATGTTCTACTGAAAGTTAAAACCACCATAATGCATCTTCACAAAAACCAACTTAACCAATTTTCTGTGTGACTTGGTTACCTGTTGTGACGTACAGATGTACCAGTGTACACATACCAGGGAGGTATAATTATGCTTATATAAATGCACACATTCGAAGTGGGACTGTTATTTACCTTGCTAATGTAACTAACAGTATCAGAATACCGTTTCTGTAACACTTAGAGCCACCACCAAATTAAACCTGCTTAACATTCCCTATGCTGAAACAGTCAACCAAAAAACAAACTCTCCGCCACGTAAGGACAGGACTTCTGCGACCAAAAGGAACATCAACAGTTACTTTTTAAATGGCAGCTTTTTCCTCAAGCCAACACCAAGCGCTCCAAGGGCTTGGATGGCAGCACAGGGAGAGTGGAGGGACCCCGCTTCCCGACAGACCGGTGTCCGGCGGTGCAGCTCTAGGCTGCCCAGGAAAGCAGCAGAAGAAGCGACCAAAGCGTTTGCAGGAGGGGAGCGTTCCAAGAATCCGCTGCCCGCCAGCCTCCCGCACTGCCACGACCTCTTAGGGATTTATTTACTTCCCCGATATGCCATCCCGCTTCCGCTCACGGAACACCTCAGGCACCGCCGCGCTCCTGGTGCTCGCCCTCCTTCGGTCAGACGCGCTCAGCGCCGGGTGGTCCGGCTGGGGACGGGGCGGTAGCGACCCGCACGGCTCGGGGAGCGCCTACCACTTCTCCGGGCAGCCCCCGGCGCTTCCCCGGGCCGCCTGCGGGTGGGGGACGCTGACTCAGCGCTCCCGGTGTCAGCCGGGCGCGGCCGGAGGAGGGGGCGCGGCGGGCGCCCACGTGGGACAAGGAGCCTTAGTCATCGTCCGCGGGGCCGGGGGTGGCTCCCGAGCTACCTCCGCGCCCCAGCCAGGGACCGCCGGTAACGGGGGACCTCCCTATATCACCCGGGCTTGGGCCCGGTCCCCCCCGAGTTGGGTTTGTGTGTGACACCGCGACCGCCCTGCCCCGCCATCCCCGTCAGCCCCGAGCGGGCGGAATTCGCCGGCCGGGGATGAAAAGAGGGGTGGAGGGAGGGTGGGTGAGCCTTTCGTGGCTGTGCAGCAGCGGGAGGCCATCGATCTTGTTTAGGAGCTGGTGCGCAGCTAACACTTCCTGCGGTAATTTGTGACCGTGGCTATTGATTGTCCGCGTCCCGTGCGCCCGCCGCCCCGACGCCGCGCAGTCTGGGGAGGAGGAGCCCGGCCGGGCGGGAGGGGGAGGAAATCCCCCGCCGCTGCCGCCTTCTTTGGGGGTCCCTGCGCCCTGCCGCCGCTTCCTTTTTTTTTTTTTTTTTTTTTAATTAATGGACTGGATGCCCGGTGACACATTAACCGCGTTTTTCTTCTTCTTGGAAAAAGCCAGCCGGCGTGCTATGGGTTCAAACCGAGTTTAAGCAATAGCTCTCCCCAATCGTGGCGGGCCAGGGAGGGAAGAGAAGTCTGTGCCCCCCGGTCCCCGTCCCCCCCGCGGGCCGGCAGTCCTGAGGCAGCGGCAGAGGGGGCGGTGAGCGCTCCCCCGGGGCTGGCCGGGGTGGGCGAGGCGGCGGGTCTCGCTGGCCGGGGGTCTCTTGCCCCGGCGGTGGCGGGCGGAGGGGAGAAGCACCACAAAGCCCGGGGGCCAGTTGGAGGAGCTTCGGGGCTGGGGGCTCCCTCACGGCGCCCGGGTAGGGGCATCCCCGAGGGCTGTGGCAAGGCAAGGTCTAGAACCTCCGGCCCTGGGCTGGACGGAGCTGGCTCCGCTCGCCTCGGTAAGGCATTTAACATCTTTGCTTTGCCCTTTGTAATTGTCCCGGCGCCCCCTGCCCTCATTCCCTTCCCGGTTTATAGACTACCCAGCGGTAGTCTCTCTCTCACACACACGCACATGCGTTTACCAGACACAAAGGTAAAGGTTTGCCCCGCTCTCCAGGGCGGCTCTGGCCGCAGCCCTCCCCAGCGCCGCGGGCACGCTGCCGGGCGGTGTGACCCCGCCGGGCTCGGTACCCGGTGCCCGTCTGCCTGCGCCGAGCCCTCAACGCCGCAGCAACCCGAGGAGGCGGCTCTTGCTTTGCCTCTCGCAAAACTTTGCCACTTATCCATGTTTTTTAATTTATCTACGCTTTAAATGCGCCTCCCCCCTACGGAACACCCAATACTCAGCACCGATTTTTTTTTTTTGTTTCCTTTCAAAGACCGAGACTGTGCTACTCGCCCTTTAGTTGCTTCGTTCTTAAACAACGTGATTCAATTTTGTAATCTGCCTCCCAGCTTTCCTAAGCGAAGCGGGGCGGGGGCTGCATGTTTTCTGAATGGTGGCAAGGAGGAGCGTAAGGGACAGCGGTGATCTCTTGCTGCTGTCGAGCTGGCTGCCCCGATCGTGGGAAAGTGGCTGCACGTAAAGCAGCAGATTCTTTGTCCCTGTTGTTCTTCGGTAATCGATCTCACTTCAAGTCGAGGGGTGGAAAACTTCAAAGGCAGATCAGGCTGTTGGAGGTCGGGGCAAGAGCACAATCAGCTCGTAATGCACCCACTTTGCCTCCTCCCCCTCTTACTCCTCCTCCTGCAGGAGCCGGGGGGTTGGATGGGGTGGGGGTGAGGGGAAGAGCCCTCCGATCTGTAAAGTACGTCCAATCAATAAATAAAACGCAGACTTTGTGGAAGGAGTGAGAGGGAGCGAGGAAAGGAAAAGAGTTGTGAGCAGTAGTACACCCAAGTCAAACATACGGGATCATGACTGCACTTTTTTGCCTCCTCTGGCTTGTCTAAATAGCTGAATAATTTTGTTCTACTTATATATGGAATAGTGTCTCTTGTATTTATTTTTTTGGGTCCGTCTTTAGAAAACGTCAATTTTAGGACTGTACAGTTTGCTGCATAAGTTACTATAGAAGAACAAAAATAGCTGCTTCGAACCAGCTGAGGGCTACAGTACAACGCAATCTACTACCGCACGCAGCTTTAGCAGTGGAGGGAGGGGGGAGCACGGCTGGTGCCAAGACAAAACACAACCGCCCCGCGGACATCTGCCATTCAGGGCCAGCTGCCGCTGCGACTCGGGTCAGAGCTGCCAACACGTGTAAAGGACATCTAGGAAGGGATATCCGAAGTCACGGAAATACGCCCTTGCCCTGAAGTGCGTTACATTAGAACACCCTTTTGATAGACTAGAGTAGAAAACTTGCCTGGAGTGGTTTATGAAATTTCCTAAAAAAAATTAAAAAAAAAATTGGAATAAGATGTCAGAAAAATGCACACAGTCAAATTTAGATCCGCTCCCACACCCCTCCCTATCACAATGCCTTTAACTTTTGAGTACTGTGAGAAAGTTGAATTTAATCTTTTGAGATCAATGATTTTGTTGCTTTATACTGCTTTCTGATATGCCTTGTATTAGCATTTAAATACACTTCAATTGTGTCATATTATTTTTCTCTCCTAGTTAACTGTGCAAAATTGGAAATTACAGAATTTGATGGGTAACTTTTTAGTAGAGTTTAGATTCTTCCTCTATCTTCAATTTGTGCTCATGTTGCAGTAGAAAAATACATAAAGAAGCTGCTAACCAGGACTTTCTCTGAGCCTATTTTGAGATTCCCTTGGTGTAAAAAAAAACCAAAAACAAAACAATCCCTTGGTAACACACAGCAGTAGCTGAAGCAAGCTATTTTAACTGTTGGCTTGTGCCAGCAGCAGGAATTTCAGGTAATCCTGGGGCTGCTGTAACTTGTGACAGAAACTTGATTAGCCTGAGACAGAGAAATGAAAACTGCAACTCAGTTTGGCACCTTCAGTAAGTTAGGTTTCAGCTCATATATGCTAAGGACAGATGTTTAGTCATTCTCTGAGTTTTTGAGTAAGTAATAGTTTGGGGGTTTTTAATAAGTAATATGATTTTAGCATACTCCACAGTCATAATAATCCTCCAAATATCTTTCCACTCATCTTTCAAGTATTGCAGTAGTAAAACAGTGACATATTATGTGCAGCCACATAGTACAGGTGAAGCTAATGGCAACACCCTGTGCTTGTACTGGGACATTATAAAGGCCATTTCCACTCAGTTGATTGCAGCCTTTCAGTTATTCACCCTTTACATCATAATTTTCTGTTGGGTTTCTTTCCAAGAATTAATTTTTCGGAGGCTATTTTAGAAAAAAACACCCGGCTCTGTTTAAATACAAAGAAAATTTGAAAACTGTGAAAGCACTTGCTTTACATTGTAACCATATTATCAACAGGGTTGGCTTTTCAGTGGTGTAGGGTAGAAATTTAAAAGTAGGGGAGGAATCTCATTCAGTTAGAAACATGCTTTTTAGTGAAATAGTTGTGCTCGGTGTGATCACTGAGGCTGGATTTTTATCAAATGAATGGGTTATTTAAAAAAAAATTCCTTACATCCAATTAACCCAGCCCATGCTGGCTAAGAGAACTATCATGGCATTGTGCATTTGCACATGGAATAGGAATCATATCATCGGGATAGGGCTACCATACATCTGATTTTTTTTCCCTTTGGATGACAGCTCTCCTTCCCCTCACCCGGCCTCTGGGTCCCATCTGGATAACCTTTTCATAATTGCACTCTGTGTTTTAAAATCTCTGCCAGAGTGGGAACTGGGGCTTTTTGTTTTGTTTTCTCTCTCCCTCTTTTTTTCTTCTTTCTGCTTTGTTTTGCTACAGGGAGGACTAGGCAAAGGGTGGGCTTGGCCCTCTGTAGTATCTAATGAGAGTAGTAACAGAGGGGAGAAGCAAGTAAAGGAATAGCAGCAACATGGTGGCACTAAGTGGAACAGCTTGATGCTATTTCAAACCTCAAAAAGGCATTTGGAGGTTCACACTTAGGAGAAAGGATGCCCTAGGTTAATATAAAAAGAATAATGCTAGTGCTTGAAGGGATTTTGGGTACTGAGGAAGTTTGGAGTAGTGTTCCACTGGTCTGGGAAGTGTTTGGGGAAAGGTACAAGAGGTTGGGGTTTGACAACCCCCATAAACTTGCAGTGTGAGGATCTCTGAGTCAGTAAAATTTAGGATTGTCTCCCTGCGGACTTCTAACAAGGACTTTGGCTTGTAGTAGGGAACACATTCAGGGCTATTGAACATCATCTGCTACCATGAAAGTAGTAGTGGTGGGTGTATCATATAGAACTGCTACAAATATGCTCCAGAAACAGGACACAACATCTACCAGTACTGTGATACTACTGAACCTGCTAGATATAGTCAGTAAGGTTTGAAGGGTTGTAAATGGGAATTATGCTCTGCTTCTAGCTCTCCTTCTCCCTCCTGCCATTCCTTTTTTAGATTCTTGCTTACCAGTCAATCTTTCTGGAAGAGTAGGATTTATTCCTTGGAGACCTATGACAAAGGCTGAAGGACAAGGTATGCAGAAGGTGCTCAGAATGAATATCTGTACCCCTTGTACCTCTGTCCACATGCCCAGCATTCCTGCTCTGGCAATTTGCATAGTGTGGCATAACTTGAGTATAATGGATATTGCAAGATTCTAATAAGATCATCCACATTTTCCAGCTAATAATTTTAAAGTTTTATCAGCATGTTTGGATACGTGCTGAATCATAATTCTAGGAATACCTGTCCTTTGTCTATTTGTCAAGATACACTTAAATCTGAGGCTGAAGTTCCATCAGTGTAGGGATTTCCCCTCCTTTTACATGTTGCTGTTGAGTTTGGGCATACTCTGTCCCAATGCACCCTTACTACACTGCTGTTACAGAGGAATTGGTATTTCCATTTTGCAGATGCAAAACCAAGGTGAAGAGAAACTCTGAGTAAAACTTGATGAATGTGCACATTTTGAAATGACATTTCAGGGTCCCCCAGCTCTAAAATCCCTCCCTACCTCCCTCTCCTGTCTACATTGGATGCAGATTTACCATGGGATATGAGCTCTCCATTACCATGGTGTGATACAGCATGATCTCTTATATCACATGATAAAGGAGAAGCTATAGTACAGAGCATCATTCCTGAGTTCCATGTACTCAGCCTTGCACCAAAGCTATTCCATCCATATGTCTTGTGGATCTTCTCAAGACAGGAGTGTCTTTCTTTTTCAGACATGTCCCTATTGTAGGTAATTAGGGCTGTCAGGCACTTCTTACCTCAGGTTCTGTGGCAGTGGTTCCAGGAGAAGCTGTTTACTTCTCAGGGAATAAGCTAAGCATATTTAGTATACCTGGTCAAAAAAGTTCAGTGGTCCCCTTGAAAGTGACCTTAATAGACTAACGTTGTCATTTAAAAGTCTCTGGTGTAGCTGGGAAGTGAATCCAGATTTCCTCAGTTCTCCTTCAGTATGCTAAACATGAGCTCTGCTTCACACTTAGCAATACCACCCATTCTGTTTTCCTCTTTTTTTTTTTCCCCCCCAATCTCTCCCTTTAGCTCATTTCTACTCCTTTTACTCTTCATATTCCATTTTCTTTCACTTTTCAACTTAAACTTAAAATGCTCTGTTTAAAAAAGTAGGGGCCAGATCCTCAGAGCCAGCCAAACCACACATGGTGCAAGCCCAGGGTATAGGGAGGGGGAAAGTGGCTCTAAGCCATTTTTCATCTCCCTGGATTCTAGGTTGAATTGATGCCAAAGGGGCCCCTGGCATAACTGAGAGCAGGAATGCTCTAAATTACACTAGTTAGAACAGTTCCCAAGGGCCTATCCTATGCCACTTGCTCCTTTCCGCCTTGGCCACCTATGAAGGCCTCCTACACTGCCTTATTTTGTGCAGGGATTTCCTACATCAGGGAATGCCCAGCTGCCCTGTTATGGTACAAAGGTGATAGAGAATCATTCCCTAAGAATTTCCAGAATAAATAAAGCAATCCTGTTAAAGAAAATTACAGAAATAACATAGCATTAGAATTTGTCATCTTAATGACTTTGCTTGAACATCACATTTTTCCTTCCTACCTTCAATGTGCATTTGACAGGGAAAGGACTTGTTTTGAATTAGTCTGTAAAGTCTTTAAGGAGGGGGCTTTTTAGGTCGAGTAAAGAATGGTCCAGAGAACAATACCAAGAACATTTTATACCATTAGAAAAATCAGCACCTTTTTTTTTTTTTTTTTAAATAAGAATACTGTATGTAGTTCTAGTCATGCAGTTTCCAAAAGGAAATGTCTATTACGGAGATGCGATAATGGGAAGACTGAAGTGAGACTGGAATTATTGGAACATATCCATCAGAAAACAAATAAAATGGGTTATAATAAAAAAACCCCAAACAGTTGTAAATATAATCTCTTATTTTTCTGGGAGCCCCCTTTTGCATGGTGTGTTTCCAATGAAAGATGGCAAACTGAAAATCAGCCCAAGAAAATATTTTCTTATCCAAGGAGGATAACATCACGACATTTGAGACTTCTCCAAAATCTTGAAGTGAAGAATAGAGCAAAACATTCCAAGTGAGATAAACACAACTATGAAAACATCACCTGTTATAGTTAATGGTTTACAAGATGAATAATTTGAGTAGAGAATAAAACCTGATACTTCATACTTCATTATGACTTACAGTTTAAGACAGAGTTTTTAGGAGTCAGAGTGCAATTTTATGAGGGCAGACTATCCTACAGCTACCTAGAAGGGACTTGTAGCAGCTAAGTGACAGAACCAGTTTACACAACTTCTTGGGCTAGGCAGGTCTCAAGTACGGTTCTGTATTGCTGTGTATAAACAAAAACAGGGAGAGGTGGGGGTGCGGTGGTCACGGCGTTTCAGGACCTTGTCCCAATTTGCCTGGCCAGCCCTGACACTGCCCGCGGTGAGAGGTACAGTCCAGTATCCGGGGATACCTTCCCGATCCTGTGGGCCTTTGTCACGATTAGAGCGTGAGCGATGACGAGGAAGAGAAGGAAGGACTCTGATGGGTGGACAGCAGTTGGAGTTTATTCATGTCCACAAGGGACCACCTCACCACCAGATAGTCTGCCCAAGAGAGCGCAGATCATCTCTGTGCAGCATCTTAAATGCAGGGGAGGGGAAGGGGAAGGTACAGTGTGGGACCAATCACGGGGATGGAGGGAGTACCTCTGTACACAAAGGACAGACAGTAGAACAAATCAGGGAGGCAAAGGAGGGAATAACAGGGATCCTGCTCAATCACTGGAACTTTCTAGACCCAAGGTGAGGTGTTGAAGTGACGGACAGGACACGGGGGTTATATAGCCCATGATGGGCATATAACTGTAATTGGGGTAAACTATAGGGAGCAAACTCAGGAGAGTATATGGAACAAACCACTATGACTTATATAAAACAGCATAAAAGCAAGAAACAAATACATACATAGAACTGACAAAACTAAAAACACACCACTACATGGGGGGATCCAAATCCTTCTTTGGGACCACTGAGTGCCCTCACATTATAAACAACTGTAATGTTGATCACAACAAATATAGTCAAAAGTCAATAGTGGGACACAGTGGAATGTCAGTTAAAAAAAAGAGGAAGACAGTGTTAGACCTGAACAGAATATCTTCAAAATGTGTGGGAGGGTTCAGTTGTTGAAGTGACCAAAGGCCTGAAGTAACCTCTGAATTTTAATTACCAGCCAACAATATCTTACCTTCCTCTTGAAAGCATTGTTCTTCATACCCTCATCTTCAATTTTTATGATTGTAAGTTTTCAAAAGGACTGTGGTTTGGTCTAAAGTTGGCAATTTGAACACAAAGGTTTATTATGTGCACTTGTCCAAAGCAACTAGAATTTGAGCTGAAAGGTTTGAATTGGCTTTGGAAGGACTAATGTATATTCTGAGCTGCCTCAGGGACAGCCAGCAGGATTCTTTCTGTTACTTGTCATGTTACATGTGTCTTTCACCTGTATTTTGAGCACTGGGTACCAAAGCTGGGGGTTTGGTGGATATCCTGGGAATGTTTCACTCCCTGGTGAATCAGGAAGTCATACAGCCTCCTCACATGGAAAGAACACTTGGAAAGTTGAAGAATAGAGTTAGTGAAATTTTCTTCCGTGTTTTCATGGGACTATTTTTTTTAAAAAATGAATTTATGGGTGGAGATGTGAATTTTGAATTCCCTTTGCTTTCTTACTTTATCTAAGCATTGTGAAGATTTACAGGGTAGGAAATTCCTCTTGGATGTAAGAACTGTTAGTAGGAAAGACTGTCTTTCTGCTGTTCTGTGCACTACTGCTTTAATTAAAGAGTGTTTCCTGGAAGTCCTTGGAACAGACAGAGTAACAGCACATGTGAAGGAATATCTGTCCAGTGAAATTACCATAGCAGACGTCTACTTCTGAGCAAGGAAGGACTTGTCTGACTGAAGGAATCCTCTCCTATACTTCTTTGCTCAGAACAAATGATTCAAATCAATTGAGAAAGAAAAGATTTCTTTTTTTCTTGTCAAATACTGGAGATCTCACTCTTTGAGTTCTCAAGCTTCAAGCTTGTTAACAAACTGTTGTTTGTTAACAAGTGCAGAATCGAAATTTTATGGCCAGACTCCTAAAGGGTGCGCTTTGACACACAGACCAGATGTCCTTTAAAGAAATTAGAGGCAGATCCCACCCATAGGACAATTTTTTTCCTTGGTGTCAATTCACAGGAGTGGTCTTATGACCTCAGGCTTTGTTGCATTGCATTTTGCTTCACATTGTCGACTTCGAGAAATCAGAAAAAGTGTTCCTTGCCTAGTGGATTGATTTTCTAGCTATCACTTGCCTAGTGGATTGATTTTCTAGCTATCAAGCTAAAGACAGCACCAGACAGCCTGTGTACTAGCTTCTTGCAGGTCAGTCGGTGCTCAGTTTTAATTCACTGAGATTTTATGGACCTGACAAGCTACCTAGAACATGCACATGTTGAAAGTTAAGAAAATTCACGTCTACTAAAATTGCTTTCTTTCACAGGGCAGTTTGTGAAGCACTGGAAACACATAGGTAGCATGTTACAGTGTCAAGACAGGCTTCCTGAACTTATTGCTGCCACTGACCCATAAGACCACTAAGAAAGACTTGAATAGCTTTTTTTTTTTCACAGATAACTTAAATGATCATGTGATCGCACTTTCAAATACCAAAGTAACTTTGTCATACTTTGGGGAAATCTTAAGAAAATTAATAATGTTTTATGACATCTGTGCCAAGCTATCTGTGCACAGTATGTTAAATCTGCAGTAAGACATGGTCTTACTGGAGATCTCATCCCCCTACAGACAATTTAGTCTACAATATATTTGACAAATAGATACAATTCTGATTTTATAGCGGCAGAAACTGACTTTGTACAATAAGAGCAAAGTCTTGTGAGCTGTCCGTAGCACAGTTCAGAAAGAACTTAGATATAACTTTAACCACAGGTTCAGGAAAGTGGTGTAAGGTGAGGTCTAACTTTAGATTTAGAAGGGAACACATGAAGTGATCGGAACTAGAGTTCACTAAATTCAGGCTGATGATATCTCTGAGCTGGATTCTTCTTTGGATGTCTAGTTCAGCTATAGGTCCCTGCAGGGACCTATAAAGGTCTATAAAGGAGAGTAGAACCAGTACACCACCCAGGTTTATTGCATGTCTCAGAGGGAGATGGAATAGTGTTGAATGAATACTCTTTATCTTACAAATTCAAATTCACAAAATAAATAAAACATTTTGCATTCTAAAATCGAAATTAGTCATATAGATTGGAGTAGGAAACATTCATTCAGCAGGAAATGTCAATATTTTGATGTGTGTTTACAACCAAGCAAGGATGAGATATTAAAGCTTTTACCGAGTAGAATTTTCCCTGAAAGCTGTTATTGACAGAATACTCAGGTTTTTTTATCACCTCCAGACACGATCACATGATTTGTAAGTCTAAAAGTAATGAGATTTTTGGATTGTGTCCTAGAGGAAGAAATAACTTTGATCTTTTGACTCTTATGAGGACTTTGAGCAGTCCAACTGGAGCAAATGATGGCAGTGGGAATACTCATGGGAGGAGAAAAAGTTGTGATCAGAACCACACAGAGGTGTCACCATTTGCAAGGACTTTGCCCATGTCTCACATTGAAGTATTGCAGATAAGAACTTGAATGCACTGACAGCTGTAGGTGAAAACTTGAGCAGTGTCTGCAGGCAGTCCTTGACTCGTTCCGGTGTGGCTTGTCCTTTGCCTTTATATGCACCAAATTCACCCACAACATTTTTTAGATATAAAAGTATTACATGTATTTAATAGTCAATTTGAAAACATTAAACTTCTCAAATATTATTACAGAAATGATTTTTGAAGAGGCTAATCACCATTATGGACTAATTTTACAAAACACAAACCAGCTAGTTTTCAGCTACAAAACATCTCCCAAACTACAACTGGCTTCCAACTTTTAAAATGGCCTAACAAATATTCTTGAAATGTGCTGAGATCAATTTGTACTTACTTGAAAGTCTGGTGTAAAATCACATACGTCTGACAGGCAGTTAAACCTCTGTGGGATGGGAGAAAATCCTATTTTAATGGAATTTCTTGGAAGTATCCTATAGCACTGCTCTATTCAGTTTTCATACAGCTTTGCTTTGCTTCCTTGTTCCTCATTCTTCTGAATCCTAGTGCAGAGACTGCTTCCAGACATTTTTCCTCACACTCGCTTAGTCTCAAGGGAAATTATGCTTGTGGCTGGTCCAGATATATTTCTCATTTAATACCAATTTTCTAACCCTGCACTATCTTTGTCTTCATTGCATCATCCTCCGAAAATTACTGTCCCCCATTTTCTCAATGCATTTATCAGCCTTGATATTCTTTGCAAGTCTGTGGGAACCACAATTCCTCCCACAGTGATGTTGCTTCAGATACACAAGCAGTCTGTATTCCACCCTCATTCAGATTCTGTCCAGATGCATCCACCCTAATCTTTTGCTTATCTAAATCCAGGTCCTTTGGGCAAAGTCTGAAATGAGGCTAAGAACTCAGTGACTGGAAAGGTGCCAGCATGCCTTCCATTCTGTAGTAATTTATCACAGATTTTAGAAATGAAATTTTCCAGCATATAATTATAGAGATGGACAGTGTCCATTAATTAGAAGTCCCATACTCTGGTCTATCAGTTACAGGTGTTGCTGGCTAATGCTATTAAAACATGCACCTGTTACTCCCATTTTTCATGCTATGCCTTTTCACTAGTAATTCCAGACCCCTTCTCACGCCCTTGTGAAATGATACTCAAACAAAGCCACAAGTGGTGCAGTTTAACGCTGCTCCACAGCTTGTGTACAGCTGAATGCTCATGTAGGTTTATTTCTCTTCGCATTATACCAACTCTCCTTTTAGCAACTTTGGAGTGTTGCCTGTTCTCGCTCACTGCTAATCAAATGAAGAGCATGCTTTCAAAAGAGATGAGCAGAATATAAATCAGCATACTCAGGTGTCTCCCAGTTTTCTGTTGGCTTTGAGGGAATGGCCATGAGACACTGGAAGGTCAGAGCTGGAAGGCGGAAGATGAAGACAGGGTAAAAAGCTGGAATTTGTAAAAACTGTTAGTTGTGGCTTTTTCCATGATTACACGTGTAGGCACTGAAAGGAGTGTAATTCCTGACTATACAGTTATTTTCAAAAAAATTCACAAACTGATCAACATTGGTTTTTCCTATAGTAAACAATTAAAAGAGCTAGGGCTGACCACTGAATAACCTAGGATCTCAGAACCTGAGTCCATTTAGTGGGATTTTTACCCTACCATTTTCTTCTGAGACCTCAAAAAGTGAGACAGAATCCTGAACAGATTAACAGATTAAGGCTTTACCAACTCATGATTTTTTTCTCCCCTCAGTTTTAAAGGGTGGTTAGGGCTCTCCATTACAGCAGGTTTTGAAAGCATCGTCATAGAGAAATGCAGATGGTAGTTAGCAGCTACTAGTCTAAAAACAGAGTGCATTTGTAATGAGAATAACTCATTATCCATGTAAATATAGTTTAGCAATTTTCAAGTAAACATAAATCTGAAAAGGGAAGACTAACAATACATTCTATAAGAAGAATGGACTATACAAAGTAACTTTTTTCTTTCTAATCCTTGGCTGTGAACTGCAGGCTGTTTAGTGCCACTGCACATGTGTACATATGAGACAGTTTGGCAGAATCCATGACAAAAATCTTGTAAATGTGCATGTTGTTTAAGGTTCTACCCTACCACTAAGATATGTTAACTAGTTAAAGTGAAGTCACTAATTTAGATTGTTTATAAATAAGTTTATTGTTGGTGGCTTTTGTGGAACACATTAAGTATATAGGTTTCAGAGCATTTTTTTTTTTCTTTAATTGTATGACGGTCTCAAGTGGAAGAGTGTTTCTTAAATTAATATGATCTCACTTATTGCCTTTAAAAAGTTTGTCTGGTGTAGTCAGTCTCAGTCTCTAGCCACTGTGGCAAAGTAGGATACATCACAGGTATGTCAATTACCAGTGTATGAAAAGACTATAAACATGGAGTAAGATTCAATAAATCTAACACACATAGAAATATGTTACTTTCTGCTTGCTGTAATTTTTACAAAATAGGGAGAAAGGGGAAGGATTCTGGGGCTGTAATTTTGTTAAGTCCACTAGTTTTAGAGGTCTGCCAGTTGTGGCATCCACTTGAGACAGCTAAAACTGCAATCGAGAAAAAAAGCAGCAAAATCAATGAATATTTCAAATGTGAATGGGTGGCTTCTTTACCTTGGCAAGAAATATTTGCAGTGCTCCTCTAAATCTTCCCAATTGCTTCACATTTTGCTAAATGTTTTTAAGATCTTCATAGGTCCTCATGAAAGTTTTTTAGGAACTACTTCTGACTTATGTTTTGTCTTAAGAACTGAACCTTCATGGTGCTTATCCTCCTCAAATTCTGTTGGGAACAGGGATTGATTACTCTTAGGTTCTTGCAAGACTGCGCCCTAAAAGCAAACTTTCTTGATTAACTAAACTGGCGCTCTGGAAGTTGCTGAATTTTCTCCCATTTTGCTTTCTGTCAGTGGCCAATTTCAGTATGGGACCACTCTTTACAAATTGGTAAGAGCACATTCAGAGCCTTGAAAGAAATTATCTGGTTGCCACGGACTGTAGATTTAATTTAAAAAATATATATCTAGCTAAATAGGTGACTGACTCTCAAAAGCATTTGTCCTTTTCCAGCAATGGCTTCTGGTTCAAAAATCTCAGTCATCTGCTTTCAGTTTTATGTGTATTGATGTTGTTTGTTATTTAGTCAACATTCTATGAGGCCATTTTTATAAGGGGAAGTCTGTGTAATTAAAACTATCATGGCTTCATGATCATTAGTCGTAAAACATATCTGCTGACACGAATTTCTCTCTTTTTTTTTCACTGTTTCAGCTGCTTCAGAAATGCTGATGCTTTTCTTCTGTGACATCAGCGTAGCAGTCTACTACTGTAGTCTGTTAATGCTAATAAGGGTTGGCTGAAAAAGTGTCAGGTACTGCCTGACACAATTCATGCCCACAATTAAAGTGGGCAGGGCCATCTGAAACCACAAACTGCTGCCTGTTTTTTCTGCTTCTTGGCCCTTCCTCTCAAATATAGAAATTCTCAACTATTTCATCTTCCAAATTATTTTAGTTACAACACAGGAGCAACTATAATATGCTGTGATGTAATTAGAAGTTATTATTTCAATATTCATGCAGCACACAGCTTTGAAAAGTGATCTTTTTCATATTAAGCTGGATAGTCACCTTGCACTGCTGGGTTTGGAAAGAGTACTCATTTTCAGACCGACTGCTAACAAGTGGTCACTACCTTTTTCTCTGTAGTGGCTGCTATGTAAAAAGAGTATTTTCAACCATTCAACAATGGGAATGACTGATTATATGGGCATGTCTACTGCATGATCTTCTGCCTAAATATTCTTGATCATTTATGCTCCTATTTGGGATATATTTCTGGAGTAACCCTTCTCTTTAAAATTATGTGAATTAAACTAGTACAGTTTTGCAAAGCTTGTATTGGTTAAATGATGGGCTTGTTGATTTCTGCAGTGATTTCTGCAGTGATTTCTGCAGTTTTGCTGGCAGGGCTATTCCTTAAAAGCAAATAAGAACAGAAAGTATTTTTTTCCTCTGTTACTGCACCCATTAGAGCTTTGCAGACTTGATTTTTATATTTTTTATTCTGTAATCAACATATTCCTGGCAGGGGATTACCCTGATTAGATTCTTGGGACACATCTGTGATCTATCCAAAGAATAAGATGAGCTGGCTGCCAAACTGACTCACCAACCATGCTCATTCTGGACCCTCATGTCTGTCTGTAAAGGTCACTTCATCAGAAGTACCTATGCCCTCTGAAGTCTTTAAGCACTTACATTGTCCAGTTTTTCTGTTCTTACAGTCCAGTTTCTGAGCATGCTATAGCCCAGATAGACTCTATGAATGTTTTGAGCTGCAGAATAATACCTGAGAGGACAACATCTGGCAGTGTGGGATGATGCTGTGGGTGGATAACTGAACTCTCAATACTTGGTTTGGGGCCTCCTTTTTGCCCTACATCATAAGCATGAGGTGGGTATTTTCACCTTGCTCAGCAGCTAGCAGAGCTACCTGGTTGTACCATACACCAGACAGGAGGGGTAACAATTTGGCAGTGCTGACAAGAGAAAGGACAGAGGGAATGAATTTTGGCTGTGACCATCCCTTTCACACAAAGCTGGTAAATATTAAACCATTCAGAGTCAGGGAAAAGCAGAAACATGCTGTAACATAGGTCATCTGACAGCTGGCCATATGCTGCAAGCAGTGATTTCATGTGGCAAGTATGAATAGACCTGTTTCTGGGAACTATTTGGGATTGAATTAGAATTGACTAGTAGATTTTATCCTTCTTAGATAGAATGTCCTTTCTTAGCCCTTGCATGGTAATGCTTGAGCTGGTCACTAACTGAGATGGAAGTTCCCCATTATGCAGTGGGATGAAACCTCATTTTATGCACTTAAAGCTTAGACTTTTTAGTTCAAGGCTTGTCTGTGTTTGTTTTTCACTGTGCAGAGCCTAGTGACAGTGGTTTGCCAAGTGTCTTTTTCTAGGCTTTTGAAAACACGTATATTTTCTCTCCTTTTGTTCCAGAATAGAGAGTGTCTTCTGTGGATGTAGTGGATTTAATTATTTAAGTCCTGTTCACATCCTGGTACTTCATAGAGAGCTGTTCCTTAAATATATATTGGGATTCTCAACAGAAGGAATATGCAGACAATATGATCACTACTGTAACACTCCTTTATTTAAGCTGCAATTGCAATTCATAAAATCTTTGCAATATAATTTTAAAAAAATGGTTGTAAGATAAATCCCATAGATACGCTCCCTAGAAATCACATCTCACTTTAATTGAGAGCAGATGCAATATTGCAGAAGCCCAGGGAATGTTGCAATTCACATTTTCCCTCCCTGGCTCCTTCCAGGGGAGCACAATACATTTAGACTAATATACATCCTGGCAAGTTTTTATGCAAATCTTTTTCCTAAGTATAAACCAAAATTAATTTAAAACATTCTTGCACTCAGAAATGATGATTCATAGATGTCATTTTCTTATTTCCTTTGTTCATGAAACATTGCCCGTACTTTGGGTTGTGCCTTTAAGATTTCCAGTTGAATAGGGCATCTGGGAACTCAGGGGAGAACTTGCTTTGCCAAAAATTCACAGGCACAAATTGCAATGAATTGGGAAATGTATATTTTTTATCTAGTTCATCTTCTAGTTCAAAGATTTTGTTTGGACTAGTCTTTCATGTCGCTTCTTTATCATTATTTCTGAGAAAAAAAAAAGCATGAAGTCATACAGTGCTCTCAGAACTCATATCTCTATTGAAACAGGCAGTAGAGAAAAGAAATAGTGAAAACCTGGTATTTTTCAGTCCCACTTGTTTAACTGATGAGAGACTATGATATATCCTTAGCCTGAAAATACTCCTGTGTGCATTTTTGGAGACAGAAACCAGGTATTAAGGAACACAGAGACAAATAGCTTAATAGTCCAGGTGCATAACTTGTACTTTCAAGTCATTCTCTCACTCTGCCTATATGAACCATTTTATTCTCCTGAAAGCCAAGTCAAATGCACAACCCAATATAACCATTTTAACAGCATCAAATCTGCCTTTGTGTCGCGTTCCTCTGGCAAGTTTAAGGACTGCCTAAAGCAAATGAAATTCTCTGGCAGAACTATCAAGGTTTAGAAACCTTCAAAACAATTGCCAACCAAACACATTCAATTCCTGCTCAGTCAGCTGATTTGAGATAGATTTTATAGTGTAACTATTTTGAAGAAAAGTGCCGACAACAAGATAGCATCTCCAAGCAGAACATTGCACATCGTACAAAGTAATGTTAAGGATTGTGCTTACAGGCTAATCCTTGTTCTGTGTATTGGAGTAGGCATTTGAAGTGTGGGCCACACTGTATATATTTAAGAAATACATTGCTCCTCCTTACAAGATTTTTATAAATCCTAGTAAATTATCTCACTGGATGGTTCTGGGAGGCACATCACTAGCATTAATTAATTTTTATTTTCTGAGGAGAAAATGAGGCACACCAGCTGTGTCTCTCACCTAAGATCTCCTAGACAATCTGAAAAAGCAAAAGCAATTGAGTCCAGACCACACTTATGTGAAGCCTCTCTCCTTTCTCCGCTAATATTCTGTCTTGCTCTTTAATATTTCAGATCAGTGTACAGTGTGTAGGGAAAGAGTTCATAATGAGATAGTATTCCATGGAATTTTTCCAGGGTTCCACCTAGACATGGCATTTTTATTTATATTTTCACAGAAGGACTCTCCCTTCCTCAGGCCTCACAAAAGTTTCTCTGATGGAGAGATGGGACAACTTGGGAGGTCTGTGTGAAAAACTACATTTTGCTGGATACACTCCTGCTGTTAGCAAATTTCTCCAATGGGAGGACTAGCCAACTAACTCAGTCAACCTACTAAAATGGATTCCCTATTTTATAGAGAGAGATCCTCTCAGTTAACTCATCTGTAGGATTGAATAAAGCACATACTGCATGGGGGAAGTAAACAAAAGCGAATGGGGAATGTTTTGTTTGGTACCAACAAAGGTTGGTAATTACCTGCTCGCTGTTTGTTGTACCTCAGTTTTTATGCTTTTCCTATCTCTCCTCATGGATTCTGATTTTGATTCTGTAAACATAAACCAGTCAAAAAGTTCCACATGGAGAAAAGAAAGAACTCCTTGCAGATTACTGCCAGTATTGTCCAAGAGGAAAAAAAGTACATGCAAACTCCACAAAGTATTCTTAGGAGACCCTCACTGATGTTTGCATTTTACCTGAGCTCTGTGAAATATGAATCCACTGCTCTTCACTGCTACCTGTACAAGTCAGAAACTGCCCAAGCAACTGAAATACTTGGTTCTAAGTTACAGGCTTTAACTGGATGTTTCCTTCAGTCAGCTTTGGCAGACTCTGAAAGTATACTGGCTTTTGGAAGAGGTAGTTCATCACAGGAAAAGCATACTACAGAATTGTATTATTTCTGCTGCTCTCTTCGAAGACAGGTCTCCAGTTCTCTCCCTTGAAGCTCATGAATATTCTCAGTTGGCTAATTTTGCTCCTGCTAGTTTTCTGGCAGCAATACTGTTACGTCAGTGAGTTTCTCACAGCGTTGGATAGCTTTTGAAAGCTGGTCATATTTTTTGAAAGAGCAATGTGTAATTATAGCTGTGTGGCTTTTTTTCTTCCTTTATTGTGGCTTGTCAAAGCAACTGATAGATCAATCAAATCTGAACTCTGAGCTATAAAGGCAAGAAAGCAGGGCATAGAGGGGTAATTTGTAGGAATTCTGTCAGATGGGAGATCCAGCTAAGGCAAATGACAAGATAGGAACTGTTTACTGTGTGTCTTTTTACAGGCTGTATGCAGTAGTGAACAACTCTGGGAAGACAAATATGATGATTACTCTCCCAGTGTAACTGGAGGTCATTCAAATGTGAATGGATTTTGCAATATGACTTAAGGTGGTTAACAGCTAGGTAAAGGAACTGATTGCTCCAAGTTTCAGACCATGAACTTAGCAAGCACAGAGAAAGCAAACTAGATGGTTACAACCATATATATTCAGTTTAAAACAGTGAACAAAGAATGAGAGCTGAAGAAACACAAACCCTCAACTTGTGAAGCTGAACTTATTCTATTGGAAGTTATCAGTGGTTATCTAAACAATTAAGCACAGGGAGCATTATATGCCAGTAAATTGACATCAAGCTTCCTTCTGTTTTGGTTTGTGATCCTGCATCAGTCAATGACCTTCTGGGAGATGGGATTGTACTCCACATCGATATGCATGCTCCTTAGTTACTTTTTGATAATTTTAAGTCTGTGGTATGGCAGTTCTTGTTGATGTTTCTGGCAACATCACTGACATCACTGAAAAATGGAAGCCTAGATGCTACCTTATTAGCTCTGTAATGAGTACAGCTATCCCGGGCTGGAATGGGATAGGAGAAACTAGTCAATGTTTCATCTCAACAGCAAAATAAGGAAGAAGGAAAAAAACCCACTGTAATTCACAGACTGTTTGCCACAGCTCAGTGGGAAACCCATATCCTTGCATTTTTAAGTCATGAGGACACTTTAATTGTGTTGGTTTTTGTTGTCATACTGTATTAACTGATCACTATTTTAATTGCATAAACTCTGCTGGATCGCAAATAAGCTGTAAAATCATACCATAATATATAAGTATGTGACAAACATATATTACACAGTATCACTTCAATTAGTCCTGATTGGGTTTTGAGTCACTCTCTGAAGCCAGTAAGTCCCAGTCTTTTAAATCTACAGAAAAGACATCAACATCTGTTCTTACACAATTTCTGTGTGCCTAGCAGTGCCCTCTCCCAGTCTGGCTTCTCAGATGACAGACTCACTCTGTTGTGTAGGAAAACACCATCACTTCCTTGTTTACCATGTACTCATTAAAAGACAAAAACATCATGCTGTTCTAGAGGTGAGTTACTATATTGTATTTTATCGAGGAGAAAGATTGCTGCAGACTGAGTGTTGCATAATAGAACATTATTTTTAAATATACAAGAAAACGAGCTTTGGATCAAAAGATTGGTACTAGCTTGCATCATACCAGCTAAGCCTTTTTAGCTCCTATTTGGGTAAAAGAATAGGATTTATATAAAGGTATGTCAGTGGCTTGTAACTCAGAAGAAAAGTCCCCATTACAGACCTGTGTAATTTCAGACCTTGCATGGAAAACCCCAAACCAAATAAAATTAAATATCTACCTATCTGTATCTCAGGTTCCTTGGGTAGACAAAGGAATGCAACCAGACTCCTGGGATACCTACAACTTGTAGACATGGGCAGCTAAGCCAGCACACCTTTGTAAATGCAAGGTGAATGACCTAGATCCTTTCAGGTATGCAGTCACCATTCTGCAAGACCTGAAGAATTTAGGCTAGTGGTTTGGTGTTCAAAATGGTGTTCACAGATGCAGGTGGTGAGATCCAGTGAGGATTCAGGTGCCTAAAAATTAATTCTTGGAACACCGGCCTTCTGACATCTGCCCCTCGGCGCTCACTCTGTGCTAGACGCACAGGCTCCCCGCAGCAGGGGAAGAGCTGGCTTTCAAAACAGATCACAAGTAAAGATGCTCTAGAAGCTTGGAATTGGCCAGTTGGGAAATCTTAAGGACATAGGTAATACTGTACACCTACTCCCCACTGGATCTCATAAAGCCTGGAGGAGCTGTCTTCATTCACTCTGTGTCTGCAGCCTGGCACTTCTTGAAGCAGGTTATCAGCATCCTTTCTTCAGGACCCAGCACAGCTCATTTATCTTCTGAAACAAGGCTCCAAGATGGTAGCCATGCCATCTTGCCTTTGATCAAATGGTTTGAGCACACACCTCCGATATAAAAGGCCTGGATTAATCCCCAGCTCTGCTGGTGGGGCTTCACACCCAAGAGAATTGCCTCCCAGCAAGGCAGATTAAAGACTACTGGAATGAGGGAGAAGATGGGCTTTCTCTATTCTTTCTGTAAGGGTTCTGCCATTGCAAAATGTACATAAGTATCTAAGCCCAAGAATGACTTTGTTCTAGTGGTTAATGAAGTTCCACTTGCTGTTTTTAGCACAGGTGCTGTGATCTAGGTGAGGACTACCTAACATTAACGTAGAAGTATGAATGATCTTGACAGACAGGATGACAACTCAGGATTTCTCTCTTTGTGCGTGTTTTAAAAGATTTACTTCATTTCTAGCCCTGTTAAAAAACAGCCCTGTGCATCTGAAAAAGCAGAAGTTTCTGGCTTTCCCATGGCACAGAAAGAGGTGTCTTGTTTTTTTCAGTTAGATGCAGCTGAGCAGAGCTTTCCAGAGTCACATGTCTGTATGGACAATTAGTTTTTATTTGGATTGGGTCCCTGTTCTTTTCAAAGCTAGGCTTATATGAACACTGGAATGAGTGAGGCTTCTCAGCACCCCAAGTTGATGGCTCTGTGGCAGACTGCAGGATAGCTATGGTACTGAAAAGTGCCTAGATCTGAAAGCAGATCAAATGTCAACCTGATCCATATGTACAAACTTGAACTGGTGTGTGTATATTCACATGTACCAAATATTAACCAGCAAAATTAGACAAAGTTCAAGGATAGATAATAGAACAATAGGATTGTCATCTGTCTTTCCATCTGCTGTGATAATTGTGCATGTCAGTGAATTGTCTTTTCAGTTCATACGTCTGTCTCTAATTGTCCTAGTATAAATCCAAATGAAATTCCTAGAAAGAAATAGAGTGCAAGGAGCCTTTGGTTATCACCACACAACTCACTTCATGTCCCATCAGAATGCACACCTAGTTTCTCTTGGAAACAAAATTTAAATGACCACGTCCTCTAAGACCAAGCACAAATAAGGGACTCTATAAGAACTATTCTACAAGTTCTATTTGGTATTTCATGCAAATATATGGAAACACTTATGTCAGGGTTCAGATTTCTCAGACTTTTACTCTCTTTTGGTTTCACAGTGCTTGTCAGATAATAAGGATAGACATTATAACCACAAGGAGAGCACTGCTCTTCCATTGGGCTTAAATCTGAGGCAAATCCATTGGTGTCAGAAGTTTTAGCCTAGTTTTGGTTTAGTGTACATGAGAACAGAATCTGTACTGTACATCCTATTTTTCTTTTGATATAATCCAGTGCATCCGGAAATAAGAAAGCCATATCAAGCCCCAAATCAAGTTTTTAAAGATATCAGTTTTCTCTTACAATCTGGGTGGCCCTCACCACGTCTGGGAAAACGTGAACCCAGTGGCCCTGGTAAGGCATCACCTGCTTTTTTCCAGACTGCTGTAATCAATTTGTCCTTATCCACCACATTACCAAAAGACACTATTAAAATTCATATCTGTGTGTTCTCCCCAGAGGGTAAACCATCAGAGATCTCCAGGGTTTTGGAGGTTTTGTGGAGATGCAGAAGGCTTTAATTATGTTTAAAATAAGATCAAATTCCTTCCCTACAGTAATTTCAGATACTTCTACCAGATTCCTGTAGGGCTATTTTGCACTCTGAAAACTTGATCAATTATCAACCTCACAAATTACACATTTTATTTACATTTTTCTAGAACATCAAAGAGTGTTGCTTTAAAACAGTGTTCCCAGGCTTAAATAATGATGTTTCAGTTTTTTGCTTAAAGACTTGGATGATCTCTCCTGTAGACCCTGGAATGGTTTGGGCCTGAAGGATCTTAGTCACATTTGGGATTATTTTTAAGGTACTTGGTATTCTCTAAGAGTTGAATCCTGAGGTTTTGCCTCAGGCAAAACTGTTAAAATAAATGGAGTTCTACCCAAGGAGTGTAAGAATAAGAATCAAGTTAAAACTTAAAATTTTGGCCCCAAGATATTAACATCTTCTAAATTGTCAGGAGAGGCAGTATTTTTTGTCTAAGGAATTTATTCCACTCTTTTGCTAAAATCCTTGGCAATATAAGTGAAGGAAGGAGACTCAGTTCTTCTTGCAGATCCCTCTCTCTGCAGAAGAGAGAAGACAAACATGCAAAAGAACATGTCTTTGGGCTACCATTCTTCTGCTTGGATTTGAGGCATCTTCTTTCAAAAGAATATCTCAGGAACACCAGCAGCATTCCAGAAATATATAAAAATCCAAAACTCATTGGAAAGGGGAAACGTGTTAATAATAAACCCACAATGAGACCTGTAATGAAGGATCAGAGCAGACCTGCCAGTAACGCTGCACCTGTGCCTGTCTACCTGTTTACGGTGTTGTTTACTATGTTGTGCTATGTTGTACTTGTCCATCATGTCTCAGAGTATTGTTCTGTGGAAATCCATGAGAACACTTGATTGTTGTTTCCTAAAGGAATTCTTAGTTTTCAAATGCTGTAAAATTTCTTAGAGGAAATTAGCACATAAACATGGTTTGGCTTCTCTTAATACTCCATTTTAATAACTCCCTATATCTCCTTTTTATTACTTTTTGAAACATCGTATTTCTTGTATCTAATAAGTGTTTCTTCAGTGTGTATTGTTCTATTGTTTTCAATGTGGGGAAAAAAAAGTACTTTCTATAACTGGGGTTCCTACCCATGAACACTGATCACTTGAATCCTATTTTTCTTCATTCATACGTTTCCCACACTCTCCTGCTTTGTTTACTACTGAGTTCTATATCTAGCCACCTGCCTTCTAAAGTCTTAAGTGACAGCTAAATTGAGAGCAACCATACACACTGTTCTATGAGCATCTAACGAAGCCTGAACACACTCCCTGTGGGTGTCGGTTATCCTCTGGTCTTCTTCCTCCTCTTTGCTGGGAACAGTCCCACATTTGGCTTTCTCTACCAGACA
Organism: Cyanoderma ruficeps; assembly: GCA_008694505.1. NCBI lineage: Eukaryota > Metazoa > Chordata > Aves > Passeriformes > Timaliidae > Cyanoderma > Cyanoderma ruficeps. The sequence goes on from VZDJ01004378.1 coordinate 15,723,496, forward strand.
AAAAGAGGAATTCTGCAACAAGTTTGGAAGGTGTTCCAAATGACCAGTCAATCATCTGTACTGATTAGACAAAGGTCTACTCTCAAATTTAACCTATTATACCTGAATTCTGCCCAACTTTCCTTCTCTCAGAGTATTCATGTAGCTCTCCCTTAGCTACTTTTAAGAACCTAATTATTTTTTAGACTTTGTTCTTTCAAGTATGGGTGAAATTAGTGGATTGTTTCCTTAGAAGGACAGGCTTAACATGATTGCTGGTGGAGTGCCATTCATTTTGCAGGATGTACTAGGGGTTTCTTTTAGAAGCATAGAATCCTGAGAAGGTTGTTCTTCCCACAGAACAAAAACAATTATCAAATCGTGACATCAGAATCAAATTGTATTTCACAAATATTGCTGTATTCTGCTGTCTTCCCCACACTATCTATATATTGAGATTACCGAGTCCCTGCAAAACTAGTAGAGCCATGAAGCTTGCCCTAAATGTTCATGTAATGCAATACAAATAGCACTGACCTTCAAAACTGAGACCGTTTCAGTTGGTTTCTCTGATGACCACACCTGTGGCAGAATCCTGCAAAAACTGTCTGGTGGTCACTTCTGGATCAAAACTGAGATGAATTTCCACTCTTTATTGCTTGTTTCATTAGTTTCCGTCTTGATTCTACTTTTCAAATCTATACAGCCCTATATAGCCAAACAAAATTCAAAGTGTCAATATATGCAGCCTGCTGATGAGACTCTTAAAAGAACAGGAGTATTCTGCATTCTGTCCATCAAAGTATATAATCTCCCTCTTAATTTTAGGCATGTGAGTAACTCCACTGAAAAGAACAGAATTACCTACTCAGTTGGGTCCTGGCCAAAGTATTGAGCCTATGAAGTATTGAATTCTCAGTGGAAATAAGCTGTCTTAGTTGGAGTGAGAAAGACTTTTGGAAATAGGAGAGTATTATATTTCATGTAGCTCTGTTATTCCATTATTTAGTTATGCCAATTAATGCATGAATGTTCCATCAATTTTTAATTTTTTTTTCATCACAGTGAGTTCATGCATTTAGGAAAGTGTTCAATCTGTCAAACAGTATAATGCCAAATAATTATATTCTGTTTTAAAGGACATACAACCTTGCAATAAATTGACATTCAAACATCTGTCATCTAGATTTTTGGCATTTCTTTACAATTTACACTCCAAGAATCCTTCTCAATTCAATGGAAGCATCTGTACTGATGTTACTGCACAAATATCACCTTATACATTGTCAGAAATCAAAATACCCAATTCCAATATGAATGTAGCACCTATTCTAACCTTCAGTAAATACAAGATACTCTGTTATAAAATAATTCTATATGAAATTAGAAATTAATTTCATTAAATTAATGCTTCTATTTAAAACATTCATTACTAGACTGACAGAAGGTTAAACATTTTGCTTTGAGGATGAAAAAAAATAACTTTCTGTTTTTTAAACTCAGAGTTCATATTTTTTAGAGATATTTATCTTTACAGACTATCCATTGAGACACAAAAGACTGTATGTCACATATATTTTACCAGTTCTCATTTAGAGTGGCTTGCTTTTGGTTATTTTGTAAAATATAAAAAAGTGGACCAAAATCAAATAAACATACCCTGCAAACTCTTTCCCACATTAAAACATTTATCTTTTTCCATAAATATGGAATATTGCCTTTCAGTGGGTAGGATAAACAATATTCTGCCTCAATCTATATACAATTTCTGGTATCCGTTTTAACCTATCAGGTAACAGAATTTTGTTCTACAGGTGAGCTGAGAATCTCTAAAGCATTACTTGTTATACATATTCATAGTCACACAGAAATACACCCTGGAACTGCCACTGGACTTCTGTGTATTAAATTACTATATGGAAAAGCTATTTTGCATAATATTAAGAGGATTATATTATGTTAATGTCTGTTTTTTTTCCTTCCATCAGTAAGTAAAATAGTTAGGTAGAAGGACCTAAGGTACTAAGTACCACTTCAAAAGTGCAAGAAAAAGTGCTTGAAAAATATTGTCAATAAATTCCAAGTAGTCTCCTAAGTGGGATAAATGACACAACTTTCTGCATTATGGACAAGGTAATTTTCTGTGAAAGATTTCTTCAAAGCCAGCCCTGGAGCTAGTCCAGGAGGGCAGTCTGTTCAGAAAAACAAACCTGAAGAAGAGAGCATTATGAAGCAGATGACTGGGGCACCATCTCTTGCCCTTTCTGCCCATACATTGGAGTCAGTTCTGTATCAAAGGAAAAAAAAAAAATCATAAGGAAAGTAAATAACTGCTTTTGCTTTGGGAAGTTCTGGAGATTTTAATGCTATTTGCTCTTGAAAGCAGAGGAAGGAATGATGCTCCAAGGACAGACTACAAAGTTTGGCCTAATAAATGTGAATGGATATATAGGGCTTGATTGTTCTTTCACACCAATGAAACTCCATGGACTGAAATCAGGCACACTAATTACACAATATACTTCTGTAAATGATTTGTAACTCCGAAGTGAATGAACTGTAATATAACCTAAGGCAAAATGTGCATGTGCAGCCTGGTCCCTCAGGCATGTGTTAATAGTAACACAGCTTGTCATCATGTGTTTTTAAATTTTTAAATCTAAATAAAATATAACACTGCATGTAATAAGGACTTTAAATGGCAGATGTGTAATAAACATCTCTATTTATGACAGACTTAAGCAGCAAAACATAATGAGGTGTGGTTCTGGTACAAATTTTGCTTCAGGTTCACTTTGTACTTTTAACCACCTTCATTAATTACACAGTTAAGATCATGCCCTGGAGAGCTTTAATTTTCTTGTGATTATATAATGGTCTCTTACTGATATCATTATTCAAAAAAATAAATAAAAGATTAGGAATGTTTTCAGACAGAGCTTTTAAGTATAAAGATTTGTTAAACATATTTTTACCAAATCTGAGCCGCAACTGAAAACATGTAAAGATGTTTCTTTGCCTTAGGTAACCATGCAACTTTTCCTCTTTGTTTCTACTACCCTTTCTCATGTATATGATTTTTGAATGAATGCCATTACCCTTGTTTCTGTAAACCAGAAATGTCTTCATCTTCATAATGGCCCTGGAAGATAGGGAGTACTCACATCTCTGTTTTCCTGATAGGGCACAGCTTTTCATTCTTGCTTGGCTAAGTGGGAGGTAGGTATCCAAACACTTCCAAGTTGTTGTGTGTATGTGGTTTGCCCTAGGTCAGGCAAGAATGAACAGGAATTGTCTCCATTTCCTGAGCTCCCAACTGATGCTATAAGCCCTGGACCTTCCTTTGCACTCCATATATGCACATAGGGAAAATGGACAAAAAACAACCCAATTATCAGAGAATCACAGAAGGTTTGAAATACGATGACCATACACTTTAGGAAACAGGTTCTCATCCTACGGAGTGTCAGCTTTTGTGGCAGGTGGGACAATTTATCAGGCCCACAGCCTGTTTCCATAGCCTTCTTCCCTGGGTACGGCTCTGAGCATGTAAGGAGCAGGCTGTGTGTCAGATGAATTGTTCTGGCAGCAGGCACAGCTCCCGGCCGGCCGCAGCCTTTGCTGATGGCTGCTTGGCTGCTCGCCCATCACACGAGGGTTACATGTCTGGGATGTGACAGGCAAATGACCCCTGGGCAAAATGGTGGCTGGGAGCAGCTGCCATTGCTGGAAACGCTCACTCGTCTGGGGTGCAGCCGGCCCTGCTCCTGCTTCCCAAGCCACGCAGGGGAATGAAAGCAGCGAGGTGCAGGCTGAAGGACAATGCTGCCATGGCTGCAGCTTGCTCCCTGCAGCCCTGTCTGTGGGGCCAGCTCAGAAGTGGGGAGCACCTTAACTGCACCAGTGTGCAGGGAAGCCAGTGTGGCTGGGGAGCCTGGGCAGGGAGTTCCTGCGCTGTCCTGCTCCCGCTGCGGCCAGTGGTGCAGCACACCTGGCTGGAAACCACAGGCAGCTCTGCGTTTGTGCAAAGTTTTGGTTAGAAAGTCTGCATGTAGTGACCAGCATACACTGCACCTCTAGACGGGGATGGGTGTCACACAGGTAGCAAACCCAAATCTTCAGCTACTTCTCTGTTGTCACTCCACTGGCCAGTCTGTGTCTTTCTGTTCCGTACTAGTTTGCTTCCTCCAAGCTTCATTTTGTTGACAAATTTGTTTTGTTCTAGCCATATTAGAACGGTTTCAAGGCTTCAATGGGTAACACAAGATCTTAAGGGCCTTAGTTTTAATGCACATTCACAAAATATCCATTAATAAGTGAGAATGCTGAATTTACCACCTTTTGGAGTACGTACTAAGAATTTACTGTAGTGTAAATAATTTACTCCATACTTTGTGAAAGTAAGTATAGTGGAAGATTATATTTAGCCTCTAATTTCTAAACTAAAACAGCGATATTCTTCTCTGGTGCAATATATTTTCCAGTCATGTGATGAAGAGAAGCATTTTTTTCAGCTGAGCTCACTTAAAAAGTTCAAAAGATAAATATATCACAATGACAAATTGCAAATTGCTATTCATACATTTAAGTAAAAATGGTTCCCTCATTTGTTTGTATTTCACATAAACTGTATTACTGTTATTTCCAAAGAAAATACAGTACAAAATAATTCTGATTAAAAATATAAGTATTGTTAATGGACCAAAGCAGAAATTTATCTTAGCTTGTGGGGAAAAAAAAAATAGAAACTAAATATACTGTCTTTGGGTGAAATTCATTCCAGCAGAAAATGATACGCTAATCTCCAGCCCAGGACCCTACAAGGGGGTCTACATGAGTAGAGTAGCTAGTGCAGGATTTTCTGCATCTGTTCTGTTCTGTTTGGTTCTGGGTGGTTGAGAATTTCTCCACATGGGAAAGAGGTCTGAATTTACAGCACTGCCAGGCTGTCTTAAGACTTGTCCACAATGAGAAGTTAAAAGAAATTTGAGAGCAAATTTGCCACACTCTTGTGACTCCGTACGTGCATCTGTGAGGACACCCAGCCTGCTGTGAGTGTGAACGGGTTTATCTGATGGGCTGTGAGGTAGGGCACACTTGCTGGGCACAAAATCAGTCCACATCTGCCTGTTTGCCACTTAAATGCATCCTGTCCACGTGGAGTAACAGGCAAGAGTCAAAGGCACCCACTGCAACAGGGCTACTGATTTCATTTTGTCCTGGATGTAGAGAGGCATTTCTCAGTTACCTCCTCATATGTCCTAGCCATACATTAGGACAATGTGACTTTTTTTGTGTTTTTGTTAAAGCTTCTGGTTTGTCAAATGAAGTTTTTCCTGCTTTTTCTTGGATCACTTTTTTATCCTACATATGCACGTTCTCTGTACAGTCTTCAGTGGGTAATGAGTTCTTGGTATAATGAGTTAGGACTTTCAGATGCTGCTTTAGTTTCATCTTCGTGCAGCTTACCACTGACTGACACGTATGACTCAGGTCAAAGGATCTACACTTAGAATACAAGTAAAAATGAGTAAATGTGACAACAATAAATTTGATCTGTAAAATTATACAGCAACAAAAGTTGAATGAATTATATATTGGTAGAATATATATAGTAGAGTAACATGTTGGGATCAGAAATGTTACTTATCACAATAGAAGGTAATGAACTGGAAATCTATAATTTCAGTGCTCAACTATTTTTATCACTTTTATTTTATCAGTTAAGAAGTCCCTTATGGTATACCCTGATTTCTCTTTCCAAACAATTCTATGCACCCTGCCTTGCTTCCAACGCATATGCATGTTCTCTCTTTCTCACACACACACAAAGGATTCTGTAACAGCAGGACCATTATAGAGAATGATCTAAAACATGTGGACTGCAGCCAATATTTAGATATGGTATAGTAAATTCTGGAAGGTATAAAAAGGAAATAACTGAACTCATTGCAGAGAAAAATGAGCCAGTCTTAAGTAGTTTTAATCACTGAGTTTCATATAAAACCATATGCAAGATACTGAGCCTAATATTGAAGGGAAAAGGAATAGGGGTAAGGCAGAAGAGAAATCCAGTTCCAGTGGGATTTGGGATGGGAGCTGTTTAGCATTTTTGTAAGAACCCTTCAGGAGAATAATGAAAACCATTTAAGCAAACATATAAACATGTTTACCAAGCTGCATGATAATTGTGATCTGACAGCCTTATCATGCATCCCCAGAGCTCAATCAGAGCTAAAGGGTAGTCAGTATGGAGCTGCTCCTTCCTTCTACAGACAGCTGTCACACCTGCTTTGCAGGCAATTCAGTTACTGTGCCCAGTCCCTTTGTCCAAAGGGATCTCTGCGAACGAGAAACAGCCACCACAGCAGTATCAGGAATGAAGGAAGAGTGTACCACTTCCTTTCCCCTTTCTCAAAATACTCAGCTGTATCCAAGTTTCTGCCAAATCAGTTTTGCTCAACATCCCAACACCCTGAGCTAAGCTCTAGTGCTCACCACTACAGCTGGGAGGCTATGGATTGCATCTCCTCTGGGTCTGCCCTTTTGCCATTTCCCGGGGCGAGTATGTCAACCCTCTGTAGATATTCATAGGCATATGCAGTTGCCCAGAATTCTGCAAATAGCTACGCTCTGTATTTGCATAGGATGCCATGCATGAATTGAAACCTGCTTGTCATTAATCAGAGGCTTTAGTGAGCTAGAGTTTTTCACTGAGATTTTTGCTGAGCCTAGGTTCAGCAAAATTTTCACACTTGCAAACTGCACTGAAAAAAACCTGACTGCCAGCATCTGTCTGATAAATAGTGGTTCAAAAGTGTAACAAATGCCAAACAACACTTCCTTGTTTTAGTTAGTGTTGGACATGGATGTAGGAGAAGGATAGAGAAGAGCTTTTTAGAAGTTTTAGTCTTACTCAGCAGAGGGTGAAACACCCACTTCACCAGCCTGTTTCAAAATTGCTTCTTAAAGTACATGGAAATAAGTGGGACTGATTCTGCCAACTCTGCTCTTTCAAAATAGGAAATTTTGAAAATTTTACTCCCTCAGAAATCAGTCTGGGTCTTCATGGTGCTGCTCTGCATAAATAAGGCTTTACTTGTTAACAGGAAAAAAAGCAAAATTCCTAGTGAACGAACCAGAACTTCAGCCATAAATTAAAGAACTAGATCTGCATAAAGAAATTAAAACCAAAAACAAATTACCAAGTTTCCACACAGGAAAGGACAAATTTTGAAATTTTGAGTGTATGAATCAATGAAAAGACACTAACAGAAAACTGGCTCTTCCATATGTCTTCGAGTCCAGAGCTAGTAAGAACTAATGAGCAGAGGCATTTCTATGGGGGTGACAGGAACACCAGTTTGCTGAGATGAAGTACTGAATACTTCATACAGAAATGCAAAAAGTACTTCCTGGACTGAAAGAAATCCCATTATGAATGGTGACAGCCTGGGTGCATAGCTGTTGAGGAGCAGTGAAAGTGTGTTTTGGCCCATTAGGTGGCTGTGTTGCATTTTGAAGCAGTTTTTAGGTTGGAGCATTGTTACCAAATAATCCCATGTGGACTGATTCCACTGCAGCTGCACCACAATGGGAACCTTAGTATTGACAGCTTTCAGTTCCAGCAGCCGTTTTCAGCACCGTATCAGTTAACCCTGCTCTGAGGAGGGTTAATTGACACAGTGCTGCTGACTAGATGAAAACTCACATATTATGCCTCCCAACATCTTTAACAATTGTGCAGCTGCATTCATATTGGCCATGGTGGGAATTTGGAGGGAAGAAATTCGTCAGTGCAGACAAAGCCTGAGCATGAGCCTTAATGTTCTTTTCTGTGTCTTTTTGTCAGTCACAGTCATGCTTCCCTAAAGCATTCTCAGAGCCATCTCCAGGTTGCTGATTATGAAGCAACAGCTACTTTTAGTCCCACCAGCTGGATGAAGAGTGGAAGAATGCTGATACACCCCAGCCCATCTTGTAGGAGCGTTCATGGCACATGTGTCTGTTCTTCTCCTCTCCTCTCTCTTGTATCCCCACAGCACATTCTAAAAGAATCAGGGAAAACAAACATTAACTTTCCCCACAAATACAGACAATGTTTGCAAGATGTGCTTCTCCGGCACTGACTGGTTCTCTAGCAGCAGAGTATCAGGAATCCCAGGTCCCAGAGTGCCCATTGTTGTTGCTGTAGGACACGAAAGAAAGATGAAAGACACTAAATATTTCAGAAGGCAAAGAGCATAGAAAAAAGCTTTTATTGTCTAATTCTTACTACCGTTTATAAGGTGTTCCAATACAGACTTAACATGATTGGTGAATAGGAACAACACCTCTCTAATCCCATTGGTTAAACTAGATAAACTGCAAAACAACACCTGGAAAAAGATTTTTTTGTAAAAAGATAGTTGTTTGCCAAAACGGATTTGAAAAGAAGCTTTCTTGAAAAATTTTTCCTTGAGAAAAGGTTAGCAGCTGCTAGCAGGCTCAAATGTCTCAGACCCAGAAATATCAGCCCCACACATTGTAGCCTTTAACTACATAAATACCTTTGGCTTCTCTGGTTGGCCACAGAAGTGAAATACCCACTCAAAATACATCCCTTCAGACATGGCAGCCTCTAGCCCTGGTAGGCCAAGGCTCTTCTTCTAAGGAGTTTTCTGAGGCAGTGCAGAGCTGTAAGCTTCTTGAAATATGGAGGAAACAGTAAAAAAAATTCTTCTGCATTTTACCATCTGCTCTCCCATTCCTGGCAAGAGATCTCTTTCAGAGTTAAAAAACTGCTGCTTCCCCTGAGCTAAGGCCTTAAACTTGCTATCACTCCCCTTTTTGTGTAGTTTGCACTCCATGAAAAATAGGGTGGAGAAAACAGGACTCCTTTGAGCAGAACAGAGGGGGGTCCTGACTCTGCCCTCTTATATACATGGTGAGCAGGCATTATAAAGTTGGCGACACACTTCCTATCACACATTTGGCATCACAGACCTTCAGTACCAACTTGTAACACTACCTGCTGAGGCCATCACAGACTTCCACTGCTGGGAGTTAGTTGTACTTATGTATGGGTTATATTAGGTTGCTATCTATAGGTGGTATCTCCCCGTGACCATACAGCATGGTTCCTTCTGCATCCGTGGGCTTTTCAGAAAAGAAATAGATGAAGAAGTGAGCAAGAGAAACTATTATTGCTGCTATTTATAATCTCCAAGGCCTATTTAACCTGTAATTTTCTGTCATTCTAAAAGATATTTTCCTGCAACCTTGGTTCTTTGTTCTGATGCAAACTATTACTGCTGCTATTAGAATGCACAATTTAAAAAATTCCTCTGGGAAGAGAGGTCAATTAACCCTCTACAAGCCATTGCATTGATGGCAGAATACAAGTGATCTGGGTTTGGTAGAAAAATCTGCACATTATTTTTCACTGTCTTCTTCTTAATCTTCTAGGAAGTTCCTCTGATTTCTTTGCAAATGTCCTGAGTTTAAGACTCGTGGAGACTAGAAATCAGACCAGATTTTATGTCTATAAATTTCCTATGCTATTATGAATGGTTCCAGAAAATGAAAAAAAAAAATAAAATAAAAGCACTGATAATTAATACTTCTGTTAATAGACCAAAGCTTAAATCCCAGACCAAAGTTGGTGGAAAATAGGTCATGTCTACTCCAGTGACTTTGTAGTAGTCCCTTTGATTAATTATACAGTTGTATTCACTGGTGTTTGCACTGAATATTGTGCAAATACAGATATACTGTCAGAGGATGGATGGGAACAGTGGAAGGAACAGCTACCACATCTCTTTCTGGGAAGAAACCTGGAAAAAAACGAAGAGCTGTTTCTGGCTCCTCAGCTTCCACCAGCCACTTGAGGAAGGTCAGGCTTTCTGGGTTGTGGATGTTATGTTGCTTACCTGGGTTAAGGTAAGCAACTCTGCATATAAATGACATAAGAACAAGTGTTTTGATTAGTCTAGACAGCTCTGTATCCACAGATTTGCCATAAGGAATATCACACTGATTTATTGTCTAAGCACTTTTGGTTAAGGAGGGAATCAGGATAGTTTCAAGTAAATGAAAAGACTCATAGTTGCTTAAATCTTGGGTACTGATTCTTATGATGGTGATTCTGTAGTCAGACTGTAGAAGGACCCAAACTGTTGTGCTGGGCACAGTGCAAGCATCAAGGCTTTTCTTGTCCAGAACAGCTTTCAAACAGGGAGCTTAGGAATACTGATCTCATGTGAAAATTATTTGCTTATGGCTACATGTAAAAAGTCTTTGAACTCTAGTATTTTTACTAGAACTGCTCAAGGGAAGACTAGTGGAACAATTAATAGCCCATATAGGATGATTCTGTAGAGACGAATGTTTTGGAGCAACAGGCTTTTACCAATTGCACGTAACACTTTCTTCCAGAGAAATGGACACATGAAAATGCTTTTAAGAGATTAACAGATGTTATAAAAGTTATGTGCTGCTGCACTTTTAACTAAAGACTTCACAACCTCCACTTGGAATCCCGACCACATACAGCAGCTTATTCTTTCGATGTATAGAATAGATGTAGGGCTCTATGGATTTCTTCATGGCGTGATGGGAACTGAATGTTTTACAAAATGCAGTGGGACTACAAGGCTTTTCTGATAGTTGTTAGATTTAACAGGTGGACTGTGTCTATCTTACATAGCTGGTTGCTTTTGGGGATGGGAGTGAAGCAGGCTTTGGGATTCTTGTGATTGGATTAAGAACACTTTAGCAATATTTTCAGCCTTAAGAAGTGTTCTAGGATTACTCTTTCTTTAGCCCATCTGTCTGCAGTGTACTTTTTCTATTCCACAGAAAATAACTCAGCTGTCTCCTCACCACAGTCCTTGCTGGTCAATGACTGCATGTTTGATTGCAGTAAATTTCTGCCTGTTTCCTTATTTATCGATAGACGTAAGATTTTAGAAGGTGTCAAGAAAACTGGCTGTATTTCGATAGCTTCCACAAGGAGTGTTGCAGCAGTATCTCTGCCCTCTTCAGTATTACATACGATAATGCAACTTTTCCTTCCGAGCGCTCTCCTGCGCTTGTCCAGCCCCGAGTAGGGGAGAAAGGATGTCACCAGACAGTTACTACAGGGGTGGCTGCCAGCCAAAGTGCAAGACCTTGTGGGAGGAGTGGGACTGGGACTGGAAGAAATGCCCAAGCTGCACGTGAAGCCCAGGTGTGAACGTTTTCTTTCGGGGACGCACAGACAGGGGGGTCCTCCCTGGCCTTTGTGGCCATCTCCTTATTGCCACAGCGGAGGGGCGCCTAACCATGGCTTGTACGGGAGAGGACCGGACCGGCGGAGGGAGAGGGCTGAGCCGGACACCCTGCCCACGGGGTCTGGGAAGAGGAGCAGCCCGCGGCCCCGCCATGCTCATAGGAAGAACAATGTCGGGGTAGGGCTCTCCGCAAGGTCATTCCCCGTGCCCTCGCCCTCCCGGCAGGACAGCTCCGACCCGCCGTCGGGTTACACCGCCCACATCTTACCGCGGCGGCGGCCGTCTCGCGAGGCGCCGTGCCCGCGCCGCGATGGCAGCGCCTGCCCGGCATCCGCGCCTGCCCGGCATCCGCGCCGCCGGCGAAGGAGCCGCTCTCCCGGCGGCCGCCCGGGGCGGCCCCGGCCCGGCCGCCTTTGTTCGCCGGGGCGCGCACGTGCGGCGGCCGCGCAGCCCCGCGCGGTGGCCGCGGGCGGGCGCGTGCGGGGCGGCGAGCGCCGGGCCCGGCCTGGCCCTTTAAAGCCGCGGTGGCGGCGCGGCCCGGCCGGTGCGGGACACGTGAGGCGGCGGCGCGCTCTGCCGCCGCTGCCCCGGCTGCCGTGCTGCTCGTGTTTTATCTGGCCGACCGCCAGCCCCCCATCGCCGGGTTTTCGCTCTGCCTCCTCCTCTC
>VZDJ01004378.1:15741644-15773661 GCA_008694505.1 Cyanoderma ruficeps
TTTTTTTAGCTTTAAGAGCTTGTGTTTGGTTATAGTAAACTGGCCTTGGGGCATCTGAAAACAAACTGTGCTTGTTAGGAAATTAGCAATGTTAAACTTGACAACGCATACAGAATATTGCAAAACTAACTGAACAGCTAATAATGTGGCAATTACTCTAATTTTGGGTAATATCCATTTTTCTTCTCTTAAAGCCGGCATATCATACATGCCTATGTTTTTATAAACTAGACACAAGAAATAAACTGTGTTTTATAGAAGACAAAAGTATTTCTCAATTGTTTAATTTTCACAAACAAGAGGAACAAAATGTGTTACCAGATAGAGAAGAAGAGGTAGAGACAAAAAACTCCTGATCACCTGCCACTTAAGTCCCAACAGTTAGGTTGTCATTATGCAGTCTACATCTTCAAATAAGTTATTCTGTCATTCATTTAAAATATTTGAAAAAAAATAGCAAAATGTAAATTGAGTTTTACTATTTTTTCAGGAAGGTCCTAGTAGGGAACCTTCCTTTTTAATTTCCTGGGTGTTCTGTGGTTGAATTTTGTTTGTTTGTTGAGCTGTGTTCCCAGTCCATCACATTTCCCTTTCTAGGTCTTGCTTTTTTTTTTTTTTTTTTTTTTTTCCCCCCCCNACAAAAATACTGTAATACTATATAGGCATAAACACTTTCCTGTTTGAGAGCAGGAAACACACTTGAGAAAAAGGAGTGGTGGCTACTATATGGTTGTCTTTAAAGGAATTGTCAAGGGATATCAATATACAATGGTAAAAATTCTTTAATAAAATTTACCTTCAGCTAAAACACGTTGAGTTTTGTTGTAGTTGTTGGTGTAGTGAGTTTCACTGAAAATGCCTACAGAACTTGATGCATCATCCTCTGAAAACTGGAGCTTGTGATCCTGTGTGTGACTACACTTGCTACTGTCACTATGTTACGTGGTCAGGTTTGGTATGTAGAAAGGCACGCCCCTGGGTTAAGCAGTCCAAAGGTAAAAGAAAAAAAAACCAACAAAAAACCCCCAAACCAGAAAAGTGCATGTGATCAGGACTCTGCCCTGAATTGGTTCACAAAAATCTAGTTGGCTTCTCCATGCTTCATTCATTTCCACCAACACCAGTCATCGCAAGCTTAAAGGGAAAACAAGATATAATTTATCAAGTGATTGTAGCATGGTTATTGCACTGAAAAAATAAGAGACCTCAAAATCAAATGTTTTGATCAAGATAGGAAAAGCAGAAGACTTTTGTTTAGTATTAGAATGGATAAAGCAGGACACGGAAAGTGTGATTTTTTTTTTTTTTTTTTTTTTNTCAATGCCTAAGGGTTTTTTTTAAAGTATTTTTTGACTAAATAACTGTGTGTGGGTATTTTTTTGAGATGGTCACATTTCTGGGCAAGGTCTTTTGACTCTGTTTGATTGCAGTGGTCTTCCTCCTGAGAACTATCACTTATTTTACCCGACTTACAACTCTGACACATTTTGTCTGAGATCTCCAGCAGATCATTTTGCAAAGTGGAGTTCTTCAAATTTGGATTCTGTTGTATTTGAGGCCTTCCTTGACAATACATAGATGCCCAAAGAGCACTTTATAGCCATTCAATTATTTATATTTGTCTTGCCTTGTTAATTGCTTTCAGTAGTACAGCCTTGGTTTCTGTCCGGGTACAGTGCAGTTTTGCAATAAAGAGTCAGAGATCATGGGCACTCAAGTCCTAGAGTTGCTGAGAGAAGCTGTTTGGAAGCAGGGTTTGATGGCCCTGTGGTACAGGGCTTAAGTGGATTGGGAATCTTCCTGGGGACTGTTAGCTCGCTTCCAGATAGCAGTGACTGAAATGGTGTTTTTTCTTACTGGTGATAAATAAAAGCCATTTCCCATATAGATCGTGCTTCTAAATGTCAGTAAATTTAGTTCTGTTCCTCAAATGTGACATTGCACAAATGGTATATTTTAGTATTGTTTATAAGAAATTTCATATTTTTAATGAAATGTGCTTTGTGTTTGATGACATACCTGACCCCTTTTTAAATTTGGTGATTTCATGTCTTAGCTGTGAAAAGCAAGATCACGCCTCACAGCATAGAAGCACCAAATGTTAAAAAAACATTAAAACCCCCTGACCAAACCCACCTCTGGGTGGCCTGGTGCTCTGTCAGGATTTGCCCCTGGCTTCAGAGGCAACGCTTCAATTAAAGACAAAAGCCAACAAACCAGAGTGTTTGTGATGATGCAAAAACCTATTCAGAGGAAAGGCAATGTTTTAGCTGTTTCATGGAGAAACAATGTATTATATCTCTGATACACAGTAAAACATTTCTTTAAGGCGTTTATTAAAAAAAAGTCTTACACTGCTGGAGAAAATACAGGCTGAAAAAAGAGGGAAGGAGGTGGAATATTTTCCTAAACTTCATGTATTTATCATTACCACCATGCTGCTACTACTCCTTTTGTTTGTTCTAGAAGTGTTTTGTCTTTCTCTACTCTTGAAAAGGAGATTAGAACTTCCACTTTGGAGGTTCTTGTCATTCATTTTCTGCAGTTTAATCTCTGAAAACCTTGCTATTTATTTACAGAATCTCTCTGTATCAAAACATCACCTCTGGCATGCCTGGCTGTTTGCTCAGCTCACCTCTGGGAAAGATTTGGTTTTGATAAGAACTATGGAAATGTTTTTCTTCTAACATGAGGTGGAAGTCATATACGGTAGGGATATAGTGCCTTTCAATCTGGAAGGTCCCCAAGCACTTGAGAAACCATTAGAGAAACTAGCCAGCAGGAACACCAGCCATTTCTGACATAGACCTTTGGTGGTGGTAGAGCTCATCACTGCTCATGGGAAGCAGCCACACTTTGTGACAGTTTATGGTAGGAAGCAAAGTTTAGTTATTCAGAGAAATCCCTCATGTTCATTATAATTTGTAGTTAAAATTTGCATCAGGTTCGGACAGACTCTTAATTATTAGACCAAAGTAGGTTTTGCTTTCAAAAAGTTAATTATTTTTAATGGAGTTTTGGGAAAGGATCTTTCCTTCATATGCAGTAATTCACAGAAGAAAGTAAATAGCCTTAGCGCTCTGATAACATGTCAAATGTTGATTTTTAAAGACCAGTTATAACTGGTATTTTCTTTTTAAGATTTATGCCCAGTGTTTCATGAAGTAAATGTAAAATCAGGGGGCTACAGTTTATCAACGCTAAACCATATCTGTTTTTTTGTGTCCTTCATGTTACAAGGTATAAAGAAATTGAATGCTTAAAGGAAACAAAACTCTGAAATAGACAGCTGTAGGATATAGCAAATGCACTTTAACACGTATTCTCTTAAGAGGGTTTCACCTTACATGTAACACCGGTATAAACGATTAAAGCTCAAGTTTACTCTTTTAACAAGTCTGAGTGATAATTTTGCCCTTTAGGAGTGTGAATTTTATTTTTCACAGCTTTCTTATTGCAAGGTATTTATTTCAAAGTAATTGCATTTAACTCTCGGGGCAGGTTTTTTTGTAGAGATTCCTCCACTAGTTCCTCAGCTCAAGTTCACTTTTAGAGAGATCAGATTTACACAGCATTAGGTTACCATATATGTTACAGTGATTGACCAGCAAGTGATTTATTTAATGGCACAATTGATTTCTAAGGGCAAATCAAATACACATACAGTTAACTAGGGGAAAAAAAAACCCCTAAAGCAACAGAATTCATGTGTACTAAAAGTCTTAATTCTTGGGGGCTTTGTATCTGGCAAGTCCTGCCCTGACTACAGGTGGTGGCAAAATCCTGAGTGGAACAGGATTATTTACCTGGTGAAGTGTATGGATGGGCATAGCCTAGCTAGAGAGAATAACGTGATTTTTTTCATTTTAAACTCTGTAAGTTTTTTAGTGTACTGCATAAGTACTATTACTAGTAGTAGTATTCACAATGTCACGCAGTGGAAATAGTGGAAGAGCCTATAAAAGGACCCATATTTCCTTTAAGCTGAGCTCCAGGAGCAACTGCTGGGCTTACATAAATATAGCTGTCACTTTTAGGGCCTCTTCCACATTGTTTCCTTAAACCTGGAAAGGGAAGGTGTGTTTTGGGCCATAAAAGGTTTACTTACAGCTTAAGGAGGTGCTTTTGCCTGGAAAACTTCATGTGAAAAGTTGAGAAATTGTTTCCCGATAAGAACACAGACGTGTTCATGATGGTAGTCTGTCCTAATTAATTTCACGCATGAACATAATGAGACTAAAAAAGGAATTGTAGCTGTTGTAAACTGCTTTGATCAAACTTGAAACAGGCTATATTTTTAATTTAGTATCTTTAAGGACTTTTTGATGGCCTGTGAAAGACTAGATTTGATGTTATTGGA
This sequence comes from Cyanoderma ruficeps, assembly GCA_008694505.1. Lineage (NCBI taxonomy): Eukaryota > Metazoa > Chordata > Aves > Passeriformes > Timaliidae > Cyanoderma > Cyanoderma ruficeps. The sequence continues at coordinate 15,746,005 of VZDJ01004378.1, forward strand.
GGGTCTCAGGTTTCCCAATTGCCCTGTGTCTGCACCCGCAGCCTGCATGTCAGATGGCTGGCCAGGGCACCCCAGGCTTTGCTGAGGGCCCTGAGTAGCTGGGGTTGTGTGGGCACACTCCTCCATGCCCCTGGACACAGTCTGGGTCAGGGCTGGGGGCACCCTTGGGTGCAGGTGAGCACTGGCAGGCCACAATGGCTAGGAAATGTCAGAAAAAAGCAGCATAATCATATTCTACCAGAAACCACACAGGTTAGCTAGGGGGCCTAGTGCCACCCAAGAGGTATAATTGTAGCTAATGTTACAGGAAAGGGGTTCCTAGTTACTGAGGCTGTTAAGTAATGCTGAGGTATAAAATATGTTGTGTTTCTTTTACAGAAAGCAGAAGCCACTGGTGAAAAGCGACCTAGAGGCCGGCCCAGAAAATGGGTAGGTTTCACTTCCAGATTTATTTGCTGTGTTATAAAGCATGTTATAAAGTTCATTCCTTTAGAGAGCAGTAATTTCATTTGTAAAAAAAAAGCATATATCTTCTGTGTCTCTTTGTTCTGGTGGATTGACTAAAGGGTTAAGAGAGCAAAGAAGTTGGTCACAGCTTCCTACCTTTAGACTCTGGTAGTTTGCTCAAGACACTTTGCAACTGAATGTTTGCTTCGAGTGAATATTTATGCGTATCTTATCAGCATGAAAAGAGCCTCTACTCTTCCTTCAAAAGAGGGTAACAATGAGATAACTTGTTCAGTAACTCAGTAACAAAGGTTAAAGGGGCAATATCAGACATCAGAGGGTGATAAGACTCTGATGCAGGGTGCACAAGATAAAGTTTAAAAACCAAAATGCTTTTGTTCTGCATTGCCTGGAAACATGCATATTTTCCTTAAATCCAGTGAGAAAGAGCACAGATGAACAGCAGGGTACTTGCACTTAGGACTTACTTTTTCCATTCACAGTCATTTTCGTGCCTCATATATTTGTAGTGACTCGTAATACATTTCATTAAAAGTTTCCGCTTTTCCTGACCCCATTTAGTCTTTAGATGTGTCTATCAGATGTGTGTTTTTATTCTTCGGCTATGGAAGCATTTCAGTCTTAGGTGCTTGAAATTTTGTGTTCTCCCTGACATTTACAGCTAATGAGGGTAACATACCTCTCATCTGCATGTTTTTTCACTTGTGCATGGGCTTTCATATGGAGTGTCACTGGGAAAATGGGATTAAGTATTAGAAGATATAAAGGTATGGCTATGTGCTTCATCATAAGTTAACCTTTCTGATTTCCCTTTTCTAGCTCCCTTTCCCTGCTCAACATTTTACTTTAAACTTCTTTTTCAAATCCACCACCACCATCTCAATTTCAACTGCTTATTTCACTCTGTATTCTCTTTCCTCTTGTCGGTCCTGTCATTTTCCTCTCCATTTTGTTCAGTTCTTTTGCATACCTGTTAAAAGAGTTGTAAAAGCATAAGCTTGCAAAAGCTCAAAGAGCACCAGAAGGCAGTGAAAACTACAGCTAAGGTTCTCCAGAGTATCAGCCACTAAACCGGGAAAGCTGCCTTTAGCAGTCACCTTAAGAGCTCGTTCTATTGCATTTTCCAGTAAAGGTACCACAGGATATTTCTTTGGAAAAAACAGACCACTACATCCTAGATGAGTGGTTTATACCTGTAGTTTTTAGGTCAGGCACTTTTCAGGTACCTGAGGAAGCTCACTGGCATTAAAAAAAGGTGGCTTTTTGAAACACATCTCTGCTGGTGATCTCGTAAGCAGCTTGGGGAAGGCAAATGCCAAGTGCAGTAGAACGTGGGTCAGTTTCTGTCTGCCTCCTCTCATCTGGCTTGAACCTTGTTTATCTGGACACTGAGTGTGGCTTGCTTGATCCTCACCTTGCAATCCCTGGGAAACAGCAAAAACGTGTGGTTTATGAGAGTAATTAATTTATAACAGTCAAGTCAGGTGAATAGGGAGGGTTGAAACGTTCGGGGAAAAGGGAAAAAGCAGCAGCCTGAAATGTTGAGAAGATTTTCTCTTCCAAGTACAGTCTGAAATTAAGTTGAGTTTTCAGTGAAAAGGGCTCATACAGCACTTCTGGCATCTTGTAGGCCAGCATGCGTCCCTTCTATGTTTGTATTTTTATGGGGAAGAAAGAATAGGCAGTATCAGTGGAGCACTCAGTATGGAATGGGCTATTTGTCAGGTCAAGAATCTGATTTTCAGAAATGGGAATTACTGAAATGGGTTGTATGCATTACTTTATTATGAGACCAATACTTTCACTCTTTTTTTTTTTAATTAATGCATATTTTGAAACTCAGTATTACTTTGCTGTTGTACCTGTTGAAAGTGTAGTCTTTTTATTTTCTTATTACGATGATGTGATTGCTTCTTGTAATTTTCAGAGATAATGCTCCAGTCTGCAGCTTGCATTGAGATAATTCTTCAGACCATGAGACTTAAATATGCCATTTTCTGCCCTTCTCTTTTTTCTCTCTTTCCAGTTTAAATGAAGTTCACAGGTTCCTTCTAGCTTGTTGAAATCAGGGCAGGAGTCTGCCTGAAAGCAGATGGTACAGCATCATCTTTTCTTTTTAGATCTCCAGCATATAGTCAGAAATTGTCCCTTTTTATCACCCATATCTCAGTTTAATCCTCAATGATTATATTCTTCCTAAATCCAATTTATTTATATGTCAAGCCTAAATGATGATGGTTTAGTATCTGTGCAAGTGAGGAGTGTGTAGGGTTTTTTCCTTGGAGACTGCAGAATTCTACATTTTTGTAAGTTTGTAACCCTTTTTTTGGGAGTCTAGAGGTTCTGTGTCATATGTTGTTCATCAAATTGTAAAATATTATTTCTGCTGTTTCCTTCAATATGCTCATGCAGAGACATACAAGCAAACAGACCTCTGTAAAATTCCGGTAGCTGGTCTTTTCTGCTGGTTCAAATTAAGTATTTAATGTTTGTTACTCACAGTGTATTTATTCATATATTATTTTTTAGAAGAGAAGTAAATCTTTTTTGACTAGTATAAAACTGAGAGGGGGAGGGAGAGCCCAAGTGGAGAGGGCAAGAAGCCCAGTTTATCACAAGCATATGAGACATCAGATGATCTTTTTAATGCAATAATGTGTACTTTGCAAAGTTGTCAAGGGAAAGAAGACCTTTGTCAATAGAATAGATGGTGAAGATTAAACAAAATCTTACAAAAATAAAATATTCAGCTACCTAGAAAAGCTTTCTAAATATGGAGAGCTAACTGAATGAAAGTCCTGAAGATAAAAAGGTCAAGCAGGTGGGAAATGAACATTGAAATCAGAAGCACGGTGCTTGCTGTTGTAAAACTCACCTTCACTGTAGGTTGCTGCATGCCTGTGGAACACATTGAAAGCTGTGAGTCTATTACCTGTTAACCCTCTTCATGGGGACCTCAGTACTCCTTAATTTTAGAGGTTTTATTGCACAGACATATTCTAAGCTCCTCGGATGCATCTGCATTAGTTTGTGAGGTCAAATCATGAGTAGGCTTTGGAAATGCATCTACTAATTTTCCCCACTTACTGTATGCATTGTATAGCAGTCCCAGAGCTCATTGGTTGGACTCCTTTCAAATGAAACCAAATTGGAAGATGTGCTGCAGAAGTGCAGTCTGGTAGACATTCAACCCACAGGACTAGGCTAGAGTGAAATAAAAACCTTTTGAAAGGTGCGTGGTTTGGACCTTAGGTCCTCAGCACCATCCTGTGGTCCATATTGTAGACATAGCCTTTGATGCTTAAAAAAAGGCTATGAGGCAACCTGGTTTTTATTAGCAGAATTATTTTATGTAGCACAGGCATAAAGTCAAATTCGCATTCACAGTGTGGGTCAGTGAATGGTTTGTCATTAACTTCATCAGGGCCACGTGTTTGCCATTGAGGCCTGATGCTGCTGCTCATGGACTCAGCAACCGTTTTGCTCATGGCTTCATATAGCCCTTTGTAAAGAGCTATCAAAGGTTTTTTGTTTTGTTTTATTTATTTAATTTGTGTATGCCTGTAATTTGACCGAAAGGAAGGGACTGAAGGTTTATGAGTAGTGCAGAGGACTAAGTAATCAGTTGTTTTGCTGTTTGTTCCAAAGAACTGCCTTGAAAAGCCCTCGAAATTCCATAGTCCTCTAGTGCTCTCAGGCGTCAGTTTAATGGAGGAATCTGAAATCCAGTTTTGAAGTTGATGCTGAAATGGGTATTTATTATTTCCATTGTTTTTGTTGAGTCTTTAGGTAGAATTTTTTTTGCATTTCAAATAGTTTGACTTGAACCACAGACTCTATGCATGGCATGGCAGAGTTGTTCCAGGGAACAGTCTTCTTGAGCAGGACTTTGGTGAGGAGAAGAGATGGCTGATGCCATGCCACATAGCTGTATTAAAAGATGGATAGATGCAATTCTAAAATTTGCATGCTTGTAACAGCAGAAGATAGTCGGTGATCTTCTCACCAGGGACATGAAGGATGCATGTGAAGCATCTGCTTGCTCATCTCATCACTGAAGCCTAAGTAAGAACTGTAACTTGTTCAGAAAACTTGGAACAATTTTGTTTTCTGCTAGACTGTACAGAGAGAATGTTTCAGTTTGGTAGGAGATAAGAAGTAATAAGAAATTAATTTCATTAAGCAGATTTTTTTAATGGGATTTAGTCATGGTCATCTAGATAGGCTGGGAGGGTAGGGGCTGTTCAGCCTGGAGAAGGCTTCAGACAGACTGTAGAGCAGCCTCCCAGTAACCACAGAGAGCTACAAGAAATACGGAGATAGACTTTTTCCAAGGACCTGTGGTAATAGGACAAGGGGAAATGGCTTTAAACTGGAAGAGAGTGGTTTAGATTAGATATTAAGAGGAAATTGCATACTGTGGGGGTGGTGAAACACTGGAACAGTGTTCAGAGAAATTGTGAATCTCCCATCCCTGGGAGTGCTCAAGGCCAAGGTGGATGAGCTTTGAGCAACCAGGTCTAGTGAAAGGTGTCTTAGTCCATGGCAGGGTGTTGGAACTAGGTGATCTTCCAGGTCCCTTCCAACCCAAACCATTTGATGACTATGTGATTGATGATTATAGTACTTTTTTAGTGAGGGCAGAGTTTCACTTTATACAGAATGGCAGTTTAAGCAGTGCCAAACCATATTTTAAAAAAAAATACAAAAATGCTTTTTTGTAATAACTTTTTCTTCAGATTATTTTGCAGTACAATTCTGACATAGCTGAGATACAAAACCTTAAACATGGAGTTGGTGGGATGTTTCTATGCCAGCAGTTTTGTGTCAGGGCAAGGACTCTTAGTGCTCATTAAGATTTTGAAAATGAGGTTTTTAATTTTGAAGAAATACATACCAAGAAAATCCCATTGCCTCAGAGGACCCATCAATGTTTTGAGGCTATCTCTTGCCCACATTAACTCAGTTGGTCAGAGCATGATGTTAGTAACACCAAGGTTGTGGGTTCAGTGCCCATACAGATACTCAAGTGTTAGATCTCTTGATCCCTGTGGGTCCCTTCCAACCCAAAATATCCTGTGAATATATCAGCTCTGAGTCTTTCCCCACCTAAGTCAAGTTTCTGCCTGGTAGTGACGTACTCTGTGATGTGAAGTCATTTAACTAATTTTCCTTCTTATGTAGGCAGCCTTTTTTGTCTCATATGAAGTCATGGTCTAAGCAATGCTTAAATTCATGCAGGCTTATTCACTGGGAGTTAGAGACAAAGAAAAATGTTCTGAAATCATTGTCCATCCTGCTCCAAAGAAGGCTTTGTTATAGCAGTGGTGAATTCTCAGCTGGAGATATTAATCTTTTTACACTATGGAAGATAACCTAGACAATAAAATAAGACACATAATTGACTTTCAGATAGCAAAAGGTTAGTGTGAGACTTTCCTCCCTTTGATGTAGTGCTCACCAGTGTACCCCTAAGCTAGGCTAGAGAACACGTGTTTGTTTAAATTAAGTACTACCAGGTCCATTTGGAGCAAGCTGTGGCTGAGGTAAAATTTAAGTCATGTATATTGAATGATTAATGAAAAGGTACTATTTATGTAATTACAGAAGATAGCACAGATAAAAATTCAGGTTCTTGTTCTTGGAAAAATAACATAATTTCAGTTACTTTGAGTTTTACAATTTTTGACTGCTATATCTGTGATGTTACTGCTTCACGTGAAGCACATAGTGAAAATTTACGTAAGTTGGGGTTATTTTAATCTTCCAAACTGCCTTAGCTTCCTTCTGGAGGTCATAGATACTATTTTATACCTAAAATACCTTCTTTCTTGAACATGTTCTACATCTGTGTGAGCAAGAATGTCTCCTGAGAGTGTTCATTGTTTCAGTGATCTACACAGCCTGAAGGGGCTTTTATAATTATCAAAGAAGGACTATTGACCTCTCCTTTAAAATTCCTAAACTTAGGAAGTGGATGAAGGACATGTATTAAAAGCCTTAAAATCTTTATACCTATACACTTACTTCCCATTTCAGATGACCTGTAAAAGAAATCATCTCTAAAACGTGAACATTTTGACAAAAGCAGTGACTGTTGAACTTTTCTCCTTGGACTGGTAGATTTTTTTTCTTTTGCCAATTTCTTTTTTTACTTTTCAATTCAACATTCTGGGAAAGCAAAAAAATCATCTTATATGCTTGTACCAAGTGCATTAAAAAAAAAAATCATTAAAACTTAAAACAAAACTGGGTTTTGTCTCCCCAGTGTTCAGAGAGGTGCATGTCTTCATTTTTTTAGACATTTGTGTAAGCAAATAGTGTCCTTCTTTGGAATTTCAGAGTCCCGTTCTTTGTTGATATAAAGGGATGTGGCAGCACTTACTTGAAGTAGACCACAGCATAACATTTAGCCATAATATTTGTTTCTTAAAATCCATTTATATTAGCAAAAGGATATTTAACTCATTCTCCAATTCACTTGCACTTCTGTTAAGGTATATTAAAAGATATCATCTTAGTAAAAAAAATACTTTGACTACATCTGACATTTCAGACTCCTTAAAGGAAAGTCTTTCACCATGTTTGAGGTCCAAAGAGAAAATTTTATCAGGTAAAAAAATGCACCAAGTAAAATTATAGCATCTCTAGTGAAAGGCAAACTGAAATTCCTAACAATTTCCTTTTTATGATCTCAGATAACAGGTGTTCAAGAACTTTAAAAATCAGTTTTCTGTTTGGCTGTGTACTTTGGTTTTATAAGCCTCACTGCCCGTTTTACGTACGAGGAAACTGAGCATGGAGGTTGTTTGCGGCAACATCAAGAGGCATTTTATGCCTGCAGTGTTGGAATTCTTAACGTTTTTTACTAGCACAGTTATTAGCAATTGTGCATCCAAATACCTGACAGAGAAAATGCATCAGGTAAAGATAAGTACAGGCACTCATTTTTGCTCCTACAATTCCGTTTTCACCATTGAAAATGTTATGAATGCAGAAAGAGGAGCTGGGGCTCACCTCCATTGAAAGTGTACTCCACAAGGTTAATTGCCTTGCCCAAGGAAATCTGTAGGAGAGCCAGGAATAGAACTCGGATTTCCTGGCAGCCTGCCCTGTGCCTTCAGCTCAAGGCCATCCTCCTCCACTAAAGCTTGCTTGAGAGCACATTGGATGAGGCAGGGAGGGAAACACACTTTTCAATCCTTTATTTTACACCAGTAGATTTTTTTACCAGTTTCTGTAAATTCAAGTGTGTCTATTTCAGTATCTCTGATATATGTCTAGCTGGTGGGCAATGAGGAGTAGGAATAAGATATTTAAAAAGTCTATATATCGTCCCTGCAGATATTTAAAAGACATGTAGATGTGGTCCTTAGGGACATGGTCTAGTGGTGGAGTTGGCAGTGCTGGGTTAATGGTTGAACTTGATCTTAGAATTCTTTTCCAGCTTAAATCATTCTGTGATTATGTGATTCCATATACAGGATAGAATTAAGAGATCCAGGACCAGAAGTCTTTTAAACCAATCCCATATACAAGCCTGAAGGATATTTGATGCATAATGATGATGTGTCTTCATCTTTGTACTTTGATTACATACAAGTCCAAAACTGATTAATGAAATGACAGACATAGCCACAAAAACAAGGTGCCTGGTTCCTTGAATATTGGGAATATGGTTACTCTCCTTCTGAGCATTAGCCAGTCTGAGTCATTGCTGTGGGAGAGGGCCATTCCGAGCCACCTCATCTATTTCCATTCCCTGTCCACTTGAAAGGTAGTTCTGCAGAAGGAATGAAACCCCATGTTTTAATGTGTGATTCAGAAGAGAAGATTCAGAGTCAAGACCCCTAGGCTTTCTTAACATTTCTGACTAATTGTGTCACTCCTTTAACATAATATAATTTGATTTAATTCTGGTTTATACTGCAAGTCTCCATAGTACAATAGCCGTACAGGAAGATGTCACATTTTTTCTCTGCAAGAAAAGGCCATCTTATAAATGGCACTCAGTCCGTGTAGGTGAATTTACTCCTGTCAGTTAAGAGTTGCTATAATAACTAAAGGCAAATAATACTTTTGGCTTTGTTCTGCATTCTGTACAGACCCAAGCAGGCAATGTGAATGCCAAAGGAATGCAGGGTTGATCCTCTTGTGGAAGAGTTTGGGGGAGACTGATACTGTGGTAATTAATATCTGGAGAGAGTACTTTCAGGTGTTTGAATGAAAGTCATTATATTCTTCAAGTGCAAGTATTGTTATTTCCTCTTCCTTAATTCTGAGTCTAAGCCTCACTTCAAATTACAGTTCAGTGTTACATTTTAGGTATGAGGCTAGATTTTCAGCAAGAAAGTGGGCTTCCTCCATTAAAGAGCTGCAAATATCCTCACCAGGAATCATCTTCTAATTCTGTAGCACACAACACTTAATGAAGAAAAATACTTTCCTTTTGCCTCTGCTGTTTTGAATTTCTTTTGTACTAGTTTCCATTTAAAATATAAATGGACCATAGTTTACACTAGCGTGTACAAGTCCCTAAGTCATCAGACTGCAAAGGAAAACCAGGAAAATAAAAGTAGAGGGACAAGACTCTGGCATTTGAAAATTGTGACTTCACAAGCTGTATTGCTTAACTAGTCAGATTGGGATATGCAATTTAATGATGTAAAGATGCAGCAGTGACACTGCTGGTAGAAGAGGAAGAACTCTTTTCAGGTCCAAGACAATACAGATATTTTCTGTAGATAGATTTTCTGTAGATATTTTCTACAGATATTTTCTTGAGGGAACCCTGAAATGGGAAACATGGAGCCCTGGGAAGATGACAGTCTGAATGAAAAAGCCCTATGTTGAGAAGTCTGTAATTGTGGAGTGGAGGCTGATAATGCTGACCACACTGTTTTGCATTCCTCTGTTGCTCTCTGTTCAGAATGGTCCTGGTTGTACAGAAGATGCTAATTAGCCTTGTTGTTACTGTAGTACTGTACTGTTGATGGGATATGATTTCCTTCTTTGCAATACAGTGAGACAAGGAGGCTACTTGTTGGTTGTTTTGATGTTGCAGAGCTTTCATTTCAGAAAGGAAATCTTGCTTGTGCACGAGGGCAGCCACCAGCCACCCTGTGCTGATGGGAGGGGCAAGTGGATTTATCTCTCAACGTAGGCATCAAACGTAGGTTTCATCCTTTTTCTTTCATGGCATAGCATTGCAGGGAATCCATTGTATCCAAGCTACAGCCTGTCTCACTAGGGTTTTAGATTCTATCATCTGTTCCCTTCCAGGACAGGCTCCTAGAATATTTAAAAAGTCTATGTATTATCTCTGGAGATACTTAAAAGACATATAGATGTGGTCCTTAGAGATACAGTTTAGTGATGGACTTGGCAGTGCTGGATTTATGGCTGGACTTCATGATCTTAGAAGTCTTTTCCATCTTAAATGTTGAAAACTGGCCTTAATTAGTACTCAAAAACTGTGTAGCTTCTTCTCTGCATGGGATTTCAGCCTCAAGAAAAGAGCTGGAGAATGCTTCTTGTCCAGGAAAACACAGGAGCTTGTAATTGGGACACATAAAGGAAGTGTGGATTTAAATTTTCATCACAATTTACTAGTAGATCAACCCCCTGTGAACAGTCTTGCTCAGAGATGCTGATGTCCAGGCTGGACCTGAGCCCTGTGAACGTGCTACGCTCTGTCCTGGTAATTCATAGCTCTGAAGCTTCTCCAGGGATGGAGCTAGATTTTGGATGGCTGTTGGCTGAAACTTGAAATGGAGTGGAGCTTTAGTGGGGAGGTAAGGCTAGCTGTCCTTAGATTATCAATTTTGAGCATGTTCAGCTAATTAAACTGAGAGGACTGAAGGTTAGTAGGAAAACACTAGGCAACTGAGGAACTTCCAGAGATAGCTGTAGAAAATAGGTGGATCAAAGCCCACTCTAGTGAAATCTCCAAATACATAAGATGTTACTTGTGTGTTTTATAGCATGGATATAGCTAGAATTTTGCTGGCAACAGCTTGCTGCAATCTATTTGCATGTGATTTTAATTCCTTCTCTTGCCAGTTTAAATTGTATTCCCTATTATCATTGCAGGTATTGCAGAGTTTCAGGGGTTTTTTTGGCAGCTCAGTTATATATCTTTATGAGTGCTATTTCCATAGCAGTTCTAGGAGACTAGTAATGAATAATGTATGCCTTTATTCTGCTTTTTCTTTTCACTTCTTTAAAATAAACTCTCTATTTTCAGTTTGTTTTATTCTACTCTGTCAATCCTGTCAACTCTTGGACTGTGGAACTTCAGGGTTGACTTTGGTGCTACTTTTGATGATTTAAATAATAGTACTGATAAACTAAATTTTATTGTATATCTGTATTGTTGCCAATGGGAATGGCGCCTGGTCCACAGGGGTTGGTTTGCTTTGATTAAAAGTCATTTGCCAATGGTGACAGTTTCCATTTTGGAGACTCAAAGATAATGAGTTCATTGGCACAATTTAGGGTTTTTACATCCTGGCTGTTCTGAGTAACTGCTGAGAGCTTTAAAGCAGGCAGACTGGTAGTTTCTGTGTGGAATGGAATTCATGACTTTACCTAATACATTACCCAAATCCATTTTGACTGTTATCGATTATTCTAATAGGAATTGGAGCCTTTTACGAGATGCAGTAGAAACATATACGTGAGCTTCACTGTTACGGTCTTGTCAAAATTGCATTGTGTTAACATATTCTTGGGGGTTTCCTTAGTATTCACAGGGAACCCATTCAGGCTCTGGCTGCTTCTCCTGATTTGTTTCCTGTTAATGATGCTAAATGCCTTGAGAAATCTGCTTGGGGACCCTCCTTCCATGTTCAACTGTTTGTTTGGGTTTTGAAAAAAACATCTCACACAATTGACCAACTATATACAGTGCTTGGATCAAAATATTGAATATGTAGAGGAGCCAAGGTGCCCTCTGACATGGCACACACTGTTGCATTCATTAATGTTCATTCACATTCACAAAATATTTGGAGGCATCAGAGGTGTATGAAGTTTTCGAGGTACTTCTGCAAACTTCCTGTTCAAGTCAAGAATGACCAGTCAAGCAGTTGTTTCATCAAGCTTTATACGTAAGTCTCATTGAGATAGGTAGGCTGACAAATGGTCTACCAGTGACACATGATGCCCCTGGTCTCGTAGATTGAATAAGTCTCATTGAGATAGGTAGGCTGACAAATGGTCTACCAGTGACACATGATGTCCCTGGTCTCGTAGATTGAATATAGAGCCAGGAGATGCATGATAAAATATGAGGTATGTTGAAGTCAATGGCCAAACTCCTAATGAAATCACTTGTCTGGATTCCAGCCCTTCTCCCTCTGCCACTAATGTGATTCGTAACTGTGATACTTGGTGACAAGCTGTATAAATTGTCTGAGTAGCCATGTTTGCACAAAGCTCAGGTAATTTGAGGAAGACCATTTATACATGTTCAACAGAAACTTTATGGTGACTCTTACATAACAAGAAGTAGTATTTGACTAAATCTGTGAATACAATAAATGTATTATTAATGTCAGCTAAGATTTGAGAAGTCACTGCATGAGTAATAGGTGGACTGGGCTTGTACTGAGATACACACAGAAGATTTTTTTTTTTTGCTTTTAATTATAAAGCAACTTGTATGCCACATAAACAGTAATACTTCTTAAAAGAATAACTTCTTTCTTCTTTTATCATTTCTGATAAAACAATTTGAATGATTTGAAAAGTGAAATATGGACAGCTCTGTACTGTAACCTTTAGCAAATTTTTAAAGATACATAAATATGTGGTTTTGAAAATTATCTTGCTTTTTCTGCATGCATAACTTTCATTGAGCTGTGGTCATAGGTAGATGCATACTGAGGGTGTATTGGTCACTGAAACAAATTCCTTTTAGGGTGAGTCTGTGTAAAGTAGTGCCTCCACTGAAGTGAATCCAGTAGCAGGACTCCAACTTACTTGGTTCAAGTCAGGATTTCTCTCTCCAAAGGCTTGTAAATAATGATATATAATTTAGAAACCTTTTCTTAGTTATGCTAACAATAAAACACCTATTATGGTTTTGAGTAAGGGAAAGAATTTGCCCTTTAATCTGCAGTATATCTTGAGGGAGAGGGTTTTGCACATTGTATTTTTTGTTTAAACTAGAACAAATCCTATACTTAAAAGACAATATCCATTGCCCAGAGCACAGCAAAGAGAAATTATGCTATAGCTGAAGTCCACACATGAACACAGAAACGTTTAAAAATTATATTCCTAATAATAATTGTGCTCCAAGCAGAAAGGTACTTTATCTCTTTCACCGCTTATTTCAGGAAATAGGTCTCAGAACTTTTGCAGGCAAACCAGATGCAACTGCTTTCCAAGAAAGATGTTGTTAATTTCCATTGTGCCAAATCACAAAAAAGGCTATTTACTGGAGAAGTTAGAGTCATCATGATCTTTTTTGCATAATTATAAATCACTGTGGTTTTCTTTGCATGGTTAAAATTTCAAATAGTAATTAAGTAATGTCCTAGAGCAAGTTTTGTGCATTGCAAAGCTCTGTACACCTTTCTTTAGATCCCTGAAGCCATTATCTTGAGTATGTAATAAATGAGAAGCAGAACTGTAGTGTTTTATTTAGCTTTCTCTTTTTTTTTTCATGTGTTAGTTTTCAGAAAAGCTTTTAGTAACCTTAAAACAAAACAAACAAACAAAAAAGTGGAGGAATTCTGTCCTTTCTTCGCACTTCCGTGAGCATTCCAGACGCTTTGCACAAGTATGGAAGCATGAGTTAACATAGCTGTATACATTCTGTGTTTGTCTTCTCTGGGTCAACATTTGAACCTATAACTTGCCTGCTCTCCTCATTCAGGGCTGCATAAATGTCATGGATAGAAACTTTGAAAAAGTTCTCATTTTCAGTAATTCAAGCAGGATCAGGCTGTTGAAAAATTGAAAAGGACATTTCTTTAATTTAAAAAGATGTGTGATGGTTTATTTGGAGGATATCTAACAAAATGAACTTCTAATCTGAGACCAACTGTGAGAATATGAGCAATATGAAAAATTGTAAGTAACCTTCGAGAAAATCCAACAGTAAAGAGCAGGAGACAGGCAAAAAGAAGGAACAAAGATCTTACTCTATAAGACCTAGAGTATTGGGGAATTGTCACTTCTGGATTCTTAGACTGAATTTGATCTCACCAGCTGTCAGCTCAGTTGTGTCCCGTGTGCTGGCATCAAAGTTTTCAGTGTAGGGTGAGTGAGTGTCTAAGTTACCCATTTCTTATTTTGCTTGCCTATCATAACCCCTCTGCTTCTTGCAGTCTAGGAAACTGAAAGGAAAAAGAATTTTTCTTCTTTCAGAAACAAAGGTGATGTGTAAAGCTTTTTTGTTTACAGCCTATGCTCTGTATATCAAGGCTCAGGGTAACTTTCTTACTACCTGGGTTAGATACAGTTTTGGAGGTTACATTCTTTTTAGATTCTGTTCCTCAGCCAGATACCTGGGGATCTCCTAGTAACTAGTTCATTATGGTTATCTTGCATTATTGGAGACAGAAGAGCCAGATCCCAGAGACAAAAGCCATGTCAGCTTGAGGAGGGGGGCAGAATCATGGGAAGTTTGAAGGCAGCCTCAAAGTCACTTCATTCCCTTCATATCCTGTCTTAAGCTGTATGTCTGATTTTGCACTTCCGGAGAGTGCAAAGACTTGGACCCACGGCTTGTGATTTAAACTGCTGCTGACATCAAGATTGGATTTGGGTGGCAACACATCAGCACCATGAATGACTTATGAATAAAACAGGAATTTTAAGGGACATTTTCATACTTGGCTCAAATGAAAAGTGGGGATATTATTTGTGCAGATGGAAATGTCCATGCCCACTGAGGTGCAGTGTTGTCTTTGCTAATCTCAGATATATTTCTGTTTGAGTGTGGATTTTCTCCTTTGCACAGTGGTTCTCCTTCTAGCCAGTCTGTCAGTGAAGTCATAATCTCACAGCTGACATCATAGTCTATAATCATGGAAAGTATTGCAATCTCACAAATACAGTCTCTGAATGATGGGAAAATGAGCTGTAAGACAGGAAGTTGCTGTTTAAACTCAAACCAATGGCAATTATCAGAAACAGAGAAAGTAATAAGACAGTTCTGTAGGGCCAAACTGATTTTTGGTGTAGTATTGCTGAAAGCACTTAAGTTACCCCAGGGAGGAACTTATCCCCTGCGTCTGGAATGACTTGATGGCGAGCATAGGGAGGAAGTGAATTTACGCTCCAGTTTAATACATTGGAAAGTTTTCCCTTGTCTGAAAGTCTTTCTTTATCTCTGAATTTCCTGGCTTTTGTGGATTTATACTAGATCTTTAATGTTATTTCAATGTATTTTTTCTGGTGTTTGATGTCTTTTGAGTTGTTTTTACAGATATGTATTTAATGAAAGAAAAAGCTGCCTTTCATTAAGGAGGTTGCAATGCTTTCATGAACACTGAATAGCTACCAAACGCAAGGTGTCTCCTTTTTTCAGATTGGTGGTTGTTACTTTCGTGGCTGAAACATTCATTTCAATAAGAAGATGCAAGTATCTCTTAAAGAACATTTTAGCACCTCTTTTCCAAGGCTAAATATTACTGAAATTTTTACTTTTTTTCCAAAGGATTGCCTCACCAGCTCTATGTGCAGAGTGTTTGTATCCTCTTAAAATTAGTGATCTGCAGTATAAATAGAACATCAATACATTGTGCTTGCCAAACCTTGACAAATAATTATTTGTAAGACACGTGGAAGAATGGAGTAAGTTACGTGTTGTACCTATATGCAAGTTTTTCATCTTTATTTAGAAGATACCAGAATTCCCTGTTCTAAGCCTGGTAGGCGGCAGAGATAATGTACAGTCAGCCCATAGGGAGCGGAGGCTTTTGAGGATGCAAGTGAATGAAGGGTGTTACTTGTGCACAAGCCAAATTCCCAACAGAAACAGAATCGGGTTCTCCCTCTCTTGCATGGTCTGAGTCCATGGCATTTTGCCCGTTGTGTCTTGGTGTAAGAGAACAAGGGGCAAGGGCCACAAGTTTTAACAAGGGGAAAAGAAGTCCACCATAGAAGGGAGTAAGCAGGGGCCATGCTCTGTAGAGAGGTTGAGGAATCTCCCTCCTTGAAGAAAGCTCAGGCCAACCTGATCTAACTTCTGATTTAGGAGTCAGCCTAGCTTTGAGTAGAGGGTTGGATGAGATAAGCACCAGGCACCTTTCAAAACAAAATTTAGATGCTTTTTACCTGTCAACGTATTTGAGCCCGTTGTATCTCAAATATTTTAATGACTGAAAATGCCACCAAGGTATACTTCCTTCCTCACCAGTAGTGAAATGGCAGTTATTAAAGCTGTGATTACTTACAGGTTTTCTTCTGTGGCAGATCGATTCTGGAATGAGTAGTAGAGTTGCCCTAGCTTTTCTTTAACTGCCCATCTCACTCAGTGCTAAGTCAAGGTAGGAGGACTAAGAACCTTAATTCTGGAAAGTGTTGGTGAGAGCCATATGGCATCCTAGTACTGTGTGTGCTCTTTGCTTCTGAGAGAAAGAGATTTCTCCCCATTATTAAGTGGTTTTTTTACCCCTTGTGCTGAGAATCTGCTGCTTTTTGTCTTAAACAAAGGTGAAAGGCAATTTCTTCTGTGTTTCTGCTGTGTTACACAGAAGAGCAGAACCAGGGGACGAAAATCTATTCAAGCACCCTGTGCTTGTTTTGTGAGCAGTAAGGCAGGGCACATGCCAGAAAGATGTGCTTCTGGCATTCCTACTGGAGGCCTGGGAGGGGAAGAGCCTGGGGGCAGCACATGGATGGACTATGAAAATGGGAGAACAGCATTGATCTGTGCCTGTAACAGGAATCAACTATAAAGGTAGTAGACAACTTCTACTCTTCTTGTTCCTGTATTGCACTTGTGGAGGTATCCCATGTATGTGCAATGACAGGCTACACTTGTGTGTTGTGCAAGAGAGGGGCAGCTTGTCATTGCATCAGAGGAGTGTGACCTGGCATGGATCCACACCAAGCTGCAGTGATCCGTGAGCTGTCCGAGCAGCAATCAAAGCACAGTTGGCTCTAAGATCTCTGTTTCCCACAGCACTTCAGGCCTGCAGAGGGGAAGAGCTCCTGTGTGGGTTGCACACCCCATGCTGATCATGCTTAGAGCCACAACCTCTCTGCTCTGACCTCACCTGCTACAGCTGACTGACGGATCGGATCTGCCACTCCATTGCTGCAAATTGCTGCTGCCAGGCTGGGACAGGGAAGTTGTAGTGATCAATGGTCTGATTGGAAAGGTCCTTGCTCAGGCCCTATCAGGCAAAAGTTTCAGCTGAAAGCTTATGCCTGTACTGGCATGTTGACCCTGCAGCTGGCCAACTTGGCCGTATCCTGTGACTTACTGCACCCATGTGACTTGCCAAAGAGAGAGAGTTCACCAGTCTGAGCTTTATGGTGTTTCATGGCAAAAATGTGTGGGCACCAGTTGCTTTGATAGATGTTGCTGCTGGTAGGCACCACAAGGAGTCAGTTTTAATTTAGGTCTGAAGTCCATCAAGGAGCTTTTTTTTACCACTTGGCCAAATGCATTGTTTTCCAGGGGAAAACATTATCCATCCATAGATTAGCCACAGAATAGTTGTTTTATTCTGATTTTAGAAAGAGAGACAAGCATAAGGTTCACAGTAGTTTGAAAGTAAGGTCCTGTGTTCTGTATCTTGTCAAGATGTAGCAAATATATTCCTAGCCAGTAGTTTTTCCGAATGTTGCCCCTGGACCAAAAGTCATGAAGGAAAATTCTTCTGTCCCTGGTCTGTGTCAGTATTGTGTGAACATATGTCATAGATCAGGTCTGGAGGAAAGTTTTTGTTTTCTTTTTTTTTTTTTTTTTTCTGTGAATGCTTGCAGTAAAACTTTTTTAACAGTTCATCTGTTCAACTTGTTTATTCCCTACTTGCAGTTTTACTAATCCTTATTTTTTGTGACATCATAATGATTTCCACAGCAACCAGTTGTGAAATTGAAAACAAAGGGTTATGACTTCAGGTGCAGAATGAACAGACAAACTCTTAAGAAACAGGTTTTCAGACAAATGATCCTATTAATAAAGAGTAAGAGTTGGGTAAAAATCCCCAAATAGATGATGTACAGTACCGACGGAGGTGATTCAAGCTGAACTGTTGTTAGGATTTCCTGTGAGACTATTGTATTGTTTGAAGGCCATAAAAATACATGAATCTGCAAGAAATTGTTTTTCATCTCTTTAGAAATGGTCAAGTTGCTATTTAAAGCTGCTGTGTTTGTCAGAACAAAGTTACTTCTTGACTTGTGTGCTGTTTCAAAAAAACAAAACCCCAAGGTATAACTGTTATTGAAAAAGACACTACTGATTCCTCAAGGACTTTGTTATGAGTGTGATCTGTGTGTAGATGAGATCCATAATGAGTTTCTTGCAAAAAGCTTCCTCACTTTATCAGCAGCAGACATTTCTGATGAACTTCAGTGCACTCAAAGTTGACATGAAGGGACATGATGAAGGAACTCTACTAGCAGTAATTTTATGCTTGATAATGTTTCCTACATCCAACTTCACTTTTGGATTTACATCTCTTCCACTTCTGTTGCTTAGTGGCTCCCGTAAAGTGTACTTGAAACAGTGATGAATCCTTTTCAATGTTGAGGACTGTTCCCCTTACATTCCCACCAAGCAGACAGATTTTTAATTCCTCCCCAGTACACAGGAGCTGTTAGTTTAAACAAAACAGGAGATGCAGAAGTGAGTCCATAACAACCAAGTAGTTTCTGGGGCTATGCTTTTATGTTTGTATCCCTGTACTCCTAGTTCTTCTTCCTTGGGCAGTGTGTTGGGAAAGCTTACAAATCACAGCAGCTCTGTGACCTTGTTTTTTATGCTTCTTCCTGCTTCTGGCAGAGATGGAACCCTGTCCGGTGTCCATGCTTTCGCCTTGGTTCAAGACTCTCTGCAGAGTTCATGGCCTCGGCTTGCTTCAGATGGTACCTTGTCACCCTTAACCCCTTCATCTCCTTGTGGTAGCAGTCTTCTCCCCCTACCCTGTCTCTGGGCAAAAAGTACCTGAAAAGGAATGGCAAGTTTGTGGAGATTGCATTAAATGGGCAGCATATGGTTTGTGGAGCTTTCCTCTCTTCATGCTTTTTCTTCAGCTTCTTCACATATCACACCTCAAGACAGGATTCGTGTTCATTGGAGTATCAATTAATAAAGTTACAATAGGTCTTGCTTTATTTAATTGTGTTTGTGTTCTTCAGCAATCTTTGTCTTACCCTTGTTTCCCTCTTCTGATAACAACTGGAGGGATTTCTGTCTGGGCCACTTGTTCTAACTCTAAATACTTTCCAAATTTCCTTTCCATTATAGCTTCCCACAGGCACAATTTCTTAGTTTCTCTGAAATACTTCCCCTAGGATTTGTGTCGTTTTTCCCCCCTAGCATTTCAAAGTTTGGACAGGGATTCTCCACTTCCTGGAGTTTTAATAATTGCATCCTCTGTGCCGAGCCATGGCCTGTTAATGGAGTCATGCGCACTGGGTTTCTTAGAGGAATTTTTTGTTTGCTGCTCCCAAGAGACCAGAAAGTCTTCTCACAACTAGTATTGCAGTAAGAACAACAAATGCTCTGGGCTTTTCTTGAGCCACAGAAGTGGCTGGGAGGGGCTGCTAAATCTTGATTTCTCCATCCTGAGGAAACAACCAGTGTAGATTTGCTCTTCATTTTGATGAGACAAGATGAGAACAGTCCTTGTGGGGAGTGGGATGTACTGTGCATAACATATAAATAGTATTTCATGTGTAAACCTTACAGTTTTTTGTCAAGATTATACTTTTTCCCTTTTGAACAGTAAGGCATTTTTGGTAGCTTTGTCCTCAGTACAGTTGCTTCAGGTGTTTGAAAATTAAGTTTGCATGAAGGTGAATGTACTAGATTGTTGCAGAGATACTGACAGCTTTCCAGGGACTTGGAGTGTTTTCAATTTGTGTGGGTGATATTCAGCTAACTAGGATGGATTTGAGGTGACTAATTTCTTTTCCTCAATGAGTAATGAGTCAAGATGAGAGGTGATCAGCCACCCCTTGAGCTTTCTCTGTGATCTGAATGTAATGCCATACCATGAAGAAATGAGAAGATTGGTTGTAAGGTTCTTGTTTTCTTCTTCCCCCTGTTGCCTCTAATGTTCTCCCTTTTGTCCTCCTGGCCAGGTCTTCCAGCCTGCTGCAGGTTGCTGTAGGCCCCTCTTTGCAGTTCTCTTTCAGTTAAGTAAATCTGATGTAGGGAAGTGGTGCTCCTAGAAATATTTACCCTCGTAAATACCCTGCTTTCCCTGGGCCTGGTAGGCAAAAGAGCAAGTCCTTCAGCTTTGGGAGGAAATGTACAAACATCAAGAGCTGGTGTCTGCTGAGGTTTTTGTATGCCAGAAAGAACAAAATTGATTAAAAAAACCCTGTCTCATTTATCAGATACCTAGAAAACCTGTGTTTGTCCGTGGAGGAATGCAAACACTCTTCACGTTCCTGGTCCAGAAGCACTCTGAAATCCTGCTGCAATTCTTGTGAAGTCACTCACCTTTATATGCACTGAGCTGTGTTTCAGTCATGCTGTGGGTGGTTATTTTAGTCTCAGTTTCACAGTAACTGTACCTGGAATGATTACACCAGCAACAATGTGAAACATCCTAATGCAAATGGCCGCAATGGGGGGGCAGGAATCTTCCATCCGCCCACCTCTGCTGCAGCCGTGCTGCACATCGGGCTTCCCACAGCTGGGAGTACTTAACTCACAGCCTCCAAGTAAGTAGCTTCTATTTAATTTTGAGCACCAGAATATCTCTGCTAAAAGAGAAACTGAATTTCCTGAAGCTTGTGGAGCTAGGATTGGCGACAAACATATTCACTAGGAGGTCTAAGCATTAAAAAAATTGAGATGAGTCTCATGTTCCGGGTTGGCCTTTTTTTTAGCCTCTCCTTATCTGATTTTCTTTCTTCCATGAGTATTTTATTCCATTAGCCTTGGGGAGGAGAACTTCCAGAGACTGATGGGAATGTGTTTTAGTTTTCATTCAGTTAAATATTCTTCGAATGTTACATATGTAAAACAGCCATGGCTGAGAGTGCACTATAGTGTATTTATGTAACTTGCAAAAATACTTAAGGGCCCTCAGTCTTTTTGTAACACCTGAATAATGCCTTTGTTTGAAGAAGTCAGGAGTTTATGAGTGACTGTGGTGATGTGTAGTATAAGAATCAGTCAGATCTGATTTGGTCAGAATGAAATGGTGAATGAGAAGTCAGAAAGGGATACCCTTTGTGTGAATTGGATGCCACCTGAGAAAGAACAGATTGACCAGTATGTAGCTTGTGAGGTTCTTTGAAGTGCCTGTGTCTGAGCAACTTTTCTACATACAGACACACTCAGACATTCAAACCAAAGAATTTCCGAGGCAAACACCTTTTAATATTGATAATAGAAAATATTAATATAACAAAAATAGAAAATGTTGAATTGTACATAAATTAAGTTTTATTTAATTGTATACAAATAGAAAATACTAAATAATGTAGAAAATAATATTGCAGTTAAACTTTCCAATCTAATGTTTTTAAGAAACAAAAAACTAAAAATTCAGGTTATATTTGGAAAAATGTCCCCAATAAAAACCTCAAAATGCAACCATGTACTATTTGCCAAAGCTGGAAAAATATGTGAACATTTACCACAGTCAAGGTCAGTTGGTTTTGTCTCCTCCTGATGCCCCTTTCCTCACAACCTGAACTTTTGTGACGTTTCTTGTAGAGACTCTGGAGTAGTGACCCCTAATACTAAAGCAGGGTTTTTTTTCATTAAAAGTTACTTTTCATTAAAGCTCTGACAGACATCAGTAGGGGCAAAATGTTAACCTCCCCAATGAAATCACTTGGTTCTTTTTCTCTTTTTAATGGTGATATTTTTCTTTCTCTCTTTTTAACTGTGATTTTTGCTTTATCCTCAAATAGCTTATCTTTGAATCTGAAACGCATACAGGGATATCATTGAAAGAGACCTGGCCAACCTTCTGACTCCATTTCATCTGATCGATTATGTTTTGTATTTATATTTTTATGTTGATGCCCAGCTCTGTGGGGAGTGTGCTCAGGTCTGAGACTGAATTTTCTATGGGTTAAGTTCAACCTGCAGGTTGTGAGAAAGGCATCATTATTTTGTATCTATCTAGTGATAGCAAAGATACTTAATCTCATATTTCTTACCAAAAACGAGTCCATCCTGCTCCTGAAGTCTTACACAACCAAAAAGCATTGATCAATGATTACTTCTGGGTCCGTAGTCACCAAAATGTCTTTCTGAATAGAAAATGATGCTATATAAATCCTTAAATTATTAAATAAATGAAACAGAATGTTATGTACAAAGTTCATTAAATGTATTGAATTCACTAAGAGCAGTATTTAATGATTTTGCTGACAATCTCGCTCCCCCTGCCTGCAGCTTGGGCTGCATTTAATGTGGCATGTCCTACATGTGGCATTCAGCTCCCTGTGACTTTTCCATTTTGTTCACTGGTATATGCACGGATTTTCTTGAAGTGCTTAGGGAAAGGAAGTTTTGCAGCAACTAATCTCTTTCAGGAAAATAATGATAGTGTAGCACTTTACAAAATAAATATGAAAAGTAAATGTTTGGCAGGGTAAGTGAGAAGCGTTAAGGTTAGGTAGATAATCAAAATTGAACAATCCTGTCTTTCACTTGTATGCACGCTTACAGTACTAATTGCTGCCTCAGTTTTATTTTAAAAGTTGCAAGTTGATATGCTGCTTTAAAAGGCATGAACTTATCTTAGCAAGTGAATGAGCAATGATACACTTTCAAGAATACTTGTTAAAGAGTCATTTCCTAGTACCACAAACTGAGGAAGTAATTTGAAATGAGTAACTAGTCGATTTAATAAGTCAGCTAATGTACTCTTGAAAGGAATGGAAATAATTTAATATCAGACTAAAATATTTGATAAAGAACCTACTGTACCTTCATCTCTCAGGCTTGAGTCAAGTATTTAAAATCTGTGGAAGTGTTTTCTATGACTTTAGTGTGATTAATCAGATTTTTGCAAATACATTAAACAATTAGATTGGTTGATCCTTTACGGCATGGTTCTTACAAGAGATTATGTAGATAGATGGTAATTTTGACCTTTATTAACAGTGACGTCTGTGGTGGTCAGTGGAGATTTGTGAATAGTCAGGAGGTGCTGATGTAAAATTGTCAATTTGCTATTACTACTGAATGTCTCCTTAGTACTAGAATGCAGTTAGCAGAACTAAGCAATAAAAGCTGTTTATTCAGCTAAAGTCCCAAACTTTGATTTTAATATGTTTGACAAGATCTTTCACAAGAAAACCATTTCCCTTCAGGCAGACTTCCAAGTGGGGTTTTTTTGTCTGTTTTAAAGTGGCATTTGTAGGTCAGATGGAAGTACTGCCAAGCTATCTTAGCCTGTTGCAATTAAAATCACCTCTTTCACACAGTAGTAACAGAATTTTATGTCTTTAAAATATTTTCTAAGTATTTAAAATGGGTATAACAACAGAAATAGATGCACTAGTAGTAATGAGTCGTAAAATTAATGCAGAAACCCCCCAATGGATAGATATGTAGTTGCTTTTCAGTACTTCTTTTTCAGTGATTTTTGCGATTTTCTTTCCCAGGGAGGACTTTTGCACATGCTAAATAAGCAGGCCTGAAAATTCACTTTCATTGGAAAGTCATTAATGATGAATTATAGTAGAAATTTGATACAGCTATTGAGTTTAATTTGTTTCTTTAGTATTTAAGAGAACAACAAAAAATAGAAAAATACGTTCTTTAAAGTATAATGTATAATATAGTAGCAAAGACACAATGATTTATTCTGTTCACTACCTTTGCAGGGTGTTTTCCTTTTGCTGCTATTGATTTTTTTTTTTAACAGTAATGAAATTCATGGTGCAAAGATTTTTGTAGTTGAAGTTGGGAGTTTTTCCATCAGGGGCTTGGGAGTCAATATGGAGAACAGTATCTGAAATGCTCTTTTGCCTTTTACTGCCCATCAGTTGCTCCCCTAGAGGCATGCTGGGTTGTTGTGTTGGTGCTGCTGCAGGTGCAGTCCCACATATTCTCAGTCGAGGAAGGCATCTACAGCGCTGTCTCAGGGTCTGCCTGGGTCTCTCCTGGTGTTACAGCTGTGGCTTTTCACAGATGTGAAGCCAGATGGCTCCTGCAACCACCGATCCCCCTTGCTCTTTCTCAGGTTTGTGATATCTCAGAGGGTCAATCCTGCTGACAGTGTGACATTGTCATCGCATGCTTTATTAAAGGAAATGGACATATAGGAGTTTGTAAACCTAAAGTGTCATAAAATGCCCTAGCTTATGGAGACCTCAGCAAAATAATGAATGTCTACCATATTTCCCCGCTTCAGTTTCTCCTTAGATTATGGGGAAAGAGAATGTGAGAAGTCTTATGATGTCCTTTCTGGTGCTTCTTTTCTCTTTGGATCATAGAGTCACTTTCTTTTTGTTAGTGAATTTCTGTCTGCCCCAGCTAGTTAAGCAGTGAGACATTTCCCCCCCTAGGAAAGCATGCTTCTCTTTCCTGCTAAAGCCTTTTGTTTATGTGAGACCGGTCCCTGTCTCCCTTACCTTCTTATTTTTAAGAGCTTTTCCCAATACTTAATTCCTTTATGTTTCTTCTTCGGACCTGTGTTTCTTCTGGGAAACTGGGAAAAAGTCTGATTGAGAAGAAGTAGAGTAAGAAAGGGCATCGGGCAGTGATTATGGACTGGTCTGAAAAGTCCATGGACAGTGGGACTAAGCATGCACAAAAAGAAAAGGGGTGAACAGGAGTGTACTTCCAGAGAAAGAGAGGCTGAAAGGATAGATGAAAAAAGAGTTCTACTCTGTAGCCAGTTAAAAATCCGAGGAAAGTGTGTGGAAGTAATCAGTGTGATACTTGGGGTTCCAGAGGCTCTTTCCTCTGTGTCTTTGATTAGGAGACAGAGCCCTCGGGTATGAAGATGGGATTGAGTGGGAAAGAGAGAGTGTGAGAAGGAGGAGAAGAGAAAATGTAGCATAGAAAAGGCAGCACAGAAAGAAAAAAAGGAAAAAACAGGTGGATGAAAAGGAAAGAGGAAACAGACAGGACAAATGGAAAGAAAGATAGACTGTAATCTACTGTACAACATAAAAGAAAGGAAAAGTGGAGCAAAGCCAGAGGGGATAAGAAAAAGCAAGAGATTATTTTGCACTGCACAAAAATGTATTAGAAAATCATTGGGCTTCCCTGCAATCGGGATGAGAGGAGGTGAGGAGTCTTCCACAGTGCAAACTCTTGTTTGGTGACATTAAGGAAGCAGAATGAGGACAGGAAGCTCAGAGGAGGGATGGATTAAATTACAATTTGAGAGGCATAAAAAAGGCAAAATTCTAGAGGAAGCTTTACGGTTTATGAGTAAAACTCACACAGTCCTTGTGTTTATACTTGTGCATTTGAATGGAGATTCAGTGAAGCTATCCACTGTTTAAGATTATTTGTGTGGGAAGCTGTACTGAGCAATCCTGAAGACAATGCTCACAGCCTGATCAGGAGCTCAGTGTGGTCAGCAGAATTGTCCCACAGTACGTTGGCTTGTTTCCAGAGTCTCTGACCACTCAGCCCAAAAGGCAAATGCAGAACTTTTGCCATTACAATTTGGCAAGTGTTTCCGAAGCAAAGGAAGTAGTCATGAGCATGTTTTGCCCACTGACCTGCCCTCTGACTAAATTGTTGGTGTAGGAGGAGAACTCTATATAGGAGCAATGAGACAGAATATTTCTGCTATTAGTATCCCTGGTTAAGGGGTAAAGGAAATAACTCAGAACTTGTTCACGCATCGTCACCCAGCAAACCACACATGAGTATCCCTCTGGGGGTGTTCAGATGGCATTCCTATCTTAGGTATTCAACAGTGCAGCATACTTCTGTCCCTTAATAATATCAGCTAAAAAGACTGACTAAGAGTCTAGATACTGTTTTCCAGTTTTAGTTTGTTTCCTTCCCTTTCAAGAGAGATGGTTTGATTCTTTATAGTGTGTTAAACCCTAATGGGTGCCAGGTAAGCAACAATTGTAAGCAAGTTTAGGTGTCTGTAACTAATCAACACTTGCTAAAACACTGACATTCCTTGACCATATCTGGTATGCTGTGAGTTTCCACCATCATTTGATCAGTAAGTTACTCTTCATGGTCTTTTCTGAGAGAAAACTGTATCTGTGTTTTCACATACAAGCTCTCCACCCACTTGTGCCATATGTTCCATTTAAAGTTCCAGGACAGGAAGTATAGTAGAGATACCCTTCACTTTCACATCTAATTACAAGTAAGGGCTTTGAGTCTGACATCGAGTCAGACTTTCAGTTTTCCAGTTCCAGCATTCCACAGATGAGACTTCGTGTTAAATAAATGAAAGTTAAAGAAAGCTTTGCCTTTGTGTTCAAGTGTTGATTCTGTAATTTCCTTTCATTACTATCCAAGGTAAAAGCAGGCAGAATGCCTTTTGTCTTTTGTGGATTTTTATTCCCATGGAAAGATTTGTAGACACAGTTTAATGTTTTAAAGTAATCTAGAGGTCTATGTTACTCTGACCTTCTTTTGGCAAAGCTGCTGAGTTCTATGAGCAGAAGCCAGGTTGTAAGTGAGTAGGGGTCTAGAAGGATTTGCATAAGATTTCTTAGCCACACCAGGCTGCAATAACTCTGATAAGGTATTAAATTTTATACTAATTGAGGTTCCAGCATGGTGCACTCATTATTTAAAAACAGTGTTGGTTTTAATGTTTTGGGATTTTTTTGCAAGGTGGAATAAATCATAAGAAAACTGAAGAGCAGCAGTGGTGAGGTCTACCAGAATTGTAGTAGGTGCTACTGGCAGGGTCATTAGTCCGTTCCCATAATCAAACCTCATCTTTTTAGGAGTCTTGATGTCAGTGCAAGGCATTATGTCATGTGCAGCCCAAATATCCTGTAGAAGGAAGACTCTAACAGACTGTATATGTCTATATATCTGACATATATAACTATATTTGTCTATCTTGCATGCTCTTGGCTTTTTATTCTTTTAATCTACAGAATATGAAGACCTGAGGATGATAGGCCAGAGCTTATGATCCTGTTGAAATTGCCAGGAGCTGAAAGGGAGTAACTCAGAGTAGCATTTGTCGCCGACTCTTTCTCTTCAAACCTCATGCACTTAGAAGGAGTGGAGACTGCATTTTTATTCACAGTTTTACATGCGAGACACTGTGCAGTGAAGAACAAACAGGCAAAAAGATCTTAAGTGCATTTCCCCAGCTTCTCTTTTTCAGTCAGTCAGCAAGAAGACTGCTTACAGATACCTTAAACATCCCAAGTATGTATGTGCCAACTATCAAAATTTAGAAATATTATGAAGAGGTTGCCATTTTTAAGGAGGTGAGTGGACAGGAAAATGTTAAATAAATAGCTCTCAGAAAGTAGAAGTCGTGGTCAAATGAAGGAGAAAAGAAAATTGACATTAAACATGAAGCATTGTTAAATGGGAAGCATTGATGAAAGAGAACTAAAAAGGTCCTGAGGAATAACTTGTTAAGGACTTGGAAGTACTAATAAAAGACATTTTAATACATGCTGGAAACAGGAGGTCACTGACGAGTATACAGAGAGAATGAATCTTGAACGATTAAAGAAGAGCTCAAGTAAGGCAAAGCCACAGAAGTAGAAAGACACAAATTCTAGGACAGTTGGGATGCATGTGAAGGAGTTTGTAAAGCAGATCAATAAATCAGTGTGACAAATTTTCAGGAACAAACACTGTTCTCCAAAGAAGTCTGATCAAATGGAAATATGACATTTCTGAACTTCCTACAGTAAAGCCAAGGCTGTAGAGCATAGGGCAGGTGGCTTAGCCTTGGAGAAGGTGGTGGCAGCCACTGGCACACCAAGAGAGCTCCTGGAACTGCTTGCCAGTAGGTCTGATCACCACTCCAGACAATTAGGTGTAAGCTATAGAAGATAAAAAATTGTAGAGCCTTGGATAAGTATAATATTTATAGGTAAAGAAGTAAA
>VZDJ01004378.1:15773667-15809353 GCA_008694505.1 Cyanoderma ruficeps
AAAAAAAAAAAAGGAAAAGCAGTAAGCTTGTCTTAGAAAGGAATTGTGTGTCACAAACCTGTTGGAATTCTCTGAAAGAAAACTAGTAAGTATGTGGCTCAGGATGGTACAATCAATGTGATGGGTCTTGTTTTCCAAAACAGCTAATTTCAGTGTTATTCATGGAGCACCTTAAAGGAGTTAAGTGTTTAGGGCATGAGAGAGAAGGTCCTGTCCTGTGGACTGTTTTGACAGTGGAGGGGAGATACTTTTATATTTCCAGTAGTACTTGTGATGTGATCTATACTGCTCAAAATTAATCATACTGAAACTAATTGTGGAAAGTTATGCATTGGGTGATGATAAAAAAATTGGTTAATACTAAAGTAGATGGTGAGCAGATGAAGAAGGAACTCCTGGTACTGAAAGGCCTGGCAATGCAATGGCAGGCAATGCTTTCTGTTGTGTTCAAGGGGATGAGAAGGAGCTCTGGCTTTGCAAAGAGGAGCCCTGAGGCAGCTATTGCCAAACAGGAGGGAGAACTTGGAGTCATGATGAACAGTTCTTGCAAAATATCCGTTTTGTGATGGCACTCGTCAGAAGAAGGAATGAAATATAGACAACTGTTACAAAAAGAAAAGAGGACAAAATGTCATACATACTTCTGGCATGGATAACTCAGTGGCCCACTTAGATTTTTAATGGATTTGAACACTCCATATAATAATGAATCTGAAGGAGTGAAGGTGAATGTTAGATTGTTCAAAGGTACAGAATTATTTTCCAACAAGGGAAGATAAGCAGACTGGGTCTTCTCAACTGAAAATAGGAGAGAAACTAAGAAGAAGTAGGACCTAGACCTGTACATCTAATTAATTCTGTATAGAACATGAATGGAAATATTTTTGTTCTGAAATAGAACAGCTAGAAGGCCAACAGAAATTATTTAGGTAAAACAAGCAAAAAAAGGGTTTTTTTCACACAACACTGTAAAATTGTTGAGCTCATTATCATAGAAGTTCTTCATGTCAGATGTGTAAATTGGTTTACAAAACTGTTAGACAAATTAAAAGAAAAAATTAAGATACAGAAAAAGGATTTTTACAGGCCTTGTACAGAAAGTGTTTTTAAATTCAGTGGACTTAATGCCATCTCCCACTTTAAAAATGCAGGAAATGTCATTCCATATTTGCCACATGTTTTTTCCCTGGCAACAATTATTAGCTGCTGTCTGAGCTGGCACCACTCTAGAAATAGATTCATATTCTGACTCACTGCTCTTGAGGTCTTAATTTTTAGTTCAGTATGCTTCTACATTATAGTTAATATTTAAATAATAAGAAATTTCAGCTGAAATAATATTTCTAACATATCCTACAGTAAAGAACATGTGTTTTGATGGCTATAAAGTATCTGGGACCCCTGTATTGGAGTTGTATCTCCCAACTTTGATACCTTTTACATGACATAAATCAAGATTGTAGTTTCTGTTATATGCAGAGAAAGTGTAGTTGTTTCTGTGTGCTTTCTGTCTGTTCTTTATCTAATTTAGGTATGCCAGTATATGGTAGGGTGCTGCTGGAGAAGTTTTCTGAGCACTAAATGGAAATATTAGTATTTTTAATAAACATGAATATAGGATGATTTGTCCTATAACAGCACATCTTCAATTCCATAGCAATGTATCTATATCTCTTTTTCCATTATCCTACATATATATGCACCTACGTATATGTGTTCATGAGAGAGAACAACCTTAACTTAGCACACTGCAAATAAGTTCTGTAGGTGAAAAGCTTTTTGTATTAATACTCAAACATTTCCAAATGTTGATTGTTAGATAAAAATAATGAAGTGTACTTATTACATAGAAAGACTTGTGGACATTCTGAATTTTGGGTAATATTTTGGTGGAAATTACACTGGGATTCTCTGAATTTTATCTCAGTAGCATGAGGTGAGATGTAATAAATACAGGTGTAGCAAGAAAATACCTACTGCACTGCTGTTTTTTATAGTTGGACTCAATGATCTTAAAGGTTTTTTCCAACCTAAAGGATTCCATGACTTCATTCTTCCTCTTACAAAAGCAAACAAAGAAAAAGCTAAAAACCCACCCTAAAAATCAATGTGTAGGTCCCCAGGAAGTTGGGGTAGAGAGGTATCTCTGGGATGTCTCTCCTCCAGGGCTTACAGGGGGGGCAGCAGTACTTCCCTTGCAGAGGCTAAATGCTGCTGGCAGCAGGCATGGCAGAAAACCGTTGGGTTAGAGCATGTTCTGCAGTATGACACAGTTACTGTCCCCACCTGATAGGAAGGTTGGGTTTTTTTCCTTTTTCTCTGGTTTATGTCAGTGGAAAGTTGCATGAATTACAGATGTTTTCTGATATATTCTACCAGGCCCTTTATGCCATATAACATTTGAAAACAGTCGTTACCTATTGCAGGAATGTCTGAGCACTCCTATAAAGGTTGTGACTTAAACTGGAATAGATACAAGGTAGTAATATCTCTTTCTATAGTAAGCAGAAATTATGCTCACTGTTTTGCTCAGGGGCGTACAGGAAGTCTGAAGTACAGTGAGGAACAGCATTGAAGTCTATCAGTCCTGGTATCTACAGGGTCCTTCCTCCTTCATCAACTTCTTCATGGTAGTCATGAAACCTTTGAGCAGTGATTTGTGAAACTGAGCACATGCCAAGGTCAATTTATGTAATATTTTACAGAGGTTCCAGATAAAGTTGGGGGACCAGTTGCACGTTTTTAAAAATATGTTTATAATCAGGTTAATTCAAGACTTAAAAACATTGCCAAACACTGCAGTGCTTGCCTCTGTCATGTTCATGTAGCTCAATGGTGGTTTAATTTCCCCATTGTTTTACCTCTTTGGAGAATAGCAGATGTTGAGTGGACATAAAAATCTGTCAAGTTAAATCTGCCCAGAGTTCTTTGCGGAGACAATGTGATGACCGTGATTCCATTTTCAATGCAAAATTCTACTCCAATTCCAATTTAGGTCCAGTTACTGCAGCTGTCAGAAGGGAAACCAGATCCTTCATGCTCCTGTCTCCTTGGCTGAAGGGGACAGTTTAACAGCAGGAAGACTGTGTTACCATTTGACAGATCCTGGTTTCCCAAAACAACTGGAATGTTGTGAGGAGTAATTTAGACAAGCTCAGGGCAAAGGTGGATTGCTGCAAAACTAATTCAGCTTTGCTTAAAAAGCAAAGGAACCATAAACAAAAATAAATAGTGAGAATATGTACTCTTCATGCTTAACAGGAGTCTTGGAAATTCTGGTAACTCAGTGAAACCGTCACAGGGTGTATTTTTTTTTTCTGGTTAATCTCTGTAAACCTATAAAGTGATCAAGATAAAACCTGCATACCTGTCCCCAGTTCTGCCGTATCTACCCTGCCTTCTGTAGATTGAACTTTTAGGGAAGTCAGGGGTCCCAAAGAAAGGTTGCAACTGAGCAGATATTTTACAGGGATGGACAGAGACTTGGTGTATGGCAATTCCAGTGCAGCTGTTTCCAAAATATGCTGTGGAGGTGATAGTGACAGGAAAGGGTTGTGATCAAACAGCCAGAGGAAGAAAGAGACAAAGGAATCAGTCAGTTTCAAGCCATTGCTATATAGTTCATGCCATGTTTGGGGCAAAGTTATGTGACTGACACAGGGAAGTTGAGACAGCAACAGGCTTCTTCCTTCAGCAGTCTGCTGAGAGGGCATACTGGATTTTTAGGATGCCCAAGTTCACACTATCATCAGAAAAGCATAACAGCTCCATTGAGTTGTAAAGGGCAAAGTCAGGGTGACTTTGCATGTGTTGCATGACCTCAGACAAACAGGAATTATTACTAACCCAAACAGCTGGAGGTATAGAGTGAATATCAGGTGATTAATCCAACAGAGCAGAGCTCTTTGGCCAGGAGAGAAGATGATTGTGGGTAGGATGCATTGAGGGAATCTCACAAATCAGTAGTGGCACAGAGAAAGGGAAATGTTTAATCATTCTTGTGGTAGCAGAACTGTGAGTCATGTAATGAAAGTAGCTCCTATTAAGGCTGAAAGGAACAGAAGAAGATGCTGCATCATATAAGGCATATTGAAACACCTTGTGTTGCAGAAACTGAAAGTTTTTATGGAAATTCAAAGACTAGTTGTATAGGTTCACAGAATGTGATTTTTGTTTTGGGCTATTCAATACCACAGCTTAGGTTCAGGAAGTCCCAGAGCCATAAACAGTCAAAAACTGAAGTACCATTATGGAAAATACCAGTATGTGCTTGTCTTACTCATATACACTCTTCCCTACCTAGCCCCCCATTTCAGAATGGATAGTGGCCTTGATAGTTTAACAGAAATGCCCATCCTCATCTTTTTAGGAAAGAGCTTCCAGCCTTAGATCTATGCCTACAAGTACTACTCCAGTCAGTACAAGTGGCAAGGTGAATGTCAGAAGAGAACACTTCCCATTCTACTAGAATAATTTTTTCATGGAAATCTCTGAAGAGGACATTTTCCTGACCCATATGACATTTATAGCAGACTGCAGCAGATCCAAATAAGCCATTTCAACCCAGCATATTAATTGAATGCTTTGGTATTTTGCACAAAATATGAATTTAAGGCAGGGACCTTTTTTTAGGGGATGGGGGGGGAACATATGTGTGCAAAGTTAAAACTGCTTCTTCAGTTGTGTACTAGTCTGCCTATTAAAGGTAGAAGACCAAGTCCTGCTTTAACTAAAGCTGTTTTAAGAGGTGAGCAGTAGGCAGGAGCCACACACAGTGCCAGTCTCCCCATTTGTTAGGAAAAATGTAGTAATCTAGAACCACACTAAGATTTCTTGTTACAGAGATGTCACAGCTTTCTCAGTACTCTGCAGCCCTTTTGCTGGTGCATTATCAGTTATTTACAAAAGCAGTAAAATTCATCTGAAAAATGTCACGCTCCATCAGGCATATGTATTTCTTCATCCTTGCTCTCTTTCTTATTCACTAGATGGCAAGTACAGCTAAATT
This sequence comes from Cyanoderma ruficeps, assembly GCA_008694505.1. NCBI lineage: Eukaryota > Metazoa > Chordata > Aves > Passeriformes > Timaliidae > Cyanoderma > Cyanoderma ruficeps. Next base: position 15,778,676 of record VZDJ01004378.1, read on the forward strand.
TGACCTAGCAAAGTCTGGCTGCCATAGGCTAGTATCAGGAGATACAGCAGTGCTTTCTTTTCTGAGGATACATGGGCAAGGCAGGGATGCCCAGATTTAGTGTGCCTTTGCAGCTGGCATCTCAGTGGTATGTACACTGGTGGGGCATGGTGTGGATGAGATAGGTGATGGAGCAGGAGCAGTACTGGAGTGTTTGCGAAGCAGTGCATCTCCTGAGCTGAGGTGATGTAAAATAGCAAAAATCCATCTGTGATGAAGACAGTGTCTGCATCAACGAGGCTCCATATCGTGGTCATGTTGAGGAGCTGCAGGCAGACAGCACTAAACTATATAGACATGAGAAATTTTGTTGGTGCTACACCTGGGGCAGACAGGTAAGGCACAGGGCTGAGGAGGTGTGACAAATCCCCACTGCCAAACTGTAAGCTTTTATTTCCCTCTGCCTCGGGTGAGAACAGTGATGCAGGATTGTTGCCCATGGGAAGCCTTTGCTCTGGCAGGTGGATCCCCCTCTGTGGTCAGTCTGTGCTCCTTCCACACTGAGCTGACCCCACAAAGAACATGCAAGTCTCGGCTCAAGAAAAGGGTCCCCAGTGTGAACCATTTTAAACACCTGTTAGTTTTTTAATGATTGGTTTGATGTTACAACCTTAGTGACACATCACAAAGTTTTATGGACAATCATGGATGGCTGTTCCAGGAAATTTGCTCCCTATGACTAGAATTATGCTCTACATACCAGCAGTAGCTTCCAGGCGCTTCCAGAGAACTAGCTAGTGCATGCTGCCTGCACTGCTGAGCAGCTCCTGCACATGCAGTGTGCCTGCATGGGGCTGGGAGCTGCATCTGTGCAGTAGGAATGCACAGGCAAAACCAAACTAAGGAGCTCCTAACTCACAGCCAGGCTGGGCACACTTTGTTTCAGTCGCTGGCTCGTTAAGAGCCCGTGTGTGGGCTGAGCATCTTAGACACTTGCCCTTGTGTCTGGGCTGTGAGTTTTCACCATCATGCGTGTATTTTTGTGTGAAACAATTGTAATTTATTCAGTGTTGGGCATCATGTGAATTCTGGTGAGAAGACGTTGTTCAAGCAAGGAGTGAGACATTCGAATCCTTGCATATCCAGAATATGCACCTCCTAAACTGCCTTTTTATGACTGAATTTGTTGGTCCATTACTCTTTTATTTTCCCTATCTGACTAGTTGACTAGGAGATCAGTGTTTCTTTGTAAAAATGGAAGATTTATGCTAAAACGCAACCAGATATGGTCACTTCATTTTTTTTACAAATCATTAGTATTAATTTAAGAGAGCCAAACAATTTTTAGTGAATGTAGTTAAAGAAAATTTGCTTCCTGGTTGACAGCTCTGTGCATCAAGTTTTGTTCAGTGAGGCAATTGTAAACTCGTGTGTAGGGGTTTATAATGGAAACTGCAACTCTGCCTTCAGCAAGGCTGTGTAGACACACCACTGTAATTTCGATTTGATTAGATGCTCAAACAGTTATTCCTGGTAATAAAAGCAAAGGGCATGAGGTGTTTTAGCATCACATATACTGCTTTTGTCCAGGATACTTAGCAGGTGAATATCTGAAAGGGAGAACTAGAAATAGAGGCTAGAGCTGTTTGAATTCCCTCCTTGTAGCATGGGTTTGTGAAGTGATTTATTTGAGCTGCAGCCTATAGACCATACATCACCTTCCTGGTTGGCTTTGTTGGCACCTTGTCACATTCTTGAGGGCTTGAGGAATTCATTGTTCTTGTTTGAACTGATAAGAACAAAAAAGGATTTTCTGCCGAGACCTTGGGAAAGGCAGAGGGGGAGGAATGTTGACATGAAACAGCAGGGCTGCACTTTCCCAAGCCTTTCAGCCAGCCCTGCAGCCTGCATTCTTCCCTGGCTGAGGAGCCCGGGTTGAGGTGTGATAAGAACCATTTCCTTGCTGCTACTGCCCAAAAACATAGCTGCAGGGTAGGATTCCAAGCTGCTGCTGCCCAAAAATGTGGCCCCGGGCTAGGAACCCTTCAAAGAGAACTTCTCATAGCAGCAAGAGGTCACAATTGCCAGGATGAATGTGTAGTATAGAGTGTTGCTTAATATCACAGAATCACAAAATGGGTCTGGTTGGAGGGGACCACAGCGGGTCATCTGGTCCAACCTCCCTTCCGATTGTTATTATTACAAAGAGAGCTGGTATTATTTCAAGGACAGCCTCTGTAGGGCTTTCTGATATCCTCTCAACAAGAGAGCTTTAGGAGGCTTCACAGGTACCTGGAAGGCGTAATACAAGCACAACACTCCTCTGTGCACATAGCACAGAAAAAAAAAACTTTGGAGCCAATGATTATCTGCTCTGGAAGAATTCTGGGTTCTAATTGGTGCTTTCTGTAGCTCTCTGCTCATCACTACCAATACAGTTCATACTGGCACTTCCTTGTAAGTCTCAAGCCCTTGTGGTGACATTTTGTGCTTTCAGGTCGAGTCAGAAAACAAATCTTTTTCATAATGTTGAGGAAATATGAAAGAAACCACCAAAAGTTCAGCTAGAGTTTTCATTCAGGATAGTGACCCCCCCCGGACAGTGATGAGATAACTGTGTCTGTGACAGTGTTTGTTATGAAGCCTGTAAGAAGCAAAGCTCTCAATAACCATAACATGTTCCACCTTCAAGGAATGGTTCTGGAACCAAGAGCTCAGTTCACCTTCCTAAGCGGAGCATTCAAGTGTAAAGTGGAGGAAGAAGGATTGGGGTGGTATATTTCCCAAATGGCACACACAGAGCAAGGTGAATTTTGGAGGACTGGCTCTTTTCCTGGAGCAGGTCCCAGCAGAGGAAAATGGTTAAGGGACTGAAACTCTTGTCTTAGGAGGGTAGGATGAGGGAGCTGGGCCTGTTCAACCTTGCAAAGAGACAGCTGAGAGGGGACCTCATCAGTGTCTGTAAGTATCTGAAGTGAGGGAGCCAAGATGTTGGAGACAGGTGGCTCATCAGCAAGATGGCTGAGCCAGGTCTTCTCAGTGGTGCTGAGCAATAGGACAAGAGACAACAGGCAGAAACTGATACACAGAAATTCCAGCTGAATATGAGAAAGAGCTTCACATCTCACTGTGCAGGTGACCTAGCACTGGAACAGACTGCCCTTGCTGGAGACATTCAAGAACTGTGTGAAGGCAGTCCTGTGCAGTGTGCTCAGCTGGAGCAGGGAGGCTGGATCAGATGACCCACTGTGGTCCCTTCCAGCCTCACCCATACTGTAAATTCTTATAGCTCAAATATTAAGGCTGAGCTAACAATGCTTTTCAGAGAGTACAATCTGTGGGATATGTTGGATGCTCTGTGGGGTTTTTCATTGTTAAGAGCAGGCTTGTGTCTTAGCAGACCTGGCAATCTGTCTCTGCGCATTTTTGTGCGGACACAAAGCCAGAAAAGATGAGTTATGATTTAAATCAACTTCTGTCACCCAAGGAGGCAGCTCTCACTAGTCAGGGCACTGAGTATGAGCATCTCCACCAATGCTGCTCTCACAGGAGGGTGGAGAAGAAATGAGGCGCTAAACAGGGAGGAGAGAGCAGGTTGACTTTGATGGGACAGAAGGGAAAGAGTAAAGTGGTGAGGGATGTTGAGGTGGCAAAGGCAGAAAGCCAAGATACTGATGGGCAAAAAAGCAGTGGCAAGATGTCCTGGTTAGAAGCAGAGAAGGATCAGTGGACAGACCAAAGCCTGCCTGCCCAGCTTCAGTTCCTCAGTCTAGACAATGTACTTTGTGTGCTTTAGTTTTCGTCATGTGTAAAACAGGAATGGTAACTCTAGTCTTTCACTTTATGAAATATTTTGGTAACTTTAGATGAAAAGCCAGACATTTATTTTACTAGCACATGGGATAGAGGAAAACCTTTCTACCTGGGAAAGCCTTCTTCTAGGGGTACAGATCAGTTCCTTTGGGGCTGGGATATGTAAAGGCATCATCTCCCTGTTGCTTAGACCACAGCAACAAAATCTGTAATTTAATGTTCAGTACCTTTTATTGCCTAAGAGAGGTTCACATTTTGACTTTATTACCAGTAATGGCTATACAGAGAATATAGACTAGGATAAAATACACACAGGGTGTAAATGGAGAAGTGGCAGAATGTGTGGATATGACTGTGTAAGCCCATCTTTGTAATACATGAAGCAGCTTTATACAGGAGAAAGATTGAGACGCGCTTGTTGGAATATTTAAGTCAGTATTGGTAGGTCTAATAAAAAAGTCAATTTCTGCCTGCAAATCCTGCCCTGCTCACAATTTGAGCTGGTCACATTTACAGTGCACTTCAAACACAATTTGTTAAAAGGTGCTCTTCTCTTGGCAGCCTGGCATCTTCTTCTTGATGTCATTTGAACAGGCATATGCAACTTTAACAATGGTTGCCAGAGAGTATTTGACACTAATTTGAAGGTGGATGGAGTTTGTGGTGCCAATGTTCCCTGCACTGGGCTTACAGTGCGAAATGCTGCAAGGATTGCATCTCTGATCTCAGGTGAGTATTCCTCCTGAAGTGGGGGCTGCTGGCTCAGGCACTGCCTTTTTGGGTGTTCTTAGTGATTTTCTCTTCAGATCACCCCACACTGTCATCCTTTTCTCCAAGTCCAGCTCTTCTGACATTCACATTTGCAAGCTTGCCAGCTTTGAGCTTTGCCTTTTCCCCAGCTTGGAAGCTGCCCTGCCTTTCAGGACTGAGCTCACTGACAGTGTATCACTGCTCTCTGCTGGAGAAGCACTCAGCTGGGCCAGGGCTCTGTGGGTCTCCAGCAGTTTGTCAGGAATGCAGGTGTGATGGCCAAACCGAGGGCCAATCCAAGCCTTCCAGAGCAAACTGGACGTACAGTTTATTCCTGTTCCTCCTACAGCACAATTTAGGATCTGTTTTGCAGGCTGGAGACAAGACTTTTCACAAAGATGACAGAGGTAAATAGGGTGGTACTAGGTGAACAGAAACATCTGTGGTCACGCAGACTCACTCCTTGGTAGTGCAGTATAACAGACACTGGTGTCATTTTCACAGATGACTGCTCCAGCCTGGAATATAATTCCCAGTTGTATTTGCATATAATGATCCACCTGTGAAATGTTTCTTCAGGTCAGAGGGATTGACCAGTTAGGAGAGTGTTTTTCTGCTCAAGGGGCACAGTAAGCATGAGGTCCTAAGAGTTCATGTTGAAAGAGATTTGTTTCAGTCATCTTAATCTGATTTTGGTAGTTGCAGAAGTTACTCCGGTTGTTGAATTGAGTCATTTTTCAAAGACATGGGAAAATTATCAGATCTTCCCCTCAAAATGAGAATTATTTAAAATAGTGTCTCCCACTTAAGCCCATACACATACACATCTATATCACGTACATGCACACATGATACATCTTCTAATTTCATATACTTTTGTAGCTCTGGCATCTTTTTTGCTTGAAAACCACTCAAGCATAAAACATAAAAACTCAGCTTTACAACAGCTTTAAAGTGCTTTTATATTCTGCAGCATTCCATGTGAATTATTGCTGTGCTGTCAAAGAAAACAAAAACATTTGGGAAGGACTGTTTATTTTACAGTGGTTGACCAAAAGTATGCAAGTGGTTATAAAAAAATGTAGACAGCTAACAATGGGAGGTGCCATTGCTGATTCTGTAACCCATTCACAAACCTTTGACACTGACTTTAGATCACTAGAGATAGAGCTAGGGACTTCCCACAGGAAAGCACACACACTTCCAAATCATCCAAGTTATGAAAAAAACACACCATTCTCCCCTCTGTCAGTCCATCCTGAATATTCTTCCCCACTTGCCCACATAGCCAAGTAAAAAGCATGGGATTTCTATATGTGTAGTGAGGCCTTTTTTTTTCAGACAATGATTTCTTTGGCATGGTTTCCACTACAAGAAGATAGCAGTAGAGATGTGTGTTTGAATTTGTCTTGTCTTTCAGAAAAACCTTTTTATTAAGCTGGTACCACTTCTTGTGCCGTAGGATACAATTTCCTATGATTAGACTCCTTGTGTGTTGACCTCCTCTACAAATTATTGCATGAAAGTTGAAGGTCGGTTGGAGTCTGTAAAGATATTTTGCTTCTTGTTAGGAATAAGGCATGTGGTTCCAGTCTGCTCATACTAGAATGTGAGTGGTAGAACAGAAGGCAGACCAAAGGGTGACTAAGGAGACTACCATATGAATGGCTGCCCTGTGAGGAATGACTGAGTAAGATGGGACTCCTCAGCCTGGAAGAGGTTTAGAAGAGTCTACAAAGTCATGAGAGGCGTGGAGAGATCTGGTAGGGATCGGCTCTTGACTAGTTTTTCTAAAAGTGGAGCGAGTGGAATCAAGTAAAATCAGCAGTAGCCTTTTCCAGAAAAAGCAGAGATAGAGTGCCTGAATTAGCCATCTTTCTTTGCTTGGTCCCATTGTCAATGTTGGGGTGGGCAGAGAATCCTTTAAAGCAAACAGTAATAGTCATGGTCATACTCATGGTCATAAGAATAACAGCAATCATAATCTTAAGAATAGTTTATGAAAAAAACCCTGCAAGTATTTCTTGCAAAGTGGTTAAAAATTCAGCTTTGGTCTGCATTACTTTTTAGCTACCAATATCCTGCAGGACACTAAAGAAAATGAAAAAAAGAAAGAAAGCAAAAAAGCTGTTAAAATAATATCATCTGCCCTCTGCCCTACTCTGTACAAGTTCCATGCAGTTGCTAATGAAGATCTGGTGATGAAGAAAGGATGTGAGTCCTAGTGAACCTGCTTTTCATAAATGTGCAAGGATTACTGTGTCACTACTGTTGACACATTTCCTTTCCCTGTAGGTGCACACCCTTCCCCATGCATTTTTGCAGTGCATGTAAGTTGGTCTGAGTAGTCTTCCAGTCATGCCTCTTGTATGGAATTTTATTTGAAAATTGAGGTGGGGTGTGTCTGCGAGTTCAGTAGAGCTGAGCAGTCCTCTAGCCCTCTATTTATTACCCTAGTAAATCAACAGCACCAGAGGCTGTACAGTATTACCTTGCATGGCTACATAATTAAAACTATCTTCCCTGACCAGAGGGAAATAAGCATGCAAAAACCTGCTGCTGTTTGCCAAGAGGAACCTTAGTCAATGGGAGAGAGAGAAATATTTTGTGCTTGGTCTTTTTGCTGCTTATATTAGAATCATGCACTGCTATTTCTATCTGGTTTGCCAATTGGCATCCATCCACTTTTTCTATTCATGCTCAAACAGCCAGGAACACTACGGCAGGAGAGGAAGCCCCTTCTCATATGTTGCTGACTGAGCTGCCAATGGCTTGTATTTGTTGTGGATCCAGCAACAAAACAAAGCACAAAGCAACCCCATCACATCAGCTGTGTGTGCTAACGAATAGGTTCATTGAATAATTTTGAAGCAGAGTCCCAGACCTTCCCTTCCACTTCAGTTGCAGTAAAGGCATTAAATTTATTTAATGCTCAAAGCAAAAGTGGCATATGTTTCACTACGCTTGAATAGCTATTTTGTTAGACAAAAAAAAAAACCCCTACACAACAAAACAAACAAACAAAGCACCAGAAGGAAAACGCAGAGGTGCTTAATACTCAAATATAGGTGGAGATGAATGAACTTAATCTGAACTGAACAAGTTGATTAGATGGTTTAATTGAGCTTTGGTACAGCAGAAAACTAGATATCTCTTCTGACCAAGAAATAGTAAACCACCTTATAAACAGCCTGTAATGAGAGAATCTGAGTCATTAACTTGCATGTGCAAATGGCATATACACTTATATGTCTCATGGCCAAGTTACAGCCTCAACAGAAATAGTTTTACAGGGACTGAATAATAGTTGGGAGAAATAGAGGGGGTAGGGAAGCAAGAAAAACAGCCAAGCAATTGAAAACATTCTCCAGAGAAGTAGCCAAGGAATGACATTTGGGATGCTGAATGTGAGCTGGCAATATGAATGCAATTACCACAAAGACTTTTTGTCAAGGTAGTCATCATTTTGGGACAGGTTGATTTGACAGGATACACTTACTGATCGAAACACGCTTGTCCTAGCCTTCCCCATTGGTAGTAGGATTTCCTGATACTGGAACTCAATTCTGCTCTGGGTGTCTTGCTGAAAAGTAATCTTTCAGTTTTTCTTCCACCCACTAGCAAATTATGTGGTCACCATGGCAGTCAAGGTATGCTCCAGGTGCTTTGCCCTCTGCTAACCCTGTAGAACCACTGACTAGCTTTAGGTCACAGACTCAGGTCAGTCTGTTTTGTTTTCAAGCAGCTTGCTATTAAGAATGATAGAAGGGAGTATTTCTAACATGAACACTATGATCTTGCTGTGGTCAGACACTTCTATTCTCAGGATTTATTGGTACCTATAAATTCTGCTTTTTCTCATCAAGATAGAGGTAACGGTGATCTTTTTTCAGCTTTGTGAAAACTCTAGAACAGGATAAAGTAATGTAGTTAGGGAAAGTTAATAATAATTTCTTTAAAATGGAGTAACTACATTTTAAATAGTTTCCTTTTCTTCTGAATTCACTGCTATTTTTGTTCTTGGTCCTCTGGACCTTTCATTGGGGAAATACTTTTTATAAGAGTGAAAAATGGAATATCTTCTGCATGTACCGTATTTCTGATTTGTAAATCTTTTGGGCATTGTATAAAGGAGAATGCTGTTGTTGCACATAGTAAATTAGCCAGCAGAAAGTGAATTGGTGGCATATTCCAATGCTACATTCCCTGCCTGATAGACTTTGCTGTTTCTGTTACCTATAAGTGTGTTTCAGGAGTTCATATTTTGTTATAAAACACATACTATATTTTCCTGTTGTTTGCAAGAAAAACAATGCATTTTGAAAAGTTCTATCCCTTAGCTGGGAGAAAAGATTATTGTGAAGGTGTTTCAGAAACTAGTAGCATGTTTTGTCAAAGATTGCCCTTTTTTTTTAATGTGTTGAGCCAGAGGTTTCTGCCTCGGCTCCGTAGTAAGGAATACTTTGAAAATGGAAAATCTAGTCAATGAGCTGCTCATGTTACAGAAAAAGAGCAAGAGTTGACCCCGGGCATTTCACATGTTCTCATTCAGTATCTTTTCTCTGCAAAGCCAGTTGGAGCAGTGATTATTTCTGTGTGTTATTTCATAGAGAAAACTCACCAAAGGAGTGGAAGCTAGGGTTGGTTTGCCTGTTGGCTGACCTGCAGTAGCCAGACACATGTGTGCAGTTATCTTGCTGCAGATGGAAGGCAAACAGCATCACTTGAACTGCCATCAGTGAGGCAACATGTGGTCAGTAATCTCACTGTGTGCCTGCACTTTCTGCTTTTAACTGACCCAGAGGCAGTCTGCTGGTAGTAGAAACCTAGCTGAGAAACGTTTTTGAGGGAAAGTTTAAGATACGGGTATGTGATTTGGGTATTAAATTTAATTAAAAGATTATGGTATGGGAACAGGCTTAGAAAAAAGGGGATTGTTAACATAGTTGCAATGTCTGGGGAAGGTGGACATTCACTTATGGGATGTCCCTGAGCCAAGGATATCTGGGTGTGGGAATGCTGCATACACAGAACAAAACACTGGAGCTCAGAGATTCCAGAGTTTAATATCCTTTGGTGTGCTTTTCCTTCCTTGCTTTTATGGACAATGAACAAACCTGGGAGAATAATATAAGTCTGGATTTACTGTACACATTTTAAGTCTCATATTCTTTATGGCACAAGGTGGGCTGTAAAATTTCAAGGTTTCAGCTCTGTGTAAATCAGTGTAGTGCCATCAAAGAGATTGAGACAGTTCTTGTATGTAAGAATCAGGGCAGAATAATTTGGGGGGGAAAGAAAGTTAATTCAGCATTACTGAACTAGAACATTTACATTACCTTAAAGCAAGTAAAAACATCTAAGATTTGTAAATCTTTTTCTGTGGCCAAACATTCATCTTGATCATTTTCCAGTCATTTAGGAGCAAGGTAGTAATCTGTAATGCCCAGTGGAGATGCTTTCAGTTGTGCCATAAACCTTTTGCATCCTGAATCTTCAGTTTTGCTCATATGCCTAGTGTAGTGGGTTGTCACTGTCATTCTTCATATGAAAAGGAAATATTTTCTCTTAAGATGGGCATTGATTTTTGCACTGGTAGATAATACCAGCAAGTTATTTGAAAAGCACTGAAAGGCAGGGTTCTTTTATCTGAAAGCTCTGCATTAAGGAGTACATGGATTTTCCTTTTTTTTTTTTTTTTTNGTCAACCCTTACTGCAGGGTTGACAACTTTTGGAAATTAAGGGAAAACTCCTATCTTGGGATCTGCAAGTTTCTGTACATGTCTGCTGCCTGTTGAAGCATCCAGAAGCTCATGTGCTTTACTTGCAGCATGCCCCTCCTCCTTCACATGTGAAATGTGTTTATTCTTGTCTCAGCTGTAAGCATGAACTTGGCACACATAATAGCATTACATGGTATCCTCTTTTCTCTCCTGTAGCAAAGTGAAATGATATGACCTATGTCCTCACATTGCTCAGACTCATCTCAGGTAATACCTTTCTTCCTACTCTGCCAGTCACTGTAGACTGGGTCCTGATGGCACAGAAAAATAGCTCACAATAGTTAGGCAGCCTCACAGCTCTGCCTGGTTGGAAGCAGTGCCGTACTGACGGCTGCAGGATGGACAGATGAAGAGTGTGTCTCTGAGTGGGTGGGAGGATGTGGTGCTTGGCCACCTCACAATGGTGTGCAGGTTGCAGTGTCCAGCCAGCCTCACACATCTCCCTTTCCCTCTCTCCCTCCATGTCAACCTCCCTCTTGCTCCTTTTTCCCTTCTTGACTTACTCCATCATCTGTTTAGTTAGAAAGTCCTGTGATGACAGGTCTCTAACTCCAGCTGCTCCTGCTTATGTCCTCACAGGAGAAAGAGGAAGCAAGGGAGGGAGGGAGGGAGGGAGTCCCGTGTCTCCCGCTGACACTCTTCTCCAAGGTCTTGGCTAGAGGACAGCCACTGCTGGCAGCAGTCTGGGAGGAACTTGCAGTGGTAGCAGAAGAAAAGAATTTGGCAGGGAGGTGAACCACATGATTGTGATTCATGCTGCACTCTTGAAATGTGGCAGGAGGGGTAGAAAAGGCTTCATGTGCCAGCACTGAGAGCAGAGATATTCACATTCAAACATCACATTCTTTTTATAGTAAGGCATGTCTCATAGGAAAAATATTGAACTTGGCCTTCCAGGATGAAGAAAATAGGCCTAACTGTGATTTTACTGCTTGAGTCACTCACTTAATCAGTTGCTGGTTGCATGTAGGAAGCCTTCTATTAGGCTGACTTGAAAAAAATTGTTTTTCATTAATTGATCATGACACTGAACTGTTTTTCAATTTGTTCAAAACTGCTTTCTTTTATAGGCTCCCTTATGCAAAAGCTCTCCTAATATACCATGGTTCAGAATAGTAATCACCTTAATCCAGTCACTTGATATAGCTGCCTTCTGGATAAGGCTCTAGTTTTTATCAGGAGTTAGAAGTTTGCTGGAGAGGTGAACAAAGTTGTATGGGAATCATGATGACTTTTGGGCTGGATTCTTCTACCTTTCCTCATAGGGGATAGCCCCTCAACCCTGGATTGCATGTGTGTCCCATTCACATACCACACAGGAATGAAAACAACAGAAGATGTCATTTAATGTGCAGGGAAGTGCAGGGTGGTGGTTTGAAGGCCACGTAATAAATCAGTTCCAGTACAGTTTAAAAATTCTGGCTTTCCTTTCGTAGGCCACATTTTGGTGAAAATCCAGAGTAACAAGACCATCTCCTTAGTCTTATTTTGGCCCAGCTCCCCTTTCCAGCAGGAGGTGGTTACAAATGCAGCTGTGGAAGTGCAGTACAGCTGAGGAACACCAGTGTGCACAGTCCCACACACTCACGAGGCCTACGTTGGCTTAACGGGTGATTGCTTCACATGCGCCATAAATCTGCATTTGCATCCAAAAATGTAGAGGCCACAGTGTATGGAAGTTCCTTTTCCTCCCTGAGTGTGTTTATGGCAGATTTATATTGATGGCAGCAGTGTACACAGCCACAAATGTCTATTATATTCAGGCCCTCCTAACTCAGTCCCTGTTTCCTGCTGAAGGTGAGACAAGGTCCTGTATGAATGAAGGGTGAAATTACAGCTGAACTTTCTAATTGTGTTGGTACAGGGGAAGCCTTAAGAAATAGAGCAAGACCTTTTGTGTTCAGTTACCCCCAGCCTCTCTTTGCCAGTTCACTTTATGTGAAGTTCACATTTTTTCCTCCTACAAAAAAACAGTAAATGTGTGCCTATATATCTCCCTATGTTTACAAAGGATATTTGAAAGGAAGGTCAGAAGTGCTTTGATTCTTGAAAAAAGCCAGCCAGTTTCAGCTACTCAGAACTTTCAAAGTGTATACAAAAACACAAATGCTGGTAACTGTTATTTCAGGCCTCAGGCTTAGACACGATAAATTAACGCTGTCCAGATTTCGTTTTGGAAGCAGTGCCTACTCCTGCACAGACATTCATATCCTGATGAACTCTGGGGCAGCTCAGAGGGGCAATCACCACATCCTCTGTCTGACCCTGACAGTGACTGCTTCCTCCTGCCTCCCACACTGGGCTGAGCAGATGAGTCTGGGTGTGAACACTAGCCACAGCTATGAAAGCCAAGCCAATGTCAAGTTCAGCTCTGCATTATAGGACCAGAAACTACTTCATCTCATCCTCCTTCCCCTCTGCCCTCTCCCTGTTTCCCTGTGACAGAAGAGGAAGAAAAATCTGATGTTTAGAGTAAGGGTTTTGGAGGTTCCCAGTGCATTTTAGGAGTGGTACCAGTGTCTTTGGGGCTTTGAAGAGCCCTACTGTGAAGCTGCTCTGATAAACCACAGTCCTCTCCATGGTCTCATGCCAATTTGACCCCACTGTTTTAACTGGAATAACTAATTTTAAATTCTAAGTCTAAATTGCAAACCAGGAGGAAATGCTGAGCTGTTAACCAGAAAGGGGCTGTGACATCTTGCCCATTCCTCTCTCCTCTGTGAATGTTTTTGTCTCTTGTTTATTGGACAAACATCCTTTCTATTTAACTTGTTGTGGGCTCTGGTTGCTTTGCCTAAAGACTGGAGGAGAAGCATGGACATGAGCAGAACCTAACTCCTTAAAGAGACTATCAAAGAAACTGAACCAATCCCAGAAATCATGGGGTGCAAAAATGCCTCCACTTCTCTTTTCACCTGTACCTGTACCAGCTTCTGAATCTAGGCTGGTCAGTTATTTCTTGCTTCAATTCATTTTCCACTACAGGATTTAATGGCTTAAGACTTAATAGTTGTTTGTAGTGGTAAATTGCTCCACCTTTGATTGAAAGGAGTATTCATAATCTCCTGAACTAAATCCCCCCTTAAACAGCCCAACTCTGTAGCAAAAGTCATTGGCATTTTGTTGTCTGTGATTCACCCACCAGCCACATCATGCAGGGTGGTTTCACATTGTTCCTGGCCGAGCCTCTGTCACCTCTTGTGCCAGAGGTTGTTGCCTCTGGCTGAGCTGGGTCATCTGAGTAGTCAAGGTGTCTGCACAGGTTTAACACAGGTTTTTGAGCTGGCATACTACTGCAAACATCTGTCTGTGCCTTTGGGTTCCTAACGTATCTTTCAATGCCTATGAGTGTGTCTTCCCAAAGACACAGAGGAAGTCTGTGGTAGAGAAGGAGCTTGTCCCAGGGGGAGTACCCTGACCATGCAGAACAGCAGAGCAGATCTCTGTGTCCTCATTCGTGGACTTTTTTGAAGGGAGCTCAAAACATAAGCTAGTAAAAGGAGCATGTGTGAGATGATGTCACCCTGGCTTCAGAGGAAGAGCCCAGGGCTTCATACTGCTCCATGGCAGCGTGACAAGTCAGGCTTCCAGTGACAGTAATTTACCCTACTAGCCTGGATTTTAATGGATTATGGCTGAAGTTGTTACGGTCCATCTGGATGGAAAACAAACAATCAAATAAACAGACAAACAGATCTGTAGTTTTAGGAGGCTACCTTAAAATGTTAGCCATCTGCTAGGCAGAGGCTCAATAAATCAAGGTTGCAGGAGGAGGTTAGTGTGCACACATGTGCGCCTGTGTTCTGCAGGCTTTGCATACTTCTCCAATGACCAGTTTTTTTAAGTTGATACTTATTGTGCAGAAGATGCTCCTAGGATTTACGCAGCTGCTGGCAATTAGAGGACTATGCTGGGGAGACTATCAATCTGTTTCTTTTTTCACTATAGCCAACTGTCTAACCTTGGAAGGTGCTGAATAGCTGCATTTCCCATTGCATTTAATTTTCACTGTAGGCATTGTATACCCTTGCTAGAGGAATGATATATTTTCAGATCTGTTGTTTCACTCAGTGTCTTCATTAAGGCTGGGTCTGGGGTGGAGTGGGTGGAACAACCCTTCAAGTCTGTCTGCTTTTATGCCATTTTTGTTCCCAATGCCCCATTCTCAGAGCCGCTCACCCATGAGAGCAGTGTGGTATCCTACTCTCAGAGGAATCCCATTGAAGAAAAGAGGCCAGCATGAATGAGGGTGCGAGATTCCAGCACTCCCTTTCCTGTGGATAAGGAGATACTGTCCCAAGTTTGCAGTCAGTTATGGAGGTAGTGTTCCCACTGATGCTGAGGTAACCTAGAGCTCCCTAACCAGCTCCCTTGGTGGGATGTTCAGGAGAAAGCAAAATCTAGGGTTAGCAGAAAGCATTGGTTGCCCGCGTTCCTTAAAAAACAAATGAGAAGAGCTCTTTTACCATGGCTGGTTTTTTTTACACACGACTGCAGAATGTGGTGGTGCTGTTCACAGCCCATCTTGGTTTGGGCACCCAGATATTTATCCCTTCACTGCCACTGCTCTGCTGTATGGATAAAAAGCCCCTTGGACCAGCAAAAGGTCATTTAAAACAAAGAGGAAAATGAATAGCATTTGCAGAGCAATAGAGGAAACACCTTTGGAAACAATTTGCTCCCATTTTGAAAAACGTTGGAGTATCAGCCTCCAAAGTTGCAAATAATACTTTTGTTAGGTTTCAGATGCACACACACGAACAGGTGCAACATATGCCCACCTACAGAGCCCACTTCCATCTGCATGAATATCCCTTCACTCCTCCATCATCACAGCAAATTCTTAAATGCAGGACATAAAATAAAAGTAATTAACAATGTTTATGAGGAAGCATATTGTGCTTAAGTGCATGTTGTGGAGAAAAAAGGACATTAAGATTGTTCCGAGCATAGGAAGTGAGGAGGGAGGAAATTGTGTTTGTTGAATGTGTTTCTGTGGGGATTACATGGAGTTTATGCAATTCAAGATTTCAGAAGCAGATAAGGTCTTTTAAATCAGCCATAAAATTTGTATCTGATTTTTCACACCAAAGAAATAACAAAAAATGGTTTTGTTTTCTCTGGAGGAAAACAGACTGAAGGAGGCATAGGGCCAAATTCTGATCTCACTTTCACTGGTGTTCAGTAAAATTGTTGGAAATATGCTGGATTTACACTGATGTAAGTGAGATTAGAACCTTGCCTGTGGCAGACAGAATGTTGTCTCTGTACATCTAGTATGGTTTGGGACTGTTTTAATACAAGAACTGTGTTGCTGTAATGTAGTTGAAAAGGTCATGGTGAGCAAATACAGACAAATGTTATATAACAATTTGCAGCTTTAATATAATTTCGCTGATATTTGGCAGAGTTCTTTGGATCACTGTATAATTTTGCTGGTTTAAATGTGTTTCTTATGAACAAGTTATTAACTTAAGAGAAGTAAAAAGCATGCACCGGGTGAGTCTGAAATGAATCAACACCCACATGTCATATCCCTTTCATTTGCTAAGTGGGTGCTTGTCTTGTCCCATCTTGTGGATTTAATTTCTGCCAGGATGTGTTTATACTCTTAAAATGAATCTATCCAAGCAAATCTTTCCGCAGCACAATCTTAGCTGCCCCTGCATAGCTTATAGGTGATGCATATTTGTTTGGCACAGACATGGGGCATCCCACAAGATGAGATGAATCAGAGAGGAGGCATCCATGTACCTTCTCCACCGACTGTAGGCCCATTCTTATGTTTGGGTGCATTTATTCTATTTTACAGGCTAAATCTGAGGTCAGATTCTGTACTGCTGTAAGCCTGCAGCGATCCTTTAATTGCAGTGGATCTGTAGCAATTTGCACTGGCTGGGAATTTGGACCCTAAAAGCTTGTGTCAACAAAAGCTTCAGCTGGGGAAAAAGCAGTAGAAAAAACTAATGAAGTGAAGCTGTTGCTGTCCAGAGACTTTTCTATTATGTAACCCTAAAGTAGTAGTGTTTCGAGTATAGCCCATTTGGTCATCCTAAACAGAATTAGTACAGTTGGGAAAAGGGGGGAGGTGTGAATGTTTCAAGGAGGTCTTTGAACGTTTCTTCAAATGTTCATTGCATCTAAGTTCCCATTTTTTGTGTGCCTTTATTTGCTCCAGAATACCGCTGGACTGCCAACAAAGGAGGGCTTGTCCTCCCAGGAATTTTCTGCATTCCTCTCTGGAGTAGGCATTTTTCTCAGCTACAAAGGCCCTTTAGCAAATTCCCTCTAATCATTGGATTTACCCTGGGCTCTGATAGGTGCCATTCATGAACTTGGTCTGCTGTTTGATGGGGCTGAAGCATTAATGGGATCTTTTCATGATAAACAAAACAGAGTAACATTACTGGAGGAATCACAAAGCCGCTCTTGTAGGGCAATGTGGTTCTTTTTCCCTCCGTTCTCTCTCTGTTCCACTCTGTTCTCCATTTTTCTTTCATTTTTTTCCTTATAATTTCCTTGCTCTTATGAACATGCATTCTTTTTTTGTCTCTGGGACATTTTTAGTGGCAGACCTTCCCAGATCTCTTTACCTCAGGAGGCAGTGGGCTAGCTCACTGCTTGTGCTTGGCCCCAGGAGGTACAATAAACCTGTACAAACAGCCCAGCTTTAGCAGCTTGGTGTTTTCTCCTAGGGTCTTATACACCATCAGAGCAGAGACATCCGCAGGTCCTTAATCCCATCTTTACTCCTGTAGGTTTCATTCCCATCAATGGGTTTCACTTCCATCAACGAATGACCAGTGTTCAAATGAGGGGAGGGAAAACAAGTTGTAGAAGGACTCACTTTTGTATTGAAATAAAAGCCAAAGTTGCCTCTGCTTTTGAAGTCTATTTGTAATGGTGATTTTGTAGTCTTTCAGACAGCATACGTACAGATTGTCACTTTTAAAATGAGCTATACTGTCCTAGAAATGGATATGTTATAAAAAGCAACATACACAGAAGTGATACAGCAGCTTGTAAAAAATAAGCTCAGCAACCAAAAATAAAGCAGAACTGCACCTTTGTTTTGAAGCTGTTTCAGCTCTTCTTTGTGAGGTGATGTGACCCAATAAAATGTAAACAATACACTGCTCTTTCTACCACCATTTCTCTCACTGAAATATCTCACGTGCGTTCTGATGAAGTATCACACTTGGGTTTGGGTGAGCAGTATAGTTCCTCTTGAGAAAATAAAAATTGCAAGAAATTTCTTTTAAAACCCCTCTCATTTTTAAACTCCTGAGTTTGAAAAAATGCTCTATTTCCAATTGTCAGTTTTAAACCAAGTAATCTTCACATTCACCAATTAACTTGTTAAATCATCTATATTTAAAGCTGATAATGGATTGTTTGAGTGAAAATAAACAGATGGTTTTGTTTCAGAATTTACTGAAGGTGCCCAATCTTTTTTCAGAAAAAAAAATTGCTGGAATCTTGTTCCCTAAAAGAGGGAAGAATCAGACAGAAGGGAAATGACCACATTTTCTTTCATGTACTGCACATAATTTCTCACACTTACATCCTGCTGAACAGCACTGTGTTGCAAAATATTGGCAGGGAAAACTGCCAACTCACTGTACTGTGAGTATGTGAGAGAGCTTCTTAGACTTAGGTCAACAGGCTACATGTGAAGGCATTGCAGTCAGTAACTCGTCTTTTTGGTACCCTGGAGACCCTCCTTGTGTTTTTCAGATAAGAGCCTTAACCTTAAGCACTTGAGGGCATTGCTTAGGTTGAAGGAAACATAAGATATTTGCTGTAATTTGGCCTAGCTGTAGCTCATTTGGGGAAATCTCCCTAAATCTTCCTTTGTTCCTCCCTCAGTCCGTCTGGTTATCCATCTATCCGTCTCCTTGCAAAACTATCAGGGAAGGAAGGGATTTTCTGATGTACTTGGGAAACAAAAAAGGCTCCTGAGCTGACAGTCACTGAAATGGAAAGCCCCCGTAGATCCAGCTGACAGCTCTGAAGGTAGAATGAAGGTGAATGAGAGTACAAGGTTCCATCTTTGGCAGATTAAGGGAAGAACGGGCTGAGAATGACTATGGTGCTGTGTAAGCTAACCAGGCTGGGTAGCCTGGACACCTGGTGGGACACCTGCCCTGGTCATGCCACAGCCAGGACCTGCTGGGTGTGTTTCACTATCTTCCAAGTGCTGTGTTTCCAAGGGCACCACACCTGTTAGCGTGTGCTTGTGGGAATTTGGCAGCTACAGAGAGTTGGGGACTCAAGGCATTGGCTTGACAAAAATTCAGTCTCCTCAACTGTAAGGAGGCAGAAGATACAAATGATCCCAAGGCCCCAGAGCCCCTCAGCTCTTCCATATCAGCTTCCAAACCTGAAGCACAGGATGTTTTATTAACAGTTGCTATAACTATGAACACTTACTTGGCACCAATCACTGTGGTGTTCCAGGACCTTCGTGCATTTTAGTGAATTAATTAAACATATTACAGCATTTAATGCCCACGGTGGGAGATTGAGCTGCAGGCCATGGGAACTCAGAGTTGCACGGTTTGAGTGGGACACATGATTAAAGGATGCATAGTCATAATTCCAGTTGTGCACTGACAACTTTATTTTGTATTTGTTCTCTTTTTAAATTCACCTTCCAAAACACTCATTGCCAAAAATACCATAGGGATAATGAAATAATGTGAAAGTAACGTTATGTTCAAAATTACATGTTTCATACCTCCTGAGAATAGCTTGAATGGTATAGAAATTAGAGCTACCTTTAAATAATGGGGTCTTTTTTTCTCAGAGTCTATTGGTAAAAAATTAGCTTTGCTGTCCTCAAAGAACTAGTGCTGTAAAATGCTAATCATGGTTTAATTGTGATTCAGTATGTTAATTCCATGTGACAGTCTAAAGGTCTTTGAAGTCTACTTCTTGATTGTGTCTAATAATCTGGGGGTTTTATGGTGCTGAACTTTAAGAAATAGGCCTGCAGCTAAACTGATGCAGGAGAATATAGTTGTGAGTTCACAGTTAACAGTGATTGAAGGTGAAGTCCTTCTGGTGTTCACTTGAAGACTAGAGTCACGAAGGGGTCACTCCAGAGGTCAGTTTCCAACAAGCTCACATTTTCTGCAGATCTATTTTCTATGTATTTGACTATGTATTTTCTATGTATTTGAAAGGGTAAGAATAAGTCTTTCAAAACTGGTGAATCAAGTATAATGCTGTCCTTCCTATCAAATACAGGAAATACTGACATGAGGAGGGGGAAGGCTGTGCCTCCTTGGGCCAGTTGGCCTCTTTGTGCTGACTGAAAAAAGGTAATGCACCTTTGTTTCTGCTGGATGGAGTGAACTAGAGATGAGGGTCTGCTGAAGGTCTTCTCTGTAGAAAAACTCTTGAGTGGTCTGATTCCTCCAGGTGAAAAAAAAAACTTGAAGGAGAATATGTACTCTCTTTGGGAGGTAAGACTTACATGGAGGAAAACCTGGCTTTATAGGAAAAGCACAATGACAATTGTCTCCTTAGATTTCAGTGATGTTAAAGGGTTGAGGTCTTCTTCAAGGGAGGAATAGATGACAGCGTATATAAGTGCTTGTTTTGGACTTTATTCCAAGTTAAGAAAACAAAAGACATGCAACAGTTATTTACCCCTCAAAAGGTGTCCCTTACTGCTCATTTCTTGCTTCCTGCCCAGAGCTGCTGCACAGCTGGGTCATGAGCAGCCCTGTCCCACCATTGACATGAGTTCATAGCACCAGCTCTCCTTTTCCTCTTGGTTGCAGAAGTGTAGTTTGTGAGCAATACCAACTGAAGGTGAGGAGATATTCTCCTGAAAGTGCTCTCTCTGTATTATGCACAGGGCTGTGATTACAATTCTAGCAAAATTTGAGATGCACTGGTGTGGGTTTCAGCTTGGGTTAGAGTTTACTGGAACTGGTTTGGAATATCTGGACTCTTTTTGTTTTTCTTCCAGAAACACTAAATTGTTGAATCAAAAATTCCTAAGACAAAAAGTCCATTTCAAGAAATTTCCTGTCTCAGTTAAAATCAATGGAATGAGAAATTCCAGTTGATTAATTGAATTGCTGTTTTTGTTTCATGAACCCTTTATGTTTTACTTTTAAAGGACTTCTATTAAACTTTTCTTCCTTGGTTTTTGAAATAGCAGTTCCTGCATCAAGCAACTTGTACTTCTCTGATCCTTAGCCTGACAATTGTCAGATTGCATGGCAAATTCACTCCAGTTTCATGTCAGCAGTACGTCCTCTATCCGGGTTATTCTGGAGGAACCAGAGGTGTAGCTGGACAGCTCTTTGATATCATTGTAGTCTCTTTTAACTTCAGGAGCTGTCTTTTCAGCCCCAGCGGCTTGGCAGGCAAGCCAGTGTGGTGGCCAGAAAAGAGACATGGTATTGTTAATATCGTGGTGACTGTTGTAGGTGTACCTTGTGCAAAAATCATGCAACTTGTCAAGTCCATTTCAGTGTTTGGAAGGAAACACAGTCTGAAAAGCTCTCACAAAGCAAGGAAAAATGTTTTCTTGTGCTAAATTCTGCATAAGATCTTCCAGAAAGATAGTATAGCTTCTTGTAGAGAGTTATAATAACCTCATAATACTGACAGGAGATTCATTCTTCACGTTCTGCCAGAGGACCAAAACTTGGCTCCTCACCCTTTGTGTTTTCAGTTCCCGTGTGCACATGAGGTATACATGAAGAATGAAGGCAATTGATCATGGAAACAGCTTGCTTATGGGATGTGATGAATTCTTCAAGACTTGCAGTCTTTAAATCACAGTTGGATGCTTTTAGAAAAGATATGCAATATTTCAACCTCAAATTATGTTGATGCAAGAATTGCTGGGCTCTGTGACTTGCGCTGTAGAAAAGGTCATAGTAGGTAATAGCAATGTTACATTCAGGTCTTACTGGTGTCTGTTGGGTGTGTTTGGGGATGTATTAATCGCTATAACATGTTCACTGCCTGACTTTAATGTTTTATTCAGTTTGGTGTTACCTTTGTTACCAAAAATCAGTAAAAAACCCAAACTCTGTAACACCAATGTAGTATTAAGAATCAAACATTCTTTATTCAGCCAGATGCACCTGGTAGCACCATGAAGACTGTTCACATTGATGTAGAAGCAAAAATTATTTGAAAATAAAGCTTCTTCCTTTCCAGACGTGGATTCTGGCAAGAACTGATTGCCTGGGTACAGAGAAGGTGAGGTCAGTGGAGGAAAGATGCCGGGCTGTCCTAGCTGGCCATTGCTGGTGGAGGACCCCACGTAGTTAAGCTGTAGGAAGATGTCCCCACTGTGCTCCTGCTGTGCTGGTGGAAGAGTCAGTGCTCGTTCCAGCTGGAGGTTACTGACCTTGCCCAGCTGCAGCCAGGTGCTGTCTGTGAGCACTTCCTAATCTGCTTCAAGCAAAATCAGCCAGATTAGTTCAGTCAGTGTAAATGGTTGATCAGAGCAAGACCGGCCACTTTTGTCTGAAGTGGTGGGAGGATGTGCCACAACGCATGCTGGTGGCAGAGTGCTGAGAGGGGCAGCTCTCATGTTCTCAGCTGGAAGCAGTGCTATCCTGAGGGAAAAGGATGCATGTCCTCGGATTCAAGGCTGGCTCTCACTTTCCTGCTCCACTGTTCACTTCCCATCTTGGAGACTGTCTCATCAAGAAGAGATTATTAGGCTTCTCTTATTCCATATCTAATTATCCCGTAGCATGAGGTCTTTTGTTGCCATATTTGCACACACTCGGCCCCTACCTGAATTCCAGTGTAATTGTCTTGACTGCGCCGCTATCATATCAAGCCCAGGTTACAGGCACATCCTTTTGAGAAAGGTTTGTTTTATTTACTCATCTAGGAAACAGAAGTTCACATCCTGTGAGCTGTACTAGCCTTGTTTTTCCTGCTCGTTTCTGGTGTTACTCTGCCACTACTGCAAAAATCTGTTTAACTTTGTGAGCTCCTGTCAAGCAATAATTGCATTATCAGCTCTCTCAAGTTATCAGTGAACCTAAAATACAGTGTCTTTTCATGAACCCCTATGCCTTGAAGCCTCAGTGTTTGCAAAGCAGAACAGATTGCTGGGGCTGGCATTAGTACAGACTTGTGCTGAGACTAGCCTCATTTAGTGCAAGTTTATTACCTGTGGAATTTAAAAAGGATGTTCAGTGTAGCATGTCCGGCAGGCAGGAAGCAAACTAAGGCTTGTTTTTAACTCTGGTTAATATCCAAGTATTTTGTTTTACAGGAACTGCTAATTTTTGTTTAATCTTTTCAACAGCTACTGAGCCAAAGGCAGCTGTAGTGATAACTTCGCAAAGAGGCTGGGGTCTTGTGTAGCCAGCAGGGATATTCTAGGTTTAAAGGTGTGTAATCTGGTCAAATGAAGAGGCAGTCTGGTCTAGCGTTGGTAGTTTCTGTTGATTTGAAGAAGATGCATTAGTTTATAAATCCTGCCATTCTGTGGGAGGAATTTGAGGATCACAGTTGTCGAGAACTGACAGCAGACAGTCCACACTGGTTTAATTTTATTCTGAGCATAATGTTGGTTGGCATGTGATGAGATCGGAGTTCCTAGTGGATGCCAGCTGATATTAGCCCTGCTGTTTGGTAGAAGTCCTGTCAATGTTTCTGTTATAAACTTTGTTTATTAGTAATAACTCAGCCATAAAAATTCTCTCTAGAGTGAAACGTAGTGAGCAAGTTCTCAGTTGGGATCCAAGAACGTTTGTCTTTTCCCTAAATTTTGAAGGAAATTGTTTTGGCTGTGGTTTTGTTAGAATAAGATAAAAGGATTTGGGGCATATTTTACATTTCCTTCACTAAAACGGAAGCAAACATTTTATAAGCAATCATATTCTTTACTGTTTTTTATATATAACAAAATAAAGGAATCAGACAGTAAAAAGATTTTGTGTACAATTTAACTAGCTATCCACATGTGAAAATATGGCATAATTCCTCATCTCCTCAGCAAAAGGATTCTGTTTTACAGTCGGCAATGACAGTATAGGGATTGTTACGGTCCTGGTTTCATCTGGGATGCAGTTAATTTTCTTCCTAGTAGCCGTACAGTGCTGTCTTTTTCAATTTATTATGAGAATAATGTTGATAATATACTCGTGTTCTAGCTGTTTCTGAGCAGTGCCTACCTTAAGTCAAGGACTTTTCAGCTTTCCATGCTCTGTCAGTGAAGAAGTGCACACCAAGCCAGAGGGAGCATGGCCAGGACAGGTGACCTGAACTGGTCAGAGGAATATTCCATACCACAGAATGTCTGGTTCGGTATATAAGCTGGGGGAAAATCGGACAAGCAGGGCTGATCACTGCTGGGGGACTGGCTGTGAACTGGTCCATGTGTGGTGAGAAATTGCATTTTGCATCACTTGTCTTTTTGGTGGAGGTTTATTTCTCTCTCTTTGTCGTCCCCCTTTTCATTGCAATTATTATTGTAAAATTATTATTATTGTTGTTATTGATTATATTGTTATTGTTGTTATTATTCTCTTCCTATTTCAACCCATGGGGTTTATCTGCTTTCTGATTCTCCTCCCCATTCCTCTGGGATTAGGGTATGTGAGGGAGTGGCTGTGTGGTACTTAATTTCTGATGTGTTAAAGCACAATGGTTACACTCTACAAGTAACATGTAGGCATCCCCTTATTAAAAAAAAATACACAGTATCTAAAAATGCAGTACATTTTTAGATCATGGATTCACAAATCTAATGTCCTGTATATAGTAGTGAACACCAGAAACAGACGCAAATATTCTCCTAATAGGTAGTCATTATCACAGGAAGCCTGCAAGGGAAGATTCAGTTTGGTTTATGGGCCTGTAATGCTTGTCAGATGCCTTGAAAAACAAAGATGAAGATGTTAAATGACGCTAATCCACTTTTTTGTTTCTCTCCATTGTCCTTTGGTTTCTATAGCTACTTTGGCTAATTTGATGTAAATAAATGACACGCTAGTGGGATGATGCCCCCTCATACAGCCCCCACAGGTGACTCTAGCTGTAGGGCATTTGGGGACTGCTGTGGTGATATGGTCTAAACCCTGGAGCACACCAATATACTGGTGCCCAGACTATTTGTGAGCATACAAATCAGATGGTTTAATATGAGGTAACCTCCTCTTTGCCTAGGTGGTGAGAGGATAAAAGCAGGACTGTCAGGAGTCCAAGTCAGAGAAGTGTCGATCCATGGACGTCCAGGCCATGTTGAAAGCCAAAATTTGTAGAGATTGAGAAAGATACAGGTTTCAGGAGTGGAAGCACAGAGAGGTGAGCTGTTATGGCAGAGCATGAAATATTGTTAGCTTCTGACAAGGAATATTTCTGTTGAAATATTCTCATCAGAAAATAGTGTTTCAGGTGAAAATTAAATTTTGAGCTGAAACTACTTGGTCACTTCAGAAGATATTTTCTTCATGGAAAAACCCAAAAGGTAACACTTTATGGTCCATGCTGGGCTAATATATCAATAATCAGTTTTCCTATGGAAAGGTGATGTTATCTCTCCTTCAGTGAGAAGAAGTGTCTGTGGAAGTGTTTGTGCAGCAGGGGGAGGAGACAGAGGTGCATGTGCATTTTCCAGCTTGATTGAACTGCCCAAGACCTGAACCAAATCTAAATTGTTTCGTGGTGTACTGAGATACTGAGCACTAACCTATTCACAAGTATGAGACAGAGGGCAGGAAGGAGGTACTCACAGAGATACCACACTCATGTGAACCTTGCAGGCCAGCTATTGAACTGGTGTAAATTGGTCTGGCTCCAGTGACCTGGAGCTATGCTAAGTATGCACTAGGGGGTGGGATGCATTCAAGCATATCTTGCTTTGTTTGCATTCATTCAGAAAGTGTGCCAGTATCCAAAATATGACATGAGCATATGTATTAGAATTTAAAAATATAAATCTGGCTGATTTTAAATATGCTGGGGTTTTGTTTTTTTCTTTTTGTTAGTTATTTATGAAACTGGAAAGTACAAATTAGCATGGATCCCAAGGAAGTGTTTGATCTAAAATAAGGAAAATTCCTTTAAAGGGGAATTGTTTCAGGAGCTGATTGTTATTTATTTTATTAAGCACATAGGAGTTGTTTGGATTTGTGTTCTGCCTATAATTCCTGTGTTTGGAGCAGAGCTGGTGGGAAAATTGTACCAGCAATTTATGAAAGGTGATACTGTGTCAACAGATAGGCATTGCGTTAGGACATGTGACAGTAATCTTCCATGGCATTCAGAGCATTCAGACCATATGCTTTAAAACATCAGCAAAATACATGTCAGAACCACTTCCTCTCCATGCCCCCCTCCCCAGGACCACAGTGGGAGGACTCAGCAGTCCTCAGCACTGGGGTGCTCTCTAGAAAGGAAATTGGCTTGAGGAGGGTGGAGGGGAACTGCAGGGCCTTCTCCCAAATGAATGAAATTCAAACATGTGAGGAGGTGAATGGACAGGGCAACAGCCATGTGACATTAGCAGGACCTGGTGGACTGCTGTGAGGTTCGCTCATGAATATTTAGTGCCAGCTCTTTGGAGGGTCTTTTTGCACTGTACTCATGGAAATAAATGGTAGAAGCATGGCCATTGGTTATTGTTTCTACTCCTGCTTTTCTGCACTGTCCTGGTTTTCATCTATAGGTTGTAAGAGCCTTTGAGAAACACTGCATGTCTTAGTGTATACAGTTTGCAGAGGGAATAAATGCTAAAGAATGTTAGAGAAATCTTTTTGTCTTTGGAGGCTAGCATTAGAGAAAGACTATTTTTCAACTCAGTTAAACCTCATTGTCAAGACATCCCATCTCTACCTGCAGCTTCTGCTCAGTGAATGCAGGGCTTGCAAGCACAAACTCAAGTCACAAAATTCAAGAGAATAATTTGGGATCCCCAACAACATACAGCCTGGGGCATCGTAGGAAACCTCCTTTGTACTTCTTGGGCTCAGTCTGGAAAACTGAAAGTTCAGACAGGAGGAAGTACCTCAAACCACAAATAAACTGTTCTATCCATTTGAAGGTAATGGGCCAAAACCTGGTGTTTTTACTCAGGCAGAACTCTCACTGAAGTTATTAGCCAGTTTGTCTGAGGAAGGGCAGAAGGTCTTGCTCTGGTGTTATATGTTAGGACCAGCATTTCTGAACCTCTCACTGGTAGTTTTCATCTGGGCAAAAACCAGACTTCTTGGGAAGGGAGCAACACTGGAGTCCTGTGTGGAGGTTATAAAATGGATTACATTCTGTATTAATATTGATTTTGCAGTCATAAAAGGAACATAAATGTTTTAAAATTAAACATTTTTCTGTTTAAATATTAAACACTGGGATTTATCTTCTGACTTTTACATAAGGCCTGAAGGTGACTGTCAGCTAGCTTGCAGTCATTTCTTGCCATCTCTTCTAGCGCAGCTTTTTAGTAGCGCAGAAGATTCCAGGCAGGAGAGGATACCAAATAGCTAAGTGTATTCACAAGGGTTATTTTCAAATGTGCATCACTGCTTATTCCTGTTGAGAGAGGTGTTCCTCACCTTTTGAACTTTCTGACTGGCAGCCCAGGTCATCCAAAGTGTCATGCAGATTGTTATTTCTGAGTTCAGCACAGCACAGAGGGGAGTAATCCTCTCAGACCTCCTTGAAAGTTCAGTGACAGCTTCCTTAATTGAATAAGAAGTGATTCAGTTTTATGAGCATCTCTCAACACAGTCATAAGTTTTATCAGTACCAAGTTTTAAAAGACAGCCCTTATACAAACAACCTCTGAGTCAGTGCCAGCTCACAGCTCACTTCTGCCAGCAAGGCCTCACCACTGATATTGGCTGCTGAATCCAAATACATGGGCAGGACTCCCTGGGAGGGGGTATTTCTCCGCTGGTTTGTGAAAGCCCTCATATCTGGAAAAGGAAATGGTGACTTTATGCCTCTTTACATTTTTCTCTTATTGGGCAAGAGGAGCAAACCAATCTCATGCAAGTTTGGAAAGCTTTGGAGCTGCTTGTGCCAATGCCACACTGGCAGCTTGGACCTGCTGGTGTAGTGGCAGCTTTCAGTCTTGCCCCTGCACTTGACAGAGGAGCCTGGATTACCCCTAGCACTGTGTAACACCAAGCTCCACAGCAGCAGGGTGGCTTGGCCATGATGGTGCAGCTCCCCAGAATGAGTGGGGCTAGTCAGTTGACTCAGGGAAGCAGGTGGTGAGCGCACTCCTACCTACTCTGTGCCTCATCTGTGTGCTTCTGTGCAACCAGCCAAAAAGAAAGTTTCCTTTCAACCAGCCAGTAATACTCGCTGCCCTCTCTCAGCAGTCTCCAGTGCTGCTGCTTGAAATAGACATATGTCATGAAACACTCATGATACAAGAAATTGCTTCAAGGCATTCCTCCTGGAAGTGAATTCTCTGGGATATATTTGGTCAGCTGAGAAGAAGCAAACTGTGCAAGCAAGTTCCCACAGTCATGCTTCCTCCTGAACCATGGAGTAGGGTTTTTACAGACCTCCACAAATAAAGCCATTTTTAGGGATATTTCTGCAGTTGCCTCATGCTCACTGTTAGGTGTGTTTCTGCATGGTGGAGCAATTCCCTTGGGAGAAGTGATGAGCAGTTGTGAATAAGCCTCTGCCACCAACATTTGAAGCAACACATGCTTCCTGACACATGTGTGAGGGGATGTAATGTGCAGCCTCACCACTCACTACCCCAGCTGTGGCTCCCCAAAGCAGGTGCTGCTATGCTCTGCCAGGCATGGCTCTTCCCTACCAGTCTAAGCTTGGGAGGAGAAAACAAAACAGCCAAATGTAAGTCTGATGTGGTGGGAAGTAGGCTACTAAAGTGAATGCACTCCATATTGTGTAGAAATGCATCAGAAATGTGTAGGATTGCAGCTTCCCTCTAACAGGTCTTCTCCTTCATGCCCAACCTCATGGTTGTGCTGAGAATGCTAAGGGAATGAAATTGCTGGGGTTTGTATGGGTGGTCACCTCAAAATCCCCGACTGGGGGAAAAGGTACTGAAAGGGTGAAGTTTTTTGGGGGATATTTGCTACAGCTGTTGGAAATGTGGCAAGGCGTGCAAGCATCTGACTGGGGGCCTTTCCTTCCCCTGCTGATGGTCCCAAAATACCACATTCTCACACTTGGTGAATAAAAGGGTAGATGGAAGACATCAAATTTCCTGCAGTAAACCATGCTCAAGCATCCTGTATTCCTTTAGAGGAAAAAAATCCTCTGCCTGCATCTAGCACCCCATTCTTCAGTGCTGTTTGTAGAGGAGGAAAATCCAGGCAGCAGCCCTACTACAAAGGAGGGCTGGCAAAGCAGGGGCAGACTGATGGAACAGCTGAATTTCTCTCAGACTCCAGAGGAGGTGACAGGGAGGGCTGCCTGTGAGGCACACATCTTTCAGCAGTGAGTTGTTTGTCTTCTCACTCTTGATTGTTAATGACCATGAAAAGCTAGTGGGAGGTCAGCCAGGACGCCCGTTCTCTCTCTTGCTTTCATGGATCCAAAGACTTTGGGATATTGAAATAAATACTAGGTTGTCAGTCCAAAATAATAACACTTTACAAAGTGGAAATGCAAATTTCCTGCAATATCCCTGAATAGCAGGTGGTATTTCCTGAGATATTGTTTCTGACCTACAGGGGAATTGATATTATGAACTGACTGAGGAAAATGATTATGGTATCAAGCTCCAGCCATTAAGTAAAACAATGAGAGCATAGTAAACTAAATAAAGGAACAAGCAAAAGAAGGCTTGGATTTTGTATATTCGTTGCTGGGTTTTTTCCTAATGCTGTAGGCGCTGAGTGTGGTTAAGATGCAGAAACCCCCTTTTTACAGAAGAGGCAACAGCAGAATGGATATAGAAGAAAATGTTTAAATTCAATTGCTTTTAAGGGCATAAGGAAATAATATGTAATCATTCATAGCATTAGTATTATTAAAGAAGTTAAAAAATAGCTGGGTGTTGAATTAACTAATACTTCTATATGTCCAGCAAGCCTGGCAGACGTTTACTCAACCTTCTAACATGAGATCAGGAGCAAACATGCCTGTGTTTCTGCTAACTAGATTTTTCTTTGAATATAGACAATCTGTTACTGTCAGTCAAAACTCACAATTTGGTTTCTGATTTCATATAAAGGAGACAATCTATTAGGTTTGCTGGTCTACACTTCATGTAGCGTCATTTGTATCTCAGTTGAGTAAAATCCATTTTAAGTGATCTTCTGTATGTAATGTTGTTTCTCAAGTGTGTTCAAAACCAGCACCAACCTAAGGCAAAAACTAATAACTGATTTTAAATTGATCCTGAATATGTGTTGCAGCTATACAGTAAATATACTATACTACACTACACTATATATAACTTTATAGCTGAAAGACATCTATATTGGCTCACACTGTAGAACCTCCAAGATATATTTTCTTCTACTGCCACAGCCCTACGCTCTCCCACATGGAGCTGCTCATGTTACCAGCCCAATGGATTTGAGCTCAGTCCACTTCTCTAAGATTGTTCAAACAAATTTGAGATTTCTAGTTTTGTGTATCTGACCTGGGTGGATTTTATGTCAACTTTTTCAGTTTTTCTTGTTCGTAACTTACTGTTTGATTTCTCTGGAACTCCCGTGTGAATGTTCCTGCAGAACAGAAGCAGTGTGCTGTTTTCTCTGTACACCAGGGATGTGAATGGGGATGTATGTGTACTCTGTGCTATCAGATTATACAGCCTAACTGGGAAGCAAAGTAAATACCCCCAGGGATCTCTAGCTGCTGGGATGCTCTTTTGTTTCTGATTCACTTAGAAAGAATGATTTTGCATGATACTCAAGAAAGTCGCTGTTCTGCTTTGCATCAGACATCTGATCTGATGTCTGACAGTTGGTCCAAGCACAAACATCATCATGTCATGGGATCAGCATGGATGTGAAAGATCTGTCATCATGTATTAAGTCATAATTAGAGTTGAGCATAGAGTCCTTGAGTACCTCTGTAAGGGACCATTCAACCAATCCCAAGAGTTGGGCCCATCACACTTAGGAGAAAGGAGACGGAGGACACTGATGCTTCTAAGAGCCATATAGAACTTACTTATTGGGTGGGTTGCCTCTGAGGTACAGGAT
The DNA here is from genome assembly GCA_008694505.1 of Cyanoderma ruficeps. Lineage (NCBI taxonomy): Eukaryota > Metazoa > Chordata > Aves > Passeriformes > Timaliidae > Cyanoderma > Cyanoderma ruficeps. The sequence continues at coordinate 15,809,146 of VZDJ01004378.1, forward strand.
GTTTATTAATAATATCCCAGTGTGGAGATCTCATGAGAGTTCTGGCTTTCTTGTCAGTCAGGAAGCTGTCTGAAGCTGTGATGATGCGTCTGGAAGATTCATGAAATCATCTGTTTTGGACTTGCTAACCAGTTTACAGTCAGCAAAGCATTGTCTTTTCAATAGAGAAAAAGAGAAAAAAAAGAAAATACCCCTACACCCCCCCCCC
>VZDJ01004378.1:15809360-15947518 GCA_008694505.1 Cyanoderma ruficeps
CCCCCCCCCCCAGTATTTGCTAAGTAAAATAGAGCTAGGCTAGATCACTCCCATGAGCTATGTATTTGCTTATATATTTGTATTGTATTTTTATATATATATATATAATATATATATATTATATACGTATTTGCTTAGTGAAAGAAAAAACTGTAATAGAGGACAATTCCACAGTGCAGAATGAGGAAAATAACCACAAATTGCCAAGGGCATTTGTCAGCAAGAGCAGGCAGAAATTAAAATTAAAAAATGTGGCTGAAAAGGCCACAGGTTTATTATGTAAATGCATCTAAATTAGCTCCGAAGACAGACATTCCTGAGAAGTGATGAAAGGCAAAGCGGCATGGGCAACTCCTTATCCCATCACTGTCTCCCACCCTTTCTAAGTGCCTGTATAATAAACAGTGAATATCCTGGCTGTCCTGTTTCCAGTGCCTACAGCCAAAAAGCTGAAGCAGACTCTCTCCTGCACAGATTGCTGTGCTGAGAGATGGCTGGAGTTCTTCAGGAAGAGAACATCCTCCTGTGGATCCTTCTGTCACTGGCCTTGCAGGTGGTGTGGAATCTTCTACTCTTCAGAGCAGTGGAGTCCCAAAGCCTTTGCATTTCTGCTGGCCATTTTTGTGATCTGAGAAGACAAAGCACTACCATAAAGCCTACAAAAATGCATCTGATCCTAAAATCTGCAAAACCCACTGGTACCTAAGAAGATTCTTTCTAACCAAACTTCCCAATTGCTCTCTTTAAAAACACCACAAAACCCTCAAAATATGTCAGTAATGCACACACTTCCAGAGCATAGAAAAAGCCAAAAGTATGACAACAATACAGCCATCTAGTGAGCTTGGTGGACAAAAAGAAATGTGAACAACGTGTTTCTGTTTTTCCTCTCAGTTCCTTGCACGTAAATGGCCGTGCAGAGACCTTTTCCCCATTTATGTGTAAGCAGAGAAGAGGGTATGTGCTTGGTCCCGCTCTTTCTTACCATCTCTCCTTGTCCCTTTTCATTCCTTCATTCCATCCCTTTGCATCTTTCCTGCTGTGCAACCCAACCAAAACTTCCCCGCACTGTTCTCTACTGGCCGAAGATTTCCAGAAGCTCCTAGGTGGACGCATGATGGCACAAGCAATAATGTTGTTTCCTCACCCCTCCTCCACTTGTTGTCCTTCCTTTGCTGGTGACCTCTTTGCTGACCATGGGGGTGGTCTGAGAGAGCAGTGGGCTCACGGCAACCTCTTGTGTCCATGGAGCTGGCCTTAAGACACACCATCATATTCCCAGGGTTTTTTCTCAAGAGAAAGTCTTGCTTGTGATTGGGCAGTCACAGCAATGGAATGTGGGGATATTTAAATGCCTGGGAGAAGCCTGCTGACCACCAGCAGAAGGACCTTGCTCCACACCATCACCCTTACCTATCAGTATCTAGAGTATCAGAGTATCCTTGGCCACATCGCTGCCAATGTTAGAATGATCTTGCAGCTGCTGGTAAGTGATCTAGTGCTGATATAATACCTGATCTCACAGAGGTGGATTATGTTCAGCTGCAAAACAAGCTCCTACCTACCCAGCACACCTAATTCCCAGAAAGGGCATGCCTCTCTGTGCCAGCTACAGCAGCATTTGGAGGCCAGCTCTCCTTCTCCTTTCATCCAGCAAGCTGCTTTCACCTCTGCTGCCAGGACCACCTAGCCACAGATACTACCAACTGGTATATTTTTGGCATGTCCCAAACCACAGAGGTTCCAAGCACAATAAAATGTAACTAATTGGAAGATGGAAGCACTTAGCTCTTTCAGTAGACTCTGGAAATAAGGGCAGAGTTTAGCCAAGGAGAGAGAATTCAGCTGTGTTTTTTGCAGCATGAAAATTTAGGTTTTGTTACTTCAGCAACAGAAGCAACAAATTACGGGAGAGTTTTCAGAAACTGAGAATCAATATCCATCAGTCCTATTCTCTGAAACGACCTGCATTTGCTAAAATGTTCACAAGCCCTCCCTAGCAGCCCTAACATGTAAAAGCAGGCTGCTTTCCAAGTGGCGGATGGAGCTCTGTGAGGAAGGAAACCACGTTAAGCTTTACAAGGCAGTGCGGCTGTAGTAGGGTGCTCCAGGCGCTGCATTCTTGATGTGGTGTCAGGTTTCAGTACTATTATGAAAAAATCTGCAGGGGATTTGCATGCATACCTTACACACATACCTTTGATGTTCACATTGTTAGATCCAAGCAACAAGTAGGATCTTTAGGTCACATGTAGCTTCCAAAAGGCTATTAAATAACTATGGCTAGACAGTCAGGTAATTGTCCTGTAAAATACAGTCAAATTCTTCTCTCCTTGTTGGGGTTAAATTCGGAGTCTGTTCAGGGATGTAAATAGAACAACTCCAAAATTACACCAGGATTATGAAGAGCAGAATCTCTTTCTTCCTCCCTCCCTTCCCCTTTTTTCACTCTCTTTCAGACCAAGGGAAGCATATGTACTCAAACACTATTCATATTTCTGCTGCTGCTGAGAGGCTGACAGTAGGATATTGACAATAGGATAGGTGTTGAGTTTGCAATCAATTATTAAATGATTTATAATTTTTTACCTAGCTAGGTAAAGAAAAAGCAGTTTGCTACTGTCTTGTAAAGTACATTACTGTGTTGCATGGATTTCACAATGATGCATGTGATGAAATTGCTGTTAATAAGTAAAATCACACCAGAAGTGCAATGGAATGGTGGGGTTTTTTTCTGCTTTGCAAGAAGGACCTAGAAATCATGTGCTTGAATATAATGAAGGTAATTTACATTTAAAAATAAGAATATGAACTGAGTTCAGTATTTAACATACCACACACCAGAATGATCCCAAAATATATCAAGCCAGGAAGTGGATTAATTGCAAAAACTTGCCGCCAAGCCCCTGGTATATTTCAAGTACGTGGAAAATGTATTTCTATTTCAGACACTGACTTCTTTATGAAATATGCCAGAATGTCAGCAGTCTCTGCTTGGACTCTGACAGACACTTTTAGCAGCATCAGTGTCCTGGAGGCAGTAATAATTACCAAATCTATTCGATAGACAGGCAGCTATCAGACATCTGTATATCCCAGACATACAAAAACATCCCCAGCCAACCATGTGGCTACCAATGGATCTGCTCAGACAAAGAAGTTCAAGAGAAATGCCTCAGGCCAGATCCTCAGCTGCAGAAAATCAACCAGGCGCAGGCAATTTGCCTTCCTTGCCCTGTGTGCTTTTTCTTTGGAGGAAAGCCCTGCCCAGCCATCAGAGGGCAGTGGGAGGTCAGGGAGGCAATGGGTTGAATGGGAAGGGGAAGCTCCTGCAGGAGCTGAAAGCTGTGCCTGGGGCTGATGATATACGTTCTGTACAAGATGCTTTATATCCCTGAAGGAGTATAAATGGTTGTGCAGAAATGGTGCCTAAGATATCTTGTATTCTTACCCCAGTTTGTGCAGATGAGGGACTAGATAGCTCTTCCTCACAGTACCTAGTGCTGTGTCTGTACTCGGTGAACTGGGCAGTGCCTGAGCACAGACAGCCTCAGGCACTGCCCTGCAGTTGTCTGTGCTGTGCAGCTGGGAGCTTGCTTTCCTTCACCATCTTGTCCTGTGCCACCTAACAGATGTGGTTAAGGAAGTAGCACAACCCAGGACTCCTCTTTCTAGGCAGTCTGGAAGAAAGGTGGTATAGATACAAGTCAGAGGTCTTGGACTGGATTGTTTTCTCCTGTTGGTGAAGTCTGAAGATTTTCTAGGCTGATGACAGTGTCCTGCTCCTGCCTTCCCACAGTGCCCACTCTGATGTTGTCCTGCTCTGGTTGAGATGTGTCTCACTAAAGCAAGCACAAATCTCTGAGGCAGCAGCTCTTGTAGTATGCAATGCTAAACTGAAGAGACATGCCACAGACTGCCACTGGGAAATACCCAAGGGAGGTCACAGACTGCTTGGCTCAAGTCTCACAACTTTCAAGGTAGCTTGAGTGGCTGCCTTTCCAGAGTGGTGAAGGTGCCTGGGGGCCAAGGGAAGTGCATACTACATTTTCATCAGTATTTTCTTTCTTGAGAAGAAGTACAGGTCCAAGCTGTGGCATGGCCATTGCATCACCACCATGGTGGGGGTGTATAGCCAGGGACAGAGTTACCACCTGGTACTGCTGGGACACTGCTGTAGTCCCAGGTCTGCCCAGCAGAGCAGTTTACCTTTTGTTTTCAATCACTGCCACTTCAGTTGTTTGTCCATTCCTGTTTCTAGGCTTGGACTTGTTGTTAGAAGCTTTCATAGGCCTGGAAATTAATTTGTTTGTATCTAAGCCTCCATTGTGGCAAATGGGCTGTGCGTGTTTCAGGTTTCTAAATTACACAAGGACACTGGTACTGAATGAGTTGATGTCTTTGTGACCTCAAAATTGAGAAGAGTGAACATCAGAGGCCATAAAGGGGAATGTTGCCTGACAATAGTTACATTTTGAGCAAAACCACTGAAGTTTAGAGTTCACTTTCTGAACAGCCGTGGATTTTGCAGCAGGTTGGCTTGTTTGGAACTACCCTATGCTATTTACTTTGTAACTTCACTGGAGATCAATGCAAAAGTCAAGAGTATTGGGGAGCTCCTGGCAGCCCAATCCAGAGATGAGTTCACTGCTAACAGTCCTGCAGCTCTGATCAGCTCCACGCAGTGTTTCCAGTGGGAATGACCTCTGCAGCAGAAACCCCTGGGTTTTTGGTCCATATGGTGGGAGGTGCCTGAGCAAGAAGAGAGAGAAGACTCTGAAACTGAAGGTGGAACCAGATTGTAATGTGATACAGTGCTTTCCACCTCTAGGTCATCAATTCAAATCTAGCCTGTTTAGCCGTGACCAAAAATCATTTCCACATGGGCCAAGAGAAATACATGGTGAACACAGGAGTTGCTGTATCCAAAGAGACAAGATAGTCTGGAGAATAAACAGTAGCACAATAGTTATTTGTCGGGACAGGTCTGCAAGGTATAAAGCTAAGTACTTTCAGATCAGTTTATCCCTGAATAATGAGGGCTTGGTTTCTTGGCAAATAACTTAAAATTTATATTTCTGTCTACTAAAATGTAAGTTTTTTTCTTTGGGCCATAGCTAAGAATGAATGAAACCTCCCCTCTGGCTTTCTCAATAGTCTGTCTGTGTAGGGAGTTATAAATAGACAGACACATATGACGATTGCCAGACAAAAGAGCCAGCTCATGTTTCCTTAAGTGTATATCAAGGAAACCTCAATGCTGAACTGTGTGCTAGCATTATTCTGAAAGACAGAAAACACTTCTTAATATTTTAGCAGCAAAATGCAAAGAGTGCCAGACTAAACTTAAGCAAAATGCATCAGGAAAGCTTATCAAGTGTGTGACAGACGATAATGAAGTAACAGGGAAACCCCACAGAGCAGCAGTGACACTGAAGAAGAGCAGTCAGCAGCAGCAGATCCTCCTGCTGACTAGCTGTATTGATTTTAGATGAGAACCCCAATTTAAACTTTGCTTATTGTATTGAAACAAAGATACAAGGTCTGTTAAATGGATATTTCATAATCTGTGCTGCCTTAAATATTTTATGGAAATGCAACCAATACTGACTGAAACATTATAAAAATTAATAATGTCTATGAAGAACACTGAACTAAATGCTACCGTGCTTTAAATTTTGATTATATCCTTGATAAACTCACTGGAATATTGTCGTGCTTGAACTAACAGTTCAGCTAGTAGATTAATAAAGATGGCGGGTTTTCCCATCCTGTTCTAAACATTAAATTTGTACTTGTCAAGATCTGTAATGGTGGGACTAAGGTTGGGTCAAAGCAACTGAGAAATAATAGATTATATGAGCATAAAAGAAAACAGAGTTGGATTTTTAAATACATTTCTTTCACTGTTTATTCCTCTCAAAATGTAAAACCATTCCAAATGAAGCAGCTTACAGATATTTTGTAGTGAAGGTAGCTTTCTGTAAACAAAATATATGAAATCCTAACCCTGATGAAGTCAGTTTCTTGACTTCCATTGGATATATACATATGTAACTGGATATATGTGCCACTGCCTGAATTTTAAGACTACCAAGAGTCATTTGAAGCAGTGTGCTTTGAATTTGCCAAATTAAATATAAATTTTTTATGCCAGTTAAATAACTATTAAAAGTCACTCTGTGTACTTGGAAAACTCTGATGCTCTCTGCTCTCCCCAACAAGTGAAATAGAAATAGTCTTTATCATTGACTAACTGGTTCAGCTTCTGACATGTTGCAGACTTTTCCAGCATCAGTCAGGGAAGGTCAATTTAAAAGCTACTAAATATTTTTGCAATTATTTCACTTTATATTAAAAACTCAAAGGAGTTCCAAGAAGGATAGAAAATAAAGAATAGTTTCACAGATTTTGCCAGAATTCTCCACAGATTACTATTAGCCTCGTTTATGAGACTGCGCAAGAACTGTGACATCTCCTTTGAACTCTAAGGGCCAGATGGTTTTGCTGTTAGATTCTAATGACCCACAGCAGTGTGCATACACAGACACTATGGTTGCCAGTTGACTGCAAACATGTGATGGAGGCAGGAGAATTCATGACCTGTGGTTCCAAAACACAAGTCCCCTCACTACTGAGGGATAAAAAAGCAGTTCTGCTGCTGCCTGAGAAGGGAGATTATTACTAAAGCAAGCCACGAGCATACCTGGACCTGAGGAGTGAAAGGCATACATCATATCATGCAATTTCAGGAAGATTTCTGCTGATGATCAGGAAGCTGCAAGTGGCTTTTGCTGGAAGGTGAGGATTTCCTGGCAGGCTGTGTGAGTCCCTGGTCCTGGCACTGTATCATTCTGTGCTGGAAGAGGGAGAGAAAGCTGGACTCAAACCAATTAAAGCTGTAGGGCAAAATGGTAGTTACTCTGATGTCATATGGAACTGCTGTAAGACATGATTTATTTTCGTTTATATTGGTTTCAACTGGTATAATATGAACTTCCTGATTTTTCAAGGATATGTAGACAAAAAGATTAAATATGGTTTTACTCATCTTTTAATTTAAAACTGCAAGTGTTTGGATGACCTATGAAATTATTTTAATGATCTCTGCACAACACTGAGCTGTCAGCACTATAAATGTCATCCTAACTGGGTCTTAGTTTCCATCATGGCCATTTAGTCTCCCCAGAAGAGCTACCTCCATGCAAATCTCTTATCTGCGTCAAGCCATTGGAAAAAAACGAAGAGTCACTCTTGCCAAGAAGCATCAATCAGAGATCTTCATAATACTCAGTTTGTAGAGAAAGACACAAACAGAAAATATAAGAACACTGTGTGTGTGCAGCTTACCCTTGAAGATTCAGGAATAGCAGTCAGGGGATACTTTGCATTCAAACCAATGCTTTTATTTCTGATCATTAAAAATGTGTTCCAGCATTGCTCATACTAGTTGATATAGATTTACCCTTAACCTTCTATTTTCCTTCCTTAGCTTTATAACATTAGGAAAAGTCACAGGGTAAGAAGGACTTCTGTGAATGAAAAGTGTGACAAATTGAATTTGATACAACTTTAGACTTCTGGTAGAAGACGAATATGAACTCATCACATGAGGCTGGTCTTTTGTTCTCATATAGAAAGCAAAGAAATTGTTTGACTAGTACAAGCTGTAAGGATATATGTATGACATTGACATAAAGTAACAGAATTAGAACATAAAAAAACAAAATGAGGGATGTGTGACAGAGGAGGAATAGAAGAAGTGTAGAAAATTAACAGTTGGGCTTTTAACATTCAAAAGTGAGAGCAAAGATAAAACCACCAAAATTTTGTATATTCTCCTTTTGAGGCATTTTGTGGGGTTTTTCCTATTCAAAGTTAGGAATATTATCCTCAAATTTTAAATTATTATCTTTTGCATTAGCTTGCATATCTAGTATTTTAAGCACGGCAAAAGAAATACTGATGCATTTTGGATTTGTTCTTGTTTGATAGACATTTAAATGACTGGGTCATAGGATCTTTCCAACACTGTCACTTGTTCTTTCCGTCTCATACATATTTTAAAAAGATACCCCGTGTTGACTTGTACTTGCATATGATGTAAAAGCCCCTGAAGTTTCAAGTGTATGGAATATCAGCTGATGTACATGCAGCGTACAATAGCTGTTTTTCAAACTTAGGATAAAAATGAAATGTGAAAGCACTGTGTTGCACAAATCTCCTCTTAAGGTGGCTAACATAGGTGAGAGAATCTCTGACAGAGCAGAAGTTCTACCATCTTACTCTGCAGGCTCCTAGCAGGGACAATACCTAATAGCTCAGAGCTCTCTTTTCTTACAGCTTTATTTTGCTCCAGAGCACCTATTTAAAGTCTCTTGTCCTTGGCTATCTTATAATTCCAGTCTTTTCCATAACCAAGGCAGATTGTCTTTCTTTCCAGTTAATTGAACATGCATATGCAACACTTGTCAATCAGAGGTGTCACTTTCAAAGCCCTGAAAAGATCTTTTCATTCAGTAAACACAAACTTTAGCAAGTTGAAGCATTAGTATCTACAGTGTGTCAAAATGGTTCAAAGGCATCACGTCCAAAACAGTTAAAGAAATTAAAAGGGTGCTTGGGAAATGTCTTGTTATTCCTGAGCGCCTTGGTTCTTCTGGTCAGGGTCATCTAAGTGAGCAGGCGCTAGTCCTCACAAGACTGGACCTTACTGGATTTATATGTCCAGCCACCTTTCCCACTCAGCCAGGCTGAAGCAGGAAAAGCAATGCCTTTGAAAACTGGCACTTGCAGTCATTCAGCTGCCGCAAGTCGGAGCCCTCAATGTGACATGAGTGGGCACGGCTCCCAGTGTGTCAGTGGGGTGTGCCACTAATACTGGCTGAGGGACTGAGCCCTGCTTCTGGGCTTGCATGGCTAAGCCTCTTCCATTTAAGGGAGCAAGCATAACAGATGCTGAACTCCAGATTCCAAGTCCAGGGGAAACCTAGCTGGCAGTAAGCGAGCACTGCCAAGGAGCTCTCGACATGAAGCACTACGATAGCAAAGGTCTTGAATGACTAAAATTCTTGAAAGCCTTGGTCAGTATTAGAGACAGTTTCCAACTGGGCAAAGTACAATATTTTTCCTCTGCTTTTTATGAATGGCTGGATAGGGTTGTGCTGGAGTCAGAGTCCCCTGTGGAAGCCATTCATAAAAATAACAAAACAAAACAAACGCATGCAAAGAAACTTTCAAGGTCCAGTCCAAAGCCACTGGGTGCCAGAGGCTGGGAAAATATGCTGGCAGCTCAAGCCCCAGCTATCACTGAAAGTATTCAAGGGGCTTTTTGGTGGTCTGAAAAGTATGAACTGCTGTGTAGAAGGGCAGCTGGTAGAATTACTGTGACACATACTAGGCAGAAAGCCAGAGCTGGCCTTGTTTCAGACATTGTCTTTCCTCTCATTGAAGTGTCAGGACCTAATTCATGGAAAATATGGTGAGTTGGCAGCTCTTTCAGAAGATTTCATTGAGCTACAGTGAGTGTCACATGAACGTAGAGTGCATGGCCAAAAATATATGGAGATTTCTGAGCTGGAGGAAACAGTCAGCCTCTAAAAATGTCTGTGGATTTCATGTTATTTGGGAATAGATGCATGTACAGGTGTAATTAACAGGCAAAGAAAAAAAGAAAATAAAGTGAAAAAACACTATTGGCAGATTACAGAAGAGCTCAAAGAGTTCTGTAATTATGAGAGATTCCTTTAAAACAAATCATTCCTTTGTCCAAGGGCAGCAAATGTCCGTTAATGAGTTCTGGGGCTGCAGTCCACCTGGAGAAGGCATCAGTAAAATGTGTGCCTTGATAATAGCTTCTCCATTGCAAGGGAATTTAATGGAAAAAAAAAGGGTCCACCCTGAAGTTTAAAGACAGACCTAGTCATCACATAGGTTTTTTTTGCTCTCCTATTTATTTGAGAGCAGAACTTGGAGCCTGTTGTATACAAAAATATAAGAGCAGTAGGATTCCACTGAGTTAGAAAAAGACTGAAAATAAACAAGGCATCTCTTGTTAAAATGGGATACTTGTGGTGGGCAGTCTGAATTTAATCAGTTGCATTTAATTTACATTTTCATTGATCCTTCCCACTGAAATATTGCTCTGAAAGGCCAATTACACTAAACTGCTTATTCAGAAATATTCCAGTTATTTCCTACTACACTGTCATGAAAATTAGGTTTTTGGCTGTGCAGAGGGATGGCATCTTGGCTTCTGCCCAAGCAAGGCACTAAAATCATGGCTGGGATTAGGAAAAAGCAGGAAGGAAGAGCGGGAAGAAAATCATTGGGTGTGATTCATAGACTTTAAAAACAGAATGTCCGGGGGAGGGGGCCAGGCAGCGACTTTGTCCCACTGAAGTAAGAAAAGCCTTTTTGTTCTGTCTGTGTCAGGATCTCATCCTTTATCTATGGTCTTATTGTTCCATGCTGCTCCTAGCACCCACAGGGGTCATCCCATCATCTGGGCAGTGCTGATGTATTTTAAGCATGTCTGTATTTGTTCCTTAATTGGTACTCCTCTTCTCCCATGTGGGGATGAAGCACATTGGCACCTTGGTGGGTCTCCTGACTCATGTGAGGACTGTATTTCCCAGTCCTGGGTGGGACCAGCCAGGAGAGAGACTTGCTGAGAATCTATGGTGGTGCCACCAGGTCCTGCATAGGCAGGTGGACACACCCAACCTGGCCAATGATGGGCATCCCCATAATGACACCAACAGGCTTGCAAGAGTCAGCACAGCATCACCTTCATGCAGCTGAAGGTCTCAAACCAGAACTTCCAAGGGCTAGAACTGCTGTCCATCCCAGTCACCTTGATTTTGGCAAGGGTGGCTTTGGTCAAGTGAGAAGGTTCAGGAATGGGGTTACGTGTCCTTTTGCCTCTCTGCCTGAGCCTTGACCCTGCTCATGATGAATAGGGAGGGCTTCCCCACAGCAGGACATGCAACTCACAGCTGAGAGTGTCGTAAGAGAGCAGCAGCAGAGACAACAAAATCTAGTTATAATATCGGGTCACTCTCATGGTCTGACAAGTTAAGGCAGCAGTACCATAGAAGAGCTGGAAGATGTAACACGCGAGGCTAGATTTCACCTTGGCTTTAATTGTACAAACTTAACATACTCCTCTTCATCCACAGTAATTTGAGCTACTTCAGAGCAAAGTTGCAGATAGGTATAGGAGAGGCTGCGTGTGAGAGCTGGGTATGTTCATCTCTCCATTTCTGACTGTGGGCTTTTCCTGTGTTTTATTTCTATTGCTGAAAGTATTTTTCCTAGCACTCATAAAGTCACAGTTAAGTACTCTCACTTAATTTTGTTTCTCACTGTGCCTTTGTTTTACTTTTCAGCCTCAGCAAGTGGTTCAAAAGAAGCCTGCTCAGGTAAGAAAAAACTAATTTAAATTTTTAGACTATTTAAAGTGAAATAGTTTTTCAGTATTTCAACTGGCCTCTTTCACTGTAAAGAAAGAAGGGAAATGCATCAATTGTATAAGCTGGGCGACAGCTATTGGCTTGCTGGGCACAACCACCAGAAAAATGCTTGTGGTGGTCCTTGGGAAAGAGAGGAGGAAGCAGAGGACAGTGCCTGCTCAGAATTGTCCTCTTTCTGCATTGGTCACCTTGCAGTGATAATGCAGACACATGCACACTTCTGTGGTGTGAGTCCAGCATGTAATAAATATCTCTGTGAGTCCTGAATGTGGATAGGTGGGAAGTGCATTACAGCAAGGAGGGGCATATGCATAAAACCCATCTCTACTTTTCTAAAATGTTGTGTATAGGTAAAGCGTTATAAAATAAGGGGCCTGTTACACTTGTAAAATTGTGGCTCAGACCTGCTACTTAGGCTAAGTAGAAGGGAACTACAGGAGAGTGAGTGACTCAGCTGGGATAGGGGTAGAGAGACACGAGAGACGTGAGAGCACTCCGTGACTGCCACATATCCACATCGTGGTGTATGCTGGTTGGTTCACTTAGGCTTATTGTGCCTTAAAACTTTGTAAACTGATAACCAGCTAACTGCTTTTAAAGGCCTAGTTTTTGCAATGAAGGAGGTCTCCTTCGCACTCCCTAGGGACTCTGCATCGCTCTGCATCATCATGCTAAAGGATCTCTAAGTCTACAAAATGCAATAGGCTGAACTTGGTAACTAGACTGGATCCATCATAAAGACTAACACATTGGAATCTTTTGTGTTGGGTAGCATTATACTTTTTTAACGCTTGGAAAAAAATGCAAGCCACAGTGTGTCATGAAACCAGTCAAACACTGCAGTTACAATCCGCTTCATTTTCTTCTCCCAGCCTGCCCTGTGAGCCCAAGAACCCCAAGAACCTAACTCTAACACTTCGTTATATGTGCGTGAAGAGAAAAACCTCTGGGCAGGGGAGCAAGTCCATCACTGCTGGGCAGAGTCCATGGGCTGTGCTGCTGTACCTCCGTGTACATGAATGATTGCTGAGTCAAGAGCATAAAAGGTCACTTGCTCTTCTGGAAAGAGGTCTGCTTTTAGAAAGGAATAATACTTCCATTTTTCCACCTTATGGTTCTAATACATTACTATACAGTGTACAGTTGTTATAATATCAAATGCAATATGAATTAGGAGCTGTTGCATATGAAACAGAAAGCATCCTAGCAATGAGTTGAAGGGGAGAAATGATGTAACCCTCCAAAGCATGTGCAGGAATCAGACTTCTACAAAAGAATTCAGTACCGTTGCAGCAATGATGAATCCATAGCACAGCTAATGATGTTAATGTCTATGCATGGTGGAGGTAACACACAGGATGAATGTAGTAGTACTTTCAAGTAAGGTTAAGTTTTGCAAGGAGAGGTAATGTCTTTTGTTAGGCCAGCTTATGCAAAAAACACAGCCTAAGTCCCCAGCGACTTACTATGTATGATCTGACTACACCACACAATTCAGAACACACCAGGCTGTTCTAACAGAAGATATTTCCTCTCTGTGTCTTGCTTATATCCTTCAAATGTTACTGCTACAATCAGATTATTCCTACTACAGCATGGTAGTAAATCTGCCAGTGGGCACAAAGCCAGCCATCTCCTCTGTGGCACCTGAGAGACAGGGAGGCTAAACCCTGCTGCAGAGAGGAGACCAAATCTAGGAGGCAGAGAGTCCCAGGAGGCTGTCAATGTTTTCTGTCCTCTGGTACACATCAGAGCTCGATCCCACTGAGGTCAGCAAAAAGAAGGGGTCTCGAACTGATGGCTCTAGCCTAGCCTAGCAGAAACCATTGCTGCCATTAGCCTTATAGTGCTGCCAGCTCCCCAGGCACTGACTCCTGCACGTGTTTTGTTTGCACAATAACGCTGTGCAACCCTGGGTGCACGAGAGGAGGAAACACCTGGAACTGAAGCTGGGCTGGGGTGTAGGAGGACAAAGAGGGGACCTGGACTCTGTTGTTTTGTAGCAGAACAAAGTAATGACATATTTAATTGATGGCGAAATGATATAGGCATTTGAACTGAAACACTAGCATTCCCCATATGGATTTTCCTGACCATTTGCTGAAGCAGTGGTTCTGGTAGGGATGCTGTAGCATATGTCAACCAGCTGGATGCCACCGCTGCTGCAGTGGTGCCTCAGCAGCATCTTTGTAGGCAGAGACAGAAAGAGTGAGACAGAGAAAAGAAAGCTCTTTGACATTCCCATTAGTAATAGAAGTGCTTGTGCGGAAAGCGAGGAGGCACAGAAGAATACATGAAAGGAGAGAGAGGGCTGTTTAGATCTCTCCAGTTACCACAACTGACTGGTGAAAGAACACCTTAAATTATTTATATGCCATTTCTTTACACAGACAACATTTCTGTTTTTAATCCTTAGACAAAAGGATGATCAGTGAAATCACTGAATTTATCTTCAACCCTTCCTGGGTTTTAACAGGCCCTGTTCTCAAGCTTACAATACCACACCATTGCAGTTTTGCTGTTATAGGTGCATGGCAAAGAACAAAAATTTATCACTGTGAGCAAATGCTCATGACAGTGTCTTCCTGGGGCTGAAAGAAGGAGAGGTAAAACAGTGTAATTCCTGGGATGATGAAGAACTTCATGCTGCTGGGTTTCACTCAGGTCTGGTTGCCTTTCTCTGATTTCTTTTTATGGTACCTAATTTTCCTTTAAAGTAGGGCGGTTGAGACTCAGAATTAACAACAAGAACATGAGCTCATGCAGGCTTTCTAATCTGAGCTGTCTAAGGAAATAGTGATAAATTATATAAACATGGGGACTACAGGGAAGTTCATGGAGGATAATGTAAATCTTATACTACATTCAGAGGAATCTCTTCCTTTTCCATCTGTTTCCTTCAAAATATCCTCCCAGATGGCTTTACCATGTGGCAGTCTGGATTAAGTTAGAAATGTATACTTTCTTCATTGGTGGGGACTGTGAGAGGTTACAGTCAAGGACTGCTGGTTGATGGCCAGCCTCCCTTGGTAAAAGTGGCAGAAACTCTTGCTCAGGCTTGGTCCCTGAGTGGTCTCCTGTGCTTTGGATTTTACATGTATTCTCAAAGATTTCTCTGAGTGTTAGTTTACATCACTCTTACTCTTGTTCTTGCTGCTAGCAAGTATCTCTATTGGGTTTGTGTCACTTTCAAAAGTACAGAAGCAGTAGGACCAGATAAAAATCTCATTTTGTAGATAACAGCTCTGTTCCTATCACCATTTCCCGGATTTTAAGCATTATGCAGGGTTCTGCCATGCTCCAAATCTCGTTATGGATATCAGCTGTCCAGTTTAGGGCCATGAAACCAGAAAATGCAGATGTTTATGTAAACTTCTGCAATATCTTTGCACTTTGCCAGAGCTCTGAGAGTTTACCATCACACAGAGAGTAAATAGCAGCAGTAAAACCCACTGGAAATGTACACACCCATATCATTAATACAAACCTTTGAATACAGTGGTTTATTCACATCTTTGTGACCATTGCTGATGCATACTCTCACACTTCCTTGGGGAAATGAAGAAAAGAGCCAGCATAACTGTGTGACATTGGTAAGTTTAGCACTTTCACGTAGATATTTGCCTAAACCTCAAAACAAAACTCTTTGAAATCTGCTCTGTCTCTAAAGAATATACAGCCAGATCTTACAGTCATGACACAGTTGTATTTTTACCAAGGTGTACAGTCCAAACAGAAATTTCTTCATTTCCTCATTTTTAAGCAATTTGTAGTAGCTGTTGACTCAGCCATATGAGGGAGTTACACTCTTAAATAATAAGAAGGAAATAGATGTTTTTAGGAAAACACAATGAAAGCAATCAAAATTTTCTGGAAATAGGACACGTTTTATTTTTTTTATCATTTCTGGAGAGAAGACATATAATGAACATAGAACAGCCCTTTGAAAATCTTACTATCTCTGTTAAGATCTCAAATCCTTGGAAATCCTTTGTAGCCTGAAAGACAGCATAGCAGTCAGAAAGACAGTGTGTAGATGAGAATAAAAGTGTATCAGTCAGAAGAGTACACGTAAAGTATACATAGAACAGTGTACCCAAGCAAGTGTACAGAAAACATACACCAAAAGAACAAGTGAAGCATACTTCTCTACCCAATGCTAAATGCAGTAGATGTTTTTTAAAACAATGTCCAAAAAATCAAATCCAACAAGAATAAACACTGAAAAGAAAAGTGTTACTTTGTATAGGAAAGAAGATCTGGATTTCCTGTCTTTTTTCCTGCTACTCATTTATCAGTGTTGGTATGAATGAGGTTATGCATGTGAATTAGTCATAATGTATCTATATACCTCAAGTTGCATCTACTCAGGGCATGTAGGGCACAGTAAATGCTAGAAGTATCACACAGGATCTGCAGCCCAGGAGCTTCACTTGTGGTTCACACATTCGTGTGCAGCCACAAAGTGGCAGACTGTGAGCAGAGCTGAGAGCTGAGCCTGGGGCCCATGGTGGTTGTGTGGCAGGGCTGACAGGCTGGCACAACCCGGCCAGTAGGTCCAGGGTGCACACGCTTCCTCACCTCTCTGTGCCATGCAACAAATCTGCATTTCCACAAGCTGCAGGCATTCTGTGTTATGTGCTAGCCACCGTATGTGAATTCATCCTTTTCCCTTCTGGGAAATCGCAGACAGAAATGTGGTAGAAATACTTCAGAAATCCACTTTTACAGGTTGAAGAAAGCTTCCCGTGCCACAGGCAGGATGGCAAATCCAAGCAGGTGCACATACACATCCGAGAGAGTGAGTGCCATTGTGCAAGGCCACCCTGTGTCCTGCAAACCCAGGAATGGTGCAGTCTCATTCAACTGAGCCTTGGCTGTAGAAATACAGAATAATCTCTGCCCTGGAAGTTGACCTAGTGCCTTGGGGTTTCATTACTCCTTCCACTGCATTCAGCAAGCTGTGTTTGTCTCATGGACTTTTTTTGTGCTTATTGATATGGAGAGTCAGAAAGTCCCCAGGGGAACTCCCAAAAAATCAGATCCTAGAGAGGTAAAACTTTCTTTTCCAATAACATATGGAATTTTGTACTTAAGCACAGGATAAATGTGTATGTGTTGCATAGGCCACTCCAGAACATCCTCTAATGTACTGTAGGCTCTTGGTACCATGTGAACACGTGCTGAGCAAGCATCTATTGTGGCTCATGGGAAATAATGACAGTGTCTAGCTTTCTTCATGGATGCAGTAGATGGAATTTCATGAAGGATACTGGGCTTTACCTCCTTACCTTCTTTGTCTTTTCAAGGCAAAATGGTGGCAACTAGTGTGGTTTCCAAAAGAAGACATATGCAGTCTTCCTTTTTCTTTTATAATGGGTTTATTGTGACTGGGAGATGCTGAATAATTTGTCTGATGACTTTAAAAAAAGATCTGTTTTTTGAAATAAAATAAGAAAAATAATCAGGGAGAAAATAAAGAAGTTACAATTACGGCTTCAATGAACAGATAAAGCACTAACTTGGGCTAAAGAATAATGGCTAGAAGGAGAGGTCAGGTATTTCTGACAGAAAATACTTTCTTACTGACGTGACATAATTTCTGAATAGACTCTTAATAATGTAATTCAATGATGCTATGCCTGAATACCCAAATTAGTGTAAGACTGATGCACCAAAGGTTTTAAATATTTATGATTGTCATTTACTACACAGCTATGATAGAGGAACATTTTTGAGATGGCTGCTTCCAGAAATTCGGCTGTGAATAAATTAAACAAATTGCGATAATATATGACCAGAAGGAAAGGAAGAAAAGTGATTAAAAAAAACCCTTCAAGACTCCCTTCAAGGAGTATATTCAGATATTCAGTCACTTTTAAAGAGTCAAAAATTGGAAACATCTCAGCAGCAACCCCATTTCCTGTCCTAGCAAGCTCTCCAGGCTGCCAGGAAAGAAGTGTTCCTAGTGCTGCTCCCTAAACCTGAGACACAGTGCAGCTCAGGATTTGAAGATCAAAGAGCCTGAGTGATGAAGCACGAGCAACATGATTTGATTTGATTGTGTCCTCAGATCTGTTAAATTCGGATGCATAATTCTGTCAGTAAATGCTGACTGAGTCATACATCGTCTTGCCCAATGCACCTGTGGTCCACAAGGCAAGCTGGAGTGCCTGTCACTGTGCCTCATGCACTGCCTAAGGAGCAAAGGTGACCCAGTCAGCACCATGCCAGGACAGCCCAGTTTCCTTTGAAACCATTATTTCTGAGAACTGTGCTGTGTAAGTTCCATTTTAGGCAAGTCCCACAGTGTCTTGATTCCCCTTCCACTAAAACTGAGGTGCTGATGCTCCCTTCTTGCATAAGGACGTTGTCAAAGTGCACACACTTATAATCTGAAGTGACAAAAAAGGAATCAGATTTAGCCAGACTTTTTTTCTTCATGGCTTGTGAAGGACTATCTAGGGGATTCAATCTTGCCTGCTGCAATGTGCCACTTGAAGATGTCATGGCCTTGTCAGCCAGTTTCTGAGTCAATCAAAGAGTAGGAGTGCTGTGACTTAGTTCAATGTAGGAGGAGTCTTCATCTCTGAACAAGAACAATAATGGATTCTTGACAGCTCAAACACACAACATTTATTTCCCTGAGGCAAACTCTAGGGCAGGAGGCAGCTTTCTGAATTCAGCGCTGGTTACACATTTGCCCATTCAACACAGACATGCTGTCAGGACCTTGCTCTTTTCCAGTGAGCTGGGCAAGACCTGACCCTAAAAGCAGGCATGTAAAACTTCAGGGACTACAGCTGTTAAACCACTCCTTGCACAGCACAGGGAGTAGGTGTTGCAATTGGTGGTAGAAGGCTAGAGGATGAAGGGGTGAGCTAAAAGATTTCCCTAAGCCAACAGTGCTCCTCTTCAGCCTCTCCCTACCTCTTCCCTCCCGACTCCTTGCTTGTGGAAGAAGCCCGAGGCAGGCAGGCAACATCTGTGGGCAGGGTGGCTTTGTGTTTGACCCCATGGCTGTGGCCACAAAAGGTGTTTAGAACTCCATCCAGTTCAGAACTTGGCTCTGATTTGACACGAACTGAAGTCTCACTAATAATAGCCAGAAGAGAAGTGGTTGTGGTGTGTACTTGGGAAACACCATTGAGGAACATGGCTGTGCAGTGTTTAAAAAAGTGCCAGTCAAGAGTAAATTAAACAGTGCTACTTTTGCATAGACATATGCTACATATTTTGGCTGAGATTTTCAAGAGTAGCAAAGGTCAGTGCTGCTAACACTTGGGTATCTTACTTCATACAAGACATGCAAGACATACAAGATTCTAAGCAGCATATGGCTACTCCCTGAAAATTAGGATTATTTTAAGATATTTCCTGAGTGATATTCAGAAAGCTGAAACTACCAGCATGATCACCCTGTGGACTTACAGTAATAAAAATAATCAAAATGCTAATTAGCAAAGATGAGGTGCAGAAGGCTGCACAGGAGGAAAGTGCTCTTCCGTGAGAGCTTGGTTCCTGAGCTTCTCATAAAGGGCTCTGTATTTTCAAGGCTCAGCATTGTTGTTGCTCCTCCACATCCAGCTGAAGCCACTGAAAGATGCTCTATTCCCTGACTTAAATATTATTAACAGATACTCCAGGGTTGTATCCTTGCTTATTTTGTTGCACTGAAAAACATGGGAAACAAACTTAGGTAACCATTCTTGAAAATTGCTCTATCTTTGCTGTTCCAATTCAGGACCATATAAATTCTGTTGCAAATTTTATTTTAAATATTAAGTATGCTGTGATGAATGTATAATAAGGTAAGCAGTTTTTGTCTGTTAAATAATTTGCTCAGATAGATAGTTACAGTCTTCACACACCAGCACTAATAAAGTTCAGCTAGGAAAAAGAGCAGTATACTCAGCCCTTATTAACATATTTAAACATGTTGTGGAAGAAAGCAATAAGAAGACAATATTTTTTTTCTTGGTTTTCTTTGACATCTGGTAAATTTTATAAAGTCCACTTGTCATCCAAAATAACAGTCTTAGAATAGAAGAATAGCAAGAATTTTTCAGCTACTCTGACTGTACTCTGTGGGACACTTGTGGTATTTTGTGAATTTAGTTCCTTGAAATCAGTGCTGCCATGCTATCCCAGGGTGACATGTGACCTCCCTGGGCAGTCCCTCAGCTTGTGACACCTGTGCCAAACATTAAGGGTAGGATGGACAGGCTGAGCCTATGAGCTCGCCTCCTCCCTTGCAGTTCAGAGAGGACAACTCAGGTGAAGGATTCATAATCAGTGTGAAACAATTGTGATACACACTTTTAAACTGTTTTTCCTGGTGGAGCTTCTATTCTATATCACTTCCATTGACGCTCTCACTGCACTGTTCCTTAGTGCTGAGATGAAGTGAAGCAGCCCAGATGACAAACATAGTCCATGACAGGCAGGGTGCAGTTTGGGGGCCCATTCAGAGCTCATGGTCATTGATTGCTCATTGGATATTGTAGGCATGAGACTGCTGTGACAGTAGACAATAAGTATAGGAGTATCACTGCTTCATGGTAGACCATGCAGTGAGAATTATGGTCCTAGGCACTTCATGCTGAAGGCTACAGAAGTACATAGGTGGTTTTCAGACATCAGCACTTTGCCAAACAGTGCATGAAGGATCTAAATCTTTGCACAGCCTAGTATTTGTAAGCATCTTGAATTCATCCTTACAGGACCTAAATTAATAAATGTGCTTTTCTCACACTGAGGAAGGAAAAAGCCCTTAAAAACCCCCGCCTGACTGTTGGGCATTGTAGCATTCACATTATCATAGCAAACTCTCTCATGGATTCTTTTTCATTGGGATCCCAATACAAGAAATGTTAAATTTTTTATGAAGTTTGCTCCAGCAGATGGTGCGCATCACTATGAGGAAGTTCTGCTGTTGATCCCACTATAAAGAATTTCTGGAAATTCCAGAATGTTTTCAGAAAACATTGGCTGAAATATCTCTTTAAAAATGACTAATGCTTATATTAGAGAGGGATATAATATTGCTAGTGCAGTTCTTGCTTCATCTCTGCTCTGTCAATGTAGTCACATTATTCAGGGCCAATCTCTGATCTCAGGTTTGAAGAGTTATTTGCCACACAACAACCATGGGAAAAGAGGAGAAAAATGAAAAAATGAATCACCCACATTCTGCTTGAATTCAGATCTCAGATTTCCCACATCCTGGTATTTAATTTCTCACAGAGTTACCAATGGTTGATCTCACGGCAGGATTAGTGGGAAGAAAAATGAGAGCTCCATTGAAACCAGACTTGAGTGTGGAAGGAAGGAACATGTGAGCTCTAGGACCTGGGAGATATCAGATTCAGGGTAGTGAATTGCTTCCACCCCCTCCCCTTCCCTGATTCTCAGGCTTATTTTGAAGCAAATTCTGGAAACTGAAATCAGAACAGCAAAGACACAGTAAGTTAGGGGGGTCACACATCGCTTCAATAGCCCCCTGAGAACTGTGTTATATAGTGAGGCATTAACTGTAATTTATATTAGTATTTTTTTATGTTTAGACAGAGGAGAACATATTAACATTGAGGTATAAATTGCAGTAAATCTGTCTCAGTTGTAAAATAAACATGTTTTGAACACACGTTTCCACCAGAATACCTTCTCTGATTTGATTATAGAATGTATATGTGTTCAAATGGAAAAGAAATTCTCATAAAAGATTCTGTAATCAAAAGGAAATCATCATTATCCATTAAACTGAAGACCCTCACTCACTTTGAATCAGATTATCTTGCTTTGAGAAATTAAGAGCTTTGTCCTGTGGATTGCTGCACAGATGCATCTAGAGAAGTTGGGTTGTTGCTCTACGCTGAGGAGGGCCAAACTTTCTCACACTTTCCACTAGATTGTGTGAAATATTCAAGAAGTTGAAAAAACCTTTAAATGCATCACTCTAAATCCTTTAGGACTTGAACATACTAAGATGACAAGAAGAGTATGTCATTAAACCATAACTACCCTTTCTGGATTACCTGGTATTTGTAGATTTATTGGCAAGGTGGCTTAAATTAGGGATATATTTTTAGCCTGCAGCATTACATAATAAAATAACAGCTGAATTCTTGCAGTAAAAAAGGGAAGGGTTGGGGGGAGTTTATTAAAACCAACACGAACCTCTCTGATTTTGCTTTTTCGTCTGCACAAAGAGGTGCTCCACGGTTACACAATCAGTAAAGTTTGCGAGAGAAGCATTTCCATCGCCCCATTGTGCTCAGGAGCTGTCGCCTGCCTTTCACTGCAGACCTGCTGTTTAGTCTGAAACTGAAAATTAAACCCAGAACTTCTGCTCTCAAAGTTAAATACTTTGCATTGCTGGAAGCACGCAGCCTTGCCAGTGTCTGTGTGGCAAAATCCATGATCAAAATCTTCAGACATTTTTAAAAGCATTTTACAAGTCTGTTAAGCTTTATTGGTTTTGTTTTGATTTGGTTGGGGGGTTTTGGGGTTTTTTCCTTAAAAATCATTTTCTGAATTACACTAGAAGGTCTCATGTGAACTGTGCTGAACCAGCTCAGGGAGCCCGGCTCACTATCTAAGAAATATGTTTCTCATTTTGGAGGGCTTTTCTGAGAATGGCCAGGGCAAGGTAGAGCCTTGTATGTTAAACTCACTCCTTCAGAAACAAAAAAAACAAGGGATGAGAAAAACCAGGGGAGAGCGCGGAGAAGAAGGATGGCGGCGGCAGGGCCCAGGCCGAGCTCAGCACTGCCCTGCTGAGGCTGGACCGGCAGCGCGGCAAGGCCCGCTCAGCCTCGGGGCTGGCGCTCGTAAAAATGTCACCAGTGCACTTCCACGGTGAAAGGCGCTTTTATCTCCCCTTCCCACAGCCCCTTTCCAGCGGGTACGTGGGGCTGGGCCCGGCGGCTGCTGCTTGGCCTCCCCGCATGGCTGGACCCTAATGAGGTGTGTGCGGCTCTTGGCTGCAAGCTTTCAATCTCTTTCTTATTACTTCAAAGCTGCTGCTCCGAGGTTCAGACAAGTTTGATCACTTGGCAAAATCTCTCAGCTGGGATTTAAAAGGGAAGATGCTTTATTTTATTATTTATCGTTGTAGATAGATAGCTCTTCCCAAACTGCTCTTGCCAGTGGCTTTGTGGTCAGAGCCGCAATGCTTTTTTAAGTGATAAAGGATTGAAGGTGAACAACTTTTGGCAGTTGCTTCCCGTTTGTAACAAGTGGTCGTTTTAGAGGGAGAAAAAAGGAGAATAGAAATATAACAGGTCTTACTTTATTTTCCTTTTCATGTTTTAAATTTGGGGGAGGAGGGAGGAGCAAAAGGTAAATGATGCGGGTTTGACCTCCATTTCAAAGCCTCTGTAGTGTTTATCTACCCCATTAGTCCTTCCTCTGCCACTCAGCATAAAATATGCAGAGAAACTGGTGCTGTTTCAAGTACCTCAAGGGCTCAAGAGGAAGGCAGATTCGCTCAGGTACCTGTGTGGGCTCCGGTATCCTTTTGGGCTTTTCCCTCTCCAGTGCCAGAAGAAAGCAGAGCTAACAGTCACCCACAGCATTTCGGTGAACTAGGCAAGTCTAAGGCTTTTTAACATTGGCATCTACCTTCTTTCATCTAATTATGGACACAAATATTAGTGATTAGAGACTGTTATTGGAGTTTCTGCTTGCCTTACGCTGTAGTCTGGATTTTGGCTGTGAGTGCAGAGCAGTTTACTACTCCTCCAGTTTACAGCATCCACAAGAGGTTTGTAAGAGCAGCTTCTCAAAGTTGGGGTCAGTCCAGCTCAGTTGTGTATGTTTCTAACAGCACCGCTGACTCCTTTTTCTTAATATTTTATTTCCTTCCCACCAGAAATGTTTACATATTGTAGCGTTGAAGCTCTCTAAAACAAAATACATCTCTGTCAGTGTTGCATAGCACCCGCAATTGCTTCAAGCACCATTTTCACTTTAAGTCTGTGCTTTGCAGACTTTAAATGGTGTTTCCTGCAAAATTTTTCTGACCAGTACTAAGATTTGCTGAAGATTCTCGGTCTTCTTTTAATCACATGGGAACAGTTTTTTTCAAAGTGTTTTGACCTGCTTAGGTCAAAAAGGCACTTGCTGTACTCAGGCGCCAAAACGCGTTTAAGAAATCTGGCCTGATGTAACTTAGACAGCTGAGTCTCAATTTCAAAAGGCTTCAGCCACACAGGCTTTGGCACTGAGCGACTTGCTGCCTTGCAGGAACCTCATTGCTGAGTTAATTTCAGCGCTGCTTTAAAATCCATGGCAAACCTGTGCACCTAAAGCTGAGGTTCATTCAAGATCATCTGTAAGAGAAATTGAGAGGCAGAACCTAAGGCAGGTACATTTAGATTAACTAAATGTCAGTCAGCCTAATTCCTGTTTCTGGAAGTTCTCAGTGTGAGCCCTCCTGGATTTATAACTCCTGTGTCAGATAATCCCTTTCTCTCAAAGTAACCAGAGATACTCATTATCACTCCATTATATCAAACAGTTCTCCTAGTGGGAGATAAGCTAGGAGATAGAGAAATGTTTTTGATTCCCCCTTAATCTAACAGGAAGAATAGATTTGAATCTGTATATTAAGTAAGCTGTTCTAATTTAAAGAAGAATGTCCTGTCCTGTCCTGTCCTGTCCTGTCCTGTCCTGTCCTGTCCTGTCCTGTCCTGTCCTGTCCTGTGGGAATCCTCCTAGGCAATGTCTTGGTCCCCTCCAGCTGAGCCTGTTGCTTAAGAGCCAAAACTTGGCCAATCCTGGCAAGACACTTCCTCCAGCAGAGGAAGGGGATCTGTGGAAGTGGTTTCTGTGTGTGTAAGGATGGTTAACTCTCTTTGACCTCTACCAGCTGAGTCCCAGCACAGCCCCATCAACTTCGCTCTGGCTGCCTCAGCTAGTTCACTTCCTCCAACAGCTGGGGATGTGTATTAGCCAGTAATCCCCATGAGCAGCCTTTTTGCTAGTCAAGCAGTGCTATTCCAGCAGTAAGAGGAGAGGACACACTTGATTTGCTTACTAACTATGCAGCTAAAAAACCACAGGCTGGTGACCTGCAGGAGAGCATCAGTTGTTGAGTTTATTTTCTCTACTCCCTTTCTGTCTTTCACAGAATAATTGATTATTTATATAAAAGTGGAGTGACTTTAACAGAAGAAAGCTGCATCTTCCATACAAAAAAGTTTAGGGGAGAGCCTTCTTCCTAGAAGGTAGAAAACCCATCTTGAAATATCTGCTTCAGATCAGAAAGCATGGGGATTTCAACACAAGTCTGTGTGAATTTCCAATCCAATGCTATTGCGTGCGTGTATGCAATTTTATTAAAATTAAAAAGTTTTATTTTTGCAGTTTGTTATACATTGCCTCTCCGAGTGTGAAAACTTTGAGGACATCATGAAATCAAATTGATCTTTAGGGATATAAAGTACCCTTAGACTGCTCCCAAGAGCATTAGGCAGCTCTGCATGTGCTCACCAGCAAGCACTTGGGCATTGGTGAAGTTAAGCAGGAGCTCAGCAAGGCTGCTTGCTGGTATCTAAATATTGCTATGCCATCATGCTATGGCCAAATCTGTGGTCTTTTGAAGGCCAACATCTTTACATAACGAAGTGGGCTATTAGAGGCTAGGTCAATACATTTAAACTTACACATTTAAAGCAAGAATGTTGGTTTCCAGTCCCTACATCTCAACCCCAAACTGCCCTATCAGCTGCATCTCTCTATTTGTCTCTTAGTTTATATTTAATGTCATTTAAGTACTGAAAGTTTTACTTCCTTTTGGGGGACCTGCCTACTCACTGCTCCCGGGGCTGTCCCATGACTTAGTCTATGATTGCAGAAACAGTGGTAGAAGAAGGCAGGGGGTCTCAGAACTGCTCTGTAGCCAGAGTTTTTAACTGTCCTGTTAGGCACCAAGCTAAAGGATTTATGCTCTTTATTGCATGCTAGCAGTTGCACTGCACAGCAATTGCTTGCTTGTGGTCTGGTTGGTGTTTAGATGCAGAGTTCCTGTACTGAAATAATTCTTTAAATTCATTTTTTAATCCAGCAGTAAGAAGGGTTGTATGGCCTTTTCTCTGTATAGTCAAGGTCATCTCTTATGCCCTAATAAATCTTTCATTGTGATATATGAAATATACCTGGAACAATTTGAGTTCTGAATCCAGCTTCTGGAGTTAAACTTTGTCTTAGAGCTGAGTGACACCTGTCACTGAGCTTGCTCGTGTGCTTTGCAGGGAGTGCAGAGCTCGAAGCAGCAGATCCCACCCTAAGCTTCATGCAGAGCAAACCTACTTGGAGTGTCTATGAGTGCTGTAAGAATTTCTAAAGCAGTTTGGTGCTTTGGCTGTGGAGCAGTCAGGATGGCACTGCCTCAGCTGGGCAGAGTCCCGGCCATGATGTCTGCTCTAGAAGCCATCTATTCCTATGCTTATATTTCAGGAGCTCCTCTGAACATATTAGCTTGCATGCCCGGGGATTTCAGACATGTTAACAGCAGACAGTGGTTCACAGTTTGCAAATTGCTCTTGTCAGCAGTTCTTTTTGACGTATCTATTCAAGCATACCCTTTGGGCTTAGAAGGCAGCCAGCAAAATCTGTGCCAATAGCTAATACTTCATCATAAAATAAAACTCTAGCAAATTCAGAGGCTCCATATGCAGCATTACTGTGATCCTGCCGTTCATTTCACATAATGGGTTTTAGGGTTTTTTTTTTAATCTGCAGGTCAGAAATTCGTGAGCAGAAGGTGAGAAAACTGAATTGGCGCTGAGTTTCATTGGGGCCAAGACATTTGGGCTTGAAGTTTTGCCCATGATATTAGAACAGAACAAACATTTTTACAAAAATGCCACAGCTACCTTTCTGCAGGTGGGGGAATGTTCCTCTCAAAACACCAACCATTTTCATCATCAGGTTCTGTTGTTATCAGTTTGTGAGGGTCCACCAAAAAGAATGCAGAGGACATACAAAGACCAAATCAAGTATGTCTGTTCTTCAGGCCACTAGGATGCTACTGGCTGCTTGTAATTCCAGAAAAAATAACCGGCACCAACCAAATGTGGATCACCAAATGGAGGTCTTGGGCAGCGGGTAGTTACATTTCACCTGCACAGGGTGTCGTGGGAAGGAAGTCTCCTGGGATCAGGGGGTGACTTTGATCTGAAAAGACGCTGACATTTAAATAATAATAATTTAAATAATGTTTGTGGCACAGCTCCATTCTGGATGGTATCACCTCTGAGGTTTAGCAATGAATCACAGAATGATAGAATCATTTGTGTTGGAAGGGAGCTCTGCAGATCATCCAGTCCAACCCCCCTGCCAAGGCAGGGTCACCTAGAGCAGATGACACAGGGACATGTCCAGGTGTGGTTTCAAAGTCTCCAGAAAGCAAGACTCCATGACCTCCCTGGGCAGCCTGTTCCAGTGCTCTGCCACCCTCAGCGTAACAAAGTTCTCATATTGAGGTGAAACTTACTGTGGTTTAGTTTATGGCCATTGCTCCTCATCCTGTTGCTGGGCAGCACTGAAAAGAGTCTAGCAACAGTTTGTTTTTCCACAGAGGCAAGATTTCCAAAGCAGGGATTCAATTTCATCATTCTGGAGAGGGTTCATGGGTCCACACATCTTGACACAGCTGTTCTGTGCCCATTGGGTGTCCCAGAGGATCACAGGCATTCACACAGAGAAGGATGGCATGACACAGGACACCAGCACTTTTCTTGCATATCTTACCAGATGAGATATCCAGGGCATCTGAAACAGCCTCAGGAGCTATCTTCAGGCAACCAGATCCCACCAAGGTTGTCATATTTTAGAATTCTATATTGACTAGCCCAAATAAACATATTGGCTGCAGACAGCACTTATAACTGAAACCTGCTGACCTGCCTCCTTTTTTTTTTTACCTTCACCAGTATTAAATCAGGGCTAACAACAGTGATACCAATCCCCTGCAGAGCAGCCGTGTTGCAGGCAGGTACCTGCTGTCAGTCATTGCAAAGTATTTGTCCTTCCTCTCCTGCTGCAGGCCAACCTCAGTGAGAGATGAGGGTCCAGGCTAGTGTCCACGTCTGCCAGCCCCTTGCTAGTGATAACCCTCAAGAAAAGGCTCCTTTAGGAGCTTTGCAGAAAGGCATCTTGCAGCTCTGTTTTGGGGAAAACACCAGCTCCCTATCACTCCTCGTTGGACAGGGTAGTTACAGCAACTCAGGGTGGAAATGGCTCTGTATGCTGTCTTTGTCATACAATATCATGCTGTGTTCTGTAGCAGCTCAAGATAAACATACCTGTATGTGGGAGCCATGGATGACCAAGGACAGCATGTGCCAAGTAAAACTGCCTCTGCAGCAGGTCCCTGTGCCAATCAGCCCCTAAGGATACATGTATGGGGATGTACACATGGATGAATGGGGAGTCACCTGGGATATTGTCTTAGCAGCAGGAGTAAAGCCTGAGCTATGCATATGAGTGCTCGCCCTGTGAGCACTGGGTAACCCAAACCTTTTGCTTCTTGGCTCAGGGCATCCTGTGATGGTGTTGCTGAGTTTATGCTCTTCATGACTATCACAGTCTGAGTGACTTGGATTTCTAATGTCTGCTCTAATGACCATGCTTTCCTTCTTGATTTGTTCCCTTCTCTTCAACTTTTCTGGAAGCACATGTGGTCTTACAAAGACCAGCCCCAGTTCCTCCTTCAACTTTTGACTCAGGCACTATGCCATGGGTCTTGGCAGGTCTGTGAGGACTTTAAAGTGCCTGGAGAGTGCTTACTAGGGGTCAGCATCCTTCCTCTGAGGTGTCCAGTGCCCTTGAAAAGGTTACACAGTTTTCAAAATGCCTGTCTCACCCTCTGTCTTTTGGAAAGTGGGGGGGGGGNTGCATTATATGTCTGTATTTTGTCTTTCAGAACCTCTACTCACTTCTTCCTTTGTGTCCTTCCCCACATATATGTCTGATTTGTAGTATCCCTTTGTTTTAATTGTAGGCGCTTCAGAGCAGCGATCATGCATGACTCCATCAGTGCCTTGACAAGAAACTTACATGATAGGTTAGCTTAAAACCACTCATTTGCAACTCAGCTATCTTAGGCTTTTGCAAGGAATGAACAATCTGATTCCTTTGGAAAGCTTTTGTTCATGAAAAAAGTGTTTCCTAACACTGATGTGATTTTGAAGTCTATGAGTCTCGAATATTTTTTTAATGATTAGTTTATTATTTATATATTTGGGGGGATTAACTTGATTTTTAGTTTCTTATCCTTCCCAGTACTACTGGTACACATATTTGCAGATACCTGTGCAGATAAGTGAAACTTCCTTCATTATGTGAACATATATAAATGTATGTAGGAAAAGCTTCTCATTGATTTTCTTGGTCACTACAGCAAGGGTTACTAGGAAAAAAAATAGTCTGAGATTCATTGTAAAAATCACTAGAGTGGGCAACTTTTTAACTAAAAAGAGCTCTCTTGTGGCCACCCTGGCTAAGCTTTGAAGTATGTCTTTTCACATACTTTGCCTCTCCCCCATCCTTCTTTATTCTGTGATCAGAAGTCTACCTTCATGGAAAATGAGTTCATCAGGTTTCAGTAGTCTCCTGACAAGCCAAGCATAAAACAAGGAGAGCTGCTGCTCTGCACCCACACGTGTGCTGCTGTCTTCCAGGAAATGACAATCAGAGGCTCAGGGCTGACCACAGTGCTGTAAGAAATTAAACGTGATCATCACCAAATATCAAAACACATTTACCTGTAATATGTTAAGAGCACAGAACCCACAGTCATAATTTTTTAACTGAAATACTTGGCTTGGAGGCAAAACTGGGGTTTGCCACAATCATTCTGAGTTCTGAATTACCAAGGGTCAAACCAACATATTTTGCTGTGTCTCTCCACATGCAGCCCAAATTAGCCCGCTGGTAGGTGCCTGAAAATACTGTTTTTCTTCTTGACTGAAATGTTGTAACAGTCCTGTTCTGCACAGAAGATAGGCAGGAAAAATGCATTATGCATTAATGGAATTTGGTGGAGTGTGAGCTCAGTTTCCCCATTGCCACCAGAGACAGAGTAAAATTTGCTTGATCATTTCATGAGTTGAGAATCATTTTTGTTGCAGCACTGTGAATATAACCCAGCTACAAGCGGACAGTAGTTGTTGTGAGGAAAAAATTGTTCATCTCTATGATAGATCATGTCATGTGGAATTTAAGGATTGAAAATTCAAGGTCAGAGGGCAGCTGACACTTGATTTTGTGCTCTCTCCTCTATCCATGCCTTTGATCATGCTACATCTTTCTTTGTGCCTGGTGCTCAACAGAGTACCCCAGGGTCATGGCCTGTTTCCTTGTCAAGAGGTATAAACCTACTGGCCTAAATATCTTGAGGCCCAAGCTTTAGGAGGGGTGGTGGCATGAAGGAAGAGGGGGGAAGCATTTCCTTCATGCTTTTCACTTTTCCCACATAACCCAAAGCAGACTAAACAAAACCAGTGTGAAATCTCATGGCTTGATGCTGCTATGGTTATATTTTTAAGCTGTCATCCATTCATTTATAGTTATGTTTATTCCCTAGATTTACAGCTTTTTTCAGCCTTTTCTTTCAGGGAGGTGCATAGGGAGGTCGAAACCTTTAGAAAGGGGAGTGCAGTAAGCAGTGGCCTATGATTAAAGCACTGTGGTTTTCCTTGATGCCGCTCCTCTGCAGCAGTGTCACACATGGTAGCATTTAGGAGCCCTTCACAGCTGAGGTGTTTCAAACACTAATGAATGGAAGTTTCATCCTATAAGGCAAGCAAGCTTTGAGGCAAGCTTTGCTGAATGGTGTACTGTAGTGGCCTGGGAAAGGAAGAGAGTTATAAATTGTGTCAGTTAGCCACCCAGACGAAATGAAGCCATGTGGAAAATCAAATCTATTAAAGTATGAAGACTGTTATAAGCTGTTTTAAGCTGGTCATTCTTCAAAGGTCTCAGCTGGCTGAGGAGGTGAATTCCTCTTCTTCCTAGATCTTTTTCACGTGCTGTCTTAGGCGATGATGTTCAGTGTTTGATAAAAAACAGCTTTCCATTGACAGCCCCTTTTATTAGAACTGCTAGTTGCCCTCAGTTCACCACCCGTGTCCTGAAAGATACTGAAGGTTTGTTTAAAAAAGCAGAATAAGAACATCACATTTGGTCAGGCTTCCTGAAGGCAAACATGAAGCAGCACTAGGGCCAATGAGGAGGAGAAGGCTTCCCAGAGCAACTGCTTAGGGCTTGTGCTCAAAATGCTTTCCATTTTCTAGCTGGTCATGTCTGCTGGCCATAAGAGGCCCGTGACAAAGCATGGCACAGAATGCTTTTTCTTGGCATCTCCTGGAGTAGAAGAAAAAGCTGGCAAGGCAAGGTGGGGGGATCAGAGAGCAGGGTACCTTCCCTTCCTCCCCAAGGTGGCTTCCTGAGATGTCACCGGACCTGTAAAGGGCATTTTATTATCTCAAGAGGTAATTGTCAGCTGCAAGAGGGACAACTGAACTGACAGCCCAGGATGCATGGTCACCATGGTATTTATTATTCCTTTTTGTGTGTTCTAGGAAGAGACTGAAGAAACGTCCTCACAAGAGTCTGCAGAAGAAGACTAGGAGATCACACCATGCAATTTCTACCTCATCAGCAGTTGGGTCTTTTGAAGGGAGAAGACACTGCCTTGACCACTTACTTTCTATTGCCATGGTCTTTCCACTTTTGCCTGGGGGAAAAAAAAAATCACATAACCTTAAAAAGGATTTGACTAATAATCTTCTTTGTAATCCCTTCACAGTCCCAGGTCTAGTGAAAAACTGCTGTAACACAAAGGGGACACAGATTAACGATGCAACTTTTAATTACTGTTTTCTTTTTTCCTAACCTACTAATAGTTTGTTTGAGCTGCTAAGTAAGGGTGAATGGGTCAAGAAGAGCTCCAGATCAGGTTTGTGTCATTCACTGCACTGCATATAAACAAGAAACTTGTAACATAGTCATTATAATGGGCATTGAAATAGGAAAGGCTGGGTGTGTAACACTTACACCTTGCGACACTTCCAGCAACCCACTCCCTACTTAGTGAACTCCCTGTTTTAGAACACCAAAGATAGGGATAGATACTATCCTTTTTCTTTTGTAACCTTCTTGTAGACTTGTACTTGATTTTTTTTTTAAGACTTACTGTTATTTTGGGAAAAAAAATGAAAGCTGATCTTTCATTTCATTCAGCTGGTAATCAGAAGAAAGAAATCAACATGATAAAGGTACTTTCATTTTGCAAAAGGGAAGAAAGACAAAGATACGTTGTATAGTTACAGATACAAACATATCAGCAGCACAAGCAGTAGTAAACAAAATGAACAGTCCTTATCATCTGGATAATAGGAAGCCAGGGAGCTGGCTTTCTTAGAGACAGGAGTTTGTATGGAAACAAAAATGACTGATACCACTCTTATGCCATTAAAGAACAAGTCTTTATTGATAAAAATGTTTTAAAACATACAGAAAGGTACCTAGAAATTAATCATAAATTTATCTGAACAAAAAAAAATCCAGATTTTTGCTTCGTTTCTACTAATTCCACTTGCTCTGAACCAGTATTTTGAAAGAATTGAATCTTTCCTCACTGCTCATCAATCACAATGTAAGAACAAATACCATGTACCTCAGCTAAGCTCATGCATTACTTCAAGCAATGTATTTTGACATAGGATGGTTCACTGAGCACTTCTGTGCCAGTGGCATTTCTCCATCTTTTCATTCAAAGCAGCACTTTTAGCATCAGATGCAATATTACCCCACTATTCAATACTACCTCTGATTTTTACAAATAACTCAACAGACTGATAAATACATGCTGCTATACACATTCAATGCAGGAAATTTTTACTGGGTAGATAATCATGAGTGTATCTGCATTTCCCCCTTATTTCTATTTCAACCTTTTTGCAGTTAAGGAAGCAATGTCTTTTTTGTGTTTCAGCATGACTATATGTTTTTCTTTCACTTGGTTTTTTTGATTTTTTTTTGTGTGGGTTTTTTGGTTTTGGTTTTATTTTATGTACTTACTCTACTCTCTGCTAGACTTCTGTGTAATGTACTGTTAACTTGAATATATTTTTGTATTGAATTGCTGATAGGTTTGTGAGGAT
Source organism: Cyanoderma ruficeps (assembly GCA_008694505.1). Lineage (NCBI taxonomy): Eukaryota > Metazoa > Chordata > Aves > Passeriformes > Timaliidae > Cyanoderma > Cyanoderma ruficeps. The sequence continues at coordinate 15,842,011 of VZDJ01004378.1, forward strand.
AATTTTCTTCAAGGACACTACATGACAGAAAAAATTCAGCTGTAAAGTTTAAATATTACTGTCCAAGTTTGTACCTCAAATGAATTGTTTAAAGAAATGGACTAATTGATTGACAAAGACCTACCTCCAGACTTTAAATGGAATGAACTTCTTATTTTCAGCATTAGTTTTGAGACGTTTGAAACAGTTAGGACTGCAACTAATCCCTAATTCAAAATTATTTTTGTAAAATAACTTGTGGAAAATGAACACATTTTAAATTACTTTCATATGAAAAATAAAAAAATTAATAAAAAAAACCTTCAAAGAAACTTGAAGCTTTGTAGGTGGGAAGCAACAAGCTCAGCTTTTGCATAATGCAATCACAAATATGTGTTTTTTAAAAAAAATTAGTAGATTGTAAGAAAATACTTGACAAGTATTTACATGTATTTTACACAAATGTGATTTTGTAATATGTTTCAGCCAGATTTATTTTAAATGCTTCTTATGTAGAGATTTTTTTATTCTCCCCTCTCTCACTTTTGTTGTTCTTTCTCTCTCTCTCTCCCCCCCCTCCAATTTCATTTTCTCTATTTCTGTTTTCTTTCCCTTCTTCCTCTCTTTCCTAGCCAGTACTTTGTACCATTGTATTAATAACTGGGCCAGGGGTAGTTTCTCAGGAAGGCGTCTGTTGGTATGGCTTTAGTGTGGAGCCAAATGCAGTTCAAGATAAGGACTTACTGGCTTCTTCCAAGAGGCAGTGTCAAGAAATATGGACCTCCACGAAAGACTGCACAGGGTTCAGTGATGAAAATTGCTGGGAAAGAGCTGTTTGGAATATTGTAACTAGACATGATAATATCAAGTGAAAGGGAAATAATCCTGGCTATACAGTAGCTCTAACAGGCCAAATCCAGTGTCACTTGAAGGCAGTAACAGGAATTTTGCTGACTTCAAAGGGCATCAAATCAAGCCTTATCAAGTCCCTTTTGGGGTCTGAGGGGTTCTTTTGCATTTTTTAAAACCACGGTATTCAGTGGATGACACAGAAATAATTGCTCTCTGTGTGTGTCACTCTTCAACCTCTGAGAGACTTACCACTCTGATGAACTGAATCTTACATTTTCTATATATTGTAGTACAATCAAAACACATTACTACCTCTTAGGGCCTACTATACCTCATTTTTTCAGACTGAAAAATTGCATGTGGCCATTGAGTCAGTGAGAACATCATAAAATTTTTTATATATATAGTTTATTTTTGTGGGAGATAAATTTTATACGACTGTTCTTTGCTGTCATTGGTCACTGCTAACTATGACTGGACATGTAACTTCTCTACCATTTCTGCAAGAGAGGTGTGTTTGCAGGAAAAAAAAATGCTTCAAGATGTTGAACTACAGTTTACTTTTCCTCGTGAGTGTCTTCTAACTTTTTGCTTTGTTCTTCCTGTAGAGTTGCTGTCTATGATTGTACTTCAAATTGCTTGCTTGTTGAAAATGTTCCTTCAATGGTTTATCACAGTCTGTTCAGCACAATAAACATAATAGCCTCTGTGATCCCCATGTTGCTTGATTCCTAGACTTTTGTCACAGTTCCATAAAATGGGTAATAAAGTTTGGTCACAATGACCAAATTTTTAAAATCTTTGGATGCAAGTAGTCTTATTTTTTTTGTCCCATGACCACAAGCATGTGCCTGAGAAGTTAATTTGCTGTTAGGGGCCCCAGGGATGGGCACTTACCAGAGCTACACATCTTACAAGGCTCACTGAAAGGTGACACAGCCATTCCTGCTCCAGGACTTGCTGAGCTGAGGGCTGAACTGTGCCCTTGGGGACCAGCAATCCTACCCACCAGACAGGGAACACCACAGCACAGACCAGGCTGATACGGGGTTTGTTGCCTGGTCTCAGATCCACCTCTTGGGGTCCACCAAGATGATAAGCCTTCTCTTCTTAGGCAAGATGGCAGTTTGCATCCAAGTTCATGGAGTTTCCATTATGCAGGCATTAGGTTAGAAAGAGCAGGTACTCAGAGCAGCAGACACAGGGATATGTCTGGATACTGTCTGGGGCACAAATTGAAGAGCTCAGGAAACTGTATTAAAACTCAGCTACCCCCAAGATTTGTCACAGGTAAGTTGGTAGGATGCTTCTGTCTTCTCTTCATTTGCTCTTACATGGTCTTGTAGCCTGTTACAGTAAGATTTGAAGTTAGAGAATCATAGAATATCCTGAGTTGGAGGGGACCCACTAGGACTACCAAAGTCCAACTCCTGGCCCTGCACAGAACAGCTACAAGAATCACACCATGTGCCTAAGTGTGTTCCCCAAATGTTTCTTGAACTGTGTCAGGCTGTTGCTGTGACCACTTCCCTGGGGACCCTGTTCCTGGGTCTGACCGCCCTCTGGGTGAAGAATCTTTTTCCGATATCTAACCTAAACCTTCCCTGACTCAGCTTCATGACCTTTTCTGGAGTCATGTCCCTGGTCGTGAGAGTGAACAAATCAGTACTTGCCCCTCTGCTTCCCCTCGTAAGGAAGTTGATGACCACTATGAGATGTCCCCTCAGTCTCCTCTTTCCAGGCCAAAGAATCCAAGTAACCTCAGCTGCTCCTCATATGGCTTCCCCTCAAGGCCCGTCACCATCCTCATGGCCCTTTGGACACTCTCTAATAGATTTATATCTTTTTTTATATTGTGGTGCCCAAAACTGCAAACAGGACTTAAGGTGAAGCCATACAAGTGCAGAACAGAGTGGGGCAATCACCATCTGATTAAGTCTGTGGTGCATGTCCATTGATTCATATTGGCAACCATTCCTCTCTCACCTAAGGGGGTTGTGCAGTTATTTTTTCTGAGATGTGTGGGTTTACACATTCTTTGTGTTCACTCATTTGCAGACTCTCCACTCTCAATGTCTGTCTTCCCAAGGGCTTCATGACATGTTCTCTTTGGGCTCAGTTACTTGTAAAATAATCAAAATAACATCACAAAAAAAGCACTAAGTAACAACACCCATTCAGTCCTGAGTCAGATGTGAGTAATTGCATTCATCACATTATCTGTTCTGTTCTCTTGTGATTTGTCACCCTGCTTAGTGGTATTAAAAGATCATTCCAGGGTTCAGTCTTCTTGGTGGTCGTCTTCGCTGTGTTTGCCATCACTCGGCTCTTCCTGTTATTTTATCTGATGTGATGCTCCAGCTGTAACCCACCCACCTGACGGGTCAGCCAAGTGGCTGAACTTCTGCTACTCTGTGCTTAACTCCCCTCTACTTCTTAGTCATTCCTCCAGCTTGCTTCACTCCCACTTCCCCTTCTCAGGGCATCTCCCAATAAATTTCTGCGTGCTTTATTCCTTGGTGAGACTATTTCTGTGTGTAAAACTAACTGGCTTCTGCAGGATCAAGGCCTGCATTTGTCTAGCAGCCAAGAGTGCTTTATCCAAGATGCCTGTGGCAGGAGTCATATTAAGTTTCTGGTTTTGCTTTCCTCTGCCATCACATCTCATCCGCACAAATATGGGGAGGAATTATTGAAAGCTGATGCTGCCAGTGCCTTGCACAGTATTTAATTGTCCATAGCTCTTTTCAAAACCAAACTATTTGGTCTGGTCATCATTAGAAACAGGACCCAGAGCGATGTGATTCTCCCAGTCACATGAGAGGAGTCAGATTTGTCATGCCTCACACTTCACCTGAAGCCTGAATGATGCTTTTCACCCCAGCACCTCTGCATACAAGGATGTAGAATTTTGCCTCTCAATTTTTCCTTTTTTAATGTCCCACCATCTTTGTGATTACATTAATTTTTAAATATACAGAAGTACTTAAGCATTGTCACGGTTTAGGAACGGCACTCCTGCTCCCTCCCTCAGGCCCCTCCAGTGAGAGACACAAAAGGCAGAGATTATGAGCTAAAAACAATTTACTGGAAACTGCAAAGAGATAAGAAAATAAACAGTAATAGCAACAATATTAATAACAACAGTGTAAAGAGAAAGGGTGTTTTACACGCAGGTTTCTCACCCATTGACCTGATGCAGCACAACTCTGAAACAACCAACAAAATGGCAGCCGAACCCTCTGTGCACCTGCTTTTACTCCGACTGCAGTCCCCTCCTTCTCGGAAGGGAGAATCTCTTACTTCCACTCACCAGTGATGATGTGTGTGGTATGGAATGACAACATAGACACACCACATGGCTTCAGGCTCTGCACCCTTACGGCTACTGAGAAAAATTAGCCCTGTCCTTGGACGAAACCAGGACAAGTATGTGGCCTTTAGCACAAATAAAGGTCCAATTGCTTTATGCCTGCTCTTTTCAGAAATACTACCAGTTGAAACTTTATTGAACAGGTTGTCCCCAGAAGCTGTGGATACTCGATCCCTGGAAGCGTTCAAGACCAGGTTGGATGAGGCTTTGAGCAACTTGGTGTAGTGGAAAGTGTGCCTGCCCATGGCATGGGGCCTAGAATTACATAATCTTTCAGGTCCTTTTCAACCCAAACCATTCTGTGATTCTGTGATATGTACTTGCTCAGCCGAATGAATGTGTGCCATTGTGTGTTAAGTACATTGTCTGAACAATAGAGACATGGAAACACTGGAAGTCAGAATTCACCTCCATGTGACAATAAGGTTTAACATGTCTTTTTCCTTCACACCTTTTACTTCCCTTTGCCATTCAAACAACCTTTTGGCTTTTTTGATATGTTTCTCACTTCTTTCCTTCCCACCTGATATCTAATGCTTTTCCCTCTCCTTTATCACTCTAAACTGGCAATTCTTCCGGTATTCAAGAGAAAGAAAGCATCCTCCTTTAATTAACATCCTCTGAAGATACATGAATGTAACTACGATTACCCTGAAGATAACAGTCTTCTGTAGTAGCAGTTTAAGTGGGAAGCAATCTGCCTGTTTACACTCTAAAATGAGACTGGAGATGGTTGTGCCCCAAACCTGCCACACGGGATTACAATCAGCTTTTATCTGCTAGAAAAAAAGGGAAATTGAAGCATTAGCAGATAAGACACAAGCCTTAACAGTGCTTCCCTACTGAGTTGGGGATAATTAAGCACAGCTAAAAACATTAGCATTGTCACATAAAGGAGGAGCTTTACATTGTTAATAATGGCTAGGGTAAAACTCAAACTGGAATCCAAACATATGCTGCATTAAGGCATGCTATTAAAATAATCAGTGAAAGAAAATAACAAATGAAAGTTGGGTGGATCTGAAAAATCAATAGCAGGCAGAAACATTAATTAGCAAGAGAGGAAACTTAGCAAAGACAGAAGTCCCATCAAAAAACAAGATTACATTACATTATACATGAATGTCAGCTACAAAATATTATGTGGGACCACCAAAGATTATGATTTTAATTGAAGGCGGTTTAAATTCAGAAAATCTATTAAACATATATAGTTCCTCAAGGCATTTTGTTCTTAGTTCAGGGAGAAGGAAAAAATAAGCACATTTTTATTGCACTGGAACACATTTGCCATAAAACCATAGTTTTAGCAATATCACATAATAAAAAGTAAAATTTAAATCAACATTTGAAAACAAATCAGCTCAGCAGATGCACTGAAGGAGTTGCTTTAGTCCTGCATAACAGCAGAGTATTGTCTTTGAAGCTACATCATAGTCTAAGATAGGGGTTTTATGAGGCCTGATATGCACAGAAGGTGTTCACAAGAGATTACTGCTCCTAGACTGCAGCTGCACTTGGGTCCAAGACAGAATTGGAGAAAAGAGAGACAGAGTGAGGCAAATAGTGTTTTGAGCATGGCCAGAAGAAAGCTTGGCAAGGATGCTTTTGGCCCAAGTGCTGACCACAAAGACATGAGCAAAGCAGGTTCTGCTCCTGCTCTCCTCAGGAAACCAGACTCCAGGTGCTCTTCATGAAGAGCAGGTTTAAGACAAGAAATGCCCAACTCAATTTGTCTTTCTAAATGGAAACTACATCCAGGACTCTGAAGTTTGGTTAATTGCTTGGATATGAAAAATGAAAATATGAAAAACAGCCACAGGCACATATGTGGAGCAGAGGGTATCCCAAATAGTATCAGCAGGTTGGAACCACTGCCGCTGCTCGCATCAGCTGTTTGAGAGGGAAAGCTGCTGATATTGTGCTATTTACATGACCTGCTTTCTTTCTTTATGGGAATTCAGAGGCTAACACACAGCCCTTAGTAAACATTCTATTGTTTGCTTAAGTATAACGGTGAGTTACCCTAGAAAATTAAAAATGACTTAACAGATCAATAAACTGTTCAGAAGTAACCACTCCCTGTCTGCCCCACACTATCACAGGTGGCACAGCAGTTCCATTACACCCTACAACAGAGTTTCTTTGAAATACCCTTACTGGTAAGGTCAGGGCTTCTCCTGAAGTGCCTTTGGAAGCTCACAGGCATGGTACAGTGTAGAAACCTACTTTAGATGATGCTGACCATCCTGTTCCAAGGACCTGAGGGACTTAGCAGGGGGTGTCTTGAATTTGGCCTTACTTTAGTTCCCTCCATAAGGCTACTGTGTAGTATATGGAGTGTTAAATTGAAAACATGAGATTTCCCTTTCACCCATTGCTGTGGGTTTCAGTAAAATAATCCGAGTAAAAACTAAACAGAGAAAAGCCAACCTTCATCTGAGGACTTCTCATTTTTATAATTCAAAGCACCTGCACCGGACCCTCTGTTTTGCAATGGGTGTTTGAGATGTACAGACACAATTTTTCACTGCTGGGAAGATGATGCATAGGGAGATATGGCTACAGTCACTTTAGGTGAGTGTCTGTCTCTGTTTCCTACTGACAAAAGTCCAAAGGCTTCCCTGCTCCAAGGGGGTGGAATCCCTCAGCAGGGACCTGCAGTAACGTCAGCAGTGCAAACCTTTAGGATAGCCTGTTCTTCCCCACCATGTCTACAAAGGCAGTTCAAGACACTTTGAGAGCATCAATAAAATGAGTGGGTGTCCTCATAATCTATGGAGGTGAAAAATGGCCACACCATGTTTTCAACTGAGACAAACTCCCACAATCTAAAGAGGGCGGACCCCAGGAAGCAGTGGAATAGTAGTAAATAAAAAAGTAAATTAAGTGTTTGGTGTTGATGAAAAGTTAGCATGTTTTTCTTCAGTTAAACGTCAAAAGAGTAGCCAAATTAACAGTTTTTCTGCTTTTAGGCAGATATCTGTGTCACCAAGCTTTAGTCATTTAAAACTTAGATGTCTCATCTAAGGTTTTCATCAGCCAGAGGGCAATTCCTTCCTTCCTAAAATATGGGTCCAAGCTGGGTGGGATGAATCACTCATCCCTCCCTACTGACTGTTCAGGAAGTCGAGACAGTGATGTTAACTTAGCTCAAAAAAAAAAGTGAATATGGGTCATTTCCATTACATTGCTGAGCTGAGCAACTCCTACTCATGAGCAATTGCTCTAACCCCTGCACTCGTCTTCCAGATGTGTCTCCAAAGGCAGATAAATCAGTTGTCTTCTTCACATCCACAATGTAGGTGCATAAAATCCATAATGAGATTCAGGCTTTGTGTCCCAGTTTCACAGAAACAATTAAGTGCACACTGGGAGAGGGACAGGGTCAGCATAAAGAGTCAGGTCTCCTCTGAGCCAGCACAACCCATTGCCTGGAGCAAGCAGGCATCTTACACCTGTCCCTTGAATGCAACTCATCAAAGGCTAGGGTGAGGCTGTGGTTTAACCCCAGCTGGCAACTAAGCCCCACACAACTTACTCTTCCCCAGTGAAATGATGGAGACGAAAAGAAGAGTAAAAGTGAGGAAAATCTTGGATTGAAATGTAGACAGTTTAATGGGTAAAACAAAAGCTGCCTATGCAAGCAGAGCAAAACAAGGAATTAATTCACTACTTCCTGTGGGCAGGCAGGTGTTCAGCCATCTCCAGGATAACAAGGGTCCCTCATGCATAGTGGTGACTTGGAAAGACAAATGACATCACTTCAAATGTGTGTCCCCCTTTTGTCCTCTTCCTCCAGATTTTATAGACTGAAGATGATGTCATGTGGTATGGTATATCCCTTTGGTCAGCTGTGTTCCCTCCCATCTGCTTGTATATCCCTAGCCCACGTTTTGGTGCAGCAGTACATGAAGCAGAAAAAGCACTGATGCTGGGCAAGCCCTGCTCAGCAATAACAGATTTGTATTATCCACAGTTTTCAGCACAAATCAAAAACTTATTCCCATACAGCTACTATGGAGAAAATTAATTCCACCCCTGTCAAAACCAGCACAGGTAATTTCAAATCAAGATCTTAGAGGTATTTAATCCCATCCACCAGTCAGTCATTTCTTTGATGTCCCTAGTACGTTAGGAGCACTAAGGTCACATGTCTTTGGGGATTGGGTGAGATGACCTTTAAAGGTCCTTCCAACCCCAACCATTCTGTGATCCTATGCTTTTAAGTCCCTCTATACAATGTTGTGACATACCTGCAAGGAGATGTTATATGGCCAGTTCAAACTTCAAACAACCATAAGTACACATCTAAAACATGGAAATAAAAGGCAAAAATACAGAGTCATATTGTCACCATGCTTTCTTATCATTTTGTATTTGCTTATGGTTTGTCCAGCCTGTGGTATAGCACTTAAAAAGTGAGGGGACAACATCAATGGTCACCGCAGATACTGGAGGAGGTGCAAAATTTGCAGCCTCACCTGAAGCAGGGCTGAGCCAGGTGAGCCACAGCAGTTGAGCATTCCGTGGGCAGAATCAGCGGCGTACACAGCGACAGCAGCGCAGCTACAGTAAATTCTGGGGGAAAATGCTCGAAAGACCTACGCAGAGCATTTTAAATTCCTGGTGGAAAACAACTATCTTGGATGAGACTTGCTGCTTAGTGAGTGTACTTATGTCACAGACAGCAAGGACACATTTCAAGTAAGTCATCAGCTTCTTGGAAAAGTTCATCAGCACTGCTCTTTTTGGGGCAGATGTCAGCATCAGGGCATGGGAGACTATGGCCCAAACCTGATTAGATTCCCTCACCTATAGATTATATTACAATTAAACTTATCAAAACAAGCCACTTCCTGAAATTGAGGAGTTAATTAAAGCCAATGTTCAATTTCAACCTACAGTGCCATCAGGCTCAGTCCTGCAGCACTGGCTGCTCATGCTGTGTTGAGTTTGAGTAAAAACTTCACAGCTGAGCCTTTGGATGAAGTCTAAACCTCCATCTGTGCAGCCCTGTTAAAAAGACTGTAAAAGAAGCCTTTTGAATTATCGTCGTCCTGATCTCATAAGAATAAAACAGCATCAGAAAATAGTAAAAATATTATGTACCTTTTTCACAGTTTATCCTTTGTGTCAGCTTCCCAGATGGTGTGAATCTGTTTAGCTCTGGGAAATTAATGAAATCACTCTGCCTGATGCCACTGAAGAAGTCAGCCAATCAAACTCTGGCCAAAACACTTTCAAAACCTCCTTGTCTGAAAGGAGGAGAAGGGAAATGCACAGGAGTTTCAGAGATAATGTCTGACAGCACTTCTCTGGAGCTTGGTGCTGATGCTCTAAAGGCCCATCTGAACACAGAGATTAGAATTCAATGACATCCAGCTAGAAGGCAAAGGTATATTCTCATTACATAAGGATAAAGGAGGAATGACTGCAAAAACCACACTTACACTCATTTGAGAGTGATATGAATGTGAAAAGTTTCAGGTCTTCTGAGGCTTTTTTTTCCCTGCATGGGTTACACAAAACACATTCATGCAGCCTTAGCTATCTCATGGGTTGTGGTATCTTCAAAACCCCATGAAACATTTGTTCTGCCTTCAAGCATATTTTGGAGTCAGAGCTCAAACTCGACAGAATGCTCCACACTGAGTGTTACTATGTGGAGACAGTGCTTACTTTCCCACATGGAATTAATTTCAATAGATGCTATCAATTCTGTAAGAATCAAAAGCCTCTTCTTCTCTCCAACCTTGAGATGGTGTAGATCAAGAGACTGGATGTCCACAAAAGCAGTAAACCACAGACACAGGGTACCTCTGCTTGAAAACCTATTTGAAAAATTTCCTCACCCATATGCAGTACCCCATATCCATGCCTGGGGCAAATGTAGGGAAGGCACTGAACCCCCCAGTTAGAGCCCATCCTCATGTTGCTCCCAAAACTGTGCATGCCACCTCTTCTTTCCAGTCCTGAAGATGATGGTAATCCCAGAGCTGGGATGCTGCCGTGGAGCTGACCAAGCTAAGCACCCCACCCAAAGGCACACCTGGGAGGTGGTCCTGGCTGTCATGGCAGTCAGAGAATCAGCACAGCCATGTTCCCACCTTCAGCACTTTGCCAAATCATAACTTTACACGAGAAAAGGTTCATATGAGAAAGAAAAGAAAAATATGAACAGGAACAGGAAAAGTAATATCTAACAACCAGCTATCACTTTTCAAATATTTTTCTTCTATTAATTTTAAGGGCAAAATCATTTGGTGGTAAATGGGGAATAAACTAAAACCATCTGCACCCTGCTAGGCAGCTGTCAGAAAGCCAAGCAAGCTCTTTGTGTATATAGGCCTGATGTTTAAATCCACTGAAGCTACTCCAGCAGTGTCAAGCACACTGATGAGAGCCCTTTTCCAGAGCTGAAGAGGCTGATTCTAATGTTATGGTATTGCTAAGATTAGCAAGTTGCATTAGAGACCCCCACTAAAATGATACAGTTTTGCAAGAAATTAATTTTATTTAGTGGTTTCTCATATGGCACCCATCTATTTTAGAATAAAAAGAAACCATCAAGGCAGAGAAGAGATCTCATGTATTGATGGGATAAGATGCCTAGAACAGTATGTAATTTAAACACCAGAGGTCTGGAGTTGAGCAGAAAGGGAGGGGAGCAGCCTATAAGCATAATTTGAGAAGAATGTCTTAATCCTAGAAGTAGTTAACAGATAACCTGGTGGCTGACTTTGGCAGTTTGATCTGGGCAGCAAACACCAGCAGTCCCGGAGGAGGAAAAAGCTTTTTTAAAAAAGGAATAAACTTAAGAATATATCCCATCAGCTAGATTTTTGAGATAAGATTAATGAGAAATAGGTTCATTTGTACTTCCTGAGTTTAAAAGTGCAGATCTCCATGGATCATAATGTCCTGCCTAGCTGCTAATGTTTGTGTGTTTAAAAAACCACTACTTCTCTTTGGGAAAGTGAGTGACACGTTGGGATAATGCAACAGTATTTTTTCAGGGAAAATCTAAAATGTATTTCTTCATTTTATAGAATTGGAGTTAACTAAAGAGGAGGCAGGAGGATCAGCATTTTTGCTGCAAGATACTGAAAATAATTCATCTGGAGATTTTGTAACTTTACTGACACAATCAGTAATTCAACTGATATAATTATATATTTATATATTCTACTTATGATTATACTATATATTTAATAAATATGGATTTATTATCCATGAGTTTAAAATTTTTGTTCTACTAATCCATCTTTGCAGAGGATAAGAAAGGATGGATTTTCTTTAATCCATTTTAGATCTCCAGACACTTTCTTTCTCCTTGCTCATACAATGTAGCAAAGGACACAGAGTTGAGCAGCCTCCCCTGAATCCTCCAGTATTCCTCATAGCCCGGGTCACTTTCCTCACAGAGAAAACAGCCCAAAGGTAAAGCAGGAGCCCTCCTGCTGAGTTTCACAGGCCCAAGTCTCGCCTGCAATTCTCAGGACAAAGCCTGAGTACATACAGAGATTTTCACTAAACTCCAGGCATTTTTTTTATTACACCCTGCATGAATTACAGTGTTTTGCCAATTATTGTTGCCTCTCTCCTTCAGCTCTTTTCACCATGCAGCCCAAAGTGGCAGAATGGAAATATCAGAGTGATGCTGGCTGCCGTGTTTGGTGCTGTCACGCCTGTGTACATACAGTAACTCGTCCAGAGCCACGGATCCATATGCAATGCTGGGCTTCACAGAGATGTGTGCTGCAAAGAGCTCACCCTGCATGCACCCAGCTAGTGGTGACAGAGCAAGGAGATGGAGAAGAAAGGAAGTATGTGAGACAGAGGAAGAAGAAGGCAAATGACACCTGAAATTTTAGGAAGCAAAGGGGACAAATAAAAAGCAGAAAAGGTGTGTGAAGGAAGAAGACGAGACTGGAGTTGAACAGCCTCTTTAGCTAGGCATAAATCCGTGCTGCTGCTAGGGGAAGGCTCTCCTCTCCCCTCTCTCCACCCTTCAGATCTAAGATGGCTGGAAATGGCTGAACCAACAGACGCCAAGATGTTGGCCTGTGACATAGTTCAGGGGGAGTCATAGAAAAATTTGTATGGTCAGGCAGGAGTCTGTGTGGTCAGGCAGGAACCAAAGGGACCAGCAGCAGGAGGAGAGAGCCAGGAGGACAGCACAAGGTCTGTGCCAGGTCTGAGCTCCTGGGAGCAATCCAGGCTGTTTGGGTAACTGCTCAACGTGACATCCTGAACGCAAGTGCCCACCTTTCTAAAGCTTACCACATGGTCTAGAAGCCTATCTTAGTTGGCATCTACCTTACTGACAAAATCAAAGCTTGTGTTTGAACGCAGTGACTGCTGGGTGAAAGCACTTGCCTGGATTTTCCCAGGGAAGATCTTGGCTTCTACAATTACTTCCAATGACTATCCCGTTGGATATTCAGGTTGCTTCTACTGGACAACCTCCTTGGCACACAAAACTGAGCATATATCCCAAGTCATCAGCATTGGCACCCTGAAAAATTTCACAGCCAGATTTTCAGACCGCCCTGAGCTCGGTGTCATGCAAACCTACTGAGTGCTGTGGAGAAAGGTGCTTTCTCCAGTTCTTGTGAATAAAACTACAGCCCTCAGCAGGAGAGGCTAATGTTTTTATTAATTTCCAGACAAAGATCACTGCACTGCAGGGAACTCCAAAAACACAGCTCTTCTCTTTTTCATCCTGTAGAGCCATTGCAGGGGAAAGAGAAATATTTATTTTAAGAATTATGTCCTTTTTTATTCAGCCTCCTTTTGATGGTGTATTTCCCAGAATAGGTGCTTGTTTCTGGGCCAAGAGCACCTGCTTAGCATCTACACTGCTGAACCTACATTAGGTATTGCAATCAAATGAAAATCTCACATCAGTTTCTCTAGTCAACAAGAGCAGCCAAGGCCGCAAGTGGGCGAGTGGGGAAGGCTGAGAGCCGCTTGGATAGCACCTGGTGAGATCTTCCCTGGACATGCTGTGCCCCAGCTTTGAGAGACCTGGGTCCAACCTTCATTCAAAGGCTTTAGTATAGATAAAACTGAAGAAAAAAACCCACTCTCCTTGCCTGAGTTCTCCTGCAGCCTTCCACATTGGCCAGTCTCTCTTTCTCCTGCATCTACAGACAGAATTATCCCTCATGAAGTTTAAGTGTTAGAGTACAAACAGCAACAGCACTTCAGATCTGTGCTGTAATGCACTTTGATTTTATTATTGGTTTTATTCTATTTGCTTCTAGAAGAAAAAAGAGAAATTTTAAGGAAAAGGATTAAAACAGCATGGGAGAGAGAGAAAAAATATAGATACAATGAACTTTTTATTAGCAAATTACAGTAATGGCAATTTAAGTGCTAATTATTGAGAAATAATCTTTTTACTCTTAATTTTGTACCTCTGAGCACAGCACAAATCAGCACTGAAGAAAACCATTAGTTCCACATCAATCTGTGATTTGCGGAGACATGCAATAAAACTGTATTAATCTTGGATTACAGCTAATTGCTAAGTCTCACCCTCCTGTTCCATGGTTGGTTCCTACCCTAGAGTTACGGCAGCTGGGGGCTTGTTTGTAGCCACAGGGTTCGTACTTGTCTGAACTGGGTTAGTGTTCAGAAAGGCTTGCATAGACTTGCTGAAGCATTCCTAAAAGCTTTATATGGATTGAAGTACATGAAATCACATTCATACTTCAAAAGGCCACAGTTTATAAAGTGTGGTACGAATGTAACCAAAATCAGAATAGACTTCTCTATGTTAGAAAACATCTTTCTAAACCTTTGGGGAAGTGAATTTTTTTGTTCTGGTGTTGCCCTGAGTTTTCTGTCTTTTTGTTTTTCTGTAGAACTTTCTCACGCAGCTTCATGAAAACAATGTCTATTCTTAGAATGTTTACATACTTCTCCTCTGAGAGAAGAAATGATTATTGGTGACGTCCACCATCCAGGTTGAGAGGTGGCAACCTGTGTAGCCAATCTCTTGACCTCTGTACAAATGTATAAAGGAGTTAGATTTGTAAATAAAGTAGAGAAGAGATGTTCCCTCACGATGCTCTGTGCCTTCTTCTTTTTCTGTCCCTAAAGTGGGACACGCCCAGCCTCGACAAACAACATTCTGGTACTCAGCAAGTAGACTTCTCTTCCCAAGTGCTCTTAAAACAGTTTTACTACAGATTCACCATATTAATTTAATAAAGCTCTAAGCCAAAAGTGCTTTTTTGTGAAGGTTTATGAACATTTTTTTTGGAGTAGCCGAAAAAGGTGTCTCAAAGACCAAAGCAAGACACTGAACAGAAAAAGAATTTAGTGGGGAAAAAAGAGCAGCATGTTTTAGGTGGGAAACGTTTTGAGGGCATTTTAGAAAAATGCTTTATATAGAGACTTGACTTATATAGAAAATCAATTACTTTATCCCAATAGACAGTGTGTATAAATATTAAAATTCCAGTTTCATTATAAATGCTGGTCTCGTAGTACTTTAGCCGTCACATCATTAAGCAGTTTCAAAGCAGGTGTAGGACTTCATGCTAATGGTGAAACCCATCTATCAAGTGCTTTCGGAATCAAGAATAAGTCTGAGTTTTGCCTGTAAATTCACTGGACCCAGGATATTCTCCTTCCCTGCAGAGAATAGGGTACATATTACACCTGTTGGTTCTGAGTACTGACTGAATATAGGGTGAGTGAGGGAGCCTTTTCTCACGGATGGGAGCAAGACACATTGGAAAGTGCTGTAAGAAAGGGTGCTGGGATGCAGTTTTTTTCCTAGACTCCTTCAGGCTTCTGTGCTGACAACCCCAGGAGAGGATTGTCTGCTGCCTATCCCCAAAACACAGCCCCTCCACCCTTGCTGCGTTTTGTTGCAACTATCCAGGTGATTGGAGCAGAGATGTGTTAGTGAGGTCACTGGATTCTTCATGCACATGGAGGGACCAGCTGGTGGGGGATCCACACTGCTGGACCAAAGCATGAGGGCAGCAAGGATGCTCATGACAGTAGCAAGGTCCAAAGGGGTCAGTGATAGAAGCACAGAGCAGGATTGATGTTTTCTGATTTGCATTTCCCATAAAACATTAGTTCAGGAAACACAGAGTATCTCACATGTGGTGGGTTAGGATAAAGCTGTTGGATGCCTCCCCCAGATGATTGTTGCAGGCGAAGGGGCTGATCTTTGCAATTTGCAGTCACTGCCAGTCTCTCACACTGCTCACATGCCCTGTCATAAGCCTTCTGCTGAGGACAAGATGGTGAACTGAGTGATATTTCATCTTTCAGGGCAGGAGAAAAAAATCTTCCCTTTTCTCCTCACTCACTGCAGTATATCTGTCTTTACCCTGGGCCTGCTCTGGTGTGTCCCTGTGAATCTGCAGCAATGGATCACGCTGGAGGAACTTGAATCCACATCAACAGGGACATCAGCAGGATTGCAGTGTGTGGAATCTGTCACTTCAGCACAGCTCAAGTGACAAGTACAAGTCTAAACAGATATGTCTAAACATGACCGTGGTACCAAAGTTATGGCACTCACCTGCGTGGGGTAGATTTTCATTTGGGTCCCCTGACAATTTCTGCTTCTTCTCTCTTGACTCACTACTTGGCATCTGCTCTGGACACTTATCAAAACCTAATCTCAATATGCCTTAGCATACACACACACCTTCCTGACATCATCTTCTGGGAGGGACCAGGGATGGACACAGAAATAGTGGTGGTCTGACTCTCTTATGCCATTGGAATGGCACCACTAATGTGATTCATAAAGTGATTTCATATACAACAACTGTTTGATTGCTGAGTATATCTAGACTGAACACACATTGAAACAGCTAAATACACACCAAATATGGCAAATAAATGCTTGCTCATAAATACATCAGTTGTGGAAGAGTTTCATAACCGTGTGCGATCTTAAAGTTTTGAGGAGGGGAAGGTTATGCATGGGATATTTACTCAGTTGTAAAGGAGTTTAATTTCAACTAGTAATCAGAAAAATAAATCATGTTTCTGGTACTATAAAATTAAAATTTTAAAACAAAAATGGAGAGGAGTATATTATGGGATGGGAAGAGGATGAGAACACTGAGTTAGTACCAGAGCTGGTTTTAAAACATTTCCAGCTGAAGCAGTCACATACCATTGTCTTAACTGGGCAATATGTGCAGAAAATGGCTCCCACCAAGGACTAAAGGCTGTATATACTCTGCCACCAAGCATGCTTGAAAGGATGTCAAGGTCTGGATCGTCATAGCTAATAACAATTTATTCCAGCAGGGCTCAGGGATGCACCCAAACATGTATGCCCTGTCTATCCTGGTCTCCATAAACCACTAAACTCCTGTGTCAGCCCTTTGGACCAGACAGCCCAAGGGTAGATGTTCATCGCCACGAGCCATCAGCATGATCATCATGTTGCCCCATAGCTCCAGGCCAGAGTCTTTGTGGTGTTTGCCTATGAGCTGAGCTAGTGGGACTGCTCCATGCAGCCAGTGCTTTTACAGGAGACCACTATTTTTTAACATATTGTAACGCTTGTAAAGCACTTTGCAACAATAAATCTTTTCATTGTTTGTGACATTTCCCCCACCTGCTCTCTC
Source organism: Cyanoderma ruficeps (assembly GCA_008694505.1). Classification (NCBI taxonomy): domain Eukaryota; kingdom Metazoa; phylum Chordata; class Aves; order Passeriformes; family Timaliidae; genus Cyanoderma; species Cyanoderma ruficeps. The sequence goes on from VZDJ01004378.1 coordinate 15,858,838, forward strand.
AGTGTGATAATACACTTTTAAAATAAATACTATCCGTTTATACCTTCATTAAAACGCTATATATGCTCTTCTATGTCCCCAAGGCATTTGCTGAAGTCATGATTGCTACCAGCGCGTGACGTAAGAATTCAAGCTCATAAAACCCATTCATAGACACTTTGCAACATATGCCGTTTATTTGGGCTTCTATTAAAGGTATTATGTTGCCATACTTTGCAATCATAAAACAGCAAAAAATTTCAAGGGATTTCTTGATAGGTGGTTTGTGTTTTAAATGGACTTGGGCTATGTGGGAAATTGCTGCCAAAAATGTACCTAATTGAGCCATTGCTTTGTCTGTCTTCTTGACGCTTGTTTCAGCTCTGCAGGTACACTGCTCCCCTACAGGGTGGTTTGACTGGGGTGGAGAAGGAAGCTCTTGGGGAGGACAGTTGTCACTGCAGTCATCAGCAGAATGTTGCCTACACCCAAGTGTTTTCCACCAGACCCAGAGCAGGAAAACAACAAGCCATGGGGAATCCTTGACTCACTGAGCTAAGCACAAAAAAGATACTGGACATACTGTTTCATTATTCAGGCAGTTTTAGTTTTTTCATCATTATATTGCTATCAGAGATAAGTAGAAAACAGGTAGACCCACATGTAAGCACCAAATGATATCCCTGGTAAAAAGCAGAGTGCATGTTTACCATGACTTGGATCCATTTGCTGTTTTTAGTCTGAGTATTTCTGATTATTATAAACCAGGAGTTTGATCTCACCTTTCTGCTTCCTACCAAAGAGAGTCACAACACTGCAGACATTGAACTGAATAACTGAATGCATATGGATAATTCCACTGAATTCAATACAATATGCAATTCTGAAGACTAATGTGTATTTAAAAAGCAAATGGCAGCTTACACTAGCACACTTATCTTTCAACAAGATTTAATAAATAACATTGCTAACACTGCCACATAAAATCATATAACTTTTCCTCCTTCCCTATTTTGGAATGAAAGTATGCACTGTAGAAACCAAACAGAAATATGGTGCATCATTGCCCTTCTTTTGCCAGATTGCAGAAATGTTCATTGTAAGCCAACATTTTCCTCATTTGCCTTTGCTGCAAAGCGTACCAGATGAATTTTGTGGCACTAAATCATAAGAGAAAATAAACAGCATTGAATTAGAAACCCAGCACTTACTGCTGGCACCAAACCCAGCATTTCAGCAGACAATTAGTACCTTTGGTGTTTGCAGCTCCAGATATATTCGCATTAGAAACTGGTTCCAAACCAGCATGCTGCTCCAACAAAGGCAAGTTAGATGCAACGAGGACACAATTTTAGTCCTGTTGTAACTGCTGGCAAACTACCACAGATTTCAATAATCTACTAGATTGGGTCCAAAATGCAGACATTAGATATACCATGAAAGAATGACTGTCTGGAATTTATTATGCAGCAGTTATGCCACCAAACTGGAAATTTCACATAGGGAGAAAAAAAAATCACATTGTGTATTTAGCTTGGATAGGTTGAAAATGATGTAATAGAAGCATTATGATTTATAACAAATTTATGAGCTATGCAGACAAGCTGTTCTCTGGGGATATATGTGGTAAATGAAGAATACCAGTGGCAAATAGAATTTACATCAAAGCAATCCTGCAAACCTCAAACACTTATTACTCTATTCGTGACCTTTGTTAGTACACAGAAGTAGAATACAGCTTAGCATAATGTTAAGGTTTACATAAAATGAAACATTTCTGTTTAAACAATTACTAAAAATGAGATAAAAACTTTATGTAAGCTACACAACATGTATTTTTGACATTGTGCACCATTGTTTGAAAGCAAGTTGCTTTTAAAAGAAGATAGAAGTTCATTGAATTGCTTCACTTCAATGCAAGGGGTTGGTTATCTGAGAAAAATATCTGTGGTGCATCTCACAGGGTACTAAGTGAAGTATGCGTAATGTGATTGCAGGCTCAGGCAGGTCTTTATCCCTTTTTCGTGGATGTTAGCCCACATAGTAGAGAGTACCATGTCATTCCCAGCTAACAACAAACTCCTGCAGAGATATGGATTTCTCTGTGCTGCCCCTGAAATTAACTTCATGCCTCTAAAAGGGGAACAGCAGCAGTCTCAGGATAGTTTCCAGGGAATTTTTTCCTGATATTTTGTAAGCTTTGTATTACCAGACCTGGCCTATGAAGAAATACTGTGTAGTAGAAAATACAGACAATCTCAGGGGTAACTCCCTACATGGCACTGGCACACAAGGCAGTAAGGATTTTGTACTGGTACTCAGCAATGGAGGAGTATGAAGGGAGAAAGAGGCCTAGAGGGGTAAGAAGGCCTTGGCAGGGCCATGCAGCAGGTCAGTCTCTCCTTTGGTTTGCACTGCTTTTCTATGAGACAACCAGCAAAAATATTTATCACCTCACCTCTTTTCAGCAGGGCTAATTTATTAAAGTTTTCTGGGCCTTGCACCAACCCCCAGTGTCCAGAAGACCATGGCAGCTGCCAGGCTGGAGCAGTCCTGGCTGTGTTCCTCCAATGGAAGTTCTGACCTGGTGCTGAGCAGTCAAAGGTCTTTCTTTTGCAGGTGATGGATATTGCCCATCATGCTTACATGGGCTGAGCTTTCCTCAGAAAATTCTAGGAATTCTGCTTCCTTTTCCCCTCTGATTAAGTTTTTTAGATTAAGAGGTATGTCTTGACAGTGATGCATTAGTTTGTCCAGGTATCACTGGAACCAGGATATGTTCTTTTTCTAGGTATGATCAGGAGTTCAAAGTAGAAAATTGGATGCCTTTGAGAACACTAAAACACTGCAAACCCTGTAGGTGATAAACTATGTCCAAAGGAACATGTTTATAATAAATTCCTCCTTGTAATAAATGCACCCTGGTGCCAGCAGGTTGAGGCAGTTCCTTCAGCACCATTGAGGCCAGACCTGAAGCACTGGGTCAAGGTCTGAGCTCCCAGTAAAAGACAGACATGGACATACTGAAGAGAAGTTCAACCAAGGGCCACAAAGATGATGAAGTGATAGGAACTTCTCTTCTCTGTGGAAGGGTTGTGAGCTGGGACTGTTCAGCCTAGGGAAGAGAAGGCCCCAAGGGGGGATATTATCAGTGTGTAGAAACACCTGAAGGGAGGGTGATAAGGAAGACAGAGCCAAGCTCTTTTCAGTGGTGCCCAGTTATGGGACCAAATTGAAACACAGGAGATTCTTGCCAAATATTAGGAAGCACTTTCTCATTTTGAGGTTGGCTGAACACTGGTACAGGTTATTCAGAGAGATTATGGAGTCTCCCATTCTTGAAGATATTTAAAAGGACACAGTTTTTGGCCACTCCTCTATGTAGCCCTGCTTGGGCAGGGGCTGGGTGGATGTCATTCAGAGTCCTTTCTAACCCAAATCATTATGTGATAGAGTGATAAGCCCTGACAGTGCACCTCATTCATTGACCCTGCCAGCATCTTGAGATTCCTAGTCTCTTTGAAAGCTCTTGGGGACTCACTGAGCTTCTAAAACCTGGAGTCCTTTACATATCTTTACATATCTGTCTTAACTTCTGTTTATCTTTTTATTTGTGCATTGTACCTCTTTAAGCATAAGAAAAGCACTGTTGTTTTCACTTTTAGTTTACACATTGAGAAGAGTGAATTGGAGTTGTGTCAGGTGATCCCAGACTCCATTACTTTTGATAGAAGTGAATATATTTAAAAATATGGTTAGGTATGATATATCATAGAATCATAGAATGGTTTGTGTTGGAAGGCACTTTGAAGATAACCGAGTCCCAACACCACTGCCATAGGCAGGGACAAAGTTCACTAAAACCAGGTTGCTCAGAGCCCCATCCAACCTGACTGTAGTGGGTTTTCCCCACTCACTGGTAATTTTTCCCCCCTCACCAAAAATCAAGCTATTTAAAACCCTCACATTGACCTCGAACACTTCCAGGGATGGGGCATTGGTGTCCATTGATATCAGTAGAACTCAACTGTTTCTCAGCAGCTGAAACCTAGTGAAGGATGTCTGCTAACTTACTGCAGCTGTTTTCCATGGAATAACACTGACCTGCTGTGCCTTTCACATGGAAGTGGCAATATATGGTCAGAAAAATCATATGTTCCCACAAAAAAGAGGCAAGCAAGAACCAATGTATGTATTCCTTTTTCTAAACTTCAAGTATTCCCCTGAAAACCATAAAAATGGAACATTGAAAACTACCTCACCCCCTACTTCTCTATGTTTTTCTAAAACTTGAAATACATTCTGAGAGAGACTCACACATTTTTTAGCAGAACATCCTTGATCACCTTTCACAGGAGACCAACAATGATTCATTTTGACCACACAAGTCAAATTAAACCAACTCTAGGAAGTTTTATTCATCTCCAGGTTCTATAGACCTGCTCCAGTCTGCAATTCCTCCTCGGTGAGAGTCATACAGTCAGCCAGTGTCTCCAGGAGCTGTGTGCATCATCCTAGGGCAAAAGAACTGACGGAAACTAGACCAGAGCATTAAACCTTGGTCTCTCAGTCCAAAGAGTAACTGTCTGAGTGTGTTATTCCACTAAGATAACTCCTGCCATTCTTTTAATATTCAGTCACCCAGCAGGAGACTGAATAGTTTTTATATACAATGAAAACAATGGTATATTTATCTCTGACTTAATCAACAAAGGCAAAGAAGGATGATACAAGGGCAAGCTATTCAAACACAAGTGTAATGCTGGATATCAAACAATAGCATACTGCAAGTAATACCAAAAAGGGTTTAATCCTATAGCAACATTTAGGGAAAACATACGATAACAATAAAAATTATTTCCACAACCTTTTCACCACTCGTTCCATGTGGGAATGATAAGTGATACTCCTGCTTTACATTTTTAAAGAAATATTCCTTGCAAATTATACATTACAAGCTTTGTTCACTGAGTCTCTATTATGCATGTGTTCTCAGTTATTACTTTTCTGAAGCATGAATTGTATTATGAACATCAGTGTGTAAACTCCACTCAGACTCATTTAAAGCCATTTCAAGGGGCTGCTTCTAGCCCTGAGATCTTCCAGAACCAAGGGAATAGTTAGTTTTGAGCCATCTTCTTCTAGCTGCCATTTGAGCACAAATATTCCAATTTGTTCTTTTCTAAATCAACACCGGATGGATCATTAAACAACATACATTCATTAAACAGATCGTGGTCATGATCTGCATCAAGGCACTGCCAAGAACATATATATGTGTAGTATTGCTCAGTTCTGTGCTCTGGCTTAGATTTTTAAGCCTGCGTCAATTCACAGCAATAGTTCTGCAGCCAGAAAAAAGTGGATGAGCAATGGGTTTTGTTTTATTAAAGGATCCTTCCAGCAGCAAGACACATGTCTCTACCAGTATGTTCAATAAGCAGAAATATTACAGCATCTTTAATGAAAGATGCTCTATGCTTTTCATCAGTAGACCACAAAAGCTTTTGCGAACTTGGATTACATCAGTCTTTACTACAGCCTTTAAAAGAGGTAAAAGTGTAAGATGGCTGTGGTACAGATGGCAAAACTGACGCAAAGAGTGCTCCAGGACATGAATATATGAGCTGCAATCACACCTTTGATGGCAGCATGGACACAAAGACTCGCTCCAGCTCACACACTCAAAATGTGGCAAAGCTTGACACAAAATCAGCAGCAACCCCTTTGTTCTAGTCTGGCCTACTTGGGCTGGGTTTCATTATACTGCTTTCCTCAAATCTCTTTCTCTTAAATACTGGTCTAGATCAGGCAATGAGATTTTTATGAAATACAAAGTCGTCTTCTCAACTCCTTATTTAAAAGATGGATAGTTCAGCGATGGTGACCTCTGTTACTAGTCTGCCCTCACATTTCAGTTAACAAGGCTGCTGTTTCTTTCTGCTTGTCCCTGTATTTCATGTTGCCAAAATAGCTTTTAAATATCAGATTTTTGCTTGCACAAAAAGGAGCAATTTTAACAGAGCAGAAAAGCACAGAGCAAAGAGGCATTTTCCTCCTCTACTTCTCTCTTCACTGCTCTCAGAGTTACACTCAAGTTTATCTGGATCTGGGAAGAGTAAGGGAGACCAGGCTTCATTGTTGTAACATTGCTTTCTATGTTCTCTTTTTTATTTAAGATTTTGAGTTTTAAAGCAAAGCCACACATTTTCAAGTGGCCAGACCTAAGTTTCCCTTAACCTTCCTATCCTGAGGTAATCTGGCAAAAGGATCTTCTTCACACTATTTTTTTATGGTTTACATTTAAATTCAGAGTTGATAAGATGTCAATTTTTTTTCTACTGTAAATCAAGATACCCTTGTCTTTGAAATTAACTCCAAATTGTTGGTCTGGATGTGAACTTCACACTGATTCCCTCCTCTATCTTGGCTGACATTTTCCTATTAATTTTTTTTCCATTTCATCATTCATTGGCTGATGAACTTATAAATACACTTCATCTGCTTTTACTTTGCTTTTTAAGCATAAACCAATACTGAACATGTTGACTTGATTATGTCCAGAGGCAAAAGAGTTGCATGGTTCTTAAGTCACAGTAATAGCTTGAAACTTGACTTTCTGCTCCTTTGGTCCATCAGGATAATCAGTGGGTCACCTGCTCCTACACCCAGAGTAAATAGTGTCATGCAGAAGAAATGCCATCTTTGAAAACTGATTAACACCATCACTGCTCACAGCCAAGTGGAGCAGAGGGCAGAAAAGTGCAGGAAAGTGGTAAATAGCGATCAGGTGCTCCCTTGCTCCCTTCCTTGGTGCATTTCATGGGCTGAAGGATTTTCCCCCCCTGCTCCTCCCAAAAGACCTCTGCCCTCCCTGATTTTTACTGCCATGCAGCAACCTATTCTTTCTGGGAGGTGCTGTCAGTTTTACCCATAGCCTGTCTATGCACTGACACCCACTACCTAAATTAAGAGTTTCTTCCTCTAACCTTAGTTTCTAGTTAACTTTCTTGAATAGAGCCACTTGGCTCAGCTTATGGAGAAGTTTAGAACCCCTACAAGGATCTTGAGAGGATTTTTCACATCTAACTTTTCCCTGGTGGCAGAGGTTAGATATCACAGTGATTTTTCAGAAGGTGCACTTTGTCAGCATCTTTGACCTTTGCTGGTGAGACCACCATGGGCTCAGCTGGAGCAGTAGACCTCACCACAGCCCTATCTACAGCTGTAGTGGCTCTCCAGTGAGCTCCAGAATGGACAGTGCTCTGTGTGGGCAACCCATGGCCAAGGGGCTCAGAGGAGTGGCAAAGCATAATGACATGGCACAAAGGTCTTCATCACTGCAGGAGGAAGCTCCTACTTGGGCAGAGTTCCCAAAACTGGTCCACAAAAACTCATACAAGTCAGCACCTGCAACTCAAAATTGCTCAAAGTGAGAGATGCTGAGCTAAGAAAAATCAGTGTACCTCGGTCTGTTGAGGCTTCCCCCTGCAGGAGGGCAACAATGAGCTGCAGGGGTCAGGCTGGACAGGTAATTCCTTCTCCAGCTCAGCTACACCCACACTAGAATGGCGCACAAAAGTAAACTGAATGTGGCAGGCTTTGGGAACACAACACGTCCTGCAGTATGTTATCATAAGCTCTTCTTCTTGCCTCTCTCCTGAAGCCTTTTTAAACTGAGAATAATTTGAAAACAAATGTCCTAAAAGAAGAAATGTAAAAGCTGTGGTACATTATTTTTAAGAATTGCAGAAAAGAATCAAATTGTAAGAAGTGGTTCACTTCTGACATTGATTAAAATTACTTTTTGCATACATTAAAATTACATTTTGAATTATCTTCACTTTCCCAGATGGTTTAGCAGATTTAAATCCTTCAAAGAAGTTGTGTCTGTTAGCAAACATATTACAACAACTTTGATCAAATGATAGCTCTAGTTGTAATAGTTTTAATGCAAGTACTACAGCAGAAACAACATTCCTCCTATATTAGCAATTACAGACAGAAAAATTGATCCGAACCCCAGAGAAATCACAGAAACTTACCATTGGTGAGAGGGTTTTGGATTAGGTACTCATTTTGTATCAGCACTGTGCAATGTATCTATCAGAAAAGATGATTATAGCTCTTCTCCAAATTATATTTCCCAGGAAAAGCATCAATTCACCCTCTGTGATATCAGCAGTTCTGCATCCTGCTCAAATAACCGGATGCAAAACATCCTCTTGAAAGCGTGTGATTGCTCCTTCTCTGTTGTGAGTTTGGCAATGTGTGTTTAAGCTACTGCTGAGAGCTTTCCTCCAACTTTCATCAAAGGGGACACTGAGTCCTAGTTCAAGGAAAAAATCTATATAAAAAATCTAAAAATCCCTTTTCAGATTAGAAAACTATAGTTTGTTTTACTTTGTTTATATTTAATTACATGATCGGTTGTATTCTGGTCATGAATGGCATTAAAATAATCTGCCAGTAACAATAAGCAAATAAATCAAAAGAGTGGAAAAAAAAACGAAAAATGGGCCCAAACTTCTAGAATTCCCAGATGAAATTATAAATAAATGCCTTGTCTTTCCTTACAAGATTTTGCAGATTTCAACACAAAAGGCATATGAGGCTCTGATAGAGGTTGGCCCCTCTTCCCACTGACCTTCCCAGTACTGAAAGTTGCTTTTTCCAGCTGCTTGTCAGTGTCTGTAGCACAGTGGCTTCCTAAAAAGAAATTTTCAAAGGGAAGAGGAAGAGGAATATTTATATCTATGTTATGGTGTGTGAAGATTATTTAGAAAGCTCTGTAGCTTCCATTGTTCCCTCCCATTCATGTGATCAATAAAAGTCAGTACTTAGCCCAATCCCAGTGAAAAAAAAGGGGCATTGATGCCTTTCCTAGATAACAGACCAGATGCTTTGTGGTACCAAATTCCCACCTCCCGATTTCCACCCCAGCACCCTCTTCTCACATCACAGAAAACACGCTTTCACCACCACACTGGGACACAGCTGCACCACCATCCCCATCACCACTTGGGCAGTTCCTCAGGGACCTTCATCTGTTTCTAGGACATTTCTTTCATACAGTTGTTTGCAACCCTCCTGCTCCTCTTCTTCCTCCTTTCTCATCCATTCTACACCTGCCCTCTTTTTCCTGCTTTTCCACTTAGGCGCTCTCTTCCTAAGTAAGACCACGACAAGGGGAGGCACCAGTGTGGCTTTTGCCACCATCCTTATCTGAGCAGATGGTGCCTGCAGATTCCACTGCACCTTGCTAGCCTGGGTGAGCTGTTGGTGTGAGTGCAGTGCCTTAGCGTGGTGGCACAGGGCTCTCTGCAACATGGGCTCTGAGATCTCACCCACAGGCACAGCTCTGGCTGCCGAAACCACCCACCAGCAACAGGGTGCAAGGTTGGCTGCTGGTAAATACCATGGTCATGTCATGGCAGCAGGTTCCTGGACTTCCCAAAATGCATGATCTGAACAGGACTGTGTATGTGAGAGCAGCTCAGCTTTGATTGCAGCACTCAAACAGCAACACAATTATGGACACATGCTCCAGGATGCAACAGAGCATTCCTCAGGAAGAGCTCAGCTTGTGATTTGAGAGCATGTGTCTCACTCAATCCTATGGTTACCACTGGGTCCTCAAGGGAGACATTATGGCTTTAATATATCTATAAAGCACTTGCATGCCAATATCGTGGCTTTACAACAGGGCTGTTCTCCATCCATGCAATCCCAGGTTGTGAAATAGCATTGGAATCCTGTGCAGAGAGAGGGGCTGAGTGCATTCTCATACTGACTAGGATACGGTTGGCCTTGGAGGGTGGTTGGATGCCAAGTCTGTGGAAAGACTAAAACCACAATGTACCCAGTATTGATACGTTCTTGCAATATACAAAGTGCAGCAGTATGTCACCCGGCCCGGCTGCTTCACGTTATTTATATCTGCCTACGTGGCTGATTCATGTCTCCTGAAAACTTATTGCCACAACCTTGTTTTGAAAGGAATGCAGTGTCCCACTCCCCCAGCAGCTCCTGCTGGACCTCTCCTTGTCTCATTTATTAATTCATTCCTTGCCAAGAACAGCATGGTGATGTAATAACGAAATGTGCTTTGAAATCAACATGATATAAAGGACTTCTGCAAGGCTTTAGGCCGGCAAAGCACTTAAACACACGCGTGACTTTAAGCATGTGAGCAGTAGTCCCGTCGGTTTCAACAACACTACACGTGTGCTTAAGTGCTTTGCTGGATCGGGGCCCATATTTGACAGACAACTCAGGTTATGCCTTAAACAAAGAACCTCTTTGACACAAGATTTTTAGCAGAAAAAACATGGAGCTTTGTGCGACCCTTGGAAGAGTCAACACTGAGCCCACAGGAGCTGATAGAAGGACTCCCATCAATTTTGGTGAGGTGGGGCTTTTGCTCTGGGATCTGGAGCTGGGTGCATGTTGGCTGTTCTGCCCTTCTGACTAGGTAAAAAACAAAAAAGATACCACTTATTTTTGTCAAAAGATCGCAAATAAAAATAGCTGACTTTTAGTGTTTACAGGCCATGTATGTGGTAGCAGTGCAGATTTTAGACATGTTATTCTTGCAGGAAAGTCTAAAGAAATGATTATCTTGTCTACAAATATAGACCTGTCAAGGTTGAACAGTTATGTTCAATGTCATCGTAAGCAAAACTGACATTTTATTTACTCATTTGTACCACCAGAATGTCAGCTCAGCAATGATTAAAGCTGTCAGTAGAATCAACAAATAGTGTAAAAACAGAGAGCTGCCAGTCCAAGTTTCTGTTTCACTGAACATGTTAGTTTGAGTGAAGTTTTGCCTGAATGTTTTGATGGTTTTGTAGCTTATTTTCACTAATTAATTTGCTTGTCTATTATCCTCTGGAGGAAAACAACATAACTGACAAATAAAATGGCTCTCAGTCAGTCAGTCCGTCAGTCAGTTCTCCAGAGGAAATCCTGTGCGACTGCTTGTGAATTTCCAGCTGATCTGTAATTTTGACCAGACCATTTTTTATGCTGTTCAGATTTCTGTCAAGGAGTGGAAAGTCACCTGTCTAAAGAAGAAATTAATCCAGGTTTAATCTCAGGAAGATGACATGTTTGAAAGGAATGACCATCACTGTTTACCTGTAGAGAGAGATGTGCACTGCAGAGTCTGTTGGAAGATTTGCCTTATCTGTTTACTAAAAAGAAAGAGGAAGGAAAAAAAAAAGAAAAAACAGGGAGAAAAAAACTACACTGGCTTTTCAGATTTCTTCTAAAACCTCAAAGCTTAGCTCAGGATTTTACTGGTCTTTTTAGACACAACATTTAGTGCTGGAAGCCCTTAAAGTCAGATTCATATACATAGTTTGTTCTTGTTGCCAATGAGAGAGAAGATTTTTCCTTTGATTACATGGACACAAAATGTAATACCACTAAATCCAAGATGCATGATATGGGAGTATGGCAGATATGGGAGTAGTGCCCAAAATCAGTTGCCAGTGTGGCGTTCCTAGACAAAGAAACATCATTGCATTCTATGTACTATAACATAATAGCTGTGTGACTAGATTTAATTCACTCCTATGGCAGACGTTGACTTTCCCAAGTACAGTCTCCATCAATAGAACTAAAGCTTTTTGACAGAGTAAAAGGAAGGTACTTGCTCCACTGTGTTTATTGAGAAGTTATTCAGGCAATCAGCAAAGCAATCAGCAAAGCAATCCCACGTGCATGCAGACACGCCTGATCCTGCAGGAGAGTACCTGTGCCCAGAGGCATGGCTCCATCAAACTGTCTCTGGAAGGAGAACTGCAGGACTGCTCTGTGACACCCCTGGCTTTCGGCAATTGCACTTCACTTCATGTGCCGACTTGTTGGCAGGACCTGCCCTTTTATCACAATGTTTACATTAGATCTGGTCAAAAATAGATCATGTAAGTATGTCACTGAATGTCTGATGTTCACAGGCTGGTTTTCACCATGGCAGCAGATAAGATTTTTGTGGCTTCAAGCAGTCATACCATAAGTACCTTATGGCATTCAGAGTCACAAGTTTATCTCATTCTTCTCAAAATGTCCAGAAGCCAGGGAGATCTTAATTTCTTTTAAAAAGTCATCTTAATGCTTTTTACTGTATAAAATCACTTGCAGTCATTACTTGCCATGTTTATAAAATCTCGTGGAAAAAAATAAAACCATCTGCACATCCCAAAACACCAGAAACCTCTCCTTTTACTTACAGAATTTTACCTAAAATTACTGAAGAAGATTAAATCTAAAAATGATTTCAAGTTTTCCAATTATGGAACAGCCTTAATTTTAATTTCTGTCCAAAATCCTGCCTCACTTTTATTATTGGACCACAAAAGTTGCAATAACATTTACAACATGGTTTTGTGTTTACAGCTGAGTATGTAAAAAAACACCAAGGTGGGGTCACCCAAGCTGTTTCCAAAGAAAATTTGCATAAAGGTTGAGTACAATATTTTGTTTAAGCTTCTCTTTTCCATGCAAAGTTTAAATCTTTTTCTATGAGAAAAAAATTTTACAGATAACAAAGATGACTTTTGCTGACCTGGCAAAATCTGATAACAGTCTGATACTAGTACCCATTTGTACCAGCTATCTACATGCTAATAAAATGGCAGGGATGAGCAACCAGCAGTACATTTTATTCTCATTTGGAGGACTCTTCTATTTGGTTTCAGGAACATCTCTAATTTTAGCAGAAGAATGTCTTGTGAAGTTGCCTTTCAAAGCATCCTACTGCAATCTCCTGTTCTCTTTGTTTTGTCTGTCTCATGATTTAATGTTACTGCCACACTTACGGTGCAGTGTGGTCTGTAGTGACATTGTTCATCAGAAATCAAGTCTTCAACAGACTCTTTTGTGTCTCTGTGCCTTCTCTCTTCAAGAGATCATGAGCATGGCCCTGCATTCTTCTCGGAAAACAACAGGATCCTATTCATAGTAAGTAGCCATTTTCCAGCAGAGCTTTTTAAAATTTTTTGCTGCTATTTTTCTTTAAAAAAAAAAAAGGAAAATAAAAAGACCTCAAGAAATTATTTAGTCTGACAAATACTCTAATGGGGCACACTTGGCTTTACCCTAGGTGACCACCTACTCAGTAGGTATGTAAGTATGGGAGGACAACATCTGGCAAAGGCTTGTGAATTACAATTTTCTTTTGCAAGTGGAAAACCATATCCTGCACAAGGTCTCAGCGGGGTTTAATGCTGTCAGAGCATACAAGGTTTGTTTTGATCTGTTATGGAGTAACACACATAGCTTTCAGTTCACACTAATAACATCCCCGTGCCTGAGGTATACACCAATCCAGGGGCTACTAATTAAAGGTTAGAATTAACCAAACACAGTTCCTCCACAAAACATATGAAACTTATTAAAACTTAAATGTGATGGCTGGTTCTCTGTATAAGCGAAGCAAAGAATGAAAGACTATTGGGGAGCGTTATTTAAGCTCATTTTATTTTAGCATGTTAAAAATTTCCTCTGTCAGTTCAGCACATAACATTTTAATGTTCCATGTGAAAACACAGCAAACTTTTAAAGAATCAATTATCAGTTCTGCGTAACATAACATAAATCCCATTTTCAGTATTACCCATAAAGCTTTTTATGTTATTGTGATCTGAAAGAGGTTTTTTTGGAAGTCCACTCTTTTTAAAGCAGAGCAGCACAACAGTGTGCTGAGACACCTTATATTTATTTCAGTTAACAGTTGGGCATTTTGGTCAGGACTAACCTCATCAAAAGGGATACTCAGACAAATGGGGTGTGTGCAGCAGCTATTTCAAGCTTGTGATACAATTTCAATTATTAAGGCACTCCTGCACTAATAGGAATCGATCTACAAGCAGAACACCCCCTTGAAATAGGGGGGGTGACATGCGTAACTTGTTGACTTTTATTCTTTTTACTTCCATAAGCAAGAGCAGAAGGTGTGCTATGAGTGTTATGCAATTTATGTGCCCACTAGATCCTCCTATTTACATTTTAAAAATACACCCTCATTAAGCCCTCCGACGTTATCTATGATCTTTGAAGTAAAAGCTTTTGTTGCAGATAGGCTAATCTCTATTGGCAGAGCCTCCTTTCCTCGGCAGAGAGTGTCTTCAACATGTTGCAGCCTGTACCCTCAGCCTGAAAATTGCTTCACGTGATGCTTAATGAACTCATTACCCTTAATGATGCTGTAATAAGATAGCTTGTAAATGTATTTATTTTCAACTGGGTCAATTCAGCTGTGTGAATTGATTTATATAAAACTAATTAATTAATGTAATTGAAAACCCTGTAAGGATGGGGGTTCACAAACTTCTGTCAAATCCGTCAATTACCAGGATTAATTAAAAGAGACCTGGAAACAGCAACTTTGAAGCTGGTAGAAAAACTTAAAACCTGTTGAGTAATAATAATTTCTGTAAGAGTTTTTTTCCGTAACAGTGATTTTTCTCACTACTTACCTCAGTACAAAGAAAATAAAAGGTAAGACTTAAAATCTGCACTTGTAAGCTTTTTAAAATTGGGTTAGGGTCCTATAGCTTCTGATTAAAAGATAAGAGCTGAAATCACTAAACGTAGATGTATTTTATTAAACTGTGCACATGTTGGTTTACAGCCAACCCAAATCTTGCTCCCACAGGCTCTTTTTTTTTTCTTTTTTTCTTTTTTTATCATGCTGAAGTATTACAAAGACAATACCACCACATACTCATGCACCTCTGAGAACATGGGGTCTCTGCAGCTGGGCCAGGTGTTTTGGGTGCTATGGGAACACTACCAATCCCCAATAACAAATGCTCTGAAGACAGCAGTGAGTGCTACAGCTCTATTACCAGACCTGACCCCTGAAGTATGCAGCTATGGAGCCCTGAGACCACTGCATGAGGTTAAACACAGCTTTTTTCTACCAATTTGGCACAATTTAGGTGGTATTATGTACAATAACGTGAGTTATGAGTTATCCTTGCTGTGTTCCTTAAGAACATCTGTGGGTTTTTTTTTTTTAAAAGGTAATTATTTTGTTTGAAAACAAACCAACTATGATTACTTACTGTGTGTTAATAGGAGAAGGAAAGGAGGTCCACAGTCATGGCCCTCCCCTCTCCCACTACCAATTCAGCCTACAGGCACCTCATCACCTGAACTGATGTCATCTTGCCCTTCAGACCAAGCCTCTGGTCTCATCCTGGATTATAGAATCAGTCAGACAATGGAATGCTCCATGTTCACAAAGCCCCTTGTCCAGAGGTAAATAGGGCCTGCATTGCCAGCTGACTCCTTGAAGACTCCAGATAGCTATCTGCCAGCTGGACTACAGGCATATTGCTGTGCTATGAGGAGCAAGTTTAACCAAAAGAAAGAAAGTGACAACATAAGGATGTATTTCAAAGTGTATGCCCTTTAGGAATGAGTGCTGAGGCTTTCTGCTTCTGGCTTTCACAAGGACACACATAGTGTGTTGCATCATATACTTACCATAAATTAATACTTCTATGCTATAATAGCTATTACCTATCACACATTAGTATTGCCTCTAAGTATAGAAACAAATGCAGAGCTTTGATGGATGAACAAACATGCAGTTTCCTGAGTCCATTCGACCTCTAAGACCCATGATTTCTTCAACCAGACAACAGACACTGCTTTAGGTTAGGAATTGTCAGGAGCTACCCATGCCTACTGCAGCCTTGAGTACCACAGTGAGGAAAGCCTGGTTCCTGGATGGGCTGCTGCAGTGTTCACGTTTAGCATGCTCTAGACCTATCACAAAGTATTTGGCAGGGGAATTTCCTGGATATTGTGTGATAATGGTAGCTTTTGGTGGCTTTTCTGACCCACACGTCCAAAATAACAAGAATGCTGTATTGCAGCCTGTCAGACTTATTTTTGTGGCATGGCATAAGGATGTACCCTATCACATCCTGTGAAGTCTGGTGAGAGTGTGCATCAAACATATTTGAGGGTTCAAGCTTCCTTTGATGCTGTTCATGTGAAGGAAGCTTTGGCTAAATAAAATCACCAAGGCTTGGATAGTTGAGAGTCTGACACAAACTATGCACTAGTATCCAGCTCTGTATTCCGCCACTTTCCCACTTAATGATTTTTTATTCCTTTTCATATTAAAAACTGTCCTGGTGGGGTTTAGTATAGAATGTAAGGTTTGTTTTCTGTCCTCAGCAAGGCAAAGACATGTTTACAGCTGATGTATTAGCTATATTGACATGTTTTTTCAATTCTAATAATTTATCTCATAGAGGACAAACACTGCAATTTGCAATAAAACCCAAATGCCCAGTCAAGGTCTTTCTGGTAAAGAATCAGCCAACTTAATGTGTAGTGAGTCTTAAGGATTTTCTCCTTTTGAGATGTCAGTTACATGTTGGGAAACAAGCAATGGTGTGTGGTGAGGCATACGTTTTTTCTGCACCAAAAAACCACACAAACCAAAAAACCAACAAAACAAAAAAAACAAAACTAAAGCATCTGGCCTTCTAGCTTTAAAGGAAAACAATTAAAAATTATTATGCAACAGCATTCTTAGCCAGCAGAACAAAAAGCAAACAACAAGGAAAGGTAACACTGCTTTGCTCATTTTCAATCAACACTCTCTCTCTGCCAAGTATTCTAAATGTTGCAGGAATGTAGTTCATGTTTTTCATGTGTTTCACAGATTATGAGCTACTTTTCTCATTGCTTTGACCACCAAACACAGCAGCATCCAAACACAGCACAACAGTAATTCAAACAGGACTTTAATTCCCATTACATTATAGGTATTACACTAGAGGGGGGGGAAGATAGATCTGTGACTCCTGTACAGGTCGAAAATACGCCATAATTATTTCTACCATGCAGAAGAAAAGCTAGCAGAAATAAGGTGGAAAGATAAAGAGGTACACAATTAGCAGGGCTGAGCTGCAAATCCCTTTGATGGATATTGCTTATCTTCAGAATAACTTCTATGTGTCCAGCTGAGCACACAGTTTGCAGGTTGTTTGTAATTTTGATTATTTTGCAGATGAATGTGCTAAAATTGTGCACAAATGACATCTATAGAAAGGATGCTTTCAGCTGAAGCTGGCTTTACAGCACAAACTTTGTGATATATCCTGTAAAAAAATCCAAAAGGGAAGAAAGTAGGTTACAGACACGGTTTTCCTGAAGACCTGAAGTACTCTGCTTCTCCAGTTCTTCTAGCCAAAACCTTGGAAGAGCACACACATGAAGGCATACCTTATCATCACAGATAGTTCCAAAGATGTCAATTTCTTGCCTTTCTGTTTTCTTTGAAGAGAACTTTCAACCAGACCCTGAACTCCAAATACATAAAACTGTTTTTGTCAGAAAGTGCTTACCCAAATGTCTCTGGATTTACCCTAAGTTTGCCTGCTTAACCTCTCGGAGATCATGATGTTTCATAATAACTGGATTTCACCACAAAGAGGACGTCAGGTGGAATGGTGAGGACCTTGGGATAAAATCTGGAGGAAGCCTGTGTAATTCCCAAGGGACTGGGAGAAAGAGTTGAAAGAAGAGCCTGAGCATTTCCAGGATGAATTCTAAATTTGGCAGCACAGTGATTCATACAATCTATATTCGAAACGATACTATAATAGCAACTACCGGGAAGCACTGGATCATATCCAAATGCCTAAAAAAAGCTAAATGAAAGTCATGGAATGGAAAGCTCTTGTGGTCATTTTTCATAGGAAATAGCTCCCATGTCAGTCTGTCTGAATAACTGAGGTAACTGATACTGTGCAGAATTTGTACCTGCTGACACACAGGCTTCAGGTGCTGCCCTTTGCTTACCCTGCACTGCTCCACACACTCCCACCATCCCCAGCTCATTGGCAGTTTCATGCCAGAGCAATACCACTAAAGCCTTCACAGCCTCCTCTTCGTTAATTTTTATTTTCTTTCATGTCTTCTTTTCTCTGCATTTAACAGACATCGGAAAATTTTTCCCAGCTGACTGTGTTCTTAGAGATACAACACTGACCCTGTGCAGCACAGCTGATGACACTTTCCACCTCTGATTACAAGCCAGAAGTGAAGGTGAGAAATTAATCTCCATTTGAATTCCCTACCCACCCCTCTGAGGTGCCCACAGTTAATATTTTGCCATGATCTTGGCATGCTCTGTCACAGAGGTGAGCAAGGACCTACTCCCAGGAGACTGTATCAAGGGAAAATCTTCCTGAAGTGTCCAAGGTAGTACTGAATCCACTGGGAAGGTATTTTTCTCCTCATTGAGGCTGACTGTGCCTCCTGTACCAAGGGATGTTTTTTGCTTAGTGGCCAGGGACCAGTGCCAGTGAAAGGGGTGCAATGGGAAAGGTGGATGAAAGATGGTGCATCCCAAGCACTGTATCTTGTGTGGGTTTCTGTCTTTATCTACAGATTAAAATAAATTTATAAACAGGCTTGGAAGCAGGGACCAGACCAACAAGTTTCATTGCTTCCAGTCAAGGCCCTTCACTGTACAATTAGATATTAGAAGGGTCCAGATTCCATGAGGTTTGCATATTTCTGTGCAGCCTCAGTGGGCTGCTTTCTAGAATAGCCTAAGCCTGGTGGTCAAAGTGTTCAGATGGTTACAGAAGCTAAAGTTTCCAATCTCTTGAATCAAAGAGCACCTGGAGCACATATCTCCCTCCTCCCTGGGCAGGTCACCAGATCACTTGATAATTTGCAAGAAACAGCACCAGTGTTTCAAGAGAAACGTATGGTTATTATTGTGCTTACCTCTAAATATTGCTTTTGTCTGCTAAACCTCACTTTTGCAGATGTAGTTTTTCCCGTGTCCATGATCAGCAGGTTCCTTGCTGAAGATCTGGCCTGGGCAATCACAACCTTCCTCTGTTCCCTGCCTTGTGTGACTACTGTGCTGTTCACCCAGAGCTTCACCTACACCACTGCACTAACCTTCTAGCATGATGCAAAACCAGCAGCATCTTCAGCAATGTGCTGAAATTCCCAAACTGGGAACATGCCAGAAAAATCTGAGGTCTTCACTGTTCAATGGAGCTGATGAGGAGGGAGAGGAACTTCTTAAGTTGCTGTCAGAGGTGTAATCTGTACTTCAGGTCCCAGACTCATCCCTTCTAACTTGAGGTGCTTACCTAAAGTACCTAAATTAAAAGCCTAGTCACTTCAATGTCCCTTGACATGCCCTGAAACGAAGCAGGAGAAAGAGTACAGGGGATTGTGGGAGTCGCTCTCCTTCTCCCAGCTGTTAAAGGAGCCAATTTTGAGGACTGCCACAGCCCCATTTAGGGAGGAACATGACTCTGGCACTGAAACTCACCCTGAGCCTAGCATCACTGATCCCAACCTCCTGCAGTACTTCAGGCCCACAGACTCTTACACAAAAATAATTTTTCTTTCTTCAAAAGAGGCCTTTCTTGGAATAACAGATGTCTCAATATAAGTAAAGTTGATCAAAATAAATTCCAGCAAGTAAGGGTCTGCCCTTGCTTGAGAAGCACAGGACTGTGTTCTTCCTGCCAACCCAAAGGTGCATAAACAGGCTTTCCTGCAACACCCTGCTGCTCTGCAAAATGCTGCCTGAAGAGGACACAAACTTCCATCACCCATGACATTCAGATAATTATTCAGCATTTTCACCAAGGCCCTACAGGATGGTGGCTCACCACAATTTCATTTTTTACCCCTGCACATTTCCTTCCCAGGAAGCCTCCACCCACCATTAACTTTATTTTAGATAATGCCAAAAGAAACAAAGTTGTCCTTTTTTATATATATATAGAACATTCAAGCTTCCACCACAGAAATCACCTGATGGCTCAATTTTGACTCTTCTTTAAAAACCCTGTAGTTAACTCATGGTAAATACAAAGGCAAAAAATACTGATTGTTACACACAGGGGCTGCAGAACCTGCAACTTTGCCTTAAATTGAGTGGGTTTTGTCACTACTATTTCCCAAAGAAAACATCACAGCACAGAGTAAACAGTTTTAAACAGAGTGTGATAGAAATGTTGAGTGGGGGATGAGCCAGCTCCTCATGTTCTACCAGCTACTGGAAATAAGAAGAGCTCCTGCTTTGTGTGGGGAACCAGTGTAGGTGTCAAACTGGGGGGGAAGGAGTGTAATAACACGGAATGTATTAGTAATATGTACTTAGAAGTCATAGTAAGGCTGAATCACAAGTTACTCAGCACTTTCCCCATTTATAATCTTGAAAGCTTGTTATGACTAATGCAACAGGCACTAACCTGGCTCAGCATATAGCTCCTTAAACAAACACAGACACTGCTGGGCCAAATCACTGTGTGCCAGGACTTGCACCACCTAATTTGAGATGCCTGTTATGAGTAGAGAAGTCTAGACTTTTTCCCTGGGTGCTGAAGTCCAGAAAATAGGGAAAGCTAGCAGTCTTTGGAGATGTTCCAGAAAAACCCCCACTGAGGAGAAAGATGGTTTAAGACATGCACGCCATCACTCCCTCTCGTCTGAGCTCAGGGGGCTAACCTCTCCCCTTCAAAAGCAGACCAAACCTGCTTTTTAATGCCCTTAATAGCTAGCTGGCAGGGGCAGCAATGCAGTAGCAGGAGTGCTCATCTAGCATGTGGGAGACCTGAATTTAACTTCCCTGTTTGCCTGCAGCAGCCCAGGCCTCTGCCCTCCTTGCAGATAGAGGAGCCAGCCATTAGATAAGGTGTCTAAGAAGATGCTGCTGGAGCCTGTATTCCTCCCTCCTGAGGAGCACAAAGATGTACCAGCTCATCCTTCCAGATCAAGTATTTTCTATTTTTTTTTAAGCAACAGGGCTTGCCCTGGCAAAGGCAGAGTACATGGAAAACTGGTCAGGGGATTAGTCCCATCTCACATGCCTGGGACAGGATGGCCAGAACAGAGCAGCATGTCACTCCCTAATCCTGCTGCTGCTGTTAGGCACTGAAAGAGCTGTAGTTGGGTTAGTGAGCAGCCTGCTTTTTTAGGCACATATGGCAGGGAGAAATGCCTCCTACAAAGGTCCCAGAAGACTTTAAGCCCAAGGCAGATGCTGGCATGCCCAGGCCTCTCAGATGCCGCCTTCCCTGTGATCAGGGAGCTGAGCTACCCCTGCCTAGGGTTTGGAAATGGAAAACAGAAGAGCTTCCAGAGTTTCATGCCTTGCGGCACCGGGCTGTGAAGGACTGGAAGATTTTATGCTCTCAGCCTTAGAATACCTTCCAAAATCCTTCTTGATTCCTGTTGGAAGTGCTTGGACTCCTCAGGAACCTGAGCTTTAATGATTTACTGCTGCTTACCTTTCTGCTCAGAAAGACCAATGTTTTGTGCGGCTAAGGCTCACACCTGCTTCTCTTTTGAACTGCAAAGATTTTCCCATTATTACGCACTTTTTTTTTTTTTTTCAAATTCAAGGCAAGGAAATGCACTACAATTCAAAATATAGAAGGTATATTTGGTCGCTTTCAGTTGATGCACTTTCTGGAGAAAGGGAGTAGTGTTGTACTCTAAATATGCTCTCCTCATGGAAAAGTAAGTAGGAATACTTTTGTTTTGCCACACACACACTTAGCAGTTCAGCAGACAAAATCTGAATCTCTATCCACTTCATTAGTTGCTGTCACTTCAAGCAGTTTGTATTAGCAGAGTAACTGACTCAAAAGATGTGCCCATGAGTAACCATTTGCAGTACACAACTTCAAAGTAGAAGGAAAAATGCCAAAATTAATCTAGTTGTCTAGGAATTGGCATTTTCTCCATCCCTGAAACACCTGAGCAGCTCACCACCAGAAATGCTTTTATTTTCATAACATCTTTTTATGGTAGGGAGGTGCTATCATCCTCATTTCTTAATCCACTTTCCTTAGGAAACTAAGTTTATGCAACCACAGTATCCATCTATCTGTCTGCCAGTTTCCCAACTAACAACTTCTCACCAATTTCAACCAAATTAAACAGTATAATCCATGCCCAGCTTGCTAGGATCCCCAAACCTGATGATCTGGGTGAGGACCACAGCTCCCTCAGTCTGGGGTGCAGGTATCTGCCTTCCTGCAACATACACTTAGAACTGTAGGGACAGTTTAAGCAGCAACCTATGAATCCTGTTTGCTTTTGTGGGAAGTACTTGGGACATGTTTGGAAAAGGTCTTTCGCCTGCCTCCCCTGGCCAGGGCTGGCCGCCTGCTATCACCATGAAGGCAGCTGGGATAACACCCCTATACACATTCAGCATTGAATATGGTCAGGTATTCAATGACATAGGTATCTATGTCACCCTCCACAGCAGCAAGAGCCTCACCTTTCTCTCCAGCTTGACTAAAGCCAAGCGTCTGAGCACAGCATTGCACCTACGCAATGTCAATGCAAAAGGGGTTTGGTGTCAGACCTTACCTGCTGCAAGGTGTACTTGTATCCCAAACAGCATGGACCATGTCATGAAGGTACTTGCAGGAGAATCAGGAACTGAGCCCACTCTTCGGCAGTTCAGGTCAGTGCCTAACCTGCAAGCCTGTCCTGTTTCTACCTTTAAAAACTGGTTATTAATTACAAAGTCAACAATAGCATGATTTGCTGTGGGGACCCCTTTCTGTGCTTTGCTGGTTGTAGATGGTACTCTAGTGTACCTGGTATGCCCAAAGGGAACAGACTACCTGAATGATGCTATTAAAAATAATGTCAGACCATCAAAATATTTCATGTAAAATGTTTCGTATAACAGCCTTCAGAGTCTGCACACTCACAAGGGCAGTCTCTCCACTACCTTTCCCTAATCCTTACAAGTAAAATGGGAGCAAGCCTGTGTGCATTCAACTATGTGATGAATGTTTCTTATGTTCATTACATGTTTGAATTCTTCCTGTGAAAATGAACAGTCACCACTCTTTACACACACTGAACAAATGAGTGAAAGTATTTTCCTTTTTGTCTTTGCAAATGGAGGAAACAAAGTTCAGCAATTGGTGAAAAATTATTATTGAAAATTGGCAAAATTATAATTCCATAATTTAATATCTCCAGATTTCTTAACAAGGCTAAAGTTTTCCATTATGTGACCTTAAAAAAAAAAGGAAGAAAGAAAGAAAGATAAGAAAAACACAGCATCCTCAATGAATTAGAAAGAGTCTTTAGTATCTTTAGTATTTATCTGTCTGACTGATTAAGGTTAAGTGTATTTTAAAAGTGTGGTATTCTGACACTAGTCTGACAACACTACACCTCTGAACTGTACTTAAAAATAAATCCTTTCTTCTTTCATTATTCCATCATGATAATGTGACTAATGTGAACTACAAAAGCATTCTTCATGTTACAGGCTGCTTAAGAATGATGGAAATGAAGGGACTACATTTTAGCCTCTATTAATGGGCCTGTCTTTCTTTTTTTTTTTACACCTTACCTAAAATGCAACCAAAATAAACCAGACACTATTACCAGTCTGTATAGCAATGACAAACTTGCTTTGTTCCAGTGAGCAGATCTTGCTTAAAGCACATTAGCTGCTCTGCTGCCCTGGTCAATGTAAAATATACCCTAGCATAAGAGTATAAAAGTATGTTCATTTTGGGTCCTCATGAAGCTCCATCCTCATGGTGGGATTCTGCACTTTCTGCTAAAGATCAGCTAAAATTAGGTGCCCACTTTGTTCACTTAAATCCAAATTTACCCTGATAGAAAAGAGAGAAAAGTCAGAGGCTTTGAAGAAGGAATATTATAGGCTATAAACTGGGAAAGTAGTGTCAGTCTAATTTGTAAGTATGCGTGAAGATGTTCTAAAATTGCTAAAGATTTGCTTAAATGGAGTGTTTAAATAGTTTGTGTTTCTGGAAAAACCCCCCAGCTTCTTACATTTTTCCATATTATAATATCATAAAGTACTGCAATTTTCATGTGGTTTAAAGCAATTCACTCATATTTGCTCAGAACCTAATTCTCTTCTAGATGAGGGTCTCAGAGAAAATATCAATGTTTAAATTTTACTTTGTATATATTTAAGAACTAAAATGAATTTAAATAGTCAAGAAAAGAAGTGGAGTCTCAACTTCTTGGAACATATTATGTGCAAAGAAACAATACTTCAAAATATTCAATTTTTTTTCCAGTTGGAACTGACCCATCCTATTTTATGTGATGATTCAGTTATAGCTCAACAAAACATACTGGCAAACTGAGATTTTATTTTGAAATAGAATGGTCTCCACTTTATCATACTTTTAATAGCTTGCTTTTAATATTTTTCCTTCCCTTTCTTTTGCGATTCACTTGGAGTTTCTTAAAAAACCTTATTTAAACTTATTTAAACTCCTCCCTGCACGAAAAGAAATAAACCCAAAAGAATTGGTTATACCTTTAACGTCAGGAAATGCGTGTAGTAAGAACATAAGAACTAATAAAATCAGTGTTGATAGTAAAATAAATATAGCACTTTTGCTTGGACTAAATGTCAGATGTAAGGAAGTGCTGAGCATCCTTATTTCCTATAGAATCGCTTATCCTTCCTCTACTGAGGCTGTTTCCAAAAAGGCTGTTATTAAGTCTGGGAAAGGATGTGGCAACAAAAGATGGTAAAACACTTGAACACATGTGCATTATAGACGTTTTTAGCATGAAAAACATTTAATTCACAAAGAGAGCAAATGCAATGTCCGATGAAGAATACAAACCCATTGATTTCCATAATTGTAGGGGGGCTTAGGTAATGCAGTATGCAGTGCTTGATTTAAAACTTTAAAATATTAAAAGAAGTTTTCTATAGCAGAGTGTTCCTATCAAAGTGGAATGACTCATAAGAATGCTAAATTCAAACCAGATGGGCATACACATTCACTGAAAAAAATCAGATATTTAGAGGTCAGTATGGGTCTTCATAAAAATGAAGACATTGTCTGAGTTACTGAAAAACGAACTTCAATGATAATAAAAAAAAACAAGAGAAAGTATTAGTGATTTTATTTTAATTATACAAGCCACTGCCAATTAGGAGAACTAACATTTACAAAATTTACATTGCCATTTTAATTCGAAAAAGATGGCTGTGGCAGCCTTTAGACTTCAGACAAACAGCAGTGTGGTATCTCCCGCGCAGGGAGGGAGTGAGGGATGCGGGAGTTCAGAAATGCCATGCTAATATTCTGAACAATCCCTGTGCTTCCCACCAAGAAGTAACCCAATTATGGATTTGTATGGGACACAAAACTTCTGACCCAGCTCAGTGGCAAGATACCAGCCTTCTGTTCCCTTTGAACTAGACCACAGAAATGGGGGAAAAAACTCTGGTTCCTGCCATCATACCAAAAAAGTTCATACCACCCAACATTGCTGCTGCTCTGTTGTTATATGTGCATGTTGTTTTGTTTTTCTTTCTTTGTCTCATCCATTGCACTCTACCATTTACACATTGTCTGGTGTACAGTGGTGTACTTATTTTAAACTTTTATACCCTACCAGAAGAAAAATATGTGGGCTCAAAATTAATATTGTTTCTGAGTCATGGTTAAATTCCAGCAATGTTTAACTTGGATCACTAGACCTGTGTGTTTTACAGAGAGAAGAAAGGAATACTTTTCAAGCTAAAATGTGTAATGGGAGTTCCCACTGTTTTGTTGCTGAGATCTTGGACAACAAGAAAAATTATGAACATATAACTTATTCCTTTTAAAACATACACACTAACTAAGTGGAGAAAATAAGCGTTCTACCCATGCCATAAGCTATAAAGGAATATGTTTGTATCGCTGTTCCCTGATTAATTTGTTAACTGCTAGCATTCAGCATCCTAATAAAAAAATGATTGTTCAGTGTGTATTACTGACAATGATTTAACATTGCAAGCCATAATCTCTCGGGCCACAAGTCAGCAAAATATGTGTGTGGCGTCCATCATGCAGAAGCCCGTACAATGCCACAGATAATGATTTTTTCTGGGCTTCTGAGGCCTCTTGCAAGAGGGCCATAATTTTATTTTGCAGAAAATATTGCCTATGGTTTTGGCCTATGTGTTACTGCCATTTGTAGCATCCTAAGACTAAAGGTAAGGGGTGAAACTTGGCCCCCAGTAGTACCACACAAAGCTTTGCCGGTGGGGTTAGAGAAGCGAGTGTAGCCCACCGTGTGCAGCATGATGCTTTGCAGGGCAAGCTCCAGAGCTGTCATTACTATATCCTGAAAGCTGCATAACGCAATTATGCATCTTTCCTTTGTTGGCTCTTCATGATTGATTCTTTGTCTTGTTATAACTCAAAACATAGCTTGGCAATCAGGCCCCTTTACCAGACAGTGCTGTACACATCTAATTACAGCACTCAGCTTTGAAATGCTTTGGGTCCCAACAGCTCTCTTGAGATTGTACACATGACTGTCACAAGTGGGATAATTGCAACATTCATTCTTTAAAAATATTTAAAAATGTTTCACTTTTTAAGACACTGAGTACTGTTTGCATTCCCTCACTGCAAAATTAGAGACAGCCCTTGTCCGCCATCCTACACCACTACTATTACTGATTTATTTCCTACAGCTTGCTTTATGCTCATGCTGCTTAGATTTGAACATATTAGCCATTTACTATTATTATTTCTATGGGTTAGAACAATTATTGGCAAATGCTTTCCTAGCCTCCAGTCCGAAATTTCCTCTTTGTGCCCGCATGTCCGAACTATTGAAACCTCTACCTGCTAAAGGGTATAAAGTGTCAAAAAGACAACAAAAAATTGCCCCTGCTGTGAGCAATCATAGTGCTAAATGAAACCATAGCACTTCCAAAAGATCAAGCAGTGCAGGTTCATGCACTGTACCCCATCGCTGGCACCTGGGCTATCACAAGGAGCCTACATACAGACATATACACATGCATGTGCTCTCTTCTGCAATGAACACTTCTCCTTCCACACCCTCGTGGATGGGCCCAAATATTTTAGAGAAGGCTCAGAGGAAAACCTGATGCTCAGGACCCTAACATTTCTGCTTCCTTGCAAGAGCCCAGAGGTTTTTTTAAAACACACAGGATAACCCAGGACAGGCATCAGTGAAAATCTCTATATTCTAAAGCTCAGATGCCCAGAGCCACATGGAACAGTTTACAAAATTTGTACTTGGCTCTCTCTGAGGGGAAAAGAGGTGAGAGTTCAAGTGCAAGGAAGTAGCTGCATGGGCAAAGGAAGGACAGATGATGGGGCAAGGACCCAGTGTGACAGCCAGGAGGAAAAGGCAACAACAGTGAGGGTTGGGGAGAAATGCTAAAAACTTCTGGGCAAAGGAAGAACCACTCTAAAGTTAACCTCAAAGTGAATCTGCCCACCAGGTGTGACAGGGAGTTTGCACAGCACAGTGAGACGTTTTCAGTGCATACAATGACCAACAGCTATGGGAAAGTCCACTGCACCATGAAATCCCAAACCAGCCATGGGAAAAGGCTGGAAGTGCAACCCCTGGTCATCAGGGAATATGTCCTCCATTTCTCTGTGGAGAGAGGACGGGGGAGGTCCTTGAGGGGCATTCAGACAAGCACTGTGAGAAGGAAGTTAAGGAACACTTTGTATGATATGACACGCCTGGGCATTGCCAAGGATATAATGTAATTGTTTCCCCAAATGAGAATCTGAGCCCACAAGGCATCTTCTCTGAGGCACCCTAAAAGCCAGTGGAGTTAATCAAAGGAAAGCTGATCATAACCACATTCAAAAGCCTGAAGGTGAGGGAAGAGCATGATAAGGAAGAGGTGTCAAGCCCACCACAGCCTACCCTTGCAGAACTGTCAGGAGAGGTCAAGCACAGGCTCTGATAGACTGAAAAACCAAAGCACAGCCCTCAAGGAGGGCAGGCCATGGGAGCAGTTGGAAAGACACAAAACTCAACAGCCAGAGCAAAGGAGTACTGAGTCACTGCACACCAAGGGGCTGCCAGGGGGCTGCTGGGGTGAGGCATGGAGAGACACACACTCATCCTTTCTGCCCCCGGAAATAAGATAACAAAACAAGCACTGACAAAAGAAAGATGCAACAACCTGGCAGAAAAAGGAAGGTTGCCACAAGGAGAAGACATCAGGAAATCAGTCTTGCAGGTCAGCTATGCTGGCAACATCTAAATAAATATTTCTCTTAACGCTGAAACAGTTTAGTTTTATAAGCATGCAATCCTCTCATGTGGTTACTGAGCATGAATCAAAGACACTGCTCTAATTTTTATTGTGCTCTCTTGAATCATTCTGGGATTCTGCAGCCCCAACTAACACAGTGGGGCTGGAGGTTGGGACCACTCCCTTCTGCCCAGGGGTGAAGGGAACCAAGGATGGGCAGCCTGGGGTCACAGAAATTCCTCAGAAAGGGAGATTTGAGGAGGAGTGTGGGGCCTGGCCACCAAGGCTGGGGGCAGGGACCGCTGGTGGCAGAAATGGGCAGGAAAAGTTGCTGGGAAGGCACAGAGCCTGCCTGAGCTGTGGTAACTCAGGCGCAACAGAGGAAACTGCTGCTTTTCCATCCCCCTGTTCACCCAGCTGGTCCTCCACAGAGGTACAAGCCTCCTGCCTCACCTCAGTTGTCCACTCATTTCTCTACTCCATCATCCTTATATTCCCAAACCTCAGAAGCATCACTGCAAATGGAAAGGTAGCAGGAGGTGAAAGGCCAGCAAGAGCAGAGCACCCTCAAAGGACTGTGGTAACAAAGTCTGAGCAAAGAGTGTCGTCTCTGGGAAAAGCTGAGAACAGACAACATCTGCTCCATCTGAAATTGAAAGAAAAATAATGAAAGCAGACCACTCATCTTTCTGTATGTATCTGTCTTGTTTCACTTTCTAGATTTTCTGTGGCAATTTTTGAGCTACATTTAGTGGGTTTTTTCCAATCCAAACAAAACAAGCAAACTGAACACAGCAGCCCTGTAGGATTACTGGGATGGATGAGGGGGAGAGGCAGGTTTGTGAGGAGGGAAGACTCAAAGTGCAATGCTCTTATCTACTTATTTGCTAGATGTTTTTTCTTCTTTCTTTTCTTGTGGGTTTTTTTTTTTNTTTTTTTGGTTTTTTGTTTGTTTGTGAAGATGAAAAATGAGTTAAACTGTTTTGAGCGGGGGTTGTTATTTCTCTGTTTCTAGTAAATCTACTAGAACTATTTCTAGTTCTGATTGGTGAAATTAACCAAACTCTGGTTCCCAATTCCTCCAACGTGGCCTTGCTGAAGCTAGTGGTAGGACTCCACTAGATGTCAATCAGCCCAAGATTTCACCCAGCAGCTGAATATCAACACATTTTGTAAAAACAGACTTGCATAAGGTTCAATAAATGTCTTGGGGTGATTTCAGATTGCTTTTTTTCTGTTTTAGGAAAGCGATTTTATTTCTGAAAAATGCCTGCACAAGTTTCACACCATTTTTCCCCCTTCTTCTTTGTTTTTTTTTTTCATCATCTGTTGTTATTCATAGACTCAACAGATGGAAAAGACCCATTAAGTCACCCAGCACTCCCTGCCAGCACAGGACTGTTCTCCAGAAAACATTTGTTATGGTCTTGTTTATACTGTTCCAAACAACAAGGTTTCTGCCACTTTCCCAGGGAGAGCAGCCAGCCAAGTTCATATTATTGACCTGCAGGAAGGCTTCCCCTCATTTTCTTCAGCCCCTATCTTCCCTCTTCATGTATGTTGTGTATGCTGCCAGTGTGGCCCCTGAACCACCCCCTATGAGCCCCCTACTACATGAATAAGCATCACTTTCCCCCAGGCTGTTCCAGATCTGGTTCTCTACCAGTTTGTGCAATACTTTCTGTTAATCCCTACCCTGAGGTACAAAAGTGACATTGCAGGTTCAGTTGTACAAGAGAAGAATTACTTTCAGCACACTTCTGTATGCTGCCTCTTGAAACACAACCCAAATTGCAAAGAGACGTGGGCCAACAGAAGGCACAAGAGATTCATGTTTCATTTACTGCCAGTTACCTCCACAAAGTATCCTCACCATGGTTTTGCTCTGTACTTCCAGTGGAAGTGCTTTGGAATGCCTCTGTCCCATAGAGTTACTTGAATTCTTTCCAATTCATTGAAGCTTATAAATTTTACAGTTTCAAAATAAAAAGCAAGTTGTCTTGTAATTTTTTTCTCTATTCTCAGTGACAAACAGTGAACTGAGAAGCAAAGGCAACCTATATAGATAAAACACATATCATAATATATATTTATATTAATGGCAGGCACAACAGTATAACTTCCTCTCAGGAAGAATATTTGGGGTTTGCCAACAGTAAACAAATCAGATTGTAAAAATAAAGTCATTCCAAGTCTCAAATTATAGAGTTTGCCTTCTTTATTTATGTTATGGAAAGCAGCATGAGCTGTTGCACGAGAAAATTAAGGAGAAATAAGGATGTCAAATGTTAAGCATTGCTCCATCAAATCAAAATAAAAGTACAGAGTCGATGCTAAATTATAGATTGATTTGCATGAAATATGTTGCTTATGTTCCTACAAGAGCAACAAACAGAAGAAAAACATAAAGAAATGGTCTTCTTTCTGTTTCACAATGAAGTATGCAGAGCTCCCCAGTTTGCTAGTACTGTTTATAAAAGAAAATAACATAAAGCCAAAGCCACCAAATTGAAAATACAGGGAATCAAGACAAAAGCTAGCTCAATAACCACAAATGGAAGGGATCATCTTGTCAATTGAGAAGAAACATGAGGAACATAAATACCATTTTTTCCTTAAACTCTGGATGCTGATGGCTCCATCGTGCTTTAATTTTCTACCCCTACACTCCCTGCCCTGCAAAATTCCCACATACTTCCATTCAGTTTCAAAGTGGAGACCCTTTCTGAAATGGCGCTGTAAACATGTCATTGTGGGGTCCTATGCTTGATGTCTGTCAGTGATTTTCAAATCAAGACTGCTCAGCTAACAAGTAAAAAACAGATTTCTTTTTGTTTATTTCTCAGCATTGTAGTCTGTGGCATGAAAACCAAACTCAGTTATTTCCGATTCATGTATCAACTTCAATAAAAACTGGCATTTGTGGGAGAACACACCAATGGAGGCAGAGCTGGATTAGGATTGAGCTGGTGTGCTTGCTTGCTGCAGATTTGGCATGGTTGAGAAGGGTGAAACACTTCCAGGGCAACCTCAGACAGTTGTTTGCAGTTTCTTTCCATGGGGTTATCATCTATGGAGCTTTGCTGGCAAAGCAGTGCTTTCAGCACTTGCTAATCCACTTTCCTGCAAAATCTAACACGTTAGATTAAATGGTTTAAATTGAATTAGCCCTGCTGCTGTTGCCTAAAGTAGATTAGGAACTGAGAGACCTAGAAATCAGCCTGCAGTCTTAGTCTCTGGCATGTCAGAATGCAATACCCAGCCAGATGGCTCATCTCAATTTGCCTCCTTTTCTGCTTAACACCACTGCTCTCCACCTGGTCATTTCCAGAGCTTTAGTGGGTATTCCAGATTTCAGTGACCAGAATAGATTTGGAGAAGAATCAGGATACCAAAACCTGGAGGAAGAAGTGGCCACCCAGTTAAGAGCTACAATGCTGCAGAAAACCTGTAAGCAAATTAGTGACATTTTCCAGTATAACAATAGCATCCTCCAGGCTGCCCAGGTCACACACAGCCAATTGGCATCTTGACTTCTCTCCA
This sequence comes from Cyanoderma ruficeps, assembly GCA_008694505.1. Lineage (NCBI taxonomy): Eukaryota > Metazoa > Chordata > Aves > Passeriformes > Timaliidae > Cyanoderma > Cyanoderma ruficeps. The sequence continues at coordinate 15,890,438 of VZDJ01004378.1, forward strand.
AGGCAGCCCATTATTCTGAATGGACAGAGGAAAGTGAGAAGAGAATCCACAGTGTGGAGAAAATGGGGGGTACTGGTACAGAAAGAAGCGGCCCAGAGAGCCCTTCTGAGAAGGCTTCGGACTGGATTTTTGCTGAAGTTGTTTGCAGGTCAGGAAGACTCATGTTAGTCCCAGCTCAGCCACCAGAGCATTTGCTCCTGTGAGCTTAGTTTAAACACATATTTGCATGTCTCACCAAATGAAGTCCCAAACATGCAAGTATTAGTCACTACACAAAAGAAAGTCCATTTCCAAACATTACAGGATCAGGACATGGTACGGTCTTGAGCTTGTGCTGAGGTACTTTGCTAAACCAGACAACAGAACAACTGCCATTAATAGCATCTGATGAGACATTTTGTAATGTGATGCAGAAATTAAAGATGAGAGGAACTGAAAAACTTCTCTCTCTAATATGGACTTTTGCTAGTAGTATTAAGGTAGATGCTTCCACCTAGTGACTTAGAGAAGTAGCTTATAGAGTTTTACTTTAGAGGGCTGGATGGCAGCTGCAGCAGAAAACGAAATTACAGAAAAACATCATTCATCATCTGCACTTAAGAAGAGACACAGCATCTGTAGTCAAGAAGAAACACAAAAACTTACCTTACAAAGCGGGTCTATACATTCAGGCATCAGCAATACCCAGGGCACCCCTTCCTCAGACAATGCTGGCCCAGTGCATGCACTCTGATTCACCTCTGGATAAACAGCCACCCCACTGTATCTGGCTGTGCTACTGACAATCCTGGCCCTTCCAAGCCAACATATGGCAGAGCAGGAAGGACGACTCCCAGTGAGAGGAGGTGTTTCTGACATCCTTGCAGTAGGGAGGTCACCAGAATGGTGATTCTATCAAAGGTGGTGCCAAACTTGACCTTCATTTTTAAATTTTGAAAGCTATAGTTTTTTGGTGCTCCTTAGTAGTGCAAAAGCACATTGCTAGGTCTGACCTGCTAGTTCATTTCAGCAGCAGCCTCAGAGCCCAGTAGTGTCATCCTTCTCCTCCACGCTATGTTCCTTCTCTCAAACTCCTGAGAATTTATACACACCTGCACATGTGCAAAAGTTACTGATTTAAGCCCCTACAGCAACATTTAGCAAAACACATAAATACAAAAAAGAGAGAAGCACTCAGTATTAAGCTTCAAGATCACAGACTTCAGCAGAGATCCATAGACTTTCAAGCCTAATGTTTCTTTATATGGGGAGCAATAAGTGGCTTTGCAGAAGGCTCAAGTGTGTTGATGGACAGCTGTCTAAAGTCAATCTCATCCACTTCAAGATGTATTCTGAATTCTGTTCCTCTCTGAAAGTGTCACATCCAGGCCTAACAGGAGATGTCTGCTCACAACCAATCCACAAAGAAGCTCTCTAGTGTGTTGGATGCTACTTACATCTTTCCTCTCAAGAACTCGACAGTTTCTTCTTCTCAAATGCTGCCCCCAAAAATGAAACAGTTACAAGGCTGATGCAAGGCACAAACTCTGCTTGTAAGGAGTCAAGTCCTTCCTTCCTGTCACCCTGTGGCTTGAGCCACCAGGTTGTGGGTTCTATTGGTTGGGAAGGGGATGTGGGAGGAAAAGAGGAAATCCGGGAGAAAGATACTGGGCTATGCTAAAGGTCTAATCCATGGAACTCACCCAAAGCTTTCACCGTGGAGAGTGGACAGAAGCAGGTAGAGGAAAACAGATTAGTATATGCAGAAATAGTCAACAAAAAATTGAGTTAAATATCCCCTTGAGCTGGCCCTTACTTCCTCCCATGATAGAAAATGTAGCTAAGGATAACCAGCTCTGATTAAAGTCTCTAAATATAGAGAGTAAAGCTGCAGTAAATGAATGCTGCACTGATTTCCCAGCTGTGCTTAAGGATGCACAATCAATGGACATGATCAGAGACACAATTATAGGCACTGAGTGAACATGTGAACCCAAGAGAGAAGAGCAGAGGAAGTTTTGGGGTCAGCTAGTGGCTCTTTTTGCTTCACAGTTTTTAAGTTAGGAGTCCTGTTCCTGTACATTTTCTCCTCTGTTCCTGGTTTTCATTGAACCTCATTTTTCTTTGTCTCTGGCTTTACTCCCTGCGGTCATTAAGGAGTGACCTGCAAGGCAGTAAGCTATCTACTGTGAGCAGTTAAGTACCAAAATTATCTCGAATCCCATCGTTTACCCTTTTGAAGCAACTATCTGTCTGTTTAGCTGACTTGGGACTTGAGCCAGCAAATGCACAGCATTGACAGTAGAACTCAACGACCTCAGCTCCCCTGGGCAAGGAATCAGCAGACAGTGGCAAGAAAAAAAGCACTTGAAAAGTGTTAGAAAATAAAATAATTGAAGATCAAAGTTAGTGATGTATCCAAAAATATACTCCATTTGGGAGATGCTGGGTAAACTGCATGTAGCTTCACTTCTCATGAAATCGTGTAACAAACCTAATTCCCTGGTTAAAAGGCTTGGTGTACTCCCATCATTTTAATGTTCCCCTATTTCCTTACTGTATAGGTGTGGCCAGTGCAGTGTGAATGCTTTTGTTAGTGTGTACTCTCTCATTTGTGCTTTACTGAGCCAACATGTATATATTAATCTTTCTCTAGTTAATGAACTCTTGTAGCTAAGATATGGCTCTAGATCTAGCTGAGGTCAGAAAGGAGAAAAAGTACATTATCACCTGGAAACTTGTACTCCAATAATTGTGTCAAGGCATCTTAAAATGTAAAACATCCAAACATACCACCATCAAGCACATGGAATTTGTCAAAATAGTATGTCGTTAAAACACTGGCTGATAATTTCAACTACAGCAGGGAAACATATGAAACAAACTTCTTCTACCAACTGTGTAGGTAATCAAAAGCTTTGGTCATCACACCTTCATCACCTTTAAAGGTCATAACCTTTAATAATCACAACTCTCTCAGCTGCTCACCAGTTGCAAAACCAAGCAGAACTACATTGGTTCATCCAATTAGAAGTGCATGAAGCCATTCAGTCAATTCTTGAGGAAAACATAAGGCACTTCTTTGAACCTCTTGTTCTAGATTTATACCGTACTCTAATTTTATCTACAGTCACTAAAATCTCTGTATTTTATTAAAGTAAAATATTTGGATTTAAAACATTTGAATATTTAAATTAATACTACCATGTGAGTATACACACATACATGTACTCACACATATATAGGCATACATATGTGAAGTTTAAAATTTTTTGCTATAATCTATAAAAGTATAATATAATTTATTGAAGTGCAGAAGATCTATTTTCCTTTCTCTTCTTCTGACAGTTTCTCTCTCGCCCACATGGTTTATATGAATGATATTTATAACAGAGCTGTTTTGATCTGATAGAGCCTCAGTGAATTTACTGCTGTTTCTGTACCACTGTAACTGAACCTGACAAGAACCAGAAGAATCCATGGTTTTATTTTGGGCTTTATAGGTTTTTCCTCACTCCCTTTTCCCATGCCTGGATGGGGTTGGCAGCTAAAGGCAACCCACACATTCTGCAACAACAGATAGCTGTTAGGCTGCAGGAACTGCAGGATGAGATAAATTGCTCCTTTGATCAAAACCAGGGTCAATTTGCCCTGGCTAATAATTGGTTTGTTAAGGGAGAAAAAAAGAAAAAAAACCAAAAACAACAAAAGTGAACTGAACAACAGTATTTTTACTTTACAAAGAGAAATGCAGTATTTCCCTGCATGTAATAGTTGTAGTGTTCACAAATAACATAAGCTGCATTCAACCATCAGCCTTACTAGTCTAAACACACTGCTGTATTTTCCAAGAATTTATAGGATTTTGAAAATGGATGTGCATTTCCTCTTTGTTGAGACAAACATTTGTTTCTGGTCCTCTTCCGATTTTCTCCCTAACACTGCATATAAAAATTAAACTTGCCTAAGTGTTGTGGATGGTGCATAGGAAAGATAAATATGACTTACATTTCATCCTACTATGGAGGAAAGCTATTCAGACAGTCACTCAATAATTATTAAGTTGTATTTTACAGTAAGTATTTGGTAGCTACAATCAAATAAAAAATTCCTTTTAATGGATGGTTTTATCTTGGATTTTGATGTAAATGTTCTTGCATAATAATATATTTTTTGCTGATCTCAAACATAATTCTATTGCAAAAACAATTGCTATAGAAAAAAAACAAAAACAAACTGAAGTCTTATGTCATGTTGTTTTTGTCAAGTTTTAAAGTACTCCAAGCTCAGCTTCCCTGAATCGCATGAATGAAACTGCAAGAAACTGCACTCTCAGTAACTCACACTAGAATCCAACACAACCTCTTTTTTTTCAGAATGTATCCACATTTATTAGCAATCACCAGATGGGATCCCAGTGTAACCTCAGGGAAAAAACTAATGGCTTTCCCATCAAGTCATATTTGGATATGATCCAGTCACTGTTAACATATCTGAATTCATTAGGAACCACTGAATCTAAACCCTGTTTAATGCAAAAAGATACTTGGGAAAAATAATTTTGGAAATTATTTAATTTACTTCCACAGCAAAACAATGTCTAAATATGTCAGGGCAGACCAGAAGTTGAATTCATTGGTTTACACTTCTGTGTTAGTGAAGTTTCTGACAGAAATAAAACTTTAAAATGTAGAGTCTGTGAATGAAAGAAACTGTAATAACTTCTAAATTTTTTTAAAATGTATTTAGAAGTTCAATTAACATTTGAAAGGGTTTTGCAAAAACTTTGTTTATTTTATTTTCAATGAAAGCTGGAATTTCAGCTTCTCTGGTTTTTTGTTAGGTTTTTTTTCAAGCTTTAACCTTTGTTTCCAGACCAATGAATGGCAAAATTCTCATTCACTGGAATTGGTAGGTTTAGTTACAACCTAAATTTACTTCATTTGTATACATTTATAAAAATTAAATCTATTTCTAACTTACTTTTCTTTCCAAAGTATGACTTTATTTCTACTAATTAAATAACATTTATTTTCTGGCAACTTAAAACATATTTTTCAGTTTTAAATATTATTCTATAAATTTGTTCAACTGTATCATTGTGTCTTTCTTAAGTTTCTGTTTAGATAAAGAAACCTTGTTTTTTGTGTTTTTCTTACAGAGTGGATCTTGTATTCCCAAAATATTTTTCTCTCTAATTTTATATTAATTTATATTATTTTACATTTACTCCAAAATGCTTAAGATTATTTTATTTTTCTCAGATTCAATTACAATTGCAGGAATGGATGCATTTGTTGTAACAATGTTTGTTGGTATAAAAACAAATTTTTTTCTGTGCATTCCTAAAAATAAAAACACTTGCATTGTGAACGCATAGAAAATAGTTTTTGTGGTCTCAAAACTACTTCTACCCTAACACAAACTGTTATCCTTTTTGGTGTGTCTGAGGTTACTTTTAGAATTTTATAAATCTAATTCATTTTTAACCATGTGAAACTGCTGGTTTAAATCATTGCACATCATTACATTTGGACAATGAAAACAACACAGGCATTTTTACTTGTCTCTGGTCAACTTCACTTCTGGATTTCTCTGACACAGGACCTTAGCTGAAATCACCACGTGGAGATTTTAAAATGCAAATAAAACAAGCAGATATAAAACAACTCTCTTTCCACGAACTTTCTGAAATTGTCATTAAAATGCTTCAGTTGATTGATAAGAGGCTTTTAAAGAGCCTTCCCTTTAAACACAAACCACTGTATTTCAGAAAAAATAATGGATCCCTTTGTGCACTTTCCTGGAAAAATGACATCTTTAAGGGGGGAAAAATTAGATTGGGGAAGGATTTTCATGAAGTAGCATTTTTTAGTATATTTTTAGAGAATAATTGCACTCAGTTACAAACATATCAGTAAAAACATCAAGCGGTTTTACACACTTAAACGCCACTCTTTACCAGGATAAAGTATGTGCCTGTATTTCCAGCAGCTTTTCAGGGAGTTGGGAAAGCGTCGAGCCCGACAGCACCGGGAATACCCACAGTGAACGGAGCCCCGCAGGCTGTGGCACCGCTCTGCGACGCGCCCGGCATCGCGCGGGTCCCTGCAATTAATGCGCGCGCCGTTGGAAACGCAGGACATTTCTCAAACGAAAGAAAATGGCACAGGCTGTTGGCGGTGCGATTCCTCACAGGGCCCGTGAGCCGGGGACACTCCGGGGCTGGCCCGGGAACTCTCCGGCGCGGGTCCGGGGACACCCGGGGGCCGGCCCGGGGCTGGCGCCCGCCGGGGCTCGGCACTCCTGCCGCCGCCGGCGCCGCCTGCCGGACAGCGACTTCTCCAGCAAAGCCCGGCTCCCACCCGCCCTGCAGGGTCCCGCCGGGATTGCTCCTGCCGGGAGGCGCTTCCGCCTTTCTCCAAGTACCGAGAGACGGGCCCGGTTAGCGATGCCACTGATACAGCTCGGGGGAAACGGACCGAAGCCACCAACTCGTGGCATCTGTGTCACTGCTGAATCGGAGTGAAGACATGACACGGTAGAAGTTTTTGCCATTGAGCACGATAACGGATAACCCAGTCTCACTCACTAGTGAATGTGGGTGGTGCTGTTACGGACAAGGAAATGCTGAGATTGAAATACGTCTGTGACCGACTTTGCCCTTTGTCCTCCTCCCATCACTGTTACAGGGCAATCACCAGTTGAGGAAGTACAGATTCGCTTCCCACTGCTAAGGGTTTCTGTCGGGAGCTGGTTAAGGAGTTCAACAAAAAAACTTTTCTTCCATGGGGGGGAACACAAACCCCTACAATTTCCTCAAATTCCAATCTCTACAATTAGCAGGGGATGATATTTTGGAGATGAGATTTGATAGCATGTGTTAAGGACATGCATTGGCTGTTAACATCTTTCTGGTTGCCTAAGGAAACAGAAATGCAAATTGTGATTTTAAATTTTATAACAATATTTCTAAAATACAGGATACATAGAGGTCTTAGCAGATTAGTACTTAATCATCAAGCAAAACTAAAAAAAAAAAATCCACATGCAATCTTCTCCCCCAAGAGAAAAAGAAAAACCCTAGCGCTTGACACTGTACCTCTTTACAAGTGAGGGATAAAAACATAGGTGTCTGTATATAAACACACTGTACCCTACACTGAAGCAATAGTTCCAAAAGTTATTACATCAACAAACCAACCTCTCCCATCTTACACCCTGGTCTCACACTCAAGGAATTAAACATGTTTTCAGTACAGTAGCAGCCAACACATTGATGAGTAGCTCCAGCAAACACAAGTCTATGGATCACACTATGGCTGCATTTGCTCTAAAGTGCAGCCAATTTTTTGGTTTTTTTCCACAAGAATTCAGCCTGACTTAAGGACATTTAAGAGAGAAAAAACACAGTGTCTGAAGGCACCCAGCTGTGCTTCGGACGGGTCACTTTGCAGCTCCACCATCAGCTTTGCACATAACCTGGAGCACTTCAGTTCCTGGCTTCCTCCTGTACATCCTCTAACAATACCATATTCCAAGGTGGTGCAACAAGTTTAGAAAAAGCAGTGTATCTTACCTTTCTTAGTTCTCACAAACAATTTAGTTTTAAATATATTTTTGCACATATTAAGGGAGCTGACTCGAATTTTGCATTTGCAGTAAGGTTACTCAGTAGCAGCAGTGATGATGAACTATACCCAAGAGACTACAATCAAGTTGTTGTCACTGAGCCCTTCTAAGCTTTCACAGAAATGTTTTGTGCTCTGTTGCGAGACAAACTGCAGCTCTGATCCGATCTGCACCAAGTTCTATCATATTTTGCAGAAGCAAGATGGAGAGAAGCACAATCAGTAGATCTAAAAAGTTCTTGTTTAAAACACACTCAAAATCCACCAAAGCTAGATCTACAGAACATCTATTGTCCAAGTAATTTAAAGACTCAAGGTAGCAAGCCGTACTATGGAATAGCTGTTGCACCTGTAAGTTATGAATTTGTCACCTTTCAAAAGAGAGATATTTTATGTTTCATATAACATGAATGTATGAATGGATCAGCTGGGCTGAGTCAGATGCGCCATCCTGAGACAACAAATGCACCTCTGCTTCCTGAAATACTATCCACAAACTCAAGTTCTGGTTAAAGGCAAAAGTTTAAAAATGCTGTAAAATCTGCATTCAGACTTTAAAAGTCTTGCAAGAAAATTAACTGCAGTTAGAGAGAAAAAATACTAGATAATAGTCTACCAAACAAGAATATAAGTAACTTTCAAACCTCCTAATAGTTGACTAGATTGAAAACAAAGGAAGTCAGTTTGCTCTAAATATACAAGCACTTCATAAGCAGTCCTCATGCTGCCTTGCATAGGACCCTTGATACACAATCCTCTTTTGCCACACCATGTACTCTTCCTAACATTTCAGACCTTTTATATTGATATATGAGCATGAGAAGGATTAGAGACATGGGAGAGCAATGTTTAAGTGACTGGGATGAGAAAGGAAACGGTGCAAATATTCTCTTCCCATTTTCTTCTCTTTTCCTTTAAATTCTGTCACTATTGATTAGATAGAGATCAGAAAACTGTAGTAGTGTAGGAAGAATAAAATGACAGTGAAAATGGTGGGCTTGTCACAACTGTGCAGTGTTTATTAACAGAAGGAAGTTGTTAATTCTTTCTCACTTTTAACTTGGGAAAAAATCCCAATGTCTGTTTCTTCTGAAGTAGGAAATTGCGAGTTGGACAATGCAGCTGGAGAAGAGAAAGGAAAAAGCTGAAAAGAGCCTCTTCCTCCAGCAGTGAGCTCTCAGATGGCTCAGTGAGTTCTGCCCTGAAACTCCACCCCTAGTCAAGTTAAAATTGATGGCAAAACCATGGCCTTAAGAGAGCGATGCACAGCTCGTTTCAGAGTCTCATCCTCACCACAAACGCCGTAACTCAACTCATACTATGCCACCCTGAGCACATTCTGAATTGAGCAGCAGATTGCTTTCCACCACTCAGGTTCCTGCACGTTAAGGCTATAGTCTTGTCATGTCTGATACCAGACATGTTCACAGGAAAGATCAGATGCAGATCAGATATCCAGCTTCCCTCAAAGTCAGAACCCATGCAACTCTTCAGGCAGCAGGAGGAAAAGGTAGAATACCAGAAACAGACCTACGCTATAAAGCCTTTGTACAGGACTCCTTTTTGTTGTTTAAGAAGTTGTGACCACATGTCAGGAGACCATTTTGTACCATGTGGCCACAACACTCTTCCTCCAGTACTAAGCAGCCTCAAACTATATTTAGCATGCTCTATAACCACAGTGTCAGCTGTAGATAAGACTCCAACCCTTCAATATTATGCCCTCCATTGAGAAAGAATTTCAAAACTCCCATTCAATGCCTTGCTTGACCTGTCTCCAGAATTACTCTCCACCTTCACAACGCTGTACTGCACAGCAGCCACACCAAGAGGCACTAATGCTACAGGAAGAGAGGTGACTCATGAACCAGGACAGCCCAAGCCTCGCCTTCACCAGCCTGGTCTTTCTGGCTGGTCTTGTACTGCCTCCTACTGACGCTGCTTTCTGTACAGTAAGGCCGTAAGAAAATCCAGCTGAAAAACATGGGGAAAATAACAGTATTTTCAGCATATTTCAGCTAATTGGTCCCCTAACCGACTTGACTACACAGCACAGAGGTGCCTCAGGGCAGGAATGAGTTACCAGAAAAGCCCAGGAACTGAACCATCAGTGCTGCCAGTTATTTTAGGCATCTGAAATAATTCACTTCAAGCCCTACACACTAGGTCAAAAAAGGCAGACCCTGTCATCTTCCTAAGAAACTGCCAACAATCTGCAGGACATTTAGCAATTTGCTAATACAATTTTTTTACTGTATGAATACATGCACATCTTATGCACATAAACATTTCAATAAAGTGACAATTTATTTCTTTCAGTGCTGGCTTTTCTACAGGTAGTTCAAAAGTACCTGCTTTATTTCCTCTGCCTTGTGTATGTAGGTCCAGGAAATACAGCTACCACAGCACTTTGCAGGTAGGTGGCAGAAAGCTGCATGCAACTAAGCAGTTTCATAATAACACAATTACAGAATTAAAAAAACCCAACTACCACAACTCTGACAGTGCCATTAAAGTTACAACACTTCTAGACTTCCATCAGTTTGTTTAATCAACTATAACCTTTTCTCCCTCAATTCCAACCAAAAGAACATTTTTACATAAAGACCAATGAATTATGACATTAGAATGCTGTTTAGAAGCAGATCAGTTACTTCTTTGAAAATCCCTCTGTGGACTTTTAAAATACGTATTTCAGTCAAAATCAATTATGCTTAAATTCATTTCTATCAGAAGGAAACATTACTTTGAAATAACTCAAACAGAAACACGTTTCAGATTCAGCAGTACGAATTAAATACTCCTAGGCAACTAAATAATCTAGTATTTCCATTAAAAAAAAGAGTTGGTCAAAACAAATCTCAAATACAAAATCACAGCATCCACATATAGTAGATGCTCAAATGCCAGAAAGTAGAATTTCCTTGCTGTATCCATGACTCAACCTCTGGGGTTGCATCCATGCTGCATGTTTAGCCAGGTTCCTGCTGGAAAACAGCAAGCTTTTAGCCTGGATTACAGATCCCACCCAAACAGCTCTCAAAAATGTTTCCCGGCCCATAGAGAGTTCTGCCTTACCCGAGTGAGGTATGACATTGTACACAATACACTGGTACTAGACTAAGAGCTATATTCCAGTAAAGACAGTGGTTTATTCCTTCCTTATCCTCCATTTCACCTCAAGAATCAAACAGGATGTCTTAAAATATCAATAGTTTAAGTGAACATGTTTGACTTTATCCTGGACACCATGAAGGAAATACCTCACACAGCCAGTATTGTTACAGGAAGGAAGCAACTCCTAAATAAAACATCAGTGCAGCATCTGCTGTCTTTCATTTAAGATTCAAATTCTTAATCTGGTCACAAAAGCAGTTGACTAATAAATCTGTACAACAAAGCTCAGGGTTAGGTCATAAAATCACAAATAAGCAAGATTATTCGGTTATGAAAGGAATTTTCTCTTATAGACGAAGCAGCAGAGGCAGCAGTGAAACAGCTCTGGAGAGAGGACAGCGTAAGGCAAGTGCAGCACTGACAGACTCGATGAAGATGATGATGGCTGTGCACCTAAAGAATAAACTGACTCTAAAGCTAAACAGGGGTATTTTGCCAGTTTAATCATCTCCATTCAGAAAAAGCAGCCTGCTCTCCCACAGGGAGCTGCTTCAAAGTCATCTGATTTACAAACATGTCAAAAATAGCACAGTGCTTACTCTATAGAAAAAAAAATTTGTTTTCTCACCCTTAAGCCCAAGAAGCTCCCCTCCTCAATTCCCCAAAGCATGTATTAAAGTAAAATAAAGCCTACATCATTACAATAGTAAATAAATACAATCTGACTGCTTGTTCCATTCCATTCCTGGTTGAACACATTCATAAACACTTTCCTCCACGTGAATCAATTTTAAAGTAGTTCTAATCTACAAGCTAACATTTAGGTAATTTTGATACCAAAATCTAGATCCATTTATCTAGTAAGACAAAAAAAATGATAGCAGCAGCTGTTTTTGCCAACTAGCAGGGCTTTTATCAACTTAATGAAAATATTTTTAAAGTACAAAGTTATTAATGGCATATGATTTGGTAATGTGTAACCTATATATATTACCAAGTCATTAACTGTTAATTTATGTGAAAGTAGAAGACACACTGGTTTTGCCTTTAACATCACTGTAGTTTTTTATGAACCTTTCCTGTAACAATAATAATAAACACACTGTATTTTCCCAGAAAAACCTGATTTTCTATCACACTGATTTCTTCTTACTAGATTTTAGCATACTACAACCTAGTGTAATTAAAAGAATAGATCTTCTCTCCTGTGCCCAAGTTATCACAGCGGATACAAATCACAACTTGTGGGTAATTACAGAATGTGGATCTCATCTTGCATGAAGCTGGACAAAGGTCATGTCCTGTACCCATGCCTGGTACTTGAAAAAGCAACATACTGCATACTGTAATTATTTCCATCTTTGAAATGAGAGACATTTCAAAAACACAAGCTTTCAGGGCAATTAACCCTTGCATCTGTCATCACGTTATTGCCAAGTAATATGCACCCAACTGCAGCTAATCATATAAATGGCATCTGTTACATCATCATGCAGTATTTTATCCTATGCACACATTGTAAAGCACGATAGGCAAGTACCATTTTAAGGGGAACAAAAGGTTACTGAAAATACATATGGAAAGGAAAATTCTCATTTACTTTACTAAAACTTGGAAAAGATCTTAAATAAAACTACTTTATTTCCATTCTGTGCATTTGCATTCTCTCATTTTAATAATAAAAGATTCAATTGTACTTTCACTTAAGTAGCTCCTACAATATTTCTGTTGCAGACAGCAACGAAATATTTTGTTGTTCTCTTTGTGAACTTATGTCAGACTGACACTTTCTCATTTTACTTGCAGGATTTTCATGAGGCCCTGGTGTTGTTTCAGCATAATAATTTTGGAGTTAAATACAAAAATATATTTTTTGTTAATTATCAGATGTTAAAAGCAACACAAGCTAGTCCAACAAATTTTACAGGATTTAAAGGATACACCGTGTTTACAGAATGCTTTGGTTATATTTACTAGAAGACAAGTTACACTGACAAAGACCACAGTACAAAAACATTTGGTTTAATTACTTTTAAGATTTCCTTTACTGTTTTCAGCATTTACAATATAAAAGATGAAGACCCTCACCCCCCAAGAAAACAGACAATTAGTCTATTCAAAGGCACTCAGCTTGCTTTTTAAGTTTGGCAGACACCAAGCTGCTTTTTCTTTCATCATCTGCTGGTCAAATAGTCTCTTCAAAAATTCATTCAACACAATAAATTATAGTCAGTGACCAAGCACAAAATCTCATGAACTTATGCGGAAAATTTATTTTGTTAAATAAAATATTCATGATCTTACAAAACTGATTTTACCAGACGAGGCCTTTGGCCAATTTTGATTTTTTTTTCCCTTTAACACGCTGAGCCTTAAGCTTCTTTCTTTGCCTGGAATTCATCCAAATTGGGTACTGTCCATGCTGGTCTAGAAGAGTTTTTTTGTTTCGTTTATTATCCACCTCCATTTTGCAGTCATCTGAAAATAAAGGTATTTTTAGTGAGTAAAATATCAGAATCAGCTTCATAGAAGCTAATTTGTTACTAGATTCCCCCAAATGATAAAAACACCCCTAGACACAGACACAACAGTATTTGCAGAATAGAGAACTGAAGGGTTTATAAACCGAAAGCACTTTCCAAACCAATGCAACTGCAACCCAGGAACTTCAACAGTAGGTAGTAAATGTGCAATGTTTTTCCTAAAGGCCATGTCTGGGCAAAGCATCTTATTCTTTAGTTTGCAATCTGTTCCAATCCTGTGTCTAAGAACATTGTATATTCCATCATGGAATCATACATGAAGCCACAGACTTACTGAAACACATGCACAATTACACACTTCTTATAATGTAATGTTTAAGATCTGCTCTAAAAATTTATTCTGAGTATAAGATGAAGACAAGTAAAAAGAATAGTAAGGAGAAAATGTGAAGTACAATGACAGTGGGAAGTATCAGCCAGTGATGCCCCAAGGAGTGAGCATGACACCAGGTCTAACACATTTACGGGCAGAAAGAGAGGATTAATCTCTAGGATGAGGAAGACTGCCCATGGCACGGTCACTCCCAAGAACAGCGTCCCCTGCTAACACCTCACACACGTCATGCCTTGGTGAGATAACAAGGTGCAAGAGGAACACCTTGCTAAGTACTGACTGGATCTGTGCTCTGTAATTCCATCCCAACCTTGTTCCCAAACCAAATGTGTGCAACTCAAGTCTTTACCACAAGTGTTATGGAGAGGAAAAAAGACTTTTATGTTGCGCTTGTCTGATGTTGGGAGACAAAGCTCACAAAGAAAAGGCCAATGTGCTGCTTCAATAGTTGAAGCTGAGAGTTTACAGGAATCTGCACCAGAGATGTGCTTATGGAACCCTAAAGTGGGGGGCTTGCAAACACTTGCAATCAGCAGAGAATCAGCACAAGGGCCTGGTGGCAGAACCAAAAGCCTATCCAGCATGGCAGACCTTACATTATTTTTTTCTTAAGAGGAAAAACTGAAAAAAAAAAATTCAGAGTGTGCTGCAAACAACACCCTGAAGTAACACAGTAAGATGTCTGCACTAGATATGTGTATACTTTCTTTGGCTGGAAAGTTATTTATCTGTCTGTGGGAAGTACATATTACGGGTGAAGTTTTTATCTACTTCGGTTCTTGTAACACTTGGTGATGTGAATTCCATTGTGCCCACAGTTAGTCCAGAAAAGTTCTTTCAAGGAAGCTACCATTATCTTCACAAAACTTGTAGCTGTTTCGTGAAATACATACTTTCTTAGGTATTTCTGAGGCTGCTCTCTCTCTCAAAAGCCAAGTGAAATCGACCACCTGTAGAGAAGTTGCTAGTAAAGTTGGAAGGAGGTGTAGGAATGAGAGATAGCAATGCATTTACTTCAGAAACTAGGTTTAAGACAACGATTTCTTGTTCAACTTCAGCATCAGAAGTCTGACAACGTTCCAAAACATTTTGGAAATTCAGTTCTAGCTAACCCTTAAAGAATAACTTTCACACCTGGTTTGTGGGACAAATCAGAACCATGCATAAACCTACAAATTATACTTGAAGCTACCCTTAATTGGACAAATATTTTTATGTTCTATTTCCATTTCCAGTATCAGAACAACTTAAGTGGTACAAATAAGACTACGATTTAGTTTGGATGTCAGTTTTGGAAAGAGGAGGTGTCTTTCTAACTCTATCCAGTTTGCAGCTATTTAAAATCTTTGTTTTCACTTCCTGGGTTACTTCCTTTACAGTTTGCATTCGATTCCAAGGAGGAAGACAGCATTATCTGTAGACAGCTAATACCACCCACTCCTGCACCATGTGCAGTGCAACAGTAATTAGTATTCAGAAACTAGGCCCGTACTACTCCTACCCCACCTTCTGTATGTTTAGTTGCCTCCTCAAATTAAGACAGTTTGGCAGCAAACATAATGCTGAGATTGGAACAACTGCTAAGTGGCAAATCCGCATTCACCTGCCTCTCCATACGACACATTACGTACTGCACATAGTTAAACCAAATGCTAATAACCTTGTTCCACAAGTGACCGGATGCAATGCGGATGCCAGTGTTGTGAAATGACGAGGTTCAGTGTTTTAGCTTTGAAAGACAAGCTTTCCGACTCACTGTTCTCAGCCTGTAACAACCATACGCGTGATCCCGGCGGAGAAAGTCACAGGATCAGTAACAACACTGCAGGACCTCCCGCACCTGGGAGACTACAGCAGGAAAAACCAGCCACAGCCAGAGCCCGACTCACCTCTCTGCTCCAGGACTTTCTCGGGGGGCAGCACGGTCGCCACCTCCTTGACCTCCTCCATGATGACATCCGCTTTGGTTCCCAGGATCTTCTTCAGCCTGTCCAGCTCCTTGGGCGCGTTCTTCTTCCTCTTCTCCGCCCGCATCTTCCTCCTCCATTTGCTCCTCAGGCTCTTCGCCATGTCCTGCGGGGAGAGGAGCGGGAGGGTTGAGGGGGGGGGGGTCTCACGCACGCGGGGAGGGGCGGGGGAGGGGGAGCGCGCTCCCCGCTTACCGCCCGCGCACGAGGCCGCCGCACACACTCGCGCAAGGCCGCGCTGCCCGCCCGCGCACGCGCAAACTGAGGCGCCCGGCCTCCCGCCGGGGCAGATGGGCCCTACCGTAACTCTCCGAGCCAGCGCGCAGCCGCCTTCCTGCTTCGCGCCCGTGCGGGATTGTGCCCAGACACCGCTGCGCGGCCAGGGCGAGGCATGAAAGGCGAAACAAGTGTTCCAGCACGACGTAAAAAGCAAGGGTTTGTTCTTAGCTCCTGCCCCGCTGTTCTGAATGAAATCCTAAGGCAAAGGGAGAGATTATCACGCTCGCTCAAACCCATTCGCAGCCGTACTTCGACAGCCTCACGGAAAGCTCACCCGGTCCCAGCGTGGGGCCGCGCATCTTTGCCCAAGCATTGCATTCCTCGTCGCTCATCTCTCACTGACAGCACGGGCGAACAGTAACAATCCCTCACGGAATAGGAAGGAAGCCTTTCAAAATCGTTTTTATTCTCCCTGCCCCTCCAGCATCTCCACAGCGTGGGAAGCAGCCACAGTCACAGCACCTCTCCCCTGCCAGCACCGACCCGTCTGCAGCGTTCCTTCTCAGCATCCTGAAGTTCTCCAGTCTCAGTTGCAAGAACAGACTAAAGGCTGTCCAATTTTTATTGACACACTGTGAGTTTTATTATACACAAGTTCATAAAACTCTATAATCAATCTCCAAATGATTTTTCAGAACACTGGAAGATAGGCAATAAATAATACTAAAGTGAAGAACATTCCCTTTAATTGTTTTAACACCCTCACAGCTTCCATAGTGACAGCCCTTAACAAGGACAGAGTATCTCTGTCAGAGACAGCATTTCATTTTACCAAACAAAAACTAAAAAAAAAATATTATCTTAGTAAAACATTGCACAATGGTAAACTCATACTACCCTTACGTGGTACATAAACGAATGATCAGCACCAAAGGAAACATTTTCAGCAGCTATGGAACAGCAGGGAAGCTTACTCTGGAGCAATCAGGAGTTGGCAAAATTTTAATCATTAATTACGTTGATTGCAAATGAAGTGATTAAAAAAGTGACTGTAACGATAACAGCATGTTAACAATATAAAATACATGGTCTGGAGAAGAACTGTAGCTATGTAAAAAGCCATTTTTCCCCCTAAGGAGGGATCAATATTCATGGAATGCAAACATAATAAAGATTCAGTCTTTAGAAGGCAGAACTACTAAGTTTGCAGATCATCCAAATGCTGAACTTTAATTGTGCTGTAGTCAAACCACACCGCTTTTGACTATTTTTTATTAAATGCCTCCAGAAAACGCAGCAGGTGTAAGAACAGATTTATGATGTCCAAGTAGAGATTGATTGAAGCCAGTATGTACTCTTCAGGGGACAATTTGTGCATCAGCAAATGAGTGTCATAAATAATAAATCCACAGAACAGAAGAGCTCCAGCAGCAGCAAACACCAACTCTATCGTCTCACTATAGAAAAACAGCTGGAGGCAGATAAAACATGAAAAAGATACTTGTGATTTTCTTTTTTTTTTATTAAAATCCCTGCATAATGATATGCCACATTTAAAACACAGTCTTTCTAGTGTTATGTGCACAAACCCACGGTATTATGGTAATATTTCAGTGCTCTTATTCCATACACTCTCCAGTCACACAATCTCTGACTGTCTAAAAGTGCCTCCACTTAAGAGGGAGGAAGCTCTGGTCTCCAGAACACTAACAGCGGAACAACTAGAAAACCAAAATACAATTAAATCTCAAATCTCCTTCACGTTCTCTTCATCAACTAGTGGATCTCAATGAACAAATTTTGTCAGTCAACCCAAATGCCCCTTTAATGTTGCCAAGAACAGCACCCAACAAAAATCTAAATTGAAAATGTGTGGTAAAAAGATCACCAGCATAATCTAGAACAGTAATGCATCTGGTTAGAAATTTTCTTTCATTAAGCTATATTGGGCTGATCCAAACCTTTTAGTTGTACCAGAAGTTAGTAAAAGGTCAGGCTCTGAGCAACACGATCTTAGTGGAAGATGTCCCTGCTCACGGCAGGGGGGTTGGAACTAAATCATCTTTAAGGTCCCTCCCAACCCACACCATTCTGTGATTCTGTGAATATATATCTTTTAACTGTGAACACAAAGTATCTTACCCTCAAGAAACCCGAGAAGATTAAAATCCACAAACAAGCGAAGAGGCTGAAAGAAAATAAATTACACTGTGACCAACAATATACTCTTTTAGACTTCACTTAAAATATCCTCCTTTCTTCTAAAACCTCTTCACAATATATTTGGCAAGTAAGTCTGGAATTCTTAGATGCCAACAGTTCACTGGTGTCAGCAGTAGAAGTTTTATAAAGCTGTCAAAAGTTACGTTCTAATTTTAGTTTTTTTAAAGACTTGAAACATCTGCCTTCTCTCTCAGTGAAAAATCCAGGTAAACTAGTTTTCTAATTTTTTTAAGATTCTTTATCACTGAAAAGAATTTACCAAGGATCAGAACTGGGTAAAGTTAATAATTTAAAATAAATAACCCTCACCATTCCCTTGAAGCAGGTTCTGTTGACCTCTATTCCTTAGAATACCTGCAAAGCTTGCTTTAAGAAAAAAAAAATTCAAAAATTATGAATATGACAACATACCCTGCTCCAAATTTGCTGAAGTCTCTCTTTGATTGCAAGGTATATGCAGTCAATCCAAGAAATACAGCAGTAGTAAGAATAAAGGCTTGCAAGACAACGGAGACATCATAGAAACTCACTGTAAGCAGAAAAAGTAATCTGTCAATTAAAGAACACTACACTATGTATTTGCTAAGTTATCTTTTGAGGAAACAGAAATTCAAACTTAACTGTGAACAAAGTTAAGTAAATTATGCCTGAAGCCGTCTTTGCACTTCAAATGCATGATCATAGGAATCAGGGATCTTGTACTAGCTAAGTTTGACAGTTACTTTAGAGCTGTAGCTTCTTAAATGGAAGTAACAGGTCTTCCTTAGTCAGAATTATGAAAGCACCAACAAAACAAAACAAAACTATTTTAAGCACAGATAACAGAGATCTTAGGGAAAAAAACTATATGAATTTTTCACAATACTGAAACAAGGGGAAAAATAAATCCCCCATAAAGCCTCAAAGTTTTGATTAGGGGACAGGAGGGGAAAGATAGCAGAAACAAGTGTAACCTCTTTCTTCCCTCCTTCCTCCTTAATCTTTTCTTTCTCCAGATCAGGAGATCATAAGCCACAATGAAGAGGCTTCATCTCATGCTGGAAGGTATAGTTCAAGGTGATGCCATGACATGACCACACACTGCCTCATTTCAACCCTGACCATGAAGTACAGAATTCTCCAAACTCAAGATTCCCTTCGAGGAAATTGAGGGGGCAGGTAGGACTATGTCAACTTGAAGATCAGCTCTGCAGAGAGCTGAACATTATGAAAGAGAACATTTTTAACTATACTGAAAGAATAGATTCCTCGGCTCATTTCTCACTTCAAGTTTATACAGTTCCATTTCTGAATCAGAATTCAGTTTTTTCCCTTGAATCCCTGGTTTGGGATAAACTCCTATCCCTGTCACTAAAATTTTCAAACAGTCACATCTAGAAAACCCTAAGGGCAATTAGTACAACATAATGGATTCCTTTTCCAAATTCTTTATGGAATCAGACAATAGGATGGCTACTATTTACCTGTAATGGCAACTGTCAGTGCTTCCAGTAGCGTCTACAGAAAGCAAACCCAAAAAAAAAAAAATAAGGATAAGAAAAAAATCAAACCATTGAACATTAGGTCTCCTGTTAAATCTTTGTGTATGAAAACATGTTGAGTTTTCAACAAGAAAATGGCAATCATACTATCTTACTGGGCTGGAAGTTGTGTTACATAAAAGAGTACAATACAAAGTGAAAACGAGTGAGAGACTGTCCCTATAGAAAAATGTCACTTAAATTTTCTACTGTAAGTGCACACCCTTTATTTGTACTTCTTACAAACTACTCAAGGGGCTAAAATTAATACATTTTTAGTATCTTGTTGGACAGCTGTCTAACACAGTCTCTGCATCAGTTTCCTTTCCACACATCCTTCAAACAATCTGTTTACTTAGACAGCTTTGCTGTCTTTCTGTTTTATCACAAATACAATTTAGGCAACTCTTAAAGCATCAAATTTTAATTGCACTACTGTGACTTCTTTTCAAAAGATTTATTTGCTTCGTAATTCGAAATATCCAACAGAAACTGTTAGCCTGGATCTACATATTCACAACATCAGGCAGAAGACTGAAATTTGAGGACAGCTCTGACTGATCTGCCTGTGCTGGAAACATGCTCAGAATTTAGCATCAAAAAGACAACAACTGGAGGAATAAACAATATGGCTGGTTTGGGCCTCTCCTGGAGGCCATCCATTAAACAATTCAAGTAACAGGAATTTCTCCTCCTTTCCTACTGAGCAGTTCCATAGAAAAAATCCCTGACATCATCAGAACAATGACAGCAAATAAGATTTCTACATACACACAAAAACTCTTGCTCAAACTGGTTCCAAGTTTTAACACTCTTTCTAAAAAGACGGTGAGAGAAACCTGAAGTGCTTGCTGTCTAGGAGCAACCTGTGGACAGCAGCTCCAAAAAATAGCTCAGACCTTCATAAATATATAGGACGCCTTCCAAGAAATACATGAAAAACAAATGACATATCTCTAGTTTCAAGGAATTAATTACAATGCAAGATATTTTAGGGACTGTTAAAGTGAATTAATTAATCAATTAATAATGTAATCGAATGAAACACTTACAAATCCAAACAGCAGGTATAAATTAACAGGGTGCTGGTGCCTGTAGAGGGTCAGTGCCACGATCACAGCCAGAGATCCAAACCCAGATATCAAAAGCAAGGCAGGCCTGTGAAATTCCATATATTAAAAAAAGTAATCAAACTTAAATATCTGTAAGGCTATGGATCAATTTATATAAAACCAAGATTTAAGTGCTCATCTAGGAAAAGATATCCAAAGTAAATGTAATGCAACTTTACAATAAAACTCTTCTAAAACATACTACTACAGATAATCAGTTAAAAATAGTACAGACACAAGTAAAGGCATCTTTTTCATACTAAAGCAAATGATTGCCCAGGAATCCATTACCTGGAAACGAACACATACAAAGAAGAAAATCCATCCATCCAAAGTAAGAGTATTAAAATATATGTACTGTTTTGCCTGTTCTGCACTCCATATTCAGAGAAATATTTTTCATAAGCACCTGAATGCAACAAACATGGGCACTAACTGCACCAAAGAAAATCAGTACTGACCAGTAAGTATTGCTAAATTATTCTAGTAGCCCTACAAGGAAAAACAGGACCAACATCAAACAAAAAAAATCACAGCAGTTCTAAGCAAGCAGGACAATTTTAAATTATCAGATTTAAGTAGAAACCTGTAGTTTCACAACCACTGTTGTATACATTACAGGTTACACAGAAACTGAGACTTTCATGCAGTGTTTAATCCTCCTTTTCTATTTGGGTTTTAAAGTGAAAATCAAAGTTCAAAAGTGCACTTGGAGTAAAACAGAAACTAGACTCAGTGCTCTCCTCCTTTCCCAGCTGTTCCTTTCCCTGGCCTGTTCACCACAGTTTGCACTTTAAGACTTACTTTATCATGAAAATCTGAGAGGCAAAAAGAAGCACACCCACAGGAATTTAAGTAGACTAATTCTTTTGGGGGAGTGAGGAGGGGGTAAGGGGGAAAAGAAGATGGGATAGGGAGGATGAGTAAAAAAACATGATTCTGCTTTTTGGAACAGACACCTATAAACAACAGCATTCCAAAGAGGTTCTAAAAGTATTTAGACTGTAAAACAAGAAATGTCAGTAACTGAGGTGTTCTACAACTCACATAAAAGTATGCAAATATTGAAATAAACACTATTAATAAAGCATTGATTAGAATTAACAACAACACAACAAAAAATTAGTTTTCATATTAAACCAAGGAGAAAAATGTCACAGAAGAAAAGTTACTCCCTAATCAAGTTTAAAAGTATCTATTACAGCAACAAAACACAGGTTATAAAAATTATTAGCAAGACTGAGGGGTAGCAACAATTACATAATTGCAACAATACATAACAGCAAAATACATAATTTATACATAACACATGCTAAACAGCTGCATTTCACTTTAGAATTTACCTCTCATGAACAAATGCCTGCACTCCAGTAGAGTATAGGAAAATTGCAGATGTGACTGTGGTCAATAGAACTTGAACAGAAAGAATGCTGTAGACCTTTCGCAGAAACGCTGAAATAAGGAAAATAAAAATGAAACCACTTTTGACTTACACTTTCAAACTGCAACAGTAAATCGGATACAAATTTTCATTTTCATAAGGAACCATCATAAAGTCATAGAGAAAAAGCACAGAACTGAGTCGTAAAAAGCCATTTTACTTCCAAAAATTGACACAGTATTACAGAAAAATGACATTTATTCCTGGACATCATTATTTAATCATTAACAACGATGACAAAAGAAACATAGAAAAGTAACAAGACTTCACAGCACACAGCCGTTTTTATTCCAAAATGTGTTCAGTAACACTATTTCGGCAAGGATTACCGATCAGACACATTCTACGAGAGTACTCAATGTGTTTGAGACGTGCACATGAACAGCACAGCAGGATTTCATGGGCATTAGTGCGACCTCTCTGCACGCCAAATGCTTCGGTTCTAACACCTCACAGGAGAAATTCAAATCCCTCACTGCCATGGTTAAACTTCCGTAATTACAGTCGCTAATTCTAGTATTTATGACTCAGGGGACGAATACGGTTGGAAAAGACCTCTGAGATCGCGGAGCCCAATCCAAGACCGAACACCGCCGTGTCAGACAGACAGATCATGGCACCACCTGCCACGTCCGACTTTCCTGAAACACCTCCGGGGAGGTGCGTCTCTGCAGGAACTACGCATCTCATGTACCATCTTGGGACTTCAAAACTCATCACTCTGGACAAAATCAAGTCTGAATCTACACAGGGTACCGGGTACAGGGGGTAACCCCCCCCAGGCGAAGCCCTACCCCCTTCACGGTTAAACGACAAAGCCTGTCGCCGGCCGCGGTCCCCCGCCCTTGATGCCCAACCTGGAGTAAACAGCGCCCAGCCTCCGCACTCACAACCTGTAGCCAGGTTAAAGCGCTGCGCGGAACCCGACTGCAGCCCAAGGCCAGAGGTGACCGGGACATCACAGAGGCACCTGTTGGGAGCCAGCGGGGGCAACAGGGACCTCTCCGCAAGCGCCTGGGGGGCTCAGGCGGGGCCGTGCGCCTCTCCCACTCATCCGCAGTCCTTACCCATGCGGATGTGGACGCTGGCAGAGGCCACGTTGCTGCCATAGTTGAAGTCATCCTCGATGGAGCTCCGGGGATACAGCTGCTCCGCCGCCATGGCCGTGGCCCGTCTCCGCTTCCGGGGGGCGCGGCCGCGCTGCGCGGGGCCGAGCAGGGCACCCCGCCGAGCGGCCGAGCGCATCGATCGCGGGTGCCGCCGCCGCGCTGCTTGGCTCCGAGCAGGGCGTCCCGCCGAGCGGCCGAGCGTGTCGATCGCCGGTGCCGTCTTTATCCCGAACGCTGCGCCCTGCCCGTGTCTAATTCAGGTCTGAAGGGCCTGGAGAAGAAGTTCCAGTAAAAAAACCCAGCCCTTTGGCTGGTTTTCACCTTTGATTCACTCGGACTGTGCTGCAGCAGGCTGCTGCTGTGCACAGCTGCGGACACGTGTCTGCGTTCGGCGGTGCCTGGTGGAAGCGTCGTCGGGGCTGATGCTCCCGTCAGCGTGTATCCCATAGGGATCCCATAGAAACCTTTAATGCAAAGCAGAATTTTACCACGGTGTTCTCCTAGTTTCGTGTCCCGTCCTTCAAACACAGTGAAATTGAACAGAAAGCAAAGGTGTCTTTTGTTTCTCGGGCGTCGCAAAGCACTAGGTACAGTCGGACCTGATTGTGGCTCATATGGAGCAATCACAAAAACTAGGATTTGGGGCTGTGGATGGGGGGAGCGCAGTAGGTTATATTTTTAACTGGTGAAGATTATCTAAAGTGTGCCAAGAAACTGAAGCAACAGACATTTTAGAAATATATGAATAGATTTGACTAGAAGTGCTTTTGAAAATTGGAAAATAGTGGCCTGAACTGTATTCACCTTCTCAAGGGAAAAGTAAATCAATTCTATGATTTAGTGATGAAATAATCTTGAGCAGCTTTTCTACCGAGTTGACTTAAGAAACTACATTTCACTTGCAGAGACAAGAATTATGAGCATGACTTTGTATTTTGGGAAGTGTTTATGTTTTTCATAGCATCATTTTGCATTTTTTTAGTTGCTGCAGAGCAGGATTTTTCAGTTTAAATCCTGAATTTGGAACTTTATGTATTGTTCACACGGCTGAGTAGTAACTGTTTTGAAACAGTTATGCTGTCTGCTTTCTTGCATCTGCCCCTGCAGAAGAGCAACACTGATGTTCTCCCAGAAGAAGCGTTTAGAGTTCTGGTCAAGCATCTGGTGTTGCCTTCTCCAAATACAGGCAGTGCTGTTTTCTTTAAAATACCTCTTAGAGGCATTCTGTGTGAGGAACAGAAAAATTTCAGAGCATCGCTGCAGAGTTGACTCCTGTTATTAGTTTGAGGCTTGAGACGATTGAAGGACAGATATAATAGTACCCTTCAAATATTCTTTATAGGGCTATTGCAGTCCTCCAGCTATAGAGAAAGTGTCACATAAGAGGTAGCACGGCTTAAACAGTGGTAGAGAATATTCAGGGTAAAAACTTGAGTACTTTTAATTTTAAGAGTTATCAGAGTAAAACTGTGGAATAGTTAGCCTGGGGTTTAGGCACAGGCTGGGAGATAGGAGATGGCAGGAAACAGGCATGTGAGCCTTTGCACTCTCACACACTCATCTCCTGGGTGGAAGATGTTGATCTGATGGAGGCCACCAAGAATCAGTAGTGATCTTATTTGGCAAGGCAAGAGACAAAGCAACAAAATTACCCAGTGACGCCACTGAGAAGCACAGTCTGCCTGCAGATGGGAATGGAAAATTATTTACGTCTGCAACACTGATAAAGGCTGCACTTTTCATGCCAAAAGAGAGCATCGTTCTTGTCTTAAGGTCTTTCTTGTTACTTGCAGGCACATACAGCATGCAGTTCTTTGGAGTGACTGTACTGAATAAATATTTAATGACACTGAGTCTGCCTGAGTGCTTTCAATGTCTTTGCAATTTTCCATTCCTCACTTGGGAAAGTATACCTTGTAAAATGCTAAATATGCCTTATAAAAAGGAAAGTGTGTTTTACATTGCCTTTCTTTTCTGTATTTGATGTTTTCATAAACATACCTCCATCACACTATTTTTATTTGAAACCACGGCAGTCCCACAGTGACTCGCTTAGGGCTGGCTAGACGCTCCCACTCCGTGTGTGCGTGCAGAGGTGAAAGAGCTTTCTGTTCTCCCAGGTTCTGCTCTGGGCTCCAGTATGGGGAAAGGAAGCTCGCTGTCACTGGAGGCCTGGGTAAGGACCATGAACTCCTCTGTGCCTTTTGTCTGCATTATACATAATCGGTGGCTTTGGTGGAAAAAGTCCATCTGTTGCTCAGAGGTACTTGGGAAAGGTACTTGGAGCATTGCCAGGATTCTGCTTCTTTCCAGAAGTTTGTTTTTAAATCATTGTGCCAGAGGCCCTTTGTTTGCTTTGAGCAGTGTTCCCAGAGTGACCCCTCTCAGCATGGCTGTGATACACATCTGTGTATCTTCACATCATCACGGCTGTTGTTGAGGCAGGACTAAATGGTCTCCTCTTCCCAGACTGCCAAGTCCATGACCTCTGCATGGCTCCACACAAATGTGCAAGGCACAACCCCTGTAGTATTGCTGGAGTGTGGTTCCAGGAGTACAGTCACACATGAGGCCCTGTGGGTGCCTGCCAGCCTTTCCACAAGGAGGTAACATCCAGGTAATTTGTGCTCAGGACGGCACAGCACACGTGGATACAAAGCAACGTGGGAAAACAGAGGAGAGAAGTTTGGTTATGTAGGTACATCCACATGGCCATTAACCATTAATTTATCCCCAGGTGAGCTTTGGTCTCCCTGTTTCAAAACAGCTAGATAAGTTAAAGGGATCATTTGATTGTGTGATCCTGAGGAATCCTAATTTGAAGAACTGTGAGTTGTAGCAGCTTTCCAGTATCTAAGGAGGCCTACAAGAGAGGCAGAGATGTACTTTTTTACAAGGGCATGTAGTGATAGGGGTGATGGCTTTGAAATGAAAGAGAGTAGTTATAGATTAGGTGTTAGAAAGAAATTTTTTTACTGTGAGGGTGTTAAGGCACTGGAACAGGTTGCCCAGAAGACTTGTGGATACCCCATCCTTGGAAGTGTTCAGTACCAGGTGGGATGGTGCTCTGAGCAACCTAGTGTAGTAGAAGGTGTTGCTGCCCATGGCAGGGGGATTGGAACTAGATGATCTTTAAGGTCCTTTCCAACCTATACCATTCCATGATTCCATGAGTTATTGTGAAATTATCCTCACACTCAAAATCCAAAGTTTTCCATGGGAACTGGAAACAATCATGTAATTGTAAAGTTATTCCTAATTTTATTTCCATATGTACAGTATGTAGGTGCAAAATCATAGTGATGTTCTTACAGGGCAGGAAAATAACACGGAAACTCAGAGGCAGATGTGCCATCTGTTGCTGTAAAATCCCTGATGGTGAATTTTCAAATCCACTGATAAGGGGAAGAGAGTTTATTGTCTTTAGTACTTACAGTTTCATGAGAAATACTCTACCCTTTAGCAAGCAGGTCACAAAGCCAAGATATTCCAGGATGAATAAGCTTCTCTCAATGTTTCTTTGGTTTACTACAGCCAATATCTTTGCCTGATGGTGGTATATTCTTTTTCCTGTTAAAACCCACCTGCATTATATTTTTTTTTCATTACACCTCATCCTATTGTAACTTGATTAGCTCCTTTTTAATTTTTTTTTAAAACCATGTGCATTTTTGATAAGATATGACAGGTTAGTTTTGGATCTTATTCTCAGTGGAGGTCTAGATGCAATAAGAAGTGGATTGTGTGTAGGAACAGAGCTATCTGGTGGCACTAATCCATTGAAGTGGGAGATACAAGCTTACCTGCCAGGGAGCACAATGTGGAAGCCTGGACCTTTGTTTTAACGATTGTGAACAGCTCTTGAACAGGCATGTTGGTTTGATTCATGTTTGAAAACTGGACTTTAGGATAACTATATCTCTGCAGTTAATACAGTAGTACTGATAGTTAATAATCCTAACATGAAAAGACTTCTTTCAAGGTTTTCACCCATTTATACAAGTCTCATTATGTTTCAAGGATGTCATCTTATTTTGACAAGCTGAGAGATTTTGTATTTTAAGGTCAGGATCAATCTGGAATCTGTCTTTGCTTATATTCACACCTTTGTTATTTCAGTAGCTGCTGAAGTTTAAAAAAAGAACACATCTATGTTATTCCATGTGTAAGACTGAATCCTAGGAAAATATAGAATGCTTCACTGACAGCCCAGATATAGGCAATTTTTCCTTTCTTTATGTAAAAAGGGATTTTCTTTTCTTTTTCATGAAAATAATGTTACAAATGAAACTAATTTAATAACTGCACTACCTTGTGAAACAGAAGGCAGATTATTCTTGGATTTGTTTCTCTGAACAAAACATCAAAGCATACTCTGCTCTGAGTTTGCTATTATTTTTTTCAGTTTCAGTTTAGCAGTAAGAGCTGGTTGGGAGTACTGGGAGTGCAATATGGACTCTGTTTATAAAACCCTTAACTACTCTTTCTGTACAAATTCTAATGTGCTTTAATCATCTTCAGTTGTCCTCACTAAACAACCTATATCATCCATAATGGCTAGTCATCGTGTCGTCTAAAACCTGAGTGTTCTCATATAAATTAGTTTATCTCAACATTTGAACTTATTTTGTTATGATCACTTTTAATTCTGAATCTTTATTTCATGGCATTTTGAAAAGTAGAAGTCAGATATACTTATTTCCTTTTGAGTGTCTAGTTCAATCCAATCCTGATTAGAACTCCTATGTGTAACAACATTAATAGTATGTATGCTGCTAAAGGAGAAAAAAACCCCCAAATATTTAAAATAGCAGTGGTTTTTCAGCTCATGGTAAGGTCTGTTCTGCAGAGATTGAAAAGCAGGATTCAGCTGTAAATGAAAACAACTGCACTTAAGTGTCTATAAATAGGTATCTACATGTGTATGAAGTGCTTAAGCAACCATTACTGTCGGTGGAAATAAGGGTGGCATGCAGATGCCTACACATAAGTGTCTGGTTTTATGGCTCTTAGGGTATGAATCTCAATTCCATTTGCTCCTCTGTGAAGGCACTGAGCTTCTTCAAATTTTCTGTTATGTCTGCAAAGTCAAGCAATACCTTGGGTACCTTGGAGCAGCCTGAAAGGCACCAGATTCCAGTGCTTAAGCAATGGCACCCTGCATATGTGGAACATATATCAC
Source organism: Cyanoderma ruficeps (assembly GCA_008694505.1). NCBI lineage: Eukaryota > Metazoa > Chordata > Aves > Passeriformes > Timaliidae > Cyanoderma > Cyanoderma ruficeps. The sequence continues at coordinate 15,918,815 of VZDJ01004378.1, forward strand.
GATTGGGATGGGCGCATAGCGAGGGCAGGAAAGAGGGAGGAGGAGCTGGCAGAAACCCCTGAAGGCATTGATTATTTCTGTGAAAGAAGATACTTTGGATGCTCACCCATAAAAACTCATGTCAAAACCTTGATATGTGAAGGCTCACCCATAAAACCAAGCCAGCAAACCTCCTTTGATGTCGATGCAGTCTTGTCTCTGCTGGGAGAGCTTCATCAGCACAGAAGTACCCACACGGATATGGCCCTCTTTATTTTGGGAGCACACTGGTGCTAACACAACTGGGAGTAGAGGAGAACACACTTCACCCTCAGGCAGTGCTTGCACCCAGGTTTTGTCTAGAGGGGCTTCACAAGGCATGGCTGAAATCAATCACCTCATCTTCTCACGCTGCCATCACGCATGTGGTGACCCCAGTGTGCAGAGGCTGCGTGCAACTCCTGTAGTATCCTGCACAGGGACTGGGACAAGAAACTTGAGGTAATCTGTCTTTCACCATCTTCAGACAAAAATACCAAGGGCAATTAAGGGGCCTTTGGGCCATAAAGTGCTGAACAGCCCTTAGTTTTCCCACACCCTTTTTCCAGCTGAGTGGCTTTCAAGACACTTCTTGGAGCTTCACAGCTTTGAAAAATATGGAGGGAAGGACAAAAGTGGTGTGAGATGTTTGTTGTGGTGCTGATGGAACAACAGTGTTGTCAGCTTCATGCAGTCTTCTTTGGGAAGTGGGTCAGCGGCAAATCCTTTGTTTATTCATAAGGTTAATTATTTAGTTGTCTGAAGTCAGCTTCTTCAGCATTAAGTCTCAGGATATGTATGTCAGATATGTTGTTGCTGCTCACTCTGCATAAGGCAGAAACAAAGCTCATGGCTCCAGACATAGCAAAGTACTTCCACATCACTTCAAGGCGCCTCTCTGGAAAAGCAGTGAGCAGACTGCTACAGCTCCCTAAATACTGCACTTGCTCCAGCAACAGAGAAAAGAGTTGGAAGACAGAGCTCTCAACGGAATGTTTCTTAGTGTTAATATTTAAATACCATTTTTAAAACATCAGTGTAATCATCAAAAGATCATGTCATCTTGACATTCTCAGATCCTAGCAGGAAGAACAGTGGTTCATTAGCCAGAGATCTGGATAATCACAATTGAATTTTTAGCTAGATGTTACTTTTAAGACTTGATTTTTATTTTGACAAGGTGTTAATTGGTGTGTGGTACCTGTACAGAGACTATGAACTGGACAATCATCTTTGTTGCATTCAAGATTTTTCCTACACTGTTGTCATCATCACCTGTGTTGAAAATGTCTAACCTCCTGTGAAAACTGCTCTTTTTTTTTCTTTCTTTTTTTTTTTCTTTTTTTAGTGGTATTTGGGTTAGATGTTTCCATTGCTTTTAGAATTGAGATGTATGAATGCCAGAAGTTAATGCTGTGACTTAAAAAGCAGAAGCATCACTTCTCCTGCAGCAATAAAGCAGCTCAGCAACCCCCATTCATTTAAAAAGAAAGAATTGTGTGTTTTACTGTTATGTCGAACTCCAGAGGTTTTGACTACAAGGATTTTGGCTACAAGGACTGCTGTTAGTGACTTTACTTCTACAAAACACAGAATCATCATACAATAATTTGGGGTGGAATGGACCTTTAAAGGCATCTAAACAGCCTGTGATAAGCAGGGACAGCTTCAAATAGACCAGGTTGCTCAAAGCCCCATCCACCCTGACCTTGAATGTTTCCAGGGATGGAGCATCCACCACCTTTCTGGGCAACCTGTGCCAGTGCTTCACTGCCCTCACTGTAATCTTTGGTGGTGGTTGGCAGCCCACCTAAATTACATAAACAAAGGGAAGGGGGAAATCCGTGTTGAGACACCAGCTTTTGCTTTTCAGGAAAGCAGAGCCATATCAAATTGATAGGTCAAATCCACTGATTAGATTTAAACGACGCTGTGTTAACAGCTTTTAAGCCTGTTTCAGAGATAGTTAATACTGAGCATGGAGAAAGGTAACCAGAATTACACAGTAATGTTCGGTATGCTAAGAAATTGAGTGACCAGGTAAATTTCTACTGTAAATCACTAAACTTGGCCTACTGTCATGTGTGAGATCTTAGAGATCATTCTGTAGCATTTTTTGCATCATTTGGAGCACACCTGCATTTGTTTGCATCCTAATCCAGTTATTCAATACTGTTTTTGTTTTTTAGAGATCCTTGCCTGAGAAAAATTGATTTTAAAATTATTTTCATAGATAGTTGACTCTGTATCTTAATGAGTCAGCCATTAAAGTGATTGATTCTTTAAATCTAATACTTGGTGTTAGGCATTTAATCTAATTAGAAACATAATATCACCACTAAAATATTAAACACATTCATTAATACCTGCCAAGACAATAACTGTAATTGCAATTGAACTCTTTTAATGGTGTTTTTTGGTTACTGGCCAAACCCCATAATTGTTCACCAACTGTTCTGCAGTTCCCTCACAAATTTAGCAGCCATGTTTTAGATGCTACCACTTTGTTGAAAATCACAGCTGGGCCAAAATTCTGCTTAATCATCTCTGTGAGGCTTCTGAAGAGAACAACAGATGTGACAAAGTATGAACATAATTACCACACTTTATGAGACTTACAACTTTATGATTTTTGGGGAACATATCCTTTTATATTCAAATATTAATTTCTTCTTTTTCAAGAATAACAGTCAAAAGGAGAGAGAAATCTGTCAACTGATTTCTGGAGCAGCACTTCCAAGGTATTTTCTAAGTACTGGATCTCAGCCTGAGGACTTGTCTGCCCTAGTATAAAGCAAGACTGAGATATCTGATTTTACATGGCTGGCATGCAAGTAATTTCAGGTAAAAAGCCCAGAAAACCCCCCAAACTTAGAGTAAGCTTCTCTCACAAATTAAGGAGGGAAAAAAAGATTCAAATGCCCTACACCATGCCTCAGGGTCTGTTTCTTCAATATGAGCAAATGCACACAGTAAGGGCTTTAACTCCTAGGGCTGCTGAGGCAAAAATGAATTTCCCAGGTCAGTGGAGAGTTCCTCTTTGGAAGTCTTCCTTGCCTAGTGTGTGCCTCTTGTGTTAGAGCAGGATAAATGTACCTCCCTTGCCCAACAGTCACACTGCTGGTTTTCTAGAGTGCTTTGCAATACACATGGCTAGACCTATTATTTTGAAGATCTGTGTACTTTTTTGAGGGTGTGGAATAGGGCAGTATTTGAGATTGCTTGAGCCAGAAGTTCTTCCTGGAAGGGTGGGATTTACAGTCCCAGTTTGATAGCCAACATTAAGCAGTAATTTTAGCAGTTTTCATGGACTTGGGACTGACTTAGGACATCATTGTTGCCTAAACTTGTTTGCTTGTTTGATTTTTATACAAAGATTTGTATAAAAACTGCATATTAACCTACATTGGAAGGAACGTGGGTGGAAGTGCAGCAGCTCATCCTGAAGAACTTCAGGGGCAGACATTTCCAAAGATAAACTTTCACATACAATCACATTTCCCTGTAACTCCATAGTGAATAACTCAATGTGTAGATCATAGCCAGTATGAGCTGAACTCTGTGTGGGATGCTGTTTGTGCTCACAAGAGGAAGGCAATGGGCACTTGAGGGTTGGTGGCAGGGAGGGCATTGCTTTTCTGGGTGGCAGCCTGCATTCCAGCAGCTTAAGCTAATTATGGAATCACAGTTTTAGTTAACATTTGACCCAGTTTCCTTTGTGGAAGGAAATGTTACTTGGAACATAAATTAGTCCTTCAGTAGTGTTAATGCTTGGGGCAATATCATAAAATAACAGCAGGCTGGAGCTCTGTTACATACGAGGTACTAGTGTAAAAGTGTGTGTCTCTAGGTGTGGCACTCAATGTATGTGGCAGGACCAGCTGGTGCCCAGCCATGTTGTGGTGCCAAAAGTTTGAATATTTCTCTGCCAGTCTCAGAAATACATGTTTGGAATGATATTTCATGTTGGGCTTTTTAGGACTTTTGCCCAGAGATGGAAATGCACCCTCAATCTCAAAATACTTTGAAAATTGCCAAATCTGCATTTATGTCCTGAGTGGAATGGAAGACAGAAGTTGAGTGTTGTCTGGATGGTGAATTCTCCCTTAAACTTTCTTCAAAATCACATTGCTTTTCTCTTCACATTTCTATGAAATTTGTATGTTGCTGAGAGGTTGCACTGCTCTGGTTACACTGTGGAAGCACTTAAGAGGCAGCTGAAGGTGTCAGTCCTGTCAGATTTTATTATTTTTGGGGAATAAATCCCAAGCAGAGCTCCTCCATCTAAAATGCACATCTGGAGCATTTTCAAATGGATATGATTTTATTCATGAGCTAAGAGGAACAAAAACTTCTGACTTCATGGTGGTTTTATCTTTCTCATACAAGAACAGGTATAAAATTTGCAGTGCTAGAAAATGTTACCTAAACATTTGTTGTATCCTGTGTTCCTAGGAAGTAGAGGGTATCATTCATCCAATTGAAGTTTGTGTTAATGGTATTTTAGGGCAATATTAGGGAATACTGTTGTGTCTACTAAGCACTCTAGAAATACATAAACTACATAAATGACCCAAATATTTTGTAGCTTTTTTTTTAAGAGAAATGTGTAGAAGCTGGAGAGAGACCAGCTGAGCACTGTTTGAGAGATCAATTGTAGCAATTGTTATGATGACTTGGCTGATGGTAGACAAGAGTTTTCCAGAGGCCAATTTGCAAAAGTAAGTATCTATCAACTCATGTTTTTAATTGGCTGTGCTGTGCTGAATTTTGCATAGACATTAATACACTAAGGTAAGCAATGAAATGTATAAAACTCAGCAATTTCTTACTTTTTTTTTTAGCTTTTTGGAAACAATTAGTGTGTATGCATTCCCTAATCTCATCATTAAGATAGAAAATACTGAAATCTGCTTTGATTGACAGTTTCTAACAGCACCAATGTGGGAAAAGATGCTTTTCATCAGCCCCACATATAATTGCAATTCTCATTGAAATTCTTTCTGTAAATAGGTTGATGCTGGGAATATAGTTTGAGAAACTCACAGGCTTTCCTGAAAGTTATGATTCCCATGATGGCAATAAATTACAAAACTAATGTTAAGTGCCTTTGAGTTCTCAGAATACAAATGCAGATTTTTCCTTCAGATGCTTACTGACATTCTGCATCTACAAAGTTTGTTACTTCAGCACAGAACAGAAAGCAAATATAAAATTGCTGCATTTTTGTGATGTTATACATGTTTTAATTCAACCATCTCCCAATATGCAGAGACCATTTATAGTATCATTGATGGTATTTCTATATACAGACTGACTTTAGCACAGTTCTATTTTGGAGTGAAGCTGTAGTTTCATCTCTTAGATTATATCAGCCTAAGCACTAGATGTGTACCACTGTGTCCCGTGCAACTGATAGGACACAGTTTCCACCCTCCTGAAGTAATAAAGGATAAATATTCTACTTTAGTTAGTAAAAATTTTCTCTGGGACTGTTTTCCTGTGACACCAATGTGTTTTATGTGAAAATCTCTTGATTAAGAAAACAAGAAAACCCAAATCAGGTTTCTGACAATATAGAAAGTGGGTTAATGTATCAAAAGATGTATTGCTTTCAAATGTAAAATGTTTTAAAATTAATATTTAAAAATCACATTAATTTTAAATATCAAGAAAGGTAAATTTTTGTTTTTCCTGGCACATCTGTTACCAACTGAACAACATCACTCTTAAGACACACATGAAAAAGTAAGCTAATACAAGGCTTTGTGAAGTACCGTGGTTACACACACAAAGGACAGAGAATGATCCACTGTACTTCTGGCAATATTAAGAAAATGAACAGCAATAATGCTGGTTCTGCATTGCTTTATTGCTTAGCATTTGGTTCTTCCTAAGAAATGCATTGCCACTTCATTCTTCTCATTACTAACTTTTATTGCAAACCTTGTTTGGAGACATTGAAGGAGTGGAGAGATTGAAGCGCACCAAAATGTGGAGAATACAGACGAGAAAGTTTCTGACCTGTCTCCAGCTGGTTTCCTGCCCTCAGCACAGGCACAGATGCTGAGTCTCCAGCACCTGCCAGCAGTGCTGGTGCTCCATCATGGCATCACTGCTCTGAGCTGTGGTATCTGGAGAGAGGCAAAATCCCATGGGAAAGAGGCACACTTTTCTCTCTGCTTTATAGTACCAGAGCTCAGCTTCAGCACCCTTGTACCATTCTCTTTTTATTTACTAGTTCTAATTCTGTGGACACAGCAGTGAAAAAAAAGTGTAATATTGATGACAAAAAGGGGAAAAGAACCATGAAGCTGTTAATATTCTATAAATGGATGATAAATAATGCTCAGCTTTCTATGTAAAATTTTACATGCCCATATCTACTTAAAATTTCACTCCATGGGATAAATGTTTAGAATAGAACAAAAGAAGGGAAAAATTAAATTACCTCCAGCTGTCAAGAATGTTATTAATAACTCATTGGCTATTGGTATTGAGATATTAGAGAATAGAAAGTATCTGCACATGTTTTTATTTACTTTATGTAAATACTGAAATCCTGTAATAATTTTCTTGGGATTTGTTATGTGGTGTTGTCTTGCAATTTTACAGCCACAACTGAGAATCTAAGCTCCCTGTCATTGCAACTGAAGAGGCAGGGCTTTTTGTGTGCTGGTTTTAGGGGGACTTCCTATCAGTCTGATTTCTCTTAAAGATTGTTTAATTAAAATATAATTGCAGAGGAAATGGTGCTAATTAGCATATATGTACTCCCACAAAGTGTAACTTATTCCCATTTATTATGGACAAGAGTGTGAACTGGATCTCTTACAGCTGTCCTGGAAACCCTCCCAGTGAAAGAGCTCTCCTGGGACCTTGTGCCCATCTGCAAGCAAAGGAAAAGGAAAAGTCTTTGGTATCTTCTGTGGTATAGGTTTATTCTTATCTTTTAATCTGGCAAACACACACGTTTTTTGCATGTTCCCTGTGGCCCAAGAATTGGCTGTCAGTGAGGTAAATGACTTTGCATTTTCCTTTTATGTTAGAGGAGTTGCATCCCACATTAACAAGACTTAAGTACATCTGTGCACTGTAACTCACTGATTTTATATGTTTCTTGGCTTATATATAGGCAAAACATATGAAGAAACAGTAAAAACTCTTTCATTCAGAAGTCAAGGCTTTGCAGTTGTAAGTTGATTTTGTTTTGGCTTTTCCTTTTCACATTAACTTCTTGCCAAGCTGCATGTAAACCTCCTTTGTCTAGAAAAATGCAGTCTTCTTGAGAGTAGAATATTTCAGGGGTTAGCTGAAACCGGTCTTAACAGTGCTATTCTTCTGGCTTCATGCCTATGGAAGTGATTAATGGTTGGAATTTATGTCACAGAGCACATAATAATTTGTTAGAAGAAACTGGATTCAGTCACAGCACAGGCATTTTTCTCTTCCTGTCATTATATTTTGTGAGGACTTACTTATTTCCTGCAATCTCAGCCCATGTGAAGAAGAGAATAATAAAATTTCTGCATAATTTTTCTGAGAATACATTTATACTCCAGATGACCTTTGGAGTAAATTTGAACTATTAGATTTTCCCACATATTTATAGCTCTGACCGTGTGTCTTAGCCAGCTGATCTTACAGGCTTTATCCACCAAATATTTATTTATGGTTAAAAACCAATTTGCACTGGGTATGCTATAGAAAAAGTTCAAAGTCATTACATTTGAATTTAAGTTTTAATATATTGTATTTTTTTTTGTTTTGTATTGCCATCAGGCAATGGTACATTTAACATTGCCAATGTAACACATTTACCTAAGTGACTCTTTACTTCATTCAATGCCTTTCTATGCTGATAGCTATTGTCTGTGAAAGTGATTTTCCCGAGACCATGCTGGCATGTATAAAATACTGGTCCTTTCCTTCCTACTGAGTGATCAAGAATTCTAAAGCTACCCATTGCCTAGGTTTCTTCACCCAAATTTTCTTGAAATAGATGGATGTTCTCATGGAATGAGCTGTTCTACTTTATATTAAGAAAAATAGTGCAGAAGCCTTAATAGTCAATAAAAATACTGGCACTCCCATTTTGTGACAGACTTTATAAAAAGGTTTGCTTATACTATTACGAGGTATCCTGATGTTGACGACATTAAAATAGATTTCCAAAGAAAACAATGTTTGCTGGCAAGTGCTTCTGGTTTGAGAACTTTATCTGGGTTTGTGTTCAGGATCTTCTGGTTCCATGTGTGGCTATGCAGTGCTCTGTGCATGTCGCCATGCAGTGCAGCAGTGCCTGGATGTGAAGAGTCCTGGCTGGGCGATACAGCTGGGTTGCTGGCGTGAGGCATGGAAGAAGTGCTGCTCTCCAAGGATTTACATTAACTCATGGTTTCCTCAAGCAATGACCGTGAAAGCCTGTGAAGGCCCCAATTCACCAGTGCCATTAAGAAATATTTCTTTTCAAACATACCTTTAAATCGGGTCTCAAAATATACATTTAAGTGCTCTGCTGAACTGGGGATTAAGTGTAATACTTGTGTTATCTTATAGGTTAAGTTTATGTACCACAGGCATTGAAGAGGGTCAAATAGGAGTTAATTTATCCTAATTACTGTGATGTAAGAGAAGCAGCAGAGGCCAGACAGACAAAAAATTATTTAATTCTACCATGTACAGAATAAAAAAATTTTCAGCACCTTTTCAAGACATGTGACAACACATAATCTCCCCATGTCTCTGGGGATACTTTCATAATTGCACTGAAAATGGATTTTTCCTGTCAACATTGGCTGAGAAACCCTTGTTGCCAATAATTGAAACCTGCAATAGTAATAATTTTTTCTTAAGATAAAATGGAGTTTGAAAGCCTCCAGTACATCTTGATGTAAAACACTTTTACTGCTGGTGTTTATACCAATCCAATGCTCAAAAAGCATTTCTTTTTTGTAAAGGTAAGAAAAGAAGATATTAAGGGTCTTGATATTGCAAATATTTCTGTATTTCTTTAGGACCAGTGTCATTATTTTCTACTGGAAAAGAGTATGATATTGATGATATTCAACCCTCTGAAAATGTTGAAAAGTTATTTCTTAATTTTGATGACAAAACTCAACTGTGTGGCATTTAATGAAGAAAAAAAAAAGAGATCATTCAAGTGGAGGGAATGTAGATTAATCTGTATATCAAAGCCCTTCAGTGAATATCCAGTCTACATTCCAAACCAGAAGGATAGCAATTATAATATGGTGCTTTTTTTAAGATTACCATCTATTGTTGTGCTTTTCAAAGTGGAAGTTTTGTCTTATACAGAGTACCTACTTAGTTAGTGCCTCTGTTTTTGCAATTATTGTTTCTCTCTATACTAGCAAATTTGTTTGAGTATATTAATAAGAGCAGCCAAAGTTTTTCAGTATTTGCATACTATCCAGATCTCCACTGTGATTTGTGACAGAACTGCAAGGTATGTCATAGAAATGGCATTTTCATACATGCCGTGTAGCATTCATACACAGACAGAGCAACAGGGACCAGCGTGGAATGCCATGTATTTAGACAGCAATGGTTCCAAAGAATGTAACCATTTCATTCTCTTAAAAACTTTCAGTTCTAAAATGTTTGGATAATAAACTGCCTTACTGTTGTCCAGTTACCTAGTTTTATTCATTCATTCTTTGCAGAATGAAAGGCATTAAAGTGGACCCCATTTCAGCTCAGCCTTTGGGACTGTCCGCATACACGTTGTAGGTGACCCTGTCCCCAGCCTTGTCCCATCCCTCCCTGGCTGTGGACCCTGACTTGCAGACTTTCCAGCTGTGCCCCAGACCTGGTGTGTCACCACAAATATATCTGGCAGTGGGGCTGGGGGTGCTCTGGCTGCCCCCCAGCCTGTCTGCTCCCTTGCCAGGCTGGTGGGATGTGCCCAGGCCTGTTCACCCTCATGGAGATCCCTGGATGGGAGTTCCACATGGCTCCTTGCCCCTGGCAGTGCCTGTGTGTGCTCAGTCCTTCCCTAAACACCATACAAGTGAAACTTTGATCCTCCTCAAATTTTTGTTGAGTTCAGTGAACTCATGAGCGTGAGTCATGGTGCATCTGCAGAAGATCTGTTGTAAAATGAGAGGCTGAATTCTGCAATTTCAGCCATGCTTGAAACTTAACGGCTATTCTCAGTTATATGAAAAATAAATTGAGCTAGAATTCATGGTAATCACTTCTGTCTTATCCACATAATGTGAATTCAGATGGATGGATTTTACAGGAAACAATATACAAAGATTGTCTTTTGCATGAGGCCAAGTATTTAGAATTTAAGGCTTAAAAGGAATTTGATTTGGGAAGTTATGAACAGCTGAAGAAAGAATTTAGAATGGAAGTAACTATTACATTAGCCACGCTCTACTACTAATAAATACCAAGCACTGCAGTAGGCCACTGGCCTAGTGTATGTTTATGAGATGAGCATCTGCTCATCTTGAAAATATTTAAGGAATCTCACTAGAAATGACAGACTTCTTCTTCCAGAACACACATAAACAGAATTGCTTCATGGGAGCCATAATGAACAATAAAATACTAATATAAGAAACAGGAAGAATTTGATGCATGAAGAAAATACAGGCATTGAGTTTCCTCTGCCTGATTTTTCACTCTTCATCTCGTCTCTCACTTCCCACCTTTTTTATATGTAAGCCATACATATACATCTATATATAATTCCAGTGCAAACATACTTTTGGATAACCACATTCAACCAAAATTATCAGATTTTTCTGTGTCATGCCTGAGATCCCACGTGGTAGTTCATATTTGCACTGAGAGTACAGATACAAATAAGTTCTGGAGATAAACTTATTAGAAGGGCAAACCTTCTATAAAATGACATCTAAAGCTATGGAACTGCAAGTATCTACCTTTGTAAGCTAATAAAATCTTTTTCTTTTCCTGAATTATCTGATTGGTACTGGGGAGATGATCTTAATTTTTTTTGCTTTATTTGATTTGACATTAAATATTGTGCAATGATTTTACCATGATAAGGAATTTAGGCAAGCAGTAAATAATAAAATAATTAAAACTCTATTAAAATATACTTAATAGCTATAGTTGGTTACTCATAGTTTATTAATATTTTACAATCTCAAAAGTAATATAACTTTATTTTATACAATTTTAGGCCATAATGGAAGTTTTGACAGGCTTTGAAAAAGTGATAAATAGTCCAAAACATTATCTTGGTGGGAGTCACAATTCAAAATGGCACACTATGTTTCTAATTTTATTATTTTATGTGTAACTAGGTTCTACTTTTTCTAGCCAGAAAGATGTGATGGTGAACATGATGGAGAAAACTAACTTTAAAATTCATGCCTTGCAAATGCTTAGTCTGGTACATCAGTGTACATCATGTGCAGAGCTGAGATCCACCATGGGAGAAGTTTGTATGAGAGAATAGTTTTTATGATCAAAATGGTGTTTTACAAGGAAAATTTCAGGAACAGGATCAAAATCTGGGCACAAATGACAGCACGGTCTTTCCCAATTAAAATCAGATACCAACAATAGAAGATGGGAAGATGATGAAATGTATATAATTCACTTTCTCTGTCACATGCTCTGTCAGGACTATTTGGGTTTGGGCACCAGTGCTGCTAACGTGCTGTTCAACACAGATGTCCGTGTGTGGAGTGGGAAGATCCCAGCCATGGTGTAACACTCTGGAGCAGCGCATGTGGACCCTGGCCTGTGCAAGAATCATCCAGGATTCTGGTTTTAAAGATTGCCCAGTACCATAATGGGGAAGTGCCTTCACTTTTTCTGGTTACACTGCAATCCTTTTAGGTCAAGGTAGCAGCAGATAAAAATATTTTTTGCATATGAAATTGAAACATCACACAGCTAAAAAATGGTATGAAAACACAACTGTCTCAACGATCATAGGATCACAGGACAAATCAGATGGCAGGCACCTCTGGAGATCTCTAGTCCTTCTGCCCAGGCTGGCAAGGGCAGCGAGCAGGGCAGAGGCTGCCTCTTCTACCCCAATTTTTGTGCAACCCCTTCCACATAAGAGTTGTATTTCCAGAAAAAAACCTCAGGTGGCAGCAGCACCATAGCTTTTGGAACCGGTCCTGGTCTTGAGCTGTTCTTCCCTCTTCCTATCAGTCATTAGGGCTCGTTAATAGTTGTGCTTAAAAGCATCAGCCAGTAGTCAGTCGCTGGCAAAGTAAAAGTGTTTCTTCCTGGCTGATTTAGTGATGTGCAGATCTTATTTGGAAGACTTGCATCCATGTTTTATATATTCATACAAATGATGCATATTTTTATATAATCGTGTAAACTGAGTTTGGGTTACTTAGGCTTGGTAATGCATTTGATTTGATTTAAATCTCTCAGAGCACTCCCTGAAAGATTTCCTGTCTCCTTTCAGTTAGATTGTCATCTGCTCTCTATTTTCTTGTACATGACCACATGTGACCAAAAAAGGAGGTAAAAATGTAATAAAGGATCACTAAAAGGGTGGTAGGGAATATAGACGGGAGGAATTTGGGAGTAGAACAAACAACCAAAAGTTGAAAGGAAACATGGTGAAGAAGGAAAAAGCTTGAGCCTGCTTGGAATAGTTGTTTCTCACAATTCTGCTTTAGAGTGTCTTGAATACCTGCTTACTTGCTTGAACTCTTAATTACACTGATTCAAGACACAGTGTCACAGAGATCAGCTTTGGGATTTCCTGGTAATCCCACTTGCAATAACTCCGTCTCCCCATCTAATTTGGTTTTTTAGGCATTGGACACTAGAAAATTCTCCCTATACTCTTAGTTTCACTGCTAGTCAGCCATGATCTTTGAAGTCTTTCACACTGTTTCATCTTTCAGGCTCCTGCTCTCAAAATATACCTGTAGAAAACAGTAAAAACCAAAACTTTCTGTTGCCTCGTCCCAAAACAGAAAAGTGAACAAAGAGCATTTTTCCTCTTGAGCACCGTGGTTCTGAAGTCACATTACTGCAACTGAAGAGCAAAAGAGGACAGTTAAAGAATCAGCAGAAAAATTGTCACTAAAAGGATAGTGGTGATGGGCCATTTCTCCATTCTAGCCCCAAAAAATCCCTGATACCTGATACCTCTGGGAGCTTGCAACCTCTTTTTACATGGTTGCAGCATTAGAACAAGATCTTCATGGTCTTATAGGAGTGAGTAATGGACACCAAATGGTATTATCTCCTTCTGTGCTGGAAAAGAAAATAGTCATTTCATTCAGTTTTAATGGGCTCTGATGTATTTTTGATACATCCACTACATTTGATAGTTATCACAGCAGGGCCTTTGATATTACAGTGACCTTCTGTTTATATCACCTTGGTCTGGTTTCGACACAAGTTAAGTCAATATTTGGAGAAGCACATGGATGTGAATGGACTGCTGCCTAGTGGGGATAATGCCACTACGCACCATAGTTTGCAAAATGCCTCCAGGGAGCATTGTTGTATTTTACTGATACTTGTGAGGAAAATTGCAAGATTTCCCTGGATAACCTAATGAATGTTTTTCATAAACTGATTGTCTGCCATTTTAAGGTTGTATAACTTCTTCCAGTTTTGGAGGAAATAATTGTAAAGCTTCCAGTACAGCATTCATTCATTGTCAATTTTTACTTGTTAAAATTTGGGTCTCCTACAAGGTGGCCTGTCCTTCCATACAATGTCTTGTTCTTGCATATTTTAAGGGAAGTTTCTATGAAGCATCAATGAAGTCACAGTAAAATAAAGCCATCTACATGGGCTTGAGGATTATAAAGCTGAAGTAATTAGGAAGTAGAAAGGATAAACATTTGGATTAATCTGCAGTGTACAAAGTGACTAAAATTGGGATCTAGCATGCATGTGGAGTTTTTCAGTTGCAGTGGGAGGACACTACAGAGTCATAAATGGATCTAAAATAGGAGCCCCAGGCAAAGGTTGTTTCCCTGCAATGTGTGATAGGGAAAATGGATGAGGAAGTCCAATGTCATCTGCATCCTCTGCAATGAGAAATTTTAGAGCTGTTCTAGCAATGTGGGAATAGTGTTGGTGCTCAAAATGGAGCAAACAGTGCTGCAGACAGGCTTTGGGTGCTGTTATGAGGTGATACCGGAACCTGTCCAGATCAGGTCCCCATGTTTGAGCAGTCAAAATCCACCTGCTCTGCTGCTGGGCTCCGCTGGGCTGGTGCAATGGTGTGAACTTCAAACAGGAAACATCAGAGCAAATTCTTGCTGCCTGCTGCAGGGATCATGGGCCTTGAGACACTGAAGGAGCTTCCAGGAGTCTGAATATGATCAGCATATGTTTAAAACCACAGTTATGGTGCAAATGTACCATCAGACTAGTATGCTCCCAGCAACCACGTAGACAAGTCCAGGTATGTAATCACTTTCTCCAACTTCAGCAAGACTTCTCAAATGCATGATACTTTGCACATGTTTAAAGCGTGATCCAGTGTCACAAAGCTGTGACAGCTTGACGTCTCATGCATGAGTTGTTTGTGACCGAGGTATCAGAATGGCCAACTGATTAAAAAGGTTCCGTTTTTCCATCACCTCTTCCCTGGTGAAACAGGAAGCATCATTCTCCAGAAAGACCTTATCCCTACAAAAAAATCTTGCCCCCCAACAAAACCTCTCCATGGACATGGCAGTTGGGATACAACTGTCCTGACAGTCCCAGGAAAGCAGCTGGAATAATCTTCTTTCTTGTGGCATCTTACACAAAACAAGAGAAACATGCATATATATTATTAAGAGACTGGAAGGCAGACACAGTGTTTGTCATGTTCCAGGGAGGTAATGCATATTTAGCTTTGCCCAGTTGAGAGGGATTTCTATGGATTTGCTTCTTGCTCAGAATGGTGATTGTGCTGGGAGGGACAGAAAGGTATAATTTCTAGTAACACTAATATAAATTTTCCCTGGCTGAGGCTGGCTCATCACACCAGAGGGCAGTCCATGCTTCCCTTCCCCCTACCTTCTCCCCTCCCTTCTTGCATCTCTTCCAGCACAGCAGATTCCAATAATAAACCCATCACTGTGAAAGCCAGGTGTCATCCAAATTCATTTGCTGCAGCGTTTGATCTATCCTCTGCTTCAAGATACGGGTTTCAGAGTATTTTATGAGATGCACTTCACAGCTTTGTACCATACAAGACATTCTGCAGGGTTTTATGAGCTGCATTTTATAAAATTTTATTAAATATTATGTAGACTATTTTAGCCATAAGCCCTTTTTTAGGGGATCAATTCCAGTACAAGCTTGCATACATATGAAAGTGCACAGAGAAAATGTGAACATCCTCAAAACACTGTTAACACATAACTTTCCAGAAGATCTTTGCTGGGCTATTTATTTTGTAATGGAGCTTGTACACTTCACAGGGAAACTAAAATGGGATATAAGGCACAGCACCTGCTTTACTGTTTGGCTTTACGAAGCAGAGACGCCTCAGTCCATTCTGAGGGATGAGGATCCCACTGCAGAGGAGGGATGATGGGCTGAATAGTATCACCTTACTCCTCACTGAGCTCCCCTTGGCTTCCTTGAACAAGCCACATCTTTGTTTCCAGGTCTCATCAACAGCTGTCACAGCCTCTGTTTGGTGGACTGACTGTTCAGGTGCATTTGCAGCTCTGACTCTTCTCACTGTGATTATTTGTCTCCTCCTGTGCTAGGCAGAGCACATCCTGTGCTGCCAGCCCCTGCACACCTGCGATCCACAGCCACCCCTTCACCTTTCAGACACACTCAAAATACCACAAAAGCTCATTACATCAGAGGTCTGGGCATCAATCAGTTAGTGTTACCCAATGCTGGGAAGAAATTAACAAATAAATTAACAAGTGGCACCTGAAAACTGTGGAAATCTCTTCTTTCTCATGGAAATGGAACACAAAACCCAGTCATTATTTGTTGATTTTGTCAGCTTGTATATAAACCCATGCACAGGTAAGATCCATCTCGGCTTCTTTAAAGCCTAGGGAGGGAAGGGGAAGATATCTGAAGATCTTCTTGCAGTCGCACAGAAACAGGGACAGAAGTAGCACTTCTCCAGTCTTTTCCAAAAGTCTGGGTTTCAGACCTTGGGGGCTATATTCCCCTGCCTTGGCCAGCTGAAAAAGGCCTTGCCTGAGATGTGCTGTGGGGCAGGAGTCCCCGCACACCTGCAAATGGACATCTTGGACATGCACCTGCCACAAGAGGTCACTTTCTGTCGAGTTCTCTGGAAGAGACAGACCAGTCCCATTTAGCAAAGTCACTATGAAATATTCAACTATGTGTTTAATTTTTTAAGTCTTTTCCCATTTGTTTAATGGAAGCTGAAACACTGCCATCACTGTCAAGCCCAGGAGCGGTGTTGCTTTGCCAGATCTTTTTGGGTTTACAGAAAATGGCAATATTCATACTTGCATTACAGCATCAGAAAGTAAAATTGAACATGGCATTTACATTTGCAGCATGAAAATTCAGATCACTGAATGCAACATGAGAGTTATTTAAGGTCCTGATAATCTATACATGCACACTGCTGATCTTGTGCCATGCCAGCTGTTTTGAAGGATGCGCACTCTCTATTTAGAGTTTCTGCAAAGGAAAGGAAAAAAAATGGTGACAAATAAAATCAACATACTCTGAAGGAAAACCAAACAAAACCAATGTTGAAGAAGATATATGCAGTACAATTTTCCTCCATCAATCAAGAGAAAAAAAAAACCCAACTAAAACAAAAAAAATCAAGGCTAGTTTTTGATAATTTATTCCTAAATTTCTTTCTGTTGTTATTTTAAAAATCTCTGCATTAGTAACTTTCTTCTTAGACATTAATTGCTATTAATTACTTGGTCATGTAAATGAAAACAAGAAAAACCTCAGGTAACAAATTCTTCTGTTGGAAGATGTTAATGAATTAGATTGTCTTTAATAATGCTGTAGCAGAAGATCATGAAATATGTAAGAAGCACCTTATAATAAAAATTGCACTACATTAAATGTATGGTTTAGGTGGTTGACTTGTTTCAAGCTCAGATCTGCTATGCTTACAGAGAATTGAGCCATTGTGAGCTTTATTCATCCTCACAAGCACTTCAAATTTTGGGAGAAATTGTTTCTAAACTGGCAGAAATCTGAGAAAAGCATTCTGAAGAAAAGGGTCTCTCATTTATTAATATAACAAAGTGAGTCTGATGGCTTATATAAAAGAATAACCCTGGCAGCTGCTGAGCTCTTACAACTGCTGTTTTAAATCAAAGGGGAAGGAAAAATCTTATATATAAACTCCGTGACAAGCAGGAATCAGTAAAGTCAAGAATGAGAATAGAGTAAAAGAGGGACATGCAGCTATTGCAAAGGCAAGCAAGCAGGAACATACTAGTAAGGCTTCTGCTGTTGACACTGTTCTCTATTTTATATGAATATTTAATCCCAATTAGGCTTTTTGATTCTGTGCCAGTAGTCACTGATGTAAAATGCAAGCACAGTATACTTCAGAAGCCTACCCTGATAGATCTGTTGATTAGCTAAGGGATTTAGGAGGAACATGAGGGTTGGTCATCAAAAAAGTCAAACCCCTCAAAATTAGCAGTGTAATGAATTCTGTCCTGGACCTCGGTAATATTCCAGGGCTATGGGAAGTTGGGAAGTAAATAATGTAACTGTCATTTGGCGAGTCAAAGATAAAAAATACATCTTAATCTTTCAAAAATGTTATATAAAATAATTGCTTTAGACAGCTTTGAAGAGGCCTCTTGGCACCCTACTACAGTTTCTGACTTTCCAGACTCTGGTTTCAGCTCAGGAGAACTCAGCTGCAGATACAAGGCTTTGAAAGCCCCAGACTCCTCTCCCACTCAGGACCAGACAGATGAGAGCTGGAGCTAGGCTCTGACACTCCAGATTTTGGGCACTGAAACTGACCTCAGAGCCCTGCCCTTGTTTCAAGGCAGATGCTGCTGCCAGGAATTGTATCAGAGCTATGCATGAGGCTAAGAGCTCAATGAGGGGGCCAGCAAGGAGCATCCAGCAGGATTATGTGTGTCATCCAGCTTCGAGGGTTATGTGTGATCCAAAATCCCATCCAGCTTGGGAGATGGGCGCATACATCTGCTTGGAGCCTGCAGCTCAGGAGAGAGGCTTGAGGATCTTATCTGGCATGAAAGAGCCACTGTAAATGTCCACTGAGACCCTGGGACATCCCTGCCCTGGACCAGTGCTCAACATCAGGATTTCATCTTGCTCCTTTCCTTTTACTTTTCACCTACGAACCTTTGATTTTACTAAGGCGTTAGGTATCCAGGAGGGCTGCTGAAGCAGACCCCGTGGGAACGTTAGGAGAAACACCCCAGCTCTGGATCCTCACTGAGCTTTGGGCAGAGACATGGAAAGCTTTGAAGTAAATAAGCTAGTGTTGGTACCCAGGGTGGTTCAATAATTCCAGAATGAGGGAATTACTGAGGGGGTTTGAGTTGTAATTTTGGTTTTATGTGCCTAATCTTTTGCTTAAATTCAGGTGCCTTCGAAGACTTTAAATCTGATGCTAAATTGAAGCGCACTGCTACAGGCTCTTTCCTCACTGTCAGCTGAAAATCAAGAGCTCTGGGAAGTTGTCTGGGGAAAGGTAAATCTTTTCTATCACACTGAGCTACTGTGGATGCCACATAAAATGAGGCAGCTTTAAAGGATTTTCCCAAGTCAGCTCAGAAAAAGTGATTATAAAGGATTTATGAAGCAGCTTCTCATAAATTTAATAATGACTCACCCTTTCCTCTACTTGCGAGATTGCTTAGCACTGACTTGGATGCTCTGATAGAGCAGCATTAGTAAGAAACCACATGATTTATCTTGAGATGGTATTTCATTCTCTGAAGATAGTTCACATCTCTGATATCAGAATGAAGGAAAATAATGCTTCTGAAATAGAAGATATATATATATATATATATATATGGTATATTCAAGAAATATTTTTAACTGCTGTTCTCAGAGCTATTTCAAACAAATCTGAATTTTTCCCCTTAACCCTGGGACAAGTCAAGAAGACAGCCAAAATGCCCTGAGCATAGGTAACTGATCAGAGAGCCTCTTTAAGGTAAAAGAATTTAGTTAACACTTCTAAACTCTCCTGTCTGCTGTCTCCTGTCCTGCTCATCATGTTTAGCATGAATGCCCTTCACCTGTGTCACTGGGAAAACTGGCCAGTTTAGGTTAAAATGCTGTTGCAAGCTGTTAAAATAAACTAACCAGTACTGCACAGGAGCAGATGAGTGCTGGGAGAGCTGGGTGTGTGGCTTCACCTGTGTGGAGGCTGGCAGAGCAGGAGAAACAAATAGGATGTAATAACATCTGGTCCATCTAAGCACAGTTTAGTCTCAGCTCCAACATTTACTTTCATGGCAACTGGCCAAAGCTGTGGTTCATCAAGAAGTAGAATAGCTAGAAGTAATAAATCCACATATCAAGGTATTGAAGGGATTAATCAAAAAATGGACTCATGATTGCTAGGAGAGAAGAAAAGGCTTGTTCTGTTCCTGACCAGCACTATGTTGGAAGGTAAATGTCCTGAATCTCACTAGGCTGGTCTTACAACCATTAAAATATCCTTTTCCATAAAGACCTTCTTCTTTTAAACTTAGTAGCAGCGGAGTATGTTGTCACAGTTCAAAATACACACATAAAATTTGAGTTCTACTGGGAAACACTTGTCGAAGAATGACCTGACGCATTTGCATACATGTTGTCTTTCATTAATTGAGTATCAGATTCAATACCTGAAAATCACTGTCTTCATTAGTAATAAAAACACATTCTGAATATGTGTCTGTTGGTATTGAGTTAAAAAATCCAGGGGGTCTCCTGCAAGCACTCTCAGCTGTGAACAAAATTAGTCAGAATGCAGCAAAATTAATTTTGTTAGAACCAAAAATACAAGTATGTTGTCATGCAAGTGTGCTTCATAGGAACAGCTCTCTTAAATGAAAGTAAATAAGTGAGAAGAATTTTAAATTTCAAAATCTATCCCGTTAATACAAACAAATCTGCATTATTTTCAGAATAGCTGTTTCATGAGTAGACTCATACACAAAGGCATAGAAAGACCTTTATGTGTTAGAAAACCTTTGCCACGTCATGTCAAGAAATAATTTTCTCAGCTTTACAGCTTAAATATAACTTTTCAGGGGTCATCTTATTATTAAATAAATAATTTCTGATGCAATTAGCTCACTGTATAGAATATGTTCATTACTGAATTATGAATGATATGTGAAGAAATCAGTGGATTCAGTCAATGTTTTGTCTCTCTCCCTGGAAAACTGTAGGTCAAAGGAAACATGCTCCTAATTACTAATCAAAATTCTAGCCAGGATCTGGTTTCTAAATGAGTTTAGTGGAGACAGCGCTGCTTATTAAGAGTGTCGGGCTTTTTCCTTGAGAAACAGCAATGGAAAGTCTGCCTTTTTTTTATTTTACATTAATTTTCTTCTTTTTTCTTTTGCATCCTCAGAAAGGACCTCTTTTTCTTTTCCATGTTCACATCTTCCCCCATTCCTCCATAATTCACCACCTTCTAAAATTTTTCAGCCTACAGTTCAAGGAAGCCCCCACATTTTCCTGTGTTTCCCCTCCACCCTCCTGCTCTGTGTGCTCTGTCGGCACTCCTGTGGAGCACTGTGTGACTGCAGGTGTGGGGAGAGACTCCTACACACCATAGCTACCACTGCAAATTCTTCCAGCGCTTATGAGAGAAATCTTGGCTAAATTGCAAATGTTAGAACTTCACATTAGACTTGCCCTTCTAATTTATCTACTTGCCATGCGTTGTGTCAAATTTTATCCTTCAGAAAAAACCAAAAAGTTCATTGCAAAATCTACACCAAACCGAAAAACTATGAAACTACAAAATCCAGAACACACAACTCACTACCTGCTAAAACTGTTGGATATCAACAAAAGATAGATTCTGGTTTCACAGTCATAAAACAATTGCTACATGCAATCAAGACTGAAAAATCTTTTTAAGTTTTGAAAAATCATCCTGTAATTTTATTTCTGAGAAATAACAAAGTCCTGGCCTGCGGTGATCACTAAAGGTCTAATATATTTCCAAAGGTAAAGGATAGTAGCTCCAGCACTATATCAATCCCAAAACACAATGCATTTTACCAGCATCTGGTATTTTGGTCTGGAAAACTTGAATTTCACTCTGTGTGAAGACCCCAAAGGGAGCTTTATTCTTTATTTTACTATCACAGCTATGCTAAAAAAGCCACATGGTTTGGGCAATTTGGCTGTCACTGAGCATTCACCTTCCATGAGTATCTTCTGATCCATACTAGATGTGTGACCCAGCACTGTGTTATGCGAGCATTTTAACTTTTTATTAAGTTCAGAGCTGCCATATCCCTCTTGTCATAACTATTTCCATTCTCCAGGTGGCTTATTTAGGATGGAAGCCAACCCAGAGTAAAGTGCATAGTGATATTGAATCCCAGGATTTTAAATCCTCCTGACCTCTATACCCATTGTTGCTTGACAGCATCAATCAACAAGACACCATCCCTCTTTCCAGTTTTTCTATTAACCACAAGTTCTTTGTATCAAAGTGCCTTACACAAAAACAAAAGGCAAGGTTTACAGTCTGATACTCTCTGTCCAGACCTGGAAGTAGTTGGGATGAATGGGAGGATTGTAAAGTTCTTTCCTGTAACACTCAATTCCACTAGTATCTCTCATCTGCTCCTTCTCCATCCCTTCTCCTCTGTAAATCTTTCTTGGAACCTTGTATTAGTAGCAGAACACCTATTTCAAGTGACTGTTTGAGTAAAAAGAGACAAACTAAACTTAGTCAGAAATTAATCTTTGTATTCGTTGATTTTGCTACAAAAGAAGATGAACAGTTGCATTTAAGCTGGTTTTAGCTGTAATCCAAGCACTTCCATCTGCTCATTATGCTCATAAGACCACATGAAGGAAATTGCATTAAATTCGTTCCCAGAAAAGTATAGAAAATTTGGGGAACCAGTAACAAAGGGTTAGTGCACAGATGTGATTTATTTATAAGGAAAAATTAATAGCTAAACTCAGAAGCCCAGCTGAAGGCAAATAATTAGAAGGGCTCTCAAAGGACCCTCTGGAAACAGGCTCAGACCTTAGACTGTGAAAGTGCTTACTCATTTTTATTTAGTTCTTTTTCAAGACAAGCTCCAGATAAAAATTAAAGAGGGGGAAAGTGGCTACAAATGTTTTCCAGATCTGAGAATCATGAAAGGTTTTATAGAGCTAATAGGAGCAGTGGCCTTTGGTGGCAAACAGCTGCAAAGTAGAACTGTACGCAGGTACATGACTTCTCTTAGGAACCTTTAGTGGCTACGTCTAAACCAGAAAAGAAAACAGGATCTCTTCTTTGATCCTGATTCTGAAATGTGAGAAGGGGAAGAAAACCTCTCAGGGCCTGGGCATCATCTGAGATGGTGTTTGTTAACAAAGGGCAAAATGTCCCAGAGTGCCTCAGCTGCAGACGGTGTGGATGGTAGCAAACCTCCATTTCAGGCCCTGTTCTGGCCCGGGTTAGTTTGCAAATATAGATGGAAATTGGGCCAGGAATCACACCCCAACAGCCACACAGCATGGTACTGTTGGCAGCAGGGTGACCTTCTTCTTAGGAAAATTAAAAAACCCATTCCATTAAGCTCAGAAAACACTAGTCAAATCCTGAGGGAAATGTACACCCCATCCTCTTACCCCCCTCCCCCCGCTTTAGTCCTCTGTTATCAGAAAAATATTTTCAAAAAGCAAAGATGAGCAACTACATAACGATACTTATAACATAATTACTAATATCCTTTTTTTTTACAGTCTCAAAATACAGAGAATTTTCCTTTTCTGAGACTTCTTTCTATTTAATTTTGAGTTTATTAACCAGATCTTTGCTGTGTGGTTCACTAGGAATGTAGAGATTACACCATTACAGAACAACTTAGCTCTGTAAGTTATAAACATAAAGAACAAATCTTAAGATTCTCTTGCAGAAATGCAGACTTATGCTGTTCATTTCTCCTCCAAGCCATTAATTATGAAAGGATGCTGGGGAAGGGGCTGAGGGAAGGCAGCCAGGGACAAGTGAACCAAAATGTTGTCACATGGTCATTAAAGTTACCCATACACTCATGTACAAGTGGAACTGGAGAATTTCAGGCATTTCTTAAGAAGGCAGTCTTTCATTTTCTGGGGGTTTGGGCTTTTGTTGTTGTTTTTGTTTCATTTTGGTTGTTGTTGTTTCTGTTTTCCATAGCCTTTTCATTAATGGAACACATAGGGATAAACATTGGAGATTTGTTCTATAAGCCACCAAGATACAGACTGTTCTAGAAAAAGTACCTCCAAGTATTACCCACTACAAAACACTATTAAGGGAGGTTTTATGTGTTCCTGGCAAATCAGAAAACAGTACAGGATTTCTCTCCTGGGATATAAAAATCTGCAAGTGTGACATGAAGCCTGGTGAATGAATGTAATATATTCAAACAGAAATCTTTGTACACATACATCTAATTATAAAAATAGTAATTTGGGTGGGGTTTTTTTGTCTGTAACAGCAGCCATTTTATCCAGATTTTTTTCCCCCTTGGATTTGCTTTTTCCTCCCTCAGACACAGAAAATAATAACTTGTAAACCATTTTTTAAAATGCTCTGCAACAGTACAGTTAAGTTAAAGGGACCCTGATCCCACACCATTCTGTACGGGGAAATACATGCCAGATGCTGCAAATATTTCATGGGCTTGGGAAGAAAGGAAAATGAAAAGGCTATCTTGGTTTTCTTCTAAAGCTTTTAATAAGGAGCAGTCCTGTGTCAGAACTTTGAATTAAATGCAAAGAATCTGTCTTGACTCCTAAACCCCTGACAATGCCAAGCATGTTTTCTGAGCAGAGTTCAACATTATTGCTAATATGCCGATTTACACTGGCAGAGTTCCAAGTTAAATCACTATCTGTCCACACCAGGGGGCTCTATCTTACATCTCTCAAGTTTTCAGAAAGCCCCTCTTCTAAACTATGATTAAGCATGCTGCAATATGATGCTCTTATAATAACTCTCACTTTTTAAAAAATTTTGATGTTTACAAGTCTCAAGTTATACCAGTTTGATTCATAATGAAGACTGCAAGACATATATATCTCATTCATGGTATGTTTGACATTTTCTGAAATTTACTGTCTAGGGAAAAAGCAATGTCAGTGGAATTACCACTTTTTGCCTCATCTACAGAAATGTCACCCAGCTGTGAAGAGATTTCACAGGAGAAACTCTGGTAAGTAAAAGTGCTAATTAATCTGCAGTCATTTTACAGCCCCTTTTCACTAGCCACCACCCTCTGAAAGCTTCCATATGTTGACACCTGTTTATGGGATCCCTAGATCTCACAAATTCCCACGCTCCACTATTAAGCCATGCTGGTGGTAGCTGACAGCTAGTGGACCTTGTATTCCAGGAGGCTCATGGCTAGCAGTAAGGACAGCTCACTGCTCTTTGGCTCCAGCATTTCAATGTAACATCTCAAAATGCAGTTAGGCCGCGTTGCTGTTGTCCATAATTTCACTTCCTGAAAACTATTTCTGTGGGCAAGATTGCTCTATGGCAGACACCCTGAAAGACCACAGGGTAAAACTGAAACCTTTCCATCTCAACAGGAACGACAATTTAACCCTTTCGCTGCTACTCCTGCCTTCTGCTGTGCTAGATACATCACCTAATTTCATTCTCTGAGGACTTCCAGTTGATGCTCCCACATGGAAAACTCAGACTTACTGTTGGACTCGGCAGACAGGAATGTCCTGAATCCCAGCAGGATGAATCCCAGATCAGGATGCAGTGAATATGCAGGCAAACTTGAGACTAGGGAATACCCCCCTACTCCCAGTCCTAGTCAGATTTAAAGATTAAGTTCTAGTCATCCTGTGAAAGAGGGTGTTTGTTGTGGGGAAACACTAAAAACTGTAGCAAGTCTTACTTGAATCTGGAGGCTGGCATAAATATCACCCTTCAGTGTATAAATGGTACCTGTCAGAATGTTCTGAAAATTGTTTTCAGAGTAGGATTTCACAGACCTATTTAAATAGGAGGGAGATTTATATGGACATACTTCTTATTAAATGAAAACCTGCTACTGTGGGACAAGACACAAAGCAGCAAGAGACAGCAAATTATCTCCTTGTTCATCATGACTTTGCTTTTCAGGGGTTTGCATTTTTTTTTTCACTGAATGCACCAATATTGGGTTTAAATTTATAAACAGATTTCTTCTCCACAGACAAGAGTAACACTAACTTCTTTAGTGTCATGACAGATTATAGTTTAAGAATCATGAATTATCATGACAGTGATATCATGGTGCATTGGAAGGTAGAATCAAAGGGCTATCAAAGCATGTTTCTGTTTACTGTACATTTTTGGATTTTAAGGTGATATTTGAAGTGAGACATGGTGGAGAATAAGCTAGTCCCCGAAGGCTATCTAAGATTTCCAAGTATTTTTCAAAGTATGATTTGAAACCTTTGTGACAGGAAAGGAAATGAAATCTTGAAATCAGAGAAAGGTGTAACAAATATTCTAGAAAGAAGATATGATAAAATAAAATGCAATTGAAAAAAAAACAAAACTGGAAATTGAGTGACTACAACGAAATGTACTGAGATAAAATGAAGTGCAGTGAAAAGGACCAAAAGTTGGCAATATTCTTCACACTGAAATCCTGAAATCAGGGAAAAAAGGTAAACAAAGAGACAGGAGAAGAAATTGAAGAAATGAAATGCTAAAAAAAGAGAGAAAATTCTGAAATTAAGTGAAAACAATAAAAGTGGATGGGATGACATGAAGTGCAGGGAAAAGGACTGAAGCTTGACCAATTGATCCTCATTGAAATCACAAGATTTCACTCCCTTTCCTGAAAGGAGCAAAACATTTAGTCTCAAATATTCAAAAAAACATCTAATCCTCACTTATCTCTAGAAAACTAACCTGACTTCATATGAGTGGCAAATAGTCACATTTTTGAAAATCAAGCCTTACCTAATAAAGCTGGGCACATGTAAAGCCATTCATAATCAGGATGCATCCTACTGGATGATAAGGATGTTATAAATAAGGTGAACCAAACGGGGATTAAAAAAACCAAAGTTTTATTTTTCCCAATTAAAGAATTTGCGATACGAAAAAGCAACAAAAATTACAGCAACAAACAACCAAATAATAATACAACCTGCAAAGATCACAGCCACAGCAGAGCTCAGGTTCGTTTGAACGAGGAAACAGACTGTCGACTGGCCCCTGCCAGGTCTCTGGGACATCTGTTTCCCCGCCATTCCGTAAGGCTCTCCTTTTATATGCTTTTTCTTCCCCCAGGCTAGGTTTTTCCCTTGATACAATAGGATTTTACTAAACATGAGTCCTTTCTTAGAGTTTATAATTTTACTGAAACCAAGTTTGAATGGGACCTCCGGATTAGTAAAATGGTGATGTTCTCCAGACGTTCGGTGTGTACTGTGGAAGCTGGAAGCACAGCATGCCCGGTGGGGGGTGTATGGTCGGCTGTCTCGTTGCTGATGGCTGAGATTTTATCATATACTTGAAGATCTGATTTCCTGGACTCCACCTGGTCTTATTGTAACATAGTCTTTCACTTGTAGATGCCCTCCCCAAAGACCAGGACTTTTTTATTGTACCTACTGAAAACGGCCCTCAGCGACCATCATCCTTCTTTTGTGTTGGTGGAGGCAGCCTGTAATGGTCCTCCCTTCCCCGTGTGTCTCTGTGACCATAGTATGCGAGAGAAAAGAGAAAAAAAAAAAGAGAGAGAAAAAACAAACCCCCTATTCCCTACACCTTTCCTAATGTATTTCTAAAAGTTTATTAATTTTCATGTCCAGATCAATATATGGACTGCCTATTTATATCAAGGAGAAATGGAAATGTTAGCATCATACAGAAATTCAGCATGTATAGTATGGATTGTAGAAAGACAAGGAAATTCCAGTCAGCTTTGCTGAATACAGTAATAAATTTGCATTTTCAGAATAGACTGGGGCAGTCAGATATCCAGTTTCATTTAGACAAACACATAGTTTAATGTGAAATGATGTTTCATAAGAAAAAGGTATCTTAAAGCACTGAATCAAATGTATGACTGCCTAATACCATTAAACACTTCAGTAAGCTAATGNAATGCTTTAAATTTTTTAAATTAACATCAATGTTTCCATCCCCTCTCATGTCTCCCTTTTATAGGCCATGGGTTTTCAGCCTGCCATGTAAAGCAATTACTTCATTATCTGTGAATTAAGCTGGAGAAAGGATCCCAATATTTATCGCATCAGAATTGAAAACAACTATTTCAATATTCTTATGTGTGCATGAGACATGCAGCTGGGCTTTACAACAGTAAAGACAGTATTTACACATCTCTGTCATGTTATAGGTATTGCTTTGACCCAGTAATGTAGGTATTCCCAGAAATGGAGAAATGGCAGAGAACTGTGCAAGGACAGAGGGAGAGTCCCATGCTTCTGTGTGAGAGAGCTGAAGGCCCTTCAGCTTTGTAAGGAGGAAGGTGGCAAGGAGGGAGACATTCTTTGCAGGGTAGTCCTGCAGGTGGAGGGCCTCCTGGATCATGCATGGGAAGGAGTCATGAAACAATGTGGAAAAGAATTGTGTCTCTTTCGGGTCAGACCAAAAGTAATTGCTGTATGTTGATCTATTTTATTATACATCACTTGTTCTAAACACACATACAAACAATCTATGCTACTGTTCTGAAGGGTATGCCTGTGCTGCTGACAGCTTCTCAGAAGCTGGGCAAATTATTTGCTACATTCTATTTAGTGCAGTACTGGGGGCATTTCTACATTGCACTTTGGTCTTTTGGGGTGCGAAACCACCCAGTTATTTAATCTCAATCAGAAGAATCCACCAGCCTTGCACCAGCACCTGCTGCTTTTGCATCTCCTTTAATCTGCTTGCCAGTACTTTGAAGCAGCAGCAGCAGGACATCCACAGTGGCCTCCAGTGTACTGTGTCACAGTATAAAGCAAAACAAAGAAACAATTGGAAGAAAATAGTTAAAAAAATAAAAACAGGGCAAATCAAAACACAGGAGTCAGCATTTTTTAAAAAAATAAATCTTACAAAACTTAATTAATTGATGAAAACATATGCTTGCTAGTGGTGTGAACATGCAAAAATACAATTGCGAAATTTTGCTGAAAAAACAGCTGCATAACAACAGAGCAAATATTAACCTGCTAACTACTAACCAGTGAAAATCAGTTTAAAACAAGTTGTAGAAATACTTGCCTTCATGACTGAATAGTAGGATTTCTGGGGTACCTCAGTGAGAGATCAATACTGAGTATGAGAAGGCTTTGTATTTCATCAATGAACTGTCATGAAGTTTTGGAAAAGCCAAGAATCTGGTGTAGAGCAAAAATTAAGCCTGAGCAGCAAATGCCAGGGTTAAAGTGTAGGGAAGGAAAGGTGATTTTCAATGAGGGCCCTCGGGAGAACAGTTTCCTAGTTACACATAACACTAAACTACTCTGGGGGCAGCTGGGTGGAACATAATCGGATATACCGGAAGCGTGATGTTATGATCTGATGGTTTT
>VZDJ01004378.1:15947563-16315351 GCA_008694505.1 Cyanoderma ruficeps
AAAAAAAAAAGGGAAAAAAAAAAGAGACTCGCCGTCCCGCCTTTCCGCGGGGGCGGGGAGATTGCGGCGGGGGCGGCATGGCGGTGGCCGGCGGGGCGCGGGGAGCGCCCCTGGAGCTGTGGGGGCTCCTGAGGCCGCGGCTCAGGGAGGCGGCGAGCGACGAGGAGGAGAGCGACGACGACTTCGAGGAGGAGCCGCTCTTGGTGGAGGACGCGCTCCTGGAGGGCGCCGGGCAGGAGCTGTCGGCCGCGCTGCCGCCGCGCCGCTCCGGTGAGGGCCGGGCCGGGCCGGGCCGGGCGGGCTGCGGGGCCCTCTCCGCACGGGGGTCGGGGCTCCGCGCAGGGCGCCGGGCAGGCGAGCGGGGGCACGAGCGGCGGGAATGGCGGCGGGGGAGGCGGCGCTTTCCACGTGGGAAAGGTCGGCCCTTCCCCGCTGGCCGAATGGGTCATAAGCGAAGTAGGTGGTGAGCAGGTAGTGGAAGGGAAGCGTGATCTGTGCTTTTCCACCGGCACGGGATTGCAACCGTAAGAAAACAAGGTTTTCCCATTCAAGTTAACTTGACACGAAAAAAACGTAGTTTTTTCATTTATGACATATGAAGGTGTTGATACTTCAAGTAGATGAGGTAGGAGCAACCTCTGCCTAAAAAGTATTTTATCTGCAAGTTGTTTTTAAAAAGGCTAAACTGGACCAAATAACCAGGGAGAAATAAATAAGTTGTTACAGACTTAAGAGCTGTCCTGATGAGGAAGATGCCGTGCTAAACATACGTGCCCATTTTGTTCTGATCATAGCAGTTGATCCCCAGTTGTCAGTCAGGGAACGGTGTGTTATTCTTTTGAAGGCAAAGAGGAGGCAAACCAGGTGATACAAAATGTTAAGAATTTATTGTATTACTTCCTTATAAATCTGGTGGTTTCAGTCACGGGAAATAATTGGTATACAAACGTATCTGAAGATTATGCAGGCATTGTGATAGAATGTTTTGTGATAAAGCTGTTCAAAATTCAGTTGTAAACTTGAGTTGGAATAAATAGTAATTCATAATATTAAACCATGTGTATTTAATTAGCTTAATAATTTCATAGGCAAGATCTATTCCTCATGCTTAGAGAAGGAATTTTAGTGGTTGTTTCTGAGTTTGGTTTCACTTTTGTTTTTAAATACTAGTGGAGAGACAGACATCAGGAGTTTATGAAACCCCTGCTTTTCTTTTACTACTGAAACTTAGAGAAAAGATAAAAAAAAGCACTGAACCAACAAAACTCTTTTAATCAACACAAACTTTTAATTTTTATGACTGTCAAGTAACACTGGATTTGTTTTTCTTTTTAATGATTCAGTTATTATACAGGAATGCGGCACCAAAAAGGAGTATGAAGTAGTTGGACGCTTTCCATTAGTTGACCCTTGGTGGAAGGTTAATGTTAAAGCTAAAAAAATGGGGTCAAAGTACTTTGTGCAAGGATATCCATCGTATTTTCTGCAGACCGATGTAGAAGAAAACAACCTACAAGTATTTTCACTCTTTCTTAAGCAATGTGATGTTCCTGAAGGTTGGAGAAAAGAGTTTTTTACTTGGCTTCCTATGGAGTCTGTGTTGAGTTTTAGCAGTCTTGAAGAAAAACTAAAACAGTTCCAAGAATCACAGCTACAGCCAAGGAAGATCCAAAGAGATACCAAGAATTATGACATCTTCCATTATGTTTCGGAATCGTGTAGGTATATCCTGTCTTAATTGTTTTTAAGCTAAGGAGTTCTGTCTCATATTCTGCACTCAAACTAGCATGTTCATCTGAAATGTATGTTCAAATGATTCTTTTATTTTAAAATATTTCGGGACAGCAGAACAACTGATCTATTAAAGATAGGCATACAGAAGGACTCTGCTGAATTCTGTAGGCTAAGTAGAATTGTCTGTGCTAGGGACACTTCATCCCTGGAAGTGCTTAGGGCCAGGTTGGATGGGGCTCTGAGCAGATTGGTCTAGTGGAAGGTGTTTCTGCCAGTGGCAGGGGTTTGGAACTAGTTGATCTTTAAGGTCACTTCCAACTTAAACCATTTGAGGCTTTTATGATTCCACGATGCAAAGACACTGGTGCTTCCTGTAGTTTATTCAGCTATTCCAAGGCTCATTGAAAAATGGGGTCAGCACTACTTAAGCATGGTGGTGATGGCTTTTTAGGGCTGGCACATGTTCCAAAGTAGTATAGGTGCTTCTCTGTAGTGCAGGGGTCAGTGAAAGAGTTCAGTGTAGTCCTGCACTAAATAGACTCTCTGGGTGTGTTTGAATCCTGCCTGTCAGCAGATTGGTATGGCTTGGAGCAGACTGGAAGCACTGGAGTGTCTCTACATGGAGATAGTTCAGACTTCTGAGGATGCTGTTGTGGGCAATGTTGGTGGGGTTACATGAGTGTGACTACCTGAGTGTTAGAGATTGGATCCGGGGTGTGCTTTTGAAGCAGACATCCCCCGTGTCCCCACTGTGATGCGGTCTCTGAGAGTATTGATTGTATCCCTGCTGGATGAAACCCAAACAGTTTTTTCCTAAGGCGGTTCAAGGAAAATGGAGTTTAGAAATTTTGAGAAGTATTGCAAAAAGTAAGAAAATGAGAGGAATTTATAGTGTTTCAGATAGAGGGAAGGCAGAAGGATGAAGCCAGTCAGTATAAATTGCTTTGCAACAATCTTTGTATGTCACATAAAACTTCCTGTGTTTATGGTGTGTGCAGTTGCAGGGAAGGCGGTATTGGCAGCTCTGGCTTTTCCGAGGATACTGGAGTTCTTGCCGGTTCTTCTGCCACGCCACTTCTGCTCTCTGTTGGGTAACACATGTTGGCAGAGAAAGGCTGATATGGATGATGAGGAGGAAGCTGATGAGATGGTAACAAAATTGGATGAGATGCTAAAGGATGAGCCATGGAAACTTGGATTCAGCAGGGTAAGTAATGTTACATATGGTAAAAATACCGTGTTTGCGGTGCATTAGACTACAGTGCTGTTTCAGTGGGGTTCACGTGATTAAATGGGCATTTGTAGGGGCTAAGCACAGTTCATTTGGAAATGGATGATATACTGGGCTCGGTTTTAGCAAAGGGTTTTGTTTTTCCAGTTGGTCTAGAATAAATTAATGTCAGAAGATTTTTGAAAGTGGTTTTGTTACAACCATTTGTTTAGTATTTTCTACAAGGGACAGAAGACTAAATGCTTAAGGTAATTGGGACAAAAGTTAGACAGCTGATTTAAAATCCTTGACTGTTCTTTTCAATTTTATACCGGTAAATGAGACTTTCTGTTTCTAATATGTAGAACAATATGTATGCTCTCAATAGTAGGGTTGATAAGTTTCTCTGTAAGAGCTCATCTGGTCCAGTAGTTTGTTTCTTGGAGTGGATTTTGCAGTGATTGCTTACCCTCCTGTTTTGCTTTGCTGTGCTTGTTCTGAGCTTTGCTGCACTGCTCCTTAGCAGTCCCATACCTCTCATGAGAGCTGCACCTTTAGTTGTTCACAAATGTGGTTGGTTTTCCCTCTGCTTTGGGCCCCTCGTGCTTTACTGATGGGTTGTTCTGACTTGCCTTTAAGAGCTCTGGCTTCAGAGATTCAGCAGAATATATTCCATTCTTTCACATAGTTTCCTTTAAAAAGATTTTTCTCCTATCCAATTTGGCTATTCCTTGATGCAATATAGACTTGTTGGTCTCTTGCTTCAAGGACCTGCATTGTCACTACAGTTTTTTATTCCTTGAACACTCTCTTTAGCCTTTTCTCTTAAGACTGAGCAAGTGCAATTCGTTTTCTTGCTCTCAATAGTTCATCCGTTTTGCACATCTCAATCTTTCACTATTTTGTGGTAGTGTCTGTACAGGTGGTGTAACATGTTGAGAATTGGGTACAGTACTCTGCCTAATGGCTTTCCTGTGCTCTGTTTCTACAGTTTGTGTACCTTTACATGAAAATGTGTTATGTGGTGTGCGCAAGTTCTCCCTAATACCCAATTTCTGTGTAAGGTTTTTTATTTTTAGTTTCTGTTTCATACAGGAGGGTGACGAAGAGGAATTAGCATTCCAGCTTACTTTTAAGTATTTTGCTTTCAGCTAGCTTGAAATGCATAACTTCATACATTATGAAAAATACGTACATTTTTGCAAACTTCCACCCTCTGAATTGCAATTTGTATTTACTAGGAGGAATGTTATTCAGCAAGAGGCTAACATCTTCTGAAATAAATCTGTGTTTGCTTTTACTCTTTTTGGGGAGAAGATTATGTACAAGGAGTTGAAGCTTCCTTACTGTGAGGCAACATGGGCCGCCTTCTGTCAGTGTGAACATCTCCTCGTGAAGATTCCTGATTTGCAGAAGAATGCATTGATTTTGTATGATCAGCTCAAGACACGCTGTAGACAAATGGGACACACATATGAAGATCAAGATGAATTAGCTCGTTTTGTATCCAAACACATGTCCATTGAGCATGTTTGGCAATCTCTTGAATTTTTGAAAGATCAGAATGTAGTGATTAGGGAGAAAAAGCTGGTGTTTCTGCCTCATCTTTACAAATCTGAAAAAGATATTGCAATGTATGTAGGTGACCTTCTGTCAAACCACACATGGAAACTGGATGTGGATGTTAAAAAGATACTTAGTGTTTCTGAGGCACCAAGAGAAACAGTAGATAACAAAGCGAGAATTACCCAGGCACGTGAAATGGAGGAAAATAATCCAGACAATCATAATGGTGAAAATCACTTCCCTGGAAAGGAGGTGGGCTCTCTGTCTGGTATCCAAAGTAAAGCAGAGGTAGATAATGATCAGGTGATTGCTGTAAAAAAAATTTGTTCTAATCCTGTCACAATCATAAGTGGAAAAGGAGGCTGTGGGAAGAGTACAATAGTTAGCTGCCTTTTTCGTTATTTGAAGCAGATGGAAAAAGAAGTGGAAGCTGCTTCTAGGGACTTTGAAGAAGACTTGGATGCATCTGAGGAATGGAATACATTTGATCACCAGTGGGAATCAGAGACTATGTATGCAAAAAAAATTTTGAATGTACTATTCAGTGCACCTACAGGGAGGGCAACAAGTCTTTTGAGAGAAAAAACACAGCTTCCTGCATACACAATGCATCAGGTAAGGTTTGTTTTGGGTTTTTTTTTTTCCGTTTTTTTNTTTTTTTTTTTCTTTTTTCTTTCTTTTTTTTTAAAATTAGGTTCTGAAACACCTTTTGGCACTTACCATTCTTGTTTTGGGGAAAAAAAAGCGCTTTTTATTGACCTTTCCTTAAGAAATGTGAAGCCTGTTATTGTTAATGCTTCAGTACAGCTTATCAGCATCTGAAAGTCAGCATTACGTTTTGGGAAATCATAAATCAGTCATTTGAAGTACATTATTTGCTAACGTTGGTTTCTTTACTATTTACATATATCTGAGACTTGTGCTTCTCTAGGGCATCCGTTTTTTTCAGCTTCTTCGTTTTGTATTTTATTTTAATGAAGACAAAAATAATTTCTAGGTGGTAGAGCTGTTTTCGAGGATCCTGTTGCCTAGCAATCATAGCAGCACATACATGAAAAGACCGGTAGCCTGGGGTTGAATAATGAGAGAAATTTCATTTGCACAGTGTTTTCTTAATTAATGTTAGGTACTGTGGAATTTTTTTTTTAGAAAAAAGTAGAAAGCAAACTCCTTGTTAATAAACCTAGGCCAAGTCTCTCTTGTTCTAGGTAGCAAAAGATGCCAAGGAGACATTGGAGTTGTGGAATAACTCATAGAAATAGGAATTATAATAACATAAAAAGTACTGTTGGCTTTTTTTGTCTTTGGGGACTGGGTAGTTATTCCAATTGCATGCAATTTTGGGTATTTGGGTATACAGCAAGTTGTAGTAGGAGGTGTTCTGTTACTGAGCAACCTAATGGCTGACCTTGTGTCTTTAACAGTTCCTGCAGGAAAAAAAAGACTGTGCTTCTCTGTAAGTCAGTGTGACTAATCTCAGCTAGAAATGTATTCACTGAGGAGGAAAATAAGAAGGAATGGTTGGGTCTTCTGGGTCTTTACAGGTGTAAGTTCAGAATTTTGGATAGCAGCTCTACGTACATTAGAGGATACCACGCTGTCTACTCTTATAACACAGTTTACAGTTTATTAGTGTCAGAACTTGCTTTATTTTTATTTGCTTCTAGATTATCTATAGTTTTAAATCGTGGAGGCGGAGTGAGCAAACAGAGCCGTGGAAGTTTTCTGGAGTTACGGTTCTCATTGTGGATGAAGGAAGTTTGGTGTCTGTACACATTCTTAGTTTAGTTTTAAAACTCTTGTGTGAGCATGCTCAGCTTGCTAAACTTATTATTCTAGGTAAGTGAAACAGCAAGTTTAGCGTTACACAATGTTTAGTAATGTACAACATACAGTGTAAGTATCAGAGCTCCCACAGAGTCTCTTAAATAAAACTCCAAAATGTTACATTGTTCTGTACTTGGATACTTTGACTATTTCTTAAGGTCAGATGAGATAGACAATTTTCCAAATGTCAGTATGAAAATATCTCCATTGTCTGTTTAGCAGTGTTTTGTCTTATTCTGGCTTCCATGTGGTAGGTTATTACATCCTGCAACTGGAAAACTTTTGTGCTTTCCTTAAATGTGAAGTCGCTATTGCTGGCATATGAATAATATTTTAGAAGGGAGTTTTCATGCCATTCTTAATGATAGAATCATCTTGTTTTAATTTAAAAAGTAAAACAAATGTAAAGTCAAATTTTTATGCATTTTTTAGAGGTTTCCTTTTTGACATGCCATTTATGGCATTTGTTTTTAAATATGTAGCTTTCAAAAGTGTGTTTGAATAAGATGTGATCACTGTCCATGCTCATCAAGCAGAGGGATTTGCATTTGCTAGTAAACCATTACTGAGTGTGGAGTATAAAAAAACTTAAACTACACTACAAACTTATTCCCAAAGTTTCTTAGATTCTTGAAAGTGAAGACAATTCATGTGAATTGTATTCAGAATGGATTTGACTATATAGAGGCTTGAGGATTTATTCATTCCAGTGTTCATTTTTTTAAGACAATTTTCAACAGCTGATACATTATTCCTTCTCACAAAAACTAATGTGCATTCTGTTTAGGTGATACTAGACAGCTGCCAAGCATAGACCCAGGGAACATGTTAGCTGATATCTTTGAGGGTCTAAAATCAAGAGGCTTTTCTGTGGAGCTGCGAACTAACCACAGAGCTGAATCTCAACTGATTGTAGATAATGCGTCAAGGTAGGATATCCTGATATCTGTGTGTGAAAGTTCTTGATAGTCTTGCCTGGCCTTTTACCTGCAAGTAGCAGTGCATCCAGATTTGACTCTGTAGTACTGCTTCTGTTAGTTTTTGTAGTCCAAATCTGTAACATTGGATTTAAAAACAAACAAACCCCCAAAACAACAGCAACAACACCCTATAGATTTTTTCAAAAATATATGTTGGACAAAAAAAATATGTGTGCTGGAATGCTCTTGAATTTTATGGAATGTATTTCACTATTATGCTGTCACATACTCTCTGTTGTTTTCAAATGAGTTATAAATGCACAACTTTTATGCCTTCTAAAATGGCTCCTCTAAAAAGGAAGTTTTAAAGACATTGCTGGTAAGTGTGACAACTAAAACAGACTGAATTGGTTGGAGAGTTTAGATGTCAAGGGCCATTACATCACCATTTCTTTCTATTTTTTTTCTGTATCAATACCTGAAGAGTATCAAAGTTTCCAGCATTTGCATTACTTCTGTTTTGGAAATAATCCTGTTTCCTATCAGTGCTTGACTTCTTTTTTAAACCTCTAAGAACAAAATCTAGGTTTTGATATTAATTAAATCTGAGAATATTCTGAGAACATTTGCAGAATGTCCAGAACTACTAAGTGTTCTACAAACATTCTTATTTATTTTTTAAAAAACGCTTCTGTTTTACTCCATTTTGCTCCCATGGGAGGAACTGTATGGGCAATACTAAGTATCTGCTGCAGTGGTGGAGGGTTTAGAGAATAAACTACCAATTTTTTCAATGTGAAATTAAGTTATGCTCTGAGGAAAGAGTATTCAGGGCATGTAGTGTAGATGACAAAACATTTCTAGGTGGTGAACCTCAGGCTGATGCAGATGATGATATGCTGGAATTTTTTAACTGAAAGTAACTTTTCGGTTTCCCTCCAATGCTCTGGTCCAGAATCTCTCACCGGCAGTTTCCTGAATTTGATGAGGTGCTGAAAGTTTCTGCTTGGAATGAGGAAATGACAATGCCAATCCCGGAGAAGAAATTTATTTTTATTGCTTTGCCTGCTGGCGGGAATTGCGAGAGTATGTGTGTACAGTCAGTTTGTGATCTTGATTTTCCCTTTGGTAAAGCATAGATTATTGTCTGGAACAAAAATTTTGGGAGGGTTTCAGTCTGGCTTTGTTTGTGGTATGAATTTAAATGCTACATTAAGTGTATTTTGCCTTCTGTAAGTGCACACAGCAAGACCTCTAAGTGCAAAGAATGGGCTGTAAAGCTCCAGCTCACCAGTTAGACTTTGAAATGGGAGACAGCTTCTACCACTGTAATTGAATGTGGTCGTCTTTTCGTATTGTAGCTGGAGCTGTCAAACCTTTAGAGATGTTCAGAGTTGATTCAGAGGTGAATCGTTTGAGTAAAAAGCAACTGTAACAATATGGTGTGCTGGACAGGAATGTGCTCCCAGCTGTAGAGTTGAGTTAGGAAAATTCCAAGAAGGGATACCAGTATCTCTTTTAAAATGTTTTGGGGTCAGGGCTAGAGCCATTATCTGCTGAGGATTTTTGACATTTATTGGGCATAAGTGGATTGAATGGCCTCTCTTTTATATGCATCAAAAAGCTACAAGGGGAATGCAGAAAAAAATAGTACAAACATTATCACCTTATCTTACTCTAGCAAAATACTCAGCAAACAGAATACTAAAAGTAGATTTTTTTCTGTGAAATACAAGTGTATAGGTATATGGCTTGAAAATATTTGATCTTTACCTCTTCAATGTTCTGTATCAAAACCTTATTTTGCATGAAATTGGTCCATGCAGCTGTTGTTTAACACAGAAATAAGGATTTGTTTCTTTCCGTAGCACTCTTGTTTCTCAGATTTCAATAGTGGATTAACTGCATGATGTTTTCTTGGGTGTTTTGTGGTATATTTCTGTTTCTTTGGGGGGGGTGTGTCATTTTGTGGGTGAGGTTTTATTTTGGGGGGGGGGTTGTTTCTTTGTTTTTTGTTTTAAACAAGTTGAGATGTCATTAAAGCGAGAAATAAGCAAAGGGAATTTCATACTGAATTATACTTTTCTTTTTAAAACTTTGAATATGTTTATGTCTTACCTTTTATGTCTTTTAAAACAGGTTTACAAACTGCTATAAAGATTTTACTTAAAAAAGGGCCAGGATTGGAGGATGCCACACAATCACAGTTCATTGCTTTCAGAAGGTAACGGAGTGTGCAGGCAGATGTTGAAAAGCTCCTTGCTAGCAGACACAATCTAAAAATAGCTGAGTGTGTTGAGTTGTAGAGACTAGTGGATGTAGCATAAAACTATTGGATACTTGGAATACTCATCACTTAAGAAGGGTGGCATGTAGGGCTCTAACACACTTTGAAGAAAGACTGAAAGTTAGTAATCACAGGAGCATGAATAGTATGCATGGCTTGGCAGAAACACTGAAGAGATAAAAGGGATAATGTGCACTACCACTGTAGTCCATAACCTTAATTCTGCAGAAAAGGGCACTTAGGAAAAAGCTCCACCTTTAATTGTGAAGAACCTTTTCTCAGTAAGTAAAAAACACCCACTATTTACAGGTTCCCAGGTTTGTGAATGCTGAGTAACTCTGATATCAAATTTTTCTCCAGTCTGCATTCAGGTACAATACTGTTATTAGTGATTTTTGTGTATGATTCTTCTAGATTATATTTATAGGTACTTAAGCTGCATTTAAAAGTTAAAATTCCAGGTCTTGAAAAAGCAAATCTTCTTGCTATTTTTAATATATCCACAGGCAGAAAATAATCTGTCTAGGTTTTAGTTTTTCTTTAGTTTTCTTCTTTATCTTAAAAACAAATCTAGCTAATCTAGGTGTACAGTGCAAAGACT
Source organism: Cyanoderma ruficeps (assembly GCA_008694505.1). Taxonomy (NCBI): domain Eukaryota; kingdom Metazoa; phylum Chordata; class Aves; order Passeriformes; family Timaliidae; genus Cyanoderma; species Cyanoderma ruficeps. The sequence continues at coordinate 15,957,709 of VZDJ01004378.1, forward strand.
TTCTGTGGTATTTAGACAAAACTGTTCCTTTGCTGCTCCGTCTTCTAAACTCTTAGTAAGTAATTGTTCTTAATAGGTGGTGGGAGATCATCAGAGAGAAAAGGGGCTTCTTCCACTATTTATAAATTAATGCTAATGTGACATTGTAATTTTATGCAATTAGTTAACAAAATATCATTATTTTGTTCGTGTTCTTGTTTTGTATGATTTAGGCAAGATTGTGATCTGATAAATGAACTTTGTTGTCAACACTATTCAAATCATTTAACCAGGTAAGCCAGTGTTTCACATTTTTCCTGTGACCAATCTCATCTTGTTTTTGAAAGTGTTATAGCCAGGCCAACACTGTAAAATAAGATTGTAAAACTTCTTCTGTAAAATGTTTCATCTGGATCTGATTATGTTATAAATAATTCATATAATAAAATTTGGTGGGTTCTTTAATCTCATTTTGAACAGTGGTAAACTGTTTTTCATTTAAATTCACTATGTGAATTCTGAGATTTTAAGTTAGTATTGAATATTCAAAAATCATATAAAAGCAACATAAAAAAACCTCGAGGTTATTTTTTTTTAGCTACTGTATGATTTCTAAATAGATTCTGAAATATTTTTGTGCTGCTCTATATTACTGTTTTTTACCAATTGGTTTTGCAAAAGTTCAAGACATAAATGTGTTACCCTAACTATGCTGAATATTATTAACGTTTTTAATCTGGGTCAAGTATAGAGAGTAGAAAGAGAAAAAATACTGAGAGATGGTAAATGTACACTTTGTAAATACATTTTCCCCTTTTTCTTTCTCTGACCTAGAGACCATAGGAACCGACTTCTGTTTCAAATCGGGGACAAGATTGCCAGCACACGCAATGTGTATCTCAAGGATCTCTTGGCAGCCTCTGGTTCCAGAGAGGGTCCTGAGGACCAGGAATGCAGAAATGGAGAAATCACACTCGCTGCACAGGCTGATGACGAGGGCAAACGACTCTGCAATGGAGATATATTTTTCATAAGAGAGGTAAACCCTTGCTGCAAGAACGTGCACAAAGAAAACCTGGTGGGAAATGATTCAGTGCTTGCTGAATCCCCAGAACAAAACAATTCACACTTTTTAAGTTCAGTCCGTAATACATACTTAGTTCTGCTAAAAGAATTGTGTAAAAGACATGAAAAAGGCAAGGTACGATAGAGAATTCAAACCCCTCAATTCTGGGCTTTTTGTACAATATATTTCAGTTGGTCTGATTGTATTCAGTGTAAATCCATTCTGTAAATACTCAAATGTATTGTAATTGAAATAGATAACGTTTAACATAGTCTGAAGTAAAGAGTAATGTTACAGCTTAAGTTTTCCCTGGCAAAAAACCAAGCTGGCCTAAAAGTAACAGCAACAAAAAAATGGGTTTTTTTGCTGGGTTCAGTGGGTTGTAACAGTGAAAGTATCAGTAGTTAGGGTAGGCCCTGAACAGTGAAAACTGTTGAGAGTGGTCAGTGAAAGACAGCAATTGATTTGGTTTAGCGTCTTCTGAAACTTTTGAGTTGGTTGATGTTGCAGCTGTTGTAATTTCAGGGAAAGCTAGAATAGGGAAGTACAGATGTTGCTCCAGGGGATGATCCAGGCTCACTGCTGAGTGTTGTGCTATTCCTTTAGGATGCAGAAATTGATAAGCAGCGCCTTCTGACCATCAGCAGCACGTACGGCTCTACGTTCACTGTGAACTACCAGGCACTGAGGAAGCTGTGTCACATTAGGCATGCCTGGGCCAGAACTATTCACACATTCCAGGTAAAAACACAGCAGCTGTGAGCTGAGCTAAAGCATTGTATTCTCTCCTAAAAGAATCAGAAACTTAAAACTAGAATTCCTTGAATGCAGGATAGAAAATATTCTCGAGAGTGTCCCCAGTTGCCTCCAACTTCCTCATGCCTGTCTTTTTTAAAACGATTTCCTGGAGCTCAGCCTTTGACGCGGCGTTCTGCACGTTTCAGGGCTCCGAGGAGAGGACGGTCGTGTACGTGGTGGGCAACGCGGGCCGGCAGCACTGGCAGCACGTGTACACAGCTGTGACCAGGGGACGCTGCCGTGTCTACATCGTGGCTGAGGAGCAGCACCTCACGAAAGCAGTGAGGAACAAGGAGATAACCAGAAAAACGCGTCTGCAGAGATTTTTGAGAGAGGCAATTGTAGAAACAAACAACTGTCCCAAAGAAATGGCCTCTCCCCTGGTGAAGTGCTGGCGAAGTCAACAGCTCGAGACTCGGTCTGTTTCTGTTACTCAAGGTGCTTCTGACCCACCTGAACTTCAGAGTGACCCCGTGATACAGGAAGGGTCATCAGTTCTCAGTAAAGAGCAGATGAGCAGTTTGCAGCAAAGTCCATGTAAAAGACAAATTTCTGCATCTGAGGATGCTACAGAAAAACCTCCTGTAAGTATCTCCTTATTGAAAAAGTTTAAAACAAACTTTTGCACTTTCTTTCACCACTGCATGCCACGTGGGCACTGTTAAAATTGTTTTATTTATTTACTTAATAATTTTCAAGTTGACCAGTAATTGGTGAAGCAGTCAAATTTGTCAGATGTCTTTGCTGAGTAATATATGGATAATGCAGAAAAAAAAAAAGTTCAATGTCAATAGTAGTAAACTTACTTACACATGCTTTTACTCTGAGTGATATATTGGCCAGCTTAGCCTGTATCAGCTTACGGTTTGTGCACAAATGTCAGTTTTTAGGTGACATGCTGTAAGAGATGTATATAAATTTTAATAATTGAAAATGATTTTTATAAAGTCAAACCTGCTAACATGCTTTTTTTTTTCATTAGATCTACTTTGTGAGCTTATGGAGAAAGAGCCTTTCTCGAAGAAGCTAATATATTTTAGGTCTGTTGTGAATTTGGGTAACATTTTTGTTTTGTGTTTACAGACAACAGTAGAAGAATCCCCACTTGGATCTTCCAGACTTAAGAATCTAACTTTGGGACAGCAAACTCCTAGGAAGCTTTTCAAAAGCTAACAGACAATTTCTAATTGGTCTTGGTATGAACCTTTACTGAACCTTCCTCAAGGTTTTTGGGACAGAGAAGCTGAATATGCAGGTGCCTTTCAAAGGTCTTCTTGGTTTTGCATGTTCTGCCAAGAACAGCTTGTTTCATGCTGAGCCTCTTACATTTTCAGTGATCCATTTTTAGTAGATTCATTGGTGTCCTGGTCATCAAAAATCACATAATTCTCTGTTTTGTTGAAGAATGAACTTACAGGTCTTTGAGGGTCCAGATGTTCCCTTAAAAATACACAATGATGTATTTTGATTTAAAGACTCCTAGCTGTCCACACCAAGATATATCTATCTTAAATGCTACAGTATTGATGAGGTGCTCTTACTGATGTGCCAAACTGTAGTTTCCTTGAGAGAAAAAAAACCAAAAACAGTTTAGAAATGGGTCTGGGTTTTTCTGATGTGGCAGATCTGATGAAGCTTTGATTGATTATGGATTTTAATCTTGTTATAGGCATAACAAGAAAGTTGCAATCAGTGACATAGAAAACTTTTTCTATGATGTAGAACTTGCCATTGCTATTTTAGCTAATAGTTCTATGCTGATGATGATCTCGGCAAGAAAAGCAACACTTCAAATCAGAGTTCAAATAACATTCCACTTTCAACTTTCTCATGTGTACTATGGGACTTGGTGCATTGCAGTTTTGAGATTAATAAATTGAATGTTAAATCAAGCATCAGACACATTGTACTACAATGTCGACAACTTGCTTAGCTGTAACAATTTTTTTTTTCACACAGAGTAGGAAAAAGTATACCACAAATTAAAAAACAGGTTTTTTTTCTAAAAGTGTGCAAACAAACTTTGAGAAAAATATAGAGTCGAAAAACTCTACCTCATTTTAATGTTTTTAAGTCACTGTTTATTTCAATTTATACAGTTTTTCCATACAAATATTTGCAACAGTTTGAATTTCAAAAAACATAACATAGACGATAAATATCATGCTATTAAAGTATTAAATTTGTACAAAAATACTTTACAGTTTAATACTTATTTGTTACAAATAAAAATACATATTTAAGTGACTCATGAACCTTGGAGTTTTTGTTTTTTGTTTGGATTTTTTTTTCTTTACATGATTCAGCCTTGAATGTCATTCTGACCTTTTCTGGCAGTGCTGAAATAGAAATCAGGGATACTCGTGTGTGCAGGGCAGGTGAGCTTGTTCATGTATTGGAAACAGCAACAGGGATACATTAAACAGTTTAAATTGACCAGAAACAACTCTGTAAGGTGATTGCTTAGATATGGAGACTCTACAAATGTACAAATCCAGTATCTTTATATTCACCAATAACAATAATTACCAATAACAACTTGAATACCAGAATAAACCAATGCAGCTGCTGGTGAGCATATAAAGCAACTGGCAGTATTTTATTGCTTGGGGGAAGAGGGGAGAGAAGAAAATTTGTGTGATGTGTTTGTAAAATATATTTACAATTTTAAATTCTAAAAATGTGTTGCAGGGAGTAATGTTTATCATAATGAAGGCTGAAAACAAAGCATATTAAATAGGACCTTCCTTCCTTCAAGAAACGGATTGACTTAAAAAGCTCATATGTGACAGTACAAGTTTACAAGTACAGGTTTATGGATCATTAAAGAGCTTTTGTATCATAATTTTAAAAAAGCCATTTTCTTTTAAAAAAACCTTTCTAGTTTGTCTGAACTCATTTCAGTTTCGCTCTTTTCAGTAATTCCCCCATCAGAGGTTTTATCCCACTAAAAAAGCCTCTGCTTAAAAATCCCCACAGGTTGCAAGACATACCATTAATATTTCATTGCATAGGGAATAACATATATTCTAACAAAGTTTGCTGAAGTGGGGAGTAATGTTCAATGCAAACTGCAGCTTTCCTGCAAGCACTTTGTTGTAACATCTAAACCCTGCTTTGTCTAATGAGTGCACCCTTCTCGCCAGCGAATAAAGGTTTCCAAAATCAGAGATGTAGCCATTTCCCAGGAAAATCCAGTGCAGTAAACCACTCTGCCTTGTCCATCAGACAACAGCACCTTCCTGATAAAAGCATTTTTAAAAACCACGTAACCTGGACACTGCTGTTTCTTAGCAGAGGTTAAACTCCATGTTTTTCCCTCAAACAGCTGCTGCTGCTGAAGGGAGAAGAACATTTAGATCATGTTTGAAACATCTCCCCAGTTTCTTATTTGGGGGAAAAAAAGGCCCTTATGTATTTTTTTATTGTTACTAAGCCTAGACTGTTTAGAATGGAATGATTTGACTTAATGAAGAATGAAACTATTTCCGAAGTAACCATGGATTAACAGAAGCCTTGAGACAGACCAACTGACCTCCTGTGCTTTTCAGTGCTGTACAGCATCTGAGCCTCAATCTCAGAGAAATCTTGAATGGATTTAGCACCATAATTGTCTTTTGTTACTAAGTGTCCTGCTCCAGTGGTTTCTGCTATAAGGTATTTGTAGGATCCCGTGTCTCCGCACTAACACTGGTGTGCCCGCTCTGCTGAAGGAAGGCAGCGTTGGGGTCGCCCCACTCCCCGCTCCCTGAAGTGTGTTGTTCTGAGCTTCCTTTCTGAGATGCCAGTGGGTTTCTGCTAATGACCAGTTCCAGTTTATTGCCAGATTCTGCGATGAGGGGCACGACCAAACAGCAGTCAAAGTCTCTGGTGCGAACATGGTTTACCTGATTGATGAGAAGATTGAATTTTGTTACCGTTTTAGGAAATAAAAATGAGATTACAGGAGAAAAAATTTATCCTTGAGACTATGGAGTTGGATTTAACTATTCCAAGTAGAGAATTGCCCAATATAAGACTATTTAACCCTGATGTCTGGTCTGAAGACATCAGTTACGTTTTCTACTCACTTTTAAACAAAATGTAGCTGAAGTGGGGATAATTTTACACTGGTGCTGGCTGTTGCCAGCTTTCACAATGGTCACTTCAATAATGACATTTAACAGCACATAGTTTTTCTGTTTTTCATGTTGTTCATCAATTTAAATGCAGTAGAACACATCTGCAATTTCAATTCAGTTCAGGTCTTCTCTGGTTTTAGCTAATATATATGAATTTATATAAAGTATTTTATTAGGCTAGTTGAGAAATAGTTTGGCTTTTTCATCATAGTCCAACTTGGCACTGTGCTAAGTGTGGTGCTGAGTGAGTATTACATTATTCCAACTATGTCAGTCAACACTTGGATTAAACACAGAAATAATTCTAAGGGCTGTACCAAGAAAAGCAAAAAAGAAAAATCTGTCTGGAAATGCTGTGGGAAATTCCAGCTTCCTAGTGAGCATTTGTATGTCTCCTTTGGAGTTCTAAAATACCTAGCATTCTGAAAGAATTTGTTTCTATAAACCTGACTGCATAGGAAAATCCAGCTTTGGTGCCACTGCATAGAAGTCAAAAGCTCCATGAAGTGCTGCCTTTTCTTGCCAAGAAAAGAAATCCAAGAAATCTACGCAGCACAGCCTGTGGTGCAGAGCAATTATGGTCATTTGTCCTTCCTGGTCTCCCTACACACATCCCTTCCCAGCAGAAATACAAACAAATGGTGCTCATTATTTAAAATATAATAAGCAATGTAGATTACAGGGCTGTTGCAAGTTACAAAACTGCAGTTTTCTACAATCACATCTCCAAAGACGCATACCCAAATACCCCCAGTGTGGTTATAAACCTTTTTACAAAGTAATCTTTATGTCACGTCCCTTCATGCTAAACCTGCACAGTGCCAGAAACATTACCTGTAAAAGTCTGTCATATGGTTTTAAACCTCCCAGATCACCAGGGCCAGCTGGTCGAATGTTTTTAACATAAACTCCTTTTTCCAATAAACCATCTGAGACACTGAACCCAAAGTCTTCTCCATCAGAGTCCTTGTACAAAGTTACCTGTGGAGGAGAGGTGATGTGATGAGAAAGAAAAATAATTTTGTCCTCATTTCTACAAGCATGAGGCAGGTTTTCTTCCTAGGATGGTTTTGGTGATTATTTTTTTTCACATTAGAGAGATCACTTACCTACTATTTGGTACTTACAGCATTAAAGTTGTCCCCATTTTGACATTATGTTAATATTCTCAGAAGCCACCTTATTCTTCTGTAAATAAACAGCCCTTTTCACTTCCTGCTTGTCAGCTGGAAATCTGTGGTATTTAGCCCACCTTTTCTGGTGTCACTTTTTGATTCTTAGTGTTTTGTTTCTCTGTTCTCTAGCTGCCAGGATCTGAGTACAAGATAAGGCTTAGTTTTGCTTCAAGTATGAAGACCTGGCCTCAATCAAACGATTGGTGTTGCATCTTGCAATCAAGGGAATAAAGACCATTGTCAGTGTAACCTCTAGGCTGCTTGGTTTTGGCCAGGCAGTGTCCACCCTGTAAAGCCTGTCCTCAGAAGGGCTCAGTATAAGAGTTATAATGCAATTTTTTAGGGAAGTACAAATAAGGCTCCTTCTGAAAGAGCTTGCAGGCAGTGTTCTTACAGTTACATAACCATGAGGTGGTCATTCAAATGCAGGAAATAGAAGATAATAAAACAGTTAGGAGAAGGTTTTTCAAGTGTGCAGAAGACAAGTCTTCACAGATAGTTTTGTGAATTCAGCTATTTCACAGATAAAGACCGACTTGTTTTTGTGGGTAAGTGGCATGTTTAGGTTTTTATTTTTTCTTGGTCCTCCTTCACATCAGGGGTGCTGACCTATTCACCTAAATTGTGTGAGTGGTGTACCACTGTGCACAGATACAGTTGCACAGTCAAACCTGTGGTTTTAGTTCTGTAGCATGTATCACCTTGAATTCAAAATGCACTGGCTTTATCATACCTTGGCTGATAAAAATGACATTTAGTGTTCCAAAATTTTAAAATGGTTTGGTACAAATAGTGGTTCCACGTGTTGACCCTTGTGTGTGCACCAGCCATTGAATTCCTTCCTGATGTTTCTGAATTGCGGAATCATTTGAATTGAAGGGGACTTTGGGAAGTCTCTAGTCCAGTGTCCTGCTCAAGGCAGGCTGAGGACTCAGTCAGTATTTCACAGAAGGATGCCAGGGCACAGCACTGGTTGATGCTGCCTTCAGAAAGCTGCTGAGGTCCTGTCTTAATTGCCAGTGTGAAAATATATGCCAGAACAGACCAGATTGTCTGAAAACAGGAGTAAAGAATTTGGGGTTTGAGTTTCTTTCCTGGTCTCTGCATTTTTCTTCACTTGGGTTTAGGGGTGTATCAGCCCTGCTTTCACCAGAATGAAATCACACTCATTCACCAGTAAATTTGGTAGCTGTCCTGGGCAGCAGTTGAGAGAAGTTGGATACAAGGGCAGGGGCTGCAGCAGTGGCACCATTTTCTCTGTAGATGTGGATGGTGCATTGCAGGGCTGCTGTGAAAACATCAGTGTCTTGTGCCGTGGGGAGCACAAACACCCCCACATGGGGTTCATCCCCAGCTCATCCTCTTCCCTTGTTTTTCTCTCCCTGAACAGCACCGCAAAGCAGAAAGCCACACCTAAAGTGCCCTTAACTAAGCTAAAACCTTTCTTCCTGCCAGTGACTTTTTTGGGTATGATCTGTTATTTCATACTGCAGGGACTGTGGTGTTTAAGATTTTTGCCTTCTTTTCCCCCACCCTCCCCCAAGATGACTTCTTGCTGAACCTGTCATATGTCCTCCATCCCTGCATGAACTTTAGGAGTCAATGGGCATTTCAGCTACTGAAAAACCTATCTGCAAATTCACAATAATTCATGATAGAATGATTTTAATTTGCATCAACAGATGCTATATCAGTGGGACCCTGGGGAAATTCTAGTAATTTGTTATGAACAGAGGCTTTTGTTTGTGATATCACAGCATGTTTAACATGGCTTTGATGAAAAGTGTGTTTGAAGCCGCTACAAAAGTGCTGTAAGACCACCATTCTGCAAGACTAAAAAAAAAAATAAAGCACGGAGATTCATTTTACTGACAGATTCATGTGCACTTCCTGGCAGAAATTAAAAATAACTAGCTCTGGACCAAGACCTTTCTAGACCAAATTCTCTTCTAGCATCATCATTTAGCCTCATCATGTATTCTCTTGTATCCTCATCATCACAAAGGACAGAAGGATAGAAGTGCTTCAAGTTAACTGTTTCTTAATGAAACCTTGAAAAGTTCATGTAAAAAGGGGATACCATGCCTAAGAGAAGAAGACTTGAAATACTCTGTCCTGTTCTAGCACAGGTGGCATGATTTTTAAAAGGAACTTCCCTTTTCCACTTACTCCTTTTCCTCTTCTTCAGGCACTGGACTCAAATGGAGTTGAATCCAGTGCATGAAGAACTACAAAAGCAGATGAAACAAGAGACTCTCTGAGGTCATCTAGACTGTATTCTTGTCCTAGGACAAGATAAACTGCACCCAAGCCCTTTCAGAGATACATTTATCTGTCCCACTTCTTCAAATCTCCAGTGACTGAGACTCCAGAGTTTATTAAAGTAATCCCTTCCAGTCCTTCCAATGTTTCCCTTGGGTCTAAACTAAATCACCCTTGCTGAGGCTTAAGCCTGTTGCCAGCCACAGAGAACAAGATCACTTTATTTTGTCTTTCTCTGCAGTGATGTGAAACAAGATTTGGTTTTCTCTGGACCCTGTCCATATGGTCAACATCTTTCTTTAAGTTTGAGATCCCAAACTGGACACTATTACAGTCAAGACCTTCTCAAAGCCAAACTGGAGTGGAGAATAACTCACCACAGATGGTGATCCCATTCATATATTCTATGATAGTGTTGCTTTTTTCCCTGTTTCAGTGAGCAATCTATCAGCAAACAGAACACGTGCAAATTCAGCTCTGGACATCTACAGGAAGAGCCATTACACGTTAACTCACTTTAACTTGTACCTTGTCTGTAATAATGCACATGCTACTTCATGACCACCTTGTGAGACAAAAAATGGAGCATTTCAAATGATAAAGGGCATTAAAGAGGAGTTTTTCTCTAGAGGGTCAGTGGGAAGTTACTGCAATGGAGTGGGCAAGGCAAGGGACAAAGAGGGGCAGAGACCTTGGGAATGATCATCTGAAGTGTTTTATCAATCACAACTAATGCACTTCAAAATATTTTCTGACGTTTGTGGTTCTTCAGTTCTACAGATCCTAGATTTTTACAAACTGCTTGCCTTATGGCTCTCTTCTCCTGACTTCTGCTGTGTTTAACAAGAGCTTGGAACTTTAAGAAACTGATGCTTGCTTCAGGGAGGAGGTAGCAATTTAATTTAACTTTGTTGTGTGTTTGACAGCTGTCACATTTTTCAGATGGAAGTCATCTGCAGACAACTTTCTTTTGCATTAGAAGTTATAATTTTGGGGCTAATTCTTCCTAGGGCAACATGTATTCTTCAAAGAGAATCTCTGATAAAAGCTCTGCCATCTGAAATACTCAATTTCTATTTAATAATGGCTATGGACAAAACCCTACCACAGGTTCCTCAGCTTGACTTGCAGCAGCTCTCTCTGAAGGGAATAAAACTGCAGACAATTCACACAACACCTAAATCATGCTGGTTTATCTGTACTGCTGATCACAACTCTTTGGAAGGTCTGATCTCAATAGCAAAATCTCCATTTGGGTGATTTGTTAGACTTTTGAATTTACATCAGGAGCATAAGGGAAAAAAAGTGGATTTGGAAATTTAATTCCTATTTCATAAGCAATTAATTAGCTACAAATTTAAAACACAAGCTTATACATTTTGAGTCTGTGCCTATGCCTCTTCTCCCTATCAAATCTATGGGAAAATGCTTAATTTAAATTCATACATCTTGCACAGATCAGCTATTGAGATATTTTAACTGCCTGTAATTTTAGGTTAATGACTACTTGCAATAATAATATTGAAGAATTATCTGATCCTAGTGCATATTTTTGCTCTCAGAGGAATGTGTACTCTGTGAAACTTCTAAAAAATGGTCTGCTATGCTTTTTAGAAAAATATTAATCTATACGATTACCTAAGTAGATAAAATCATTAAAGGCATTCATTAAATTTGGGTACTGATATAGCAATACACTATCCAGCTAAATTAAATGTTATTAAACCATCTAGAACAAATGTTTTAAGAGATTTGTAGGACACTTATCTCAATCCTAGTTTCCTCAGGACAAAGACAGTTCAAGTGCACAACTGGTAAATGCAATATAGAAAGAGGGAACAGTGAAGAATTCAGGTTACCTTCCAGCAAAGTGAACTGTGACCCCTGGGCACACAGGCCCTGCCTCAGCAGGGATGCAGACTCATCACACTGACACAGAACAAAGGCACCTGCCCTGCCCTGCCCTGCCCACGGAACCGGGAAAGCTCAGCAGCACGTACTCAAGTACAAGCTTGAGAATCTGCCAAGGGAGGTCTTAGACAAGCCATGTCTTAGCTTGTATCTCAAAACTGCCCATACCATCACAGTTTTCCAAATCTTCCTATTTTTCAGTGGCCCAGCTAATTAAGACATTTGCCTGCAGAGGGCAGAAGACATTTGCCAGCAAGAGGATACATGAAAAATACTTCAACTAAGGCATTTCCCTGACAGTGAAGTCATTCCTGTGGCATTGCAGCTCTTTTGGAAAACTCTGATTGAACAAGCAGCCCAAAGGAACGGGTTATTAGTGTTAAACTAGAGGTCTAATACAAAAATAAACATGAATACACGAGAGAAAGTAGCAGGCACACTGCTACACAAGAACCAGTAGGAAAACAAACAAGTGAGAACTTGCCCAGATCAAAGCAGTTCATGGTGCCTGGGCTAACCTGCATGTGTCACAGTATAACCTCACTTGGGGGAATCAGACCATAAGATCCAGTCACTAGTTTCTTTTTTTCTTGAATGACTGTAAGGATTTGGAAAATCCTCGGTACAGGTTCAATGTTTATATTTTTAGAGAGGAAATCACTCTTTTCTGGATGACAGAACAGATAGTAAAAGCAAACTCAGCATCACTTTAGCAGACGGGAAAACTGGGTATATTGTCTGATCAAAATCTGGAAATTACTCAAAGGGAAGGTCAAAGCAATGTTAAAAATAGTCAGCTGAAGCAAGAGATAGCTCATGGACAGGTTATTTGAACTGCTCAGGACTCTAACAGCTAGTTCCTATCACAGAATACCACTGACTCATTAACAGAAATCTGATGACTTTCCAGGTAACGATTTATTTTAACATGAAAGGCTGGCTTTGTAATCCAGAACTGTGCCTTTGCTGAATGTGAGCACAGTGTGAAATGCCTACTGGCATACTTTGGTTTCATATTTCACATTTATTCACCACTCAGAAAAACTGAGCACAGTACCTAACTCCACTGATCACATCAAGCTGGAAATAGGAAGAGCTTGAAACTATCACAACACATCCTTATTGATCAGATACACTGGCAATGAATTAATTTACCATATATGAGATCAATTCTCTACTACCATCTATAAACATTCATTTAGCCCACACTCAGCAAGTCCTTACATTGCTGAACTCAGACTAAACTCAGGCAAATCCACAGAGATTAGAAACCAACCCAACTCTCTTGAGAATGACCAGGTGACATACTAATGAAATTTCCCTGTGTTTTGCCTCCTTTCTGGAAAGATCTCAAACCTTTAAGTGGAAGATGGATGCAGGAAATGGGATGCCCATTCCCATCAGGGAGAACAGCATTATAATGTCCCTCAAAGTTTTGGAAACTGGTTGCTTTTATGGCCTCACTGGACTTGAGACCTAAAGTGGCTGGGTGTTTGTTGTGCATACACAAAGATACTTTATCCAGTACTTCCTCGGAGTGCAGTGCCACCTCCATATCACCGAGTGATTTCAACCATCTCAGGTAGTGAAAAATTGCATACTCTGAAGATTATTTATCCTTTTTTAGAGCAAAAGAATTATAAAGAGAAAAGAAGCAATACCTAATTTGAAATAACATTCTGTATTATGTACATTGAATCTCTTGTATTCAAAATGAGTGTTAATTTAAAAAAGGACCTATGGGAGCACCAAACCCTCCTGAGTAATTTCCTGAAGAAATGTATTTTCTAGAAATTAAACTTTGCTTTCTTAATGAACACATTTTGCAGAGAAGAGTTATTGGTCCTGTCAATTCAAATTACCACTGGATGCTCCTTTCAAAAGAGCAGTGCCTTTTGAGGATTTATTGTAAAATGAAATAGCAGACAAGGATGCATCTTATTCATTTGTTTTCCCCCACAAGGATCTATCATTAATGTGTTTGTAAGAACTAATATGCATGGCCCCCAAATTACATCTGTGGAGTCATTATAAAAAGTGCTTACTGTGTTGCCATATAATTAGAGTTCCTGTGCTGAATATATTATTTCAAAGCTGTCAGAAGAAAAATTACAGACCTTGTGTAACTCCACAGGAGTTGGTGACATGATTTCTTTCATTTCTTGCTTAAATTTTCTCAGAACCATGGACTTTCTCCCCACATCTGAAGGCAATGTGTTGCTACGAGTAGCTTGACTGTAATGTGGCCTTACAGTACTTCTTTCCTGGAAACTGGCTTGTCTTCCCAGCTGGTTACGAGGTTGTGGGTTTTCATGATTCAAACTCATTGTACTTCCTGACATGATTGTGGCCTAGAGCATAATGAACAGGTTAATTTGTAACAGAGAACGTGGGTTAAGTAAGTGGTTAATTCATAGCAGTAGGAAAAACACCTCTATTCTTTGTTAGAACACAATCACTCAGGGCACAGCAAAAGGCAAGAGGATAGATGTTCAATCTGCTTGCAAGTCACTATAAAATAAAGGACCACAATGAAACACAGTAACAATAGATGAACCCTATGGGCAAAAGTTTTCAGATGGCATTTCAAACTAAAATACTGAGCACCAGAATGGCTATGCTTGTAAGCCAGTCCCCTGGCAGACTGAAGAGTATGCAGTGTAATTGCTTATTTTAAAAATATTTTACACATAAATAAAACAACATCTAAGCTGTTCCATAATTGCATTTGTTGGAATTGGAACTACAGGAAGGCATTTACAATTCAAACTGTGTGTGCAAGATTTAAAAAACGTGAGTCAGCAGAGTATGTAGGGAGCTCTAGAGGCAGCATGGGCAGAGTGCCTGGACACTACCCCAAGCTCAGGGAAAACTCAGCGCAGGTGAGCTCACCGCCTGGAAAGAAACTTTGCACGACATGCACACTGCAAGAGTGATTGCCTTACCTCAGCACTAATACTGGCCCTGGTCTCACTGCTAGTTTTAATCTCAGGAAAAGACAGTCTTTTGGTTTAGATGCAGGAATACATGGAGGATAAAATCATGAAAGATGATGACGGGAATCACCTCTCCCACGGGGTGGAAGAGGCTGAACTTGAAAGCATCCATGCACAGCAAGGAGCCTTCTCCCTTGGGAAAGATTTTCTGCTCTGGGGAGTGGGAGACATGCACTTTGGCACAGCCACTATGGGGAAAGGGTGTGCTGAATTTCCTATTGATTATCTCTTCTGATGGACAACCGGAAAGGGAAATTTGAAGACCATAACCTTAACTCTGATTGGGACTGCATGCAGACAGCCTGCTTGAATGGGAAAAGTAAAAAATAAGGGCAAAACAGACAAATAAATGCTTGCCTATAGCTCTGGTGAGCATGTCTGTCACCTTTCCTTCTCACAGCTCCAGCACTACTTTCCCTATGACATAATGGATTGTAGCCATAACACTCTTTTGTGCTCAGTAATGACTGATATTACTGCATGATAGAGCTAAAGCAGCCACAGGACTTGGCAAACAATAGCCTTCTCTGCTCTTTGGCTGAAGACCTTGAAATGAAAAATGATAAGGAGTCCTTGACTACGCCATGGCACTTCATAAAGTAGAGGCATGGCCACTCTCAGCATCCTGTCACACCGAATGAGTCTGGCTTTCTTTTCAGAGCTGGGGGTTGTGTAGCGAGGCAATGCTGTAAATGGTACATCTACAGTTCTGAATTTCACTTTTGTGAAAGGCTTAGGAAAATTCAGTGCATTGAAGTAACTGAATTCTGGTCAGCACGGATGTCCTATTTCCCTTTTGGAATTATCTATTTCCATATCCTTTTATTATGTTCTGAATACTGAAAACTGCAATAAAAGCCTGCAGTACTGAACCATATCTAACTATGGAATTAAACCAGTATAACATTTTCTCCTATATTTCTTTGGTTTTCAATAACAAATATATGAGAATCATATTTTGCTACCCATACATGCAATACAAAAGCCATAAATCTGAGGAAGTAAATTAATCTGAACTGGAAAACTTTCACCCAGTTACGCGATTCACATTCCTCCTGGCTGCTAAAGGACTTTTATATAACATAAAAATGAAAATGAGATTCTGCCAGTTTTGCAGCTCCAGGAATTTAAAAGAACATAAAAGAAAATATTTTAGGACCTTTCATTCTGTAGCTTTAATTGGCAGTATAATGGTAATTGTTCTGATTAGATAACTTAGAGAAAAGGTGATTAGAAAATTAAAGAATCTCAAGTTATTCTGTCTCTGTTTTCTTCCCACGATGCCCTCAGGACAATCTAACACAAAGCATGGTCAGATTTGTAATGAACTTAAGGATGAAACACGGAAATTTGTTACATGGTGAAGAAATTGCTGTATAATGAACAATTCTCACATTGGCATCTTCTCTTTCTTTCAGAGTGGTGTGATTATAGGTAAACATTTTGAAAAGCTGATTTTCTTTTATGTTCATCTTAATCAAATTAAGTTTCAATTTAAAAGACAATCTACAACATGCTAAGAAAAGCTGCATGAAGCGTCTGTCAGAGAATGGAATGTATTGCTGCAGGAAGGTTATGCCCACTTAGAAGTTCTGTGCCATTTGCTGCCTGTACAGACAGCATCAATGGTTATGCACAGCAGAAGCTGCAAGTCAAAAGCACTGGGGTGAACATGTTTGTAGAATTTTGGTTGCATTGCACAAAAGAAAACAGCTCTGGTTAGGGGCAAGGGAGGCAGCTGCACAAGCAAAAATATAAAGGTAAAGGGTAGGTACCAAGAGAGTCATGTTTCTCAAACACAGACGCCTGTCAGCCTTGTCCTGTGGAGAGGGGTTAAAGCTTTTAAATGAATTGGTGTGATTAGTGCAACTTAAAATAAAAAAGGAGAAAATAAAATGAATGTAAAACAAATCAAAATCATTATATTTCTCTATAATTGGAAAGAAAGGTTAAGATTGTTCTACCTCTAGTTCCCTCAGAATTCCTGACTGGCCACAGGTCTCTAAATCCTCCAGAGCCTGAGACCAGAAATTTTCCTCCTGGTCAGCCTCGGTGTTATCATGGGTACCTGTGAAGCTAGATTTACAATGAGAAGTTAAAAAAATGTGGACTTTTCCCCCCTCTAAAAATATATATTACACACGTGCCTTGCCACAGACTGCAACTTGAATGACAGAACGTTATGCAGGAGAGTGGGGAAGAGTCGCTGATCAGGAGAGGCTGGATGGACATGCAGAGCACATGACAGACAAGCCTTCTCATAACCTGGCAGTCACTAGCAGCTGGCAGGATCTGAGCAGCGAGTTGTTCAGTAAGGATACATGGATTCCAAGAACAATTCAATACACATTTTTACTGGATTGAAACCGGGACTTCCCTACGAAAATTAATGAATCAACCAGTAGCTGTATGCGGAGCTGCTCCGTGCAACAAATATTTGCAATAAAACCTTTCAACCTCACAGACTTCTCCCAGGCAATATGGAAAGAGTCCTCTTTTTTTTTGCAAACACTGTTTGGCAAAAGAGGCTTGGTGGTGCTTTTTACCTGATTCCTTCAGCCTAAGCTGCATTTATCAATTTAAGCCCACCTGATCGCCATAATAATAAACTGCTCCAATCATTTCATACATAAACACGGAGGAACTTTCAGGGATGCCACTGTCTTGCATGAAAACTTAGGTCTCTGGTGTTTCATAAATGTACCAAAGCCTTATTAAAAGCACTCTTGAGCAGATGTTGGTGACAGTGATGCTCAGGGAAGTTCCTCAGCAAGTGAGGTCTGATAAAAACCACAACTCAGGGCTGCGGTGACACAGCCCAAAGCAACACCTTTACAGTGTATGTGTGTATACAGGGAGGGAAGCAGGAGGTTTTTCTATCTTAGCAAGGGGAAGCAGCTCAGTAAAGGTTCACACAAGCATCAGAGCTGCTGCATGGGAGAGGGCTGATTATGTGAAAGGCACAGGGGAAGAAGGATGAGGAAGGAAAGTGACAATTCGCCCTTTTGGTGGCAGCAAGCTGTTACTTTGGAGCAGCTGCCCATGGAGTGCAGCTAGTGGTGCTTAACAGCACATAAACAGAGCAAACACTATTATGGAAGCATCTGAGGCCTTGCTTGACAAACAATGTAATACTGAGAATAGCGTGAATGTAATTCTGTTTACAGAATAGCTTTTAAATAGGAGAATTGCCCAGCACAAGGGAGGACAGCTTGAATGCTTCACACACATGACACTCTGCCTCAGAGATGCTTTCTTACAACTACAATCAGTCAAGCAGACAATGGTCAGCCATTTCAATCTCTTATTGCAATGATTCTCCACCTAGCATCAGTGTCTCCTAAGATATTGCAATAGATACAGCAATGGCAAGAATACCTACTCAGATCACAGATGCAATTCCTCCCAGGCAAGACAAGAAAGTATTTAAAACATGATTTTAGAAAGATCCTTGACTTCTGAAATGAGCTTTTTCAATAAATCTGTGTAGTTCTTTCAGTAGCCAATGTTGAATGTAGACTAATTTATCCATTACAATATCTCTTGCTATATTGTAAAATTATGATATCAAATGGAACTTAAGCTAATGAACAGAATAATTTGAGGCAATTGTCTGCAACAGTAAAACCTGGATTTCCTAGAACTGGAGGTCCATTTCTTCTCTGACTTCCGTGAAATATAAAATCATGATGCCTCTATGTCTGGACTTCTTGGTTGAAGCAATTTCTTTCTGAGCTCTCGTCTTTTGCTTTTTGTCTGAGTCTTGTCTCCTGATGTGTGAAATCTCAACTTTTGGATCTTCATTACAGCCACATGAGTAATTTGTAGCTGAGCTACTACACCAAAAAACCAAAAGAGCTACCAAAATAATTTATCTAGATGTCTTTTTTATCTAAAACGTGAGGGATTGATTTTAAGTCATATGAAATATTGTTTGACCTGTAATGAACGTATTTGGTTTTCTGATGCTTATTTAAAGAGCCGTCAGAAATTCAGATGCATAAAAAGTCTGAAGGAAAGGCAGTAGGATAGATAATGAAGACATGGGCATCTATGATTTGGTTCTTACTGCCACATGAGAGACAAAATCATTGTGTTTTTCAGTTTTCTTAATTAGGAGGTTCTTGGATGTGGCAAATCTGTAAGCATTGATGTTTTAATGTGTTAAACATTTTCTCTGGAGTGGGAACTATAACACACTTGTCTTACCTGCCAGTGATAGGCAGACACCAGGCTAGAGAATGGTTTAAGCTCTCTGGTTTCATTTGCTTGCCCACTGAAATTTCCTTGTCAATCAGGAGCAAAGTTAATGTGGTATTTTCTGCTTTTACCTGGTTTTCCTCATTTCAACTGTTTTTCCTTTCTTCCCTTGTCTTCTGACACCCTCCACCCCTGCCTCAACCCAGGTGGATCTTACTTTTGTGCACTTTTTGGTTTCCTACCTGGAAGTATTCCACTCTTCCAGCTGTCCCCCACCTTTCCTTTGCCCTCCAGAGGCACCTTTCCACATCTTTCCATCTTTCTTCACACTCCTGATGCTCTCTCCACCTGATCTTTCTACAGACGTTTGCTTTAAATGGTTTTCTTGATTCTCTCCCAATGTCTCAGTCTCCTTCTGTTGCCACATATTCTTGGAAGCTGTGCTACACAAAATAAAGGTAAGAAAAAATTACTTTCTAGAGCTAGAGAAGAAGAGAAGTTGTTTGGCTAGAACTACAAGAGAAGAGGTGCTTTTCTGGGGATTCCTGTAACAGGCTTGAAGAACAGACATATCCTTCTCGAATACTCCAGCACTTGGGATAGCAAGACTATCAGATGTGGCACCATCCATTTTACAGATACAGCACTGAAGTAATCATTATTTTAATTTGTACTTTATCTCTCAGGTGTAAGTCACATTGACAAGCAGAACTAGGCTCTTTAATGTACATACTTTTTGCTGAACAGTGCTTTAAAATGGTAACAGAACACATGCTTTTCATTTAGAAGATTCTGCATTTTACAAACTAGCTCCCCGATTCACTGCTCATCAACTTTTTCAGCCCATTATTTACATAGATGCAAAACAGTAGGTGTTCTGGAATCCATGGCTGCATCTCATTTGAGAAACAAAATATGGGCTGGAACTGTGGATAAAGACCCTTTTAAACTAACAATATTAGGCTACCAAGGATGGGCAGTATGAAGAAAACTATCTAATTTCCTTTACTAAACAATGTTCACTACTAGCCTAGGAAAACTGCCAGGGTGCTTCTGCAGTAGGGACCAAAGGAGCTGGATATGGACTGAGAATTCACACTTGCTCATATCTTAGCTGTCATCTCGCCAGGCTTGTCTCCAGACAAAATGCCACAAAGCCATGGGGTGTATTAGAGGGTTTGTCATTCAAATTCAGAAAGCAGCATCTTAACTTTGATTTGTATTTCAAAGGTTACAGACTGGACCTCATGGATTTCCTCACCCAGTATGTTTATACAGGCACCAGGAAGGTTTTTTTAGTACTAAACTTAAATTTTTCACAGACTGGGATATCAGGCTCAGTGTGCTAGCACACCAAGAAAGTGTATTTCTCATGAAGGACCTGCATGTCTGCAGGTCCTGAGGGTAGGTGCAAATCTCTTTTACTGTGATGCCTGTCTTCCCACATCTGAGGACGAACTGTTCATTGGCAGAAATTACTCAAGTCTCTGCAGTGGATCCACTAACAAATTCAAAAGACAAGAAAACTTCTAACAGAATATAAGAGATTTTGGGGTCTTTCACTGTCTCCAGGAATTGTGAAGTAATTTTTTTTTCCTCAGGAAGCTCTTTTGTCTGCAGAGAGATCAACTGAAAATGAGATTTACTTCTCAGGAGAGGAGGAATAAATGCATGGCAAAACACCAATAGTTTGGACAAGACATTTGTGCCTGAATCACTTTTTACTCCTACTGAATCACTCCTACTGAATCACTCCTACTGAATGTCTCAAGCATTTATGGATGAAGACTGTAATTTGTGCTTCTTTGCCCAAACTAAAATGAATTTTCATAGAAGACAAATGATTAACACACCAGTTGTCTTTAGCCACATTATCTGTAGGTTTATTTTTGTGGAGTGGAAAACAGATCACATTTTTTCTGAAACTTGCCCAGGGAAATGCCCTATTTTTTTTGTTTGTTTGTTTATTCTTAAGGGATAAATGCTGTGTTTTATTGGTTGAAGTAACCTGAAATAAATATATGTCTTAGTTTTGGCACCATAGTCCTCCATAAAGACCACTAATACACCCCAATAAGTTTAATGAAGTATACTGTATCTCATATTTAAAGGAAGAGCTGCTATAACTTCATCAGAAAAACCTAATTTCATTCAAGACAGTGCTCATTTCTGAGGCACTACTGCAGCTGCAAGCCAGAGAACAGGAGCTGGTGTGGCGACTTACGTGCTCGCTGCAGGTCGGTCCCATTCCTCGTCACTCAGCCCCGTGTCATGGAATGGGTGGTTCCGTGGTTTGCCTGGAGGGGACAAACTGGCTGCCTGCTTGGGACTCCTCCATTCATAGGCATTGAAGTTGTAACCTGAAGCCTGATAGGTGTGTCCTGAAAAGATGAATTACTAATTCACAGCAATGCATATGCTGAAATGACAGGAAAGCACATCTCTGAAGCTGGGTTTTCAAGAACTGTTGAATTTGTCATTGTCACCTTATTTTTTTCTGCAGCCAGATTATTTGACCTCGATTATGTCTGGAGCTAGATGTGCTCTAGAGCTTCCCTTGTGAAAGTACACTGAAAGCAAAATCTTAAATATATCTAACACTGTTCTTCTACTGTTTATGTCTCAGCTGCTTCTATATTTAGTTCTAGATGCTGCCACAATTTATCAATTTCCAATTCGACATCCCAGATTGGACAGTAGTGAATAAATCACGTGTTATGGATGTGTTAAATATGTGTTAACATGTCATATGCAATGTGCCCAAAAACTGCTTCAGATGTATTGAAAAAAGTTTCCAAAGATGCATGAAAAAATTCCATGAACATGGCTTTTCATGTGCCCTTTTCTAGGGCTCTGAGAGCTCAGGAAAGGCCTGTCTGATAATGGGCACACATTCCCAGGACCAATATACACCATCTCTATCACCCATTTCTAAGTGTCTCAAGGCTGTATAAGTGGCATCAGATGGCTTTTATACCTGCAGAGTTTATTTCTGGGTGCTTTTATCATACCAGCAAAGCAGGTATTACTTCAATACTACTTCTTTAACTGAAACCAGGTGTAATTTGAATTCCAGGCAGGAAGCAGTTTCCAAGTGATGTTTCAAGAAGAACACATGGATCAACAGGTCACAAGCTGACGCTGATCTAGTAAGCAAAATCCATTATGGTAGAACTGATATACATAATATAGATACACACATGATGTGTATATATACGTGTGTGTGTGTGCATGTATGTATGGATACACACACATATACAACATATATGCAATATAATTCACCTTGATATATTAGTTTCTTAGCTCTATAGTTGGTGTTTTTTGATGTGTATATTGGATTAGGAAGTACTATTTTGTTGATGACTATTATCACTGCTGCCACCTCTCTAAAGAGGGAAATTTGCTTTCATAAATCAGTCTAGACTTGTCTCCCTCAAATGCTGTGTAACTACAGACCTGTGAGCATTTTCCAGCAAACTGGGAGATATTAACATAGTCCCAGATTCTAGGAAAGGTATTGGTTGGGAAGATGTGGCTGCTGTGTGGTGAAGGCTCCGGATTAGTAAGGCAGACACATAAAACAAAGGTACAAAATGGGGTATTAATTCAAGGAGAGAAAATGCAGCTCACCATCATTAAACTGGTAATTAATAGGATAAAGGATTATCTGCTGTTCCAGAAACATCCCCCAAACTCCTCAGCTTGCTTAGTCTGTGCTTATTGCCAAGAAAGGTTTGAAGAAAAGCCAAACTCAGCTTGATGGGACACATCAGAATGAACTTTAATAGAAATGGGGGCCACCACAACACGAAGGGATAAAGACATAAACGTGTTTGCACTCAGGCTGTTTAGCAGAGGTGCCATGTATCCAGCCAAGTCAGGGCTGATTTTTTCAAGGGAGTTAAAAAAAAATAAATTAAAAAAAATCTGCTTTCAGATACTGGTTCAGCTTTGGCACAGCATCTGAATCATCAGGACTTTGGAAAGCATGGGCCTCAATCCTTTCCACAGCCAACAATTTGCTCCAAATATCTTCAATTTGTCCAGAAAATGAGAATTACCATTCTGGCACTTTTTCAGCAATACTCCTTAGAACTTAAAAATATCAGAAAAAAAATCTAATATAACTTATTTTGATAAACTGACCAACACAGTTAAGGAAAGGGGTCAAATTCATCCAAATTCTAACTCCAGTGAAAAAATTATTTGAGGTAAGGACCTATCTGTCCAAATACTTGCCAGGTAATGGGAATACGTGCTTTACTATGGAAAGAAACATTTTTAGAAGAGTTAAATCAAACACTGAAGTTGTGTGTAAGTTATTTTTCTTGTTATCAAGAATATTACAAGATGTTATATCCTTCACTGCCTAAATAAACACATGTTATTTGAAAATATTTGAAAATCCTATATAAAACAATAGTTGGAGAGAGGTGAAAAAAACTACCATTACGGAAAATCATGCCTTTAAATATAACCATCGTTTTTGACAGCTGAGAGTTAGATGTTAATACTGACAGAATGAGGAAGAAGCAAAAGATTTACAAATCATAGGCAATGACTAACGTTGCCCTTCAGCAGTTCATAATAAATCTGTTGTCATTTAAAAATTAATGCATATGGGCATCAAACTCATGAACATCTCCTGAGTGTTCTGTGCCTTGCATTGATCTGTACTTGAAGGATAAACTCATTTAGTTGTGGATGAGCTATGTACCAAGCTATTCAGATGTCAGTAAAGCTAACAAAAGCCTGTTAATGTATTGATAAATGCTTTGTAACACATCACATCCTCATGAAAGAATGAATCTGAGGCCAGCCAAGTGCAAGAAATCATGCTGCCTGCCGAGGTGTGCGGTCATAATGAGACATCAGCACATTATAAAGTACAGGGTTAAAAGTTAGTACACATAAGAAGTTCTACTTAGGGCAAAGGAAGGTCAACCATGAAGGCAATAATTCCTGCTTTAAATGTCAACTGTATTTTTGACAGTACCTTGATTTCCAAAGCTGGTATCAATACCAGAGCCATCCCACGACTCTACTGCGCTGTCAACACTTGGGACTGTAGTGGAATAGATGTCCGAGAGCTTGCCAGATTTCTGTGCAGCAGAGCTTTCATCTTCAGCATCGCTCAGTTCACTCACGTGACCCACAGAAAATTTCTTGGGACTGGTAGCTGAATGGGATTATATAAAAAAAGGTGTTGATGCTTGCTTTCCTGCAGTTCTGAGAATCTGGTTTTTACTCCTGACACAAAGCTTTTTCATGGATGGCCTAAATGCTTGTTAATCTGCAATAACACATGGATGGTACCCCCTTGGCCACACTCACCATCTGTTTGCTTCTTGATTTTCAAGGTGACAGTTTCTCCTGCCATCTGTAATAAATGAATGGCTTCACTCAAAGGTTTTCCTTTCAGACTGCTACTATTTATTGCTAGGATTCTGTCTCCTATGTGAATTGCCCCAGTCCTACAATATGAGAGAGAAGTAAAACATTGAGAAGAGAGTGTAAAAGGCAACAAAGGCAATTTCTTTGCATTTTGGAGCATGAAAGTCTCATCTCCCTTTCTTTCATTTTGCTTTTATTGCGGTGTCACAGAGTAATTCTTTTGTTAGAGACACTTAAAGCAAGGCACCTTTGTTGTAGTGACAATAGCAGAGCTGAGGCATGATGTGAGGATTTCTGTGTTACTGTGACAGTTGAGTTAATCACCTGTGGATGATATTCACTGCAGCCCACCTGCTCAAGAGCAATCTCAGACAGCTTAGTAACTCCTAAAATGAGTCAAGTTTCTACAAGTCTCACAACATAAAAAAAAGCCGTGTGAGCAAGCAACCAGCTATTTCACAAACCTGACCTTCAGGAGGGGTCAATCAAGAAAAGAAAATATTTTTGTGTTAATGGTTCTGGCTGTGCACAGTATCATGTTTTGTGTGCTGTAAGTTCTCTCTGAAACTTGTAGCACCAAAGGTACAAGTTTCAATGACTCACCCAGTCTGAGAAACAACAGGTGACAGAAATCCTTACCATTTTCATTATTCTCTATCTATCATGTACTATGAGGAGCATTTCTGCTCCTCTGATAATGTTTCCTATGGTGTATGTAAGTGCACATACAGATGCAGTGGCAGATAAGTGCACAATGAGTTCAGATAAACTAAGACACATGAAGTGCTTTCTTTAGTTATTGTACTATACAAGGCTAATTGTTTTAAAAGGCTGTGAAAATGTTGCTGTGACTGAGCAGTTTGATTGATTAGGTTTTCCTTGGTGATCTATAATAAGGACCACAGTCCTCTGCCTTGTATAGTATGTACATCTTGCTCGTGCTCCTGGAGCTTGGCAATGATCAAAAAACAACAGCAAAATGATTGTAAACTCAGATTTGAAGAATTACAAAGAAATCAATTGCTAACCCATGAAAATCAGGGTTTTTAGGCAAACAAAACAAACCTCTATCTTGAGAGAGAGAACATATAAAAATAATTTGCTTTCCAACTTACCTTTCAGCTAATCCTCCTTTTGTAAGGCTGGAGATGATTATGGGATCAAAGGGCTCTTCAGTACCAGAGATTGTAATTCCAAGAGGCCCACCATAGCGCTTGAGCTCAACAGTATAAATAATTGCTCCAGAGCTCTCCTGTTCATCTGCAATAAATGCCAAGGGGATGCAATTGGTTTCTTATGAAAGAAGGAATGAAAAAAATAGCATATTCAGTCTCGTGACTGCTAATCAAACAACATTACCAAAGGATCACATTTCAGATACAATTCCTAATCATATTCCACTGGGTTATTTTCTTAAAAAGTAAATTACCTATTATGCAATTTTTATTGCCAAAACCTGGACACAAGTCAACAGAAAAATTCCCCTCATTCTGTTAAGACTAAATTTTACTCTCTTTAACATCTTTAGATCTTCTTTCCTATTAAACTATAACTTAAGGTTATTTTGTTACAGAATCACAGACTGATTGAATTTGAAAAGGACCTCTGGATGCCACCTCATCCAGCCTCCTTGGACAAGCAGGGCCAACTAGAGCTGGGTTGCCCAGGGTTGTGTCCAGCTGGCTCTTGAATATTTCCACGAGTAGAAACTCCACAACCTCTCTGTACATCCTGTACCAGTGTTTGGTCACTCTCAAAGTAAAGAAGTGTTTCCTGACACTCTAACAGAACCTCATGGGTTTGAGTTTGTGTTCATTGCCTCTGGTCCTGCCACTGGGCACCGCTGAGGAAAGCCTGGCTCTGTCTGCTTTACACCCTCCCTTCAGATATTTATACACCCTAATAAGATTCCCCCTTTGAGCCTTCTCTTCTCCAGGCTGAGTGGTCCTATCTCCCCCAGCCTTTTCTCAGAGGAGAGATGTTGTGGTCTCTTCATGACCTTTGTGACCCTTTGCTGGACCTCATCGACTGTATGTCCATGTCTGAGTTGTACTGGGGAGCCCGGGACTGGACCCAGCACTCCAGAAATCTCTCTGCAGTGCTGAGCAGGAGAGAAGGATCACCTCCTTTGCCCTGCTGGCCAAGCCCTGTCCCTTGCAGACCAGGAGGCTGTTGTCCTTATTTGCCACAGCATCACTTTATTAGAGAAAAGGCAAGTTACTATTATGGTATAAATACTGACACTCATCTGTTTCTTGGACTGAATGGAAGGTACTTGAAATTAATGGCAATTTGAAAGTTTTAAACCCAAACTTTCTTAAAAGAATTCCAGGAAAAGTCAAAAGTCATTATAAGCTGGACATGTTTTGAGCTTCTTGCAACAGAATTAAAAATATCTTCTGTATACTGAATTATCAACTAAACTGAACAGTAAGTCCATTAGATATTATTTTATGATATGGCATGAAGTAATTTGCATTACTTTGAAATTTTATCTCACCAAACAATTATCAGAACCGGAAAAGAATACATCATGGAGTAAACTTAAATACAATACATTTCCTTAAACAATACTCAATAGGCATTGCATCAACAGGAAATGTGCCTGTATTTATACAATGCCCTTTACATATCACTAAAAAAATCCCAACCACAGCAAGAGAGCAATCAACTGCATCATCTTTGAGTTGTGAAGTAATATTTTAAAATGGCAGAATTCTCCTCAAACCAAAATAAAAAATGCTTTCTAGCTCATGTTCTGATATTGGTATTCAGCCAGGATGACTGGTCTGGTGGGCAAATACTCCTAGATCTGTGGGTAATGACATTTTGAGCAGTTCAGTGAATGTGGGCAAACATCTAGGATGCACATTCCATAAATGTTACCAAAACTAACTAAAACAACTTAGAAAATTCAAATGTCACTATTTCTGTTCCTGTAGACAGAAAAGCTTAAAAAGTGAAAAAAACCAAACCTACATCACTAGCAAAGGCTCAAAGAGTTGCCTTCTTCCAATACTGCACATGGTACTTTAGGCAGAGCTGGAGGAACACTAATATCTTTGAAGCTACTTTGTTTCTTCCCAATTTCCAGAAAATTTAGACCTTCAGCCACAACCCCCTCCACTGTGTCCTACTTCCTCTTTGCTATCCATGTACAGAAAATGTTATGCAGAGAGAATCAAAGGAGAATCAGTGGTGTTTATTCAGCAAAGAACACTGGAGTTTTCCTGCCTACTTGGGGCATTGCCATCAGTGTTTTGGTATGGTTCACGTCAACTGCACTTTATCTGATGTGCTCTTTCCAGAAGCACCCAGCTCCCCAGATGTCACTGGAAGCCCCTGTCTGGCACACAGTGGGCTACCATGCAAGCTGCCACTGCACAGCAGAACAATGACAGCTTTGCTTGCTTAAAGCATTTATGGAACAACCGCAAATCCCCTGGGATCTAATGCCCGTACTGTTTATGCAATGGGCATGGTAAAAGACTTCAGCTGAAGGGTGGGAAGTATCACATCAAGCTAACTGCAAATGTAATAGACAGCACTTGCTAAGGGTTGATGAAGTACTGATGTTTCTCTGCTATAAACACAAACTGAGTAAGAAGTTACTGATCTCAGCAGCCCTTCCACATAAGAGTTGGAAGTCTATAGATCTCAGTGAATGACTGGAAAGAAGACTGGTCCATTATGTCTGTTTTCTGGTTAGCTTTAGGTCAGAAAATTATTGACAGAATGTTATGCTGAGCAGAATGTTGGAGCTATCCAAGAACGGGGCATACATGTGGCCTGAATTCACCAGGAAGGCCAGTTCTGCCATGAAAGCAAAGAATGCTGGTATTCAAGAGAGGGAGGTAGCCATTAGCTTAATCAGGATTTAAAATTGTCATCAGTTTGGGAAGCTGTCAAGAAGAAAAGGAAAGAGAAAAATTCCTGGAAACATACCTTCATCTGGGGAGAAGATATAAATGAAGTACTATGGTTATGGGTCTCACGTTTTTGAGATTTTCCACCTTTCTTTTCCTGTGATGCAATTGTGGGTAATTCTTGGAAACCACATTTAATGAAAGTAGATCCTCTGTGCTGCAGTGCCTCTGCTCTGCCCACTGGCCTCTTGCTCATCAGAATAACATCTGACCAATACAGTGACAAGGGCAAGGAGCAGCAGGATCTGGGGAGCACCTGACATGCATCATCCTGCTGTGGCCTCAGCTGCACGGTGGCTCACAGGAACACAGCTCGGAGACCCTCACTCCCTGACTCACCTTCCTCAAAAAAGCATGCAGTGAAAAGTAAAAAGAAGTTTAAATCTCAATCTTATTCTGTGTTTTATAAAATGTTCTGGAGCGCTTCATGCCTACTCATCAATTAGCATCAGGCTTTTATTTTCTCGGGGAAATTATTATTTTCCTCTGTTGAGTTTGAGCAGCACATTTCTTCCTTTGTGAGAAAAAAACTTTCATAAGTAAACCAATGGTAAATACACAAAGAATTATTTTAACTAAGATATACTTTTTGTTACAGCTTTGCTACTGTTATGTCACTGTTTCCTAATTATTCCTTTAACGTTTCAGGAGACACTCACTCATTTTAAATTTTGAAGTACCTGAAATCTGCTATAAATACTTTCATTTACGTTTTGACACTTACTCAACTCTAACAAGAAAAATTTGTATACAGAATTTTTTTTCAGTAGGTTTCTGAGTAGTTGTCCAGTTACATTTGAATCTGTTCAATTAAACCAATCATATCTGGATAAAACACTGTGGTTGTGTGAGAATCTTGATACAGATATATCATTTAACTATAAAACAAGAAATGTGAGGGTGTAAAAGAAAAGTGTGGTATAAGAATCCCACTGTGACTAAAATCTGTACCAGATACCATGGTGTGCAATACCTAGGAGAGCAAAGATCTTATTTTCCATGGGTGAAGACTGAAATCCACATTTCAATTACAGCAACAATTTGCACAAGGTACTAAATGCAGCTGCCTTTGCTTTTTATTATAATACTGAGAAGATACTTTGTTTGCTTTCAAAATCAATTAGGAGGGAGAAAGAAAAAGGAAAAGAGTCTTCTAATGCAATTCTAAGCACCACTTCAACAGTTGCACTTAATTTCAAATAATAAAGTGTGGCAGGTTGTGCCTTATTGCTGTGAGATTGTATGGAGCTGATGAGAAGTGAATCTCCAGTTTGTGCTTTTGTGTAACACTGTACTATAACCACCAGCAGTAATAGTAGTTATAACTGTCTTACTTCCTTTGCACTACACTGCATTAGAAAACTCACTTTATTATCTCCAGGTAGAAATTCTGCTCTTATGGAATCCACAGTGGGGAAGACACAAGACTATTAATTGGTGTAAGTGTAGAAAATTATGGCAGGCCCATTATTTCACTGGGCTGATCAGACATGGCTCCTCCAACAGATATCCAGCACGGTGTGTAAAGTACTACTTACCTTTGAGCATGTGAACAGTTGTACCAAAGCCACATTTTTAAATTTATGGACAAAGTACACACTACACCACTTTGCTGGAGAACTGAGGCCTAGGGATCCGTGCTTTGCTAGCCGTGATTCCAATCTTAAAAGCAGAGAAAATCCCAATACTCTGGTAAGAAACAGATCAACTTTATATGGCTGCACCTGAGGGCCAATTGTCTTTTCAGTGAACTGAACACTTAATTCTGCAGTGCAGCTCCTGCAAGCAATATAGCCAGTGAGAAAATTCAACACTTTATATACACCATTAAAATTCTTTTTTAGGTGACACTTTCTGATTATTATTAGCATAAACAGCCATGCTTAGAAAAAACATTTACTAAAATTTAAAAGAATTCCTCTGTGCTCTAGAAATCCTGAAAATACATGTGAATCTGCAATAATCATTGCTAATACCAGAATTATCTTCATCTTTGCGGATCTTTAACTTTACAAGGTCCTCACAGTGCTGAAGGATCTGGACAGCATCTTCCATTGAGCAGTTGTCAAGTCGAATATTATCTATTGCCAGCAACTTATCACCCAGCTCGAGTGTCCCAGTTCTGCAAACAAGCAAACAAGCTTACATGAAACTCTAGGAGCATTAAAAGAAAGGTATCTTAAAAGGTCTAAACATGATTATAGAAACAAGATGGATTTTTAGGACAATTATTTCTTAATATGCCTTCTATTTTCTAACTTTTCATAAAAGTTTTTATTAAAAAAAAAAAGCGCACAGTCTCTTATAAGTCTCTTACAAGGTCTCTGTTTAACTTGAATTTGGCTGGCTACACACATAAACAGATTTTTATTGGGAGCTGTAACGTCTTACCTGTGAGCAACGCTTCCTTTCTTGATATCAGAAATAACCAGAGGGTCCCCTGGTTTTCTACTTGATGGAGCTGTAATAAAGAATATATACAGACATTTGGTTTTGCTTCTAGATATGCAGATGGACTAATTTTGACCATAAACCTTCATACACATTCTTTACTTGTATTATATTCTTCCCCTACCCCTAAATTATCTGAACTCCAGGTACAAACAAACAAACAGCAGCAGCATATTGGCAAGACTAGATACTCCTCAAAAATTAGAAAGCTTCAGAACTGTGGTGACTGGTACAAAGTGAACTTAGCCTGACACATCTGAATTCTGGGTTAGACCAAGACTGACACATGTGAAGACATCACAGTACAGCTCCAGTGATCTATCATAAAATGCCGTGTAGCTGTAACATATAAGGAAGACTTTCTGTCATTAAAATCAGTAGTTTCAGTGCAACTACTAATGAGGATTTTTTACCAGAATAAATCCTGTTATACTATATTCCTGACCAACGGAGCTGCTCTGGCAAAATATCTGGAGTGGCCTAGTCTGCATTCTTTCCATCCACTTCTGTCTCGTCCAGTGCCTACGGCAGAGGTAGGAAGGTAGTGTGTCCTGGGTGAGAAGGACAAAGCCACTTCCCAGTAAACGGGATGGTGTGGACTGTGCCCACACACCCCACTGGGCTGATACATTATTACCAAGTTTGCACAGTTTGCTTCATTGTAACTCACTGCTTCTTCTGAAGGAACCTGTGCCTCTTTCCGTGAGTAACCTTGCCCTTCTGTAGCGCTGCTGGACCTTAAGAATTGTGGACTTTTCCCAACTTTGTACTGGGGATACCTACTAGAAGCACTGCAGTTCCAGTCAGTTTAGTAAAACTCCCACCTCTCCTCTCCTTTCACACTCACCTCTTTCAGAAGAACCTGACATTAATGGCTGATTTTTCTATCTGTCCCTCATGGTTAAAAATACGCTCTGCTCTTCAACACCAGGCATTGCAATTCTTTACCAACTTGTGTAAAAGTATTTGACAAGTTTCCCTTGGCCAGGAAATTCACTCTGCAATTTTGCTTGACCTTTAGTTGCCTAGGAAGCAGTTAAATATACCAGAGGAAGACAACAGTGATCACAATCTATTTCCAGAGCACTGTTTCTTGAAGTGGCTTCACCAAATGTACTGTTTTGGAGGGTTCATCCATTTGCTGACAGCAGACTGCACTGAAGATCTGATATGACAAGCAGTCAGCTTAGAATTTGAGGATGATGAAGACATATTGTTAGATAGCTGTGCGGCACACGCTGTCTACCTTTGGGAAGAATATCACCTACAGCTGCTCTGTCAGGAGGTGCTCCACATGGTGAACACAGACTGACTTTTGGGACCGTTAACAAAGAGTGTGCTGATATTAAAACATTGCCATGTGGTGCAATGCTCTCAGGTCTCCTGAAAGCACTAATTAGTTTTGCACATCTAGGGTTCTTCAACTGCCCCACACCATTTCTGCTCTGTGTACTGAGCCCTCTGCATTCTTTCACAGAAGGTATGTTTCCATTAGGTTCCCACACCTGAACTGACAATCACCCGAAAAGCTGCCCATATTGGAGGATCACCTACAAAATCCTGATGTCAGTTACTTTAGCAGCTCATGAATCTTCTCTTCGATGCAAAATGACAGATCTTCACCTATAGCAACCACATGGTAAATTAATAATGACATTTCCAACACAATATGCTAACAGGTCTTGTTAACCTTAGCTGCCCTGGCTGAGACAGCCTTTGAATGTCCAAAGGAACAATTCAAGAACTGCTAAAAAGCCATATTTAAAATGCAATGTCTCAAAAGTCCAGAAGATAGACATACAAGGACTTTGAAGAATTTTTAGAAATTTGTCCAAAACAGCATGCTTTCAGGAAATGATTATGTTGCAATTTAGAGAATAGTAATTAACTTTTTGCAAGATATGTAATTTTCATAGCTTGTTTCTCATACTTTCATGTCACAGGTCGAATATATTACAATTCCATAATTTACTTCAATCTTTTGGATATGTTTTACCAATTAGCATCTTGTTAACATTTTAGAGTATCACTTTGGTGATTTTTTTTCATCCTATGTTTTTATTCTTTGGGTTGCCTTATTCTCAGGTTATATGCTACCCACTGCAGACTAGGGTTTGAGTCTTGAAATACTTTTTATGAAACTGTCTAACAAAATTACCAGAACTTAAGAAAACAGTCCATTATTGTTGTAAAAAGAAGAGAGGAGGAACCAAAACGAGGGAAAGAGCACAGCTCAAACAGGAGAGCCACAAAGTACAAAGTATGTGGATGCAAAGAGTATGATGCTGCACACAAAGTTACCACAGTTTCAAACTGAGGAAGAGTGACCAGCAGTATTTTATGAGTTCTCCTGGGATATTATTTGGTCTGGAGAATGAAAGCCTTTTTGTAGGCACCAAACACAGCTTTGTGTGAAATGAATCCTCCCATGCTGACAAGCAGATATATCACACTTCAATTTGTTATTGTTCAGTACTCATGGTGTACTTCCTAGAAGTTATTTGAGTTGTGTTGCAGAGGTAAAATCATTAATTTCCTCCTGAAGTTTTGTACCTATGTGCACATTACCATAGCCTAAGATTGCCTCCCAAACACTGGTGAACAGATGCTGTCTCCAACAAGAAGATTAAGTACTATTATCCTGATTTTACAGATAAGGAAAGGAAACACAGGAAAATTTAGGTCAAAGTATGACAGTTTTCAGTGAGCAATTTGAGATATCCATGCCTTTATATCTCACAATAGTTTGTAGCATATAACAGTTTCTATGACCAAAATACAACTACTGGCATTTTCAGCAGCAGCTGCAGATGAGTAGCATTTCCAGGAGTGCAACCCCATGATCTCAATGTTTCTGCATAAAATCAAGCAGCCACTTATGGAAAATCCCCACCCTCACTCCCAGAATGACTTGTCTCAGCACAAGTTTTTTGCAGAGAAAAGAAAAACCACCCTAGTTTCTCCAGGGCAGCATAAAACCACCTTGACCATGAGATTGCCTCCTTTGTCTTTCTGCAATCCTTCATCTCATTCATTACGCAGCCTCCATCCCCTTTGTTACATACCACTGTTTCATCTCTCCCCAGAGAGCAGAGAAACCAGGGTTCCAGTGGGAAAGAAGTATTTGACCAGTTAATATATCAACATCAATTAATGCAAGCTTGAAGTGACACGGTACAGCTTCAAGTCTCCAGAATTATTTCTGGTTTTAAGAGGCCATTAAAAAACAAAGCACATTACCACTCACCCATGTCCAGCCTCCTTGTTCAAGTCCCAGCTGCCCCTAATCCTGCTCAGTCTCCCCCCTCATCTGCTGCCTTTCTGTTACAGCTTTCCACTTATTTCCTCTCCTTGTCCCCTTCTGCTTGTCCAATGAAGATCTCATCTTTTCTCCTCCCTGTTCCACCTGTTGTCTACCTAATGCTCAGCTTTTCTAGTGACCTTAGAGTCTGTCTGAATACCTACAAATGGACTGAAAAGTGCATAAGGTCGCACAGGTACTAAATTGAGTGTTGCAGCTAAATGGCTGCTCTTAAGCAGTTTGTTCTCTCTCTTTAAATTACTCTATGATCCTAGGTCTCCATCCCAGGTCTCTACCCTATTCTACCACACTTTCCTGGCCACTTGAAAGTAAGTTCAATAAAGTGTTGTCAGTTATGTGTATCAGCTGTTCCATTACATTTAAAAAAACCCCTCAAACAATGCTCCTTTCTTGTTTCATTGCTAACTCAAACAAAAACTCCAGACGAAGTGATTTCAGCAGATTTTGGGGTGGACATCTCACCCACCACCCAGACAAAACTCACTACTCTCAGCCTGGCTTCAAACTTTGGAGCTTGATCAAGCTCTGAACAAGCAAAGGAAAATGTTCACATGATGGAAAAATACTTTTTATACAAAGTCAGTCCATTTATTCACAATGCTGGTTTATAGCTACTAGACATTTTTAAGAATAGTGTGATTAATAAATAGATGAAGGAGCTTTTTAAAATTACACTGATGCAGGTCTTTTGTTCCTTAAGTATTGGTTCATGTGGAGCAGCTGAGAAATCTGTTGGTAATTTTCTGTCTTGAAAAGAATTGCTTGTAATGTTTGAAAATTAAGTAGAGCTTGCCAGGTGAAATCACATAATGTACAGAAGTATGCTTTAGAAAATAAATTCTCGCAGTCACTGTATATGTAGGTATTTACAAGGCTTGTTTCTGATGAAATACAAAAACAATAAAGCAGACTACAGTACAGCTGCTAGTCAGTGACTCAGAGAAACTGATGACAGTTTGGGTGAGATTCTGATATTCTTACCAGCTTTGCAGCTTCTTATTCCTTGAGTAGTCTCATTAGCTTCAGAGAGATTATTTATGAAGCAAGGTGCTGCAGTTCATTACCAGTAAGAATATCAGAATCTTACATAAGAAAGAAAAAAAGAAAAGGAAAAAAAAAAAGCTGTTAACTACAATTACCAGAATCTACTAGTAAGTCATTTTACTGGACATCATTCAATGTACTTGACAAAAATATAATTAGTCTATGATAAAGTAGCCATTTGCCTCAAAAACCTTTAAAAAAGGTTTTTGTCTTTAAAAAGAAAAATCTGTATTCGTTACATGGCCTAAAATCAATGTCAATGGCAAATAAATTGAAACAGTTTTGAGTACTACTAGCACTACTTGTAAGTGTTCCTTCTTCTAGGGAATGATTCTGTCATAAAAGTAAAATCACATGCACAGGAACACTCCTGTGCTTTATTTGGATGATATAATTTTAAAAACTGAGACCTTCTATTTGGTCTAATCAGGTAACTGAGTGTGAAACTAATGATATGTGAAGCATTAAATATATAGTCACACGTATTTGAAAAACATGAAATAAGGTCTTTATTGAGTGTAAGTAACTGTCATTGGTAAAATTAGACAGATATTGCAAAGGTAAGGGATGAATGGACAGGACTCCAATGGGTGTATGAAGGAAGCAGTGGGCAAGACCAGTATACTGGGAAGTAACTGGCATGAACTATCCAAAACTCAGAGCCCTGGATTAACATTAACAATGATGCTCATGAAACTTACTTCTGTCCTGCTTTTAAGGGGTTATGCTATCTAATGGGATTTTTAATTTTTCTCTTATTTTTCTCTTGCATTAATAAATCTGAAACTAAGGAAAGTCTCTTCTCCTATTACAAGTCTTGTTTTTCAAAGACCATGAATTAGCTTAATTGTCTTTAGTGTTGTGTGTCACCTCAGACATGCCCTCAATAAAGCACCTGGTTGTAACTCCATGCAAGCGCTCTTGCTGTTCATTACTACGGAAAACAATTCCAGGAAAGAGAAATAAATTCCTCTTCTAGGATCTCTGACTCCTAACAGCTGACCTAGAAGAACTCCTGGACTTAAAAATAGACATATGTTCACATGTCAGCCCAAAGTGAAGTTGCATTTCCTGTGTGACAAAAGACGTGTCTTGTCTGTGAGATAAGGTAATTTCTTGACTTTCTCCTACAAATCCCAAACTAAATGGAGGATATGGAAAGTAAGAAAGGTGTTTCTCTGTAATGTTTTAATAGCATTTTTCTCATCCACCATTAACTCCACTAGCTTGAGAGGAAGAGGATGAACCATGTTTCTAGCACTTCTAAGAGTTCAACCCCAAAATCTCATCACCTCCGAACTCCTGCGAAAGACATACCAACTCTGCCAAGTTTCCCTTAGTATTTGTCTCTTGAAAGAAATCATAAAGCTTTCTGAAAATATCAGTAATAAATGGCATGCTAATGTGCTAAAGTGTCCTGACAGAAATTGGACAAAATGAACAAAAAATGCTTACATTCTTCAAATCATACTGCCTTATTTAGGAGTAAATTAGGTAAAACAGAGCAAAACACCGAAAAGCAAGCATGAAATGCAGCAATTTGAGACTTCTACCAGTTATTAATATAAACAATTTTAAACCATGTAAATAATTAATCCTAGATAAATTTCATATGCATTAAATTCTATTAATGAGATTATTACAGATAACTGATAATTTAAATATTAAAGATACTACAATATATTCACAAGTGCAGAGCTAAGACCAAACACATGTTGCTCTGATTATATAAAGCACTAATTTTATAAAGCATTAATTTTATAAAGCACCAATTTTTGGAATTAAATTCCAGATCAGTATGACATGCAAAGTTTGGAAGAGGAGTGCTAAATACTAAATTTCAAGAACATTAACTTTCCATTAAAAGTTTATTCCTACAGACAAAAAAAAAATAGATGCCTGCATTCCAAAAAACAACACAAATCAAATTAAGGAAGACCGTATTTTTTCAATAACTTTACAAACCTTTATCAATCCTAAGAATAACATTTAAATAGAACAGCCTCGCTCCAGGTTTTCTCATCTCTCAATATTTTCATTTGCACAGTACACGTAGACCAATGACTTTGCTTCAAGCATCACCTCACATCTTACAGAGTCTAACAGTTACTCATTCAAGTGTGCAACACAAGCAAACAGGCCTGCAGTGTCTCTCATTTGTTCCTCAGATGTAATCCTTAGCACTGACATCCCTGCTGTACTTTTGATTAACCGTATTCCACTGTGCTGGTAAAAGCTTTGAGAATACAAGTCAAAGCACAATCTTCCCCCAAGACACATGAATAACTCCAAAGGAAGACTAATAGCCTAAGAAAGGCCACAGCCATAAAAGAATGTTAATTCTGATGACACCACATTCTGCAGTGTCAAGCCCATTAACTTTGATATGGATTGTTTTTCCTTCTGCTGAGAGTTGAACTCAGTATGCCTGAGTTTACCTGGTCAAAATCCAGTTCTAGCACATCGTTTTACTGTCTTCTCACAAAATAAGTATAGGAACACTTTTAATTTCAAACTACAGCAACAAATACGTCTTGAGAAACAGACTGATGCAGACCCTTGTGACCTTCTTCAGCCATCTCTGCAATCCCTAGTGAAAGGGGATTCTGATGTGACCTACATATTCAGGACTGCCCACAAGTTCTAGAGACTGAGGAGGTACCTGGGTTCTGAAGCAGAAAATAACTCTATGGATGTGGATCCTCATGTCTGTGAAACCCTGGTGCTCAGTGGGGTTCAGTTCAAAAGCCTGTGAGGGACCATGACAGACTCTGCTTTAAACTTCACAGCTATGAAAATATTTTGCATGGACTTAATTCTGCTGATTTTTTTTTTTAATAAATAATTTTCATAGGAGTTAAATATGTACTCTGCTTGAAGGAGTAAGTCAAACATTAGATTTTTCAAACTTCCGGCTTTATTAGCTACTTGAAGGGGAGTGTAAATATGTTACAGAATGGTATTTCAAAAGAGAAAAAGCAGTTAAAGAAGCTAGAAAAAGGAAAAAAAGTTTATACCAAAAGAAACGTTGAGTCCATAGCTACAACATCTACTATCTCCAGATTATCCCATGAACATGGTCTGAAAAATAAGCACTTTTACTTACAACTTATGGTGATGCCAAGTTCCACATTATGCTTCTTTGGTAGTTTCACATGAAATGTTCCACTGCTTGGTATAACTGATTCTATTACAAAAATATGTAAAATGTTAGGTAATTTATAAGGTGCAGCAATTCCACAGGCATGGAACTATACATGTAAGCTGATGAAATCACATCAGAGTCACAAGGCAGGGATGAAACATGGGTGCTGAAAGGAAGGAGGTATGATTTATAACTCTACTGGTAATTTCACAGTAACTCAATTTTTTTTTAAGGTTTAACTGAATTTGTGGAGATTGCATGGGCCAGCAGCCAGCTGAGACTGCAGGTTTTCAGCTCGTATGCAAGTTCTGCGAGCACACATGAAAATTTTACTGCTGGCAAACAGCTTTTAATTAAAAGGACAGGAGATTGAGTTGAAAGGATTTCCGACCTCTGTTGTTGCAGGACTAACACTTATTTTTAACTGTCCACTAAGGTAACTGTCACGGATTTAACAACTAGTGGGAAGAAAAGGAATTCATTGGTGCACACACATAATGTGTACTTGTTTGATATACACAGCTTGTGATTTTATGGGTATATTCTGTATGCTTAAACACATTACAGATTAAAGGAATGACATTAGTAATAATATTCACCAGAAAAAGCCTTTATTAATTCAGTTTCTATTATTTTATTTAGAGATGCTGCAAGTGAAACACCTCAAGAGTTTTTGTTTATCCATCCTTTTAAATACTTTTCTGTCTTGCAAAACATTTCATTATTTGGCCTGTAGAGGATTTGTCTCTGTTTAGCAGAACATTTCTATTTCAGGCCAGAAAAATGTCTGAAAATAACTCAGAGGAGAGACAGTCACCAGATCTTACTACAGGACCTGTCATTTCTATTTGCTTTCTGAAGTAGACTGTAGGGCTGTGTGAAATGAGAAAGCTGTACAAAAAAACACGTTTCAAATAAGTCACCTGAAAACTGAATGGTGTAGATGTGAGAAGAAAACCTCTACCTCAGATGCCAAACACTTGCAATGTACTTGGGATTTATTCCTTCATTTTTCTTGCAAGACAGAATAACAGGACATTCATACCTGCAACATCAAATTCTATTTCCAAAGTGACCTTGTTGGTGATAGAAGAGTCTCTGAGCAGTTGATTGGCCTCATCAAATGTGCTGTCTTCTGTTGGGATACCATTTATTGACACTATTCTGTCTCCTATTTGCAGCACCCCACACCTCGGTACAAAATGATACAAAACAATCATCAGATGTGCATGTTGCCAGAACCAGCAATATCATAGAATCACAGAATAATTTAGGTTGGGAAAATGCTTTAAGATCACTGAGCCATTAACCCAGCACTGAGAAGCCCACCCTTTCTGTGTGGAAGTGCCATATTTACATGTCTTTGAAATACCTCCAGAGATTGAGTCTGAACTACTTCCCTGGGCAGGCTGTTCCAGTCCTTGACAAGCCTTTTCATTGAAGAAATATTTCCTAATATCCAATCTAAACCCCCCTGGCAGAAATTGAGGACATTTCCTCTTGTCCTGTTGTGTGTTATTGGGGAGAAGACACCAATCCCCACCAGGCTACATTCTGTTTTCAGACAGTTGTGGGGAGCTAGTAGGTTCCCCTCAAGCCTCCTTTCCTCCAGATTAAACACCCCCAGCTCCCTCAGCTGCTCCTTGTCAGAGTTGTTCTCCAGCCCCCTCACCAGCTCCACTCCCTTTTCTGGACACATTCCAGCACCTCAATGTCTTACATATAAGGAGGGGGTCAGAACTGAACACAGTTCTTAAGGTGTGGCCTCACCAGTGCCAAGTGCAGGGACATGATCACTGCTCTGATCTGGCTGGCCACACAGTTTCTGATATAAGCCATCTGATCAAACACATTCAACCAGACCTTGAAGGATAATTGTGGCATAGCAGCTCAACAATCTACCTAGGTAGGTACAGAAGCTGCTGCCCCTTTGCACCATAACACTATCAAACACTCCCAGTGTGGGTTGTGCCCTCTAGGTCCTG
Organism: Cyanoderma ruficeps; assembly: GCA_008694505.1. NCBI lineage: Eukaryota > Metazoa > Chordata > Aves > Passeriformes > Timaliidae > Cyanoderma > Cyanoderma ruficeps. The sequence goes on from VZDJ01004378.1 coordinate 15,997,484, forward strand.
GGACCCAGGAAGAGGGTTCTTCATGCTTCCACCCCACCCATGGACATCATCTGTGACTCTGACCCTGGGCTGCAGGTGAAATGGCAGCTGGTGCTTGTCTGTGTAACTGCTATCATTCTCATGACATGATTAAATACATATATAAGCATAAAAATGTAACTGAAATAATTAGTAAGTCAAAATTCTGGTATTCCCTAAGATTTGATTCTGTATCAAAACTGAACAGAGCTGGATATAGCTCTCCCCCTGGCAAGCTCAATTATCATTACTTTGACTTCTCTGATTTTTCTGATTGTTTTGTTTTGTTTTGCAGGAATATAGCTTCCAGTCTCCTTCTGGAGGACTCTGTATGGTCCGAACACTGGTGCCTGTCATTTTTTCATAGCTGATCAAGTGCATGAACCACCACTGTCAGAACAGAAAGGGTATTACTTGCCCCACTCCATTGAGCAAGGCCCTGCAATTCATCACAAACTGAAAGAAAGCCACAAGCCCAAAGTACCCAAGGAACACTCACCAAATGTATTTAGCAGTCAATTAATTAAAGAGCCTCACCTTTCCGCCGGGCTGTCAGCCTCGATATAGGAAATGAGAGGTGGAGAAGACAAGGTCTCAGTGGCAAACACGCTACCCTGGAGCTGTATCCCAAACCCTACTATGGGGTCAGCTGTCAGCACTACTTCTGTGGTTTCTGTGTGGACGACCTGCCCAGCCAAACCAACAGTGCTAGAGGCTAGAGACACTATAAAACAGAGCAGACCAGGAGGAAAGACATTCATATACAGCAAAAGTTCCACTGCTTTTTGAGAAAATTGATCTTTACACTAAATCTAGTCAACGAAACGTCTCTTAAAGTCATTTTAGGCTAAAGTTTATAAATTATGTATAAACAGTCATGGCATGTAAGATAATAGAAAACATCTGGTTGTATGCTGGAATGCAAAAAGATAGTTCTTGTTCTGAGTAAAATATATGTGTTTCATATCCCCACTCCAAAAATCTCAGGACATTCTTGAATTCTGTTTGCATTAGGTTTGAGGCATGAATAAGCAGAACTTTAACAGGAACTAGTGCAATTGGAGGCACAAGCCCAGCTGTTATTCAGGCAGAGTCCTCCATCTCACAGCAACGCATTGATGTTAGCAACAAAGCACATGGACCAGGCTTGCTTGCAAGAAGTAAGGATGCCTTCTTCTTGTACATGTTTACTGTAAGTCAGCAATTTGTTAGGCTAGCTGGGTGAGGTAAGGAAGTTGAACAAACCACTGTGTTTTGGCAATCAGTATATCTCAAGGGATTGAGAGAAAAAAAATTCTGTGGGGTCTCTCAAAGCCACTGGGGGACCCTTCTATAAGAAACTCAGGCAGCTACTTCTCCTGCTTTACTCACACTTTTTCTGAAAGGCTGCAGTACAGAACAATCAAGACAAAAACAACACTGAGATTGAATACAATTACCCATGAAAGGAGGAGACTGCACCTTTGCTTCCCTGATCTCTGTCTAGATGTCTATTGTATTATGGTTTGAATTCCCCCGGTGGCGACTATTGCCTTCCATTATGTCATACATCGAAAGCTGGAGTTCTTCAATTCCTGTTCAGTAATGATAATCCCTCCAATGCCAAGGATTTGGAATGGTTTTGTGTTATCAATCTATGTCATTACCTCTACACCTCTGATTTCCTTCAAAACCATTTTCTGCCTGCAGCAGCTGCTAAGAATTAGTTAAAATTTCATGGGTTATTTGAGGGATAGTTTACCTGTGCATCTTTTTTTCTTTTAGATGCGGGCAAAAAAATTTGACATTATAGATAATATTAGAACAACTGTACAAAGATGTCAGAGGTTATGTAAATATTTTCCCACACTATGGGGCTGCAAGCATCAGACTTTTGCTCTGTATCAGCATAAATCTGATCGATGTGGCACAGTTGGCAATGACAGTTCTTTGCAAAATTTTCACTCGCCAAAAAACCTCACAAGTTTCTGTTTTCTCCCAGCAAAGCCCCTTCCCATTCTAAAACTGTATTTTCCAAACTACTGTGAATTCTTCCTCGTATCTTGTTTGAAGTTTCCTTTGCAAGTATTGTGCATTATTTCACATACTGAACAGCTTCCTTCTTACTTTTATGTGCACTCAATAAGACATGCTTAGACACAAATGCAAATACTAAAAATCTGTTCTTAGAAACTTCCATCAGCTTTAGCATTTACTGCATGTGAGAAATAGGTTTCTCCAGCCCTCACTGCTGCAAAGGCTAAAATGTAATGAAACCAAATAAATTAATATAATACCTAAGACACCTTCTAGAAACATCTTAATTTAGGGAATACAATCTCAGAAAAGTTCCATTTTCCCTTTCTTAAAGGTCATGTAACAATTACTTGTTAACTTCATCTCTATTTCCCATCACTTTTGTCGCTATTCCCCCCATACAGCAGGTATCTAGCTGACTCTGTAACCTTCTTACTCGTTTTATAATGTCCTACCAGGAACCTAAATGTCTCATAAAATTTATTTCAACTTTTAAGACAGTAGAAGTTTTAATTCACATTGGGAAAATAGGTCACTATTTGTGGGATTTAAAACTCACTCTGATAAACATTTTGATGACATTTTAAGTAGGACAATTAGGAACTCTTTCCACTCCATAAGAAAATGAAAGATATACAGGAACAGAAAAAAACACCCCAGAGATGCAAATATCCTTTCCTAATCATGTAACAATACCTATCTCCTAAGACTCTGTAAAGTGTCACAGGTACCCAAACCCATGACTTAGAGCATGTTGGGGTTTGTAACTCAACAGTAACTGTAGCAAGAAACACTGACATTTTTTGGCTCCTCGATGGATTAGAATTTTTACAGGCCAGGAAGCAGTGCTGTTGATTTAAAAAGGGGACATGGATGTGTTTGTAGTTCCAGTGAACACTGGTTGCTATTGCTAGGGGTACATTCCAGCATACTTGTATAGTTCTTGTCTAACTCCTAACAACATTCCTGGGGGCTGGTTTGCTATATGCTCTGCAGTTATGTAAATAATGATCTTGAATTTGAAGATTATGTACTTGTTCCTTTTATGCCTGCAGTTATATGAGAAGCAGAACAATGCCTTGAAGATGCCCTTCAAGGTGCATATATGGATTGTTATGCCTCCAGTCTCCTACTCTGACCCATAAGGAATTGAAAAATATTCACAATTCCTCCTGATAGCTGTTGAGAAAAGAGCACTCATGCATCTCTAAAACCCTCTCCAATTTCTACCAGATATGCAACCCTAGTAATTTAAATAGGTATAAATTGTGTCTTGCTTCCAACTACTTATAGAAACCTATTACAAAATACTTCAGGATTTAAACTTTTAACAAAATAATAATCTAAGTGTTTCCACAATGAATCCCACACCTTAAACAAACAAACAAACAAAAAAGCAGAGGAAGAATAAAAACTGAAAACAAGTGGCATAACAAAAGCTTGGGCAGCAGGGCATGCCCTCAATTTTTACAACCACATATTGAGAAAGATCTGCATAACTAATACAATGATTGTTAAATCATGACCATAAAAGTCTTGCAACCCCTTGTGCCATCACACTTCGTCTTCATGAATTATGCCACGATCACTTTATGTTGTGCAAGTATTCTTAAATAATTGGCAATGTAAGTTTTATAGCAACCTACATATTTTTATTCCCTAGTCACATTCTAAAAGATTTATTAAAATTTACCTTAATAAAACTCTCAAATGATCCAACTGGATTAAAGAAAAAAAATCCCACTATAATCAAGAGTGTGCTACTCTTTTTCCATGAAAGACACAGCAGTCAATCTACCTGGTTCTCATGAGTCTCCCACAGAGGGAGAGGTTTGCCAAGTCTTGTTGCTGGATAGTGGAAAGGTACAGGACCGGACATCCTCTATCCTGGTCCATTGCAGGACATTCAGAGCAGTGTGTGTCTCTTGAGTTGGCTGTTACTGCTGTCACAAGTATGGGTAGAAGTCTACTAACAGAGTGAGGAACTCTGCATGGGCTGACAAGCAAACTCACAAACAGAGCAAACAAGTCTGTCTGGCCAGCCAATTCCTCCAAAGCCGGTTCTGGTTCAGGGTTGTGGATGCAGTCACTGGTGGTAATGAGGCACTGAGCACCCAGTGATAGGGCCAGTTTCACTTTTTTTGAAATGCTCTATATCAGCACCTCACAATGTGAATTTGTAATAAACTACTGCACAATTAAGCCTCATCCTAACTTCTCCTATCTAGACATTTGTTTCCTCATAGCAGCTTGTTATCCCCAGGGCCTTCTGACTTGAAGAATATTTAGGTGGGCTGCAGTGCTTAAGTCATTTAAGTGACTGTCGCACTTAAATGTCACATCACTGGCCTTGTTTTGAGTCTTTGCAAGACAACACAGACAAGGACTTCTTGAAGGAAAAATATCTGAAAAATTTAACAACACAAGTTACAGCTGTGTCCAAGATCCATAACAGGATTAGCTTTGAGGATTTCATCCTCTGTTGAATAGCTAAAACATAGCACAATTGATTAACTATTTTTTGCATTGATTTTACTATTCAAATCAATTACTACTAGTGTAACACTATTACTGTTTCTCATGTGCAGAGAACGTGTAAGACCTGGACCACTACTGATACCATAGCATGACAGACACAGTATCCCCCCTGTGACCCAGAAGAATGCATTAGAAGCTAACACGTCAATAGATGAGCTGTGAAAAATGGCTGATCGGATTAAAAATAAAAAATGCACTTACAGGCAAATGTTATGCAAAAATATGTGCTTTACAGAAGAAATAAGAACAAGCAAGCAACAAAAACTGCAAGAAAGCAAAACCTCAGTTCCACTCATGTTTTCTCACAATTCCATAGTGACTGGCCTTAGAAGCTGCTGGTTTGCTCTGGTTTTACTATGACCATGGGGAATCTTTAAAACACAGCAGCAGTGCTGTAATGTGCAGCAGCTCAGTGCTTTCAGAGTGGACCTCTGAGCATTGCTATCTAGAGCAAATGGTTTGCAGAGCAGCTCTCACCTCCCTGCTCTGGAGGAACTGAGCTGCTGTGGGTTGCACAAAGATGGACAAGCCAAAAGAGAGGTGGCACTTGCATGGAGTCAATACACTGACACAGCCACACTCTTTCCAGCCCGGTGAATGCTTAGCAATATGCAAAGTGGAACAGCCTGAATAGATATACTCTGGCTTGGGAAATGACTGACTCATAGGCAATCTATGCTTTGAATTCTAGAGAGTGGTCAAATGAGGCTATTTAGTCTTCTCTGTAACTTGTGGCTCTCCCTCACCAGAATAACTGTACAGGTCATGGTGTAGATGTAAACATTAGAACTACCTAGGAGGTGCCATAGCAAGCTCTGCCTTCCCTAATGTCGCTGTTTGAGCTTACCAGCAACCTATTTTTGACTATTCAGCTGTGAATTCTATTCCCTAATGGACACTGGAGGAGTTTGAAAACCACTTCAGTAACAGTGTAACAAACACTTCTAGCACTGTCTGAAGAAAACATTCCTTTATAAATTTCAGATGAGATAGTTATGCTGCATAGCATCAACTCATCTCATTTTAGCACTGGACAAATATTTTTACCCTTATGTTTCTCTACATCTACCAGAAACGCCCTCTTCTGTCTAGAATATATGTATACTAATTAAGGTACTGTGCAATTTTTTTTCTGCATCTTTCCCCTCCTCCACCCATTCATTCATTGCACACTTTTGAGCAAATGCTGTTACCACCTACAGGAGCTTTTGAAGTCCTTCTTTTTCATCCTCCGCCTCATCATTGTCCCACGTGGGCTGGTGGAGTAGAGGCTGCGAGGTAAGGTCCCCATGTTCAGGGAACTCAGGCTGTATGCACTCATGGAGGTAGGAGAGAAGGATGAAGACACCAGAGCTGCTGTAAGAAATCAAACACTTGGCATACAGCATTCAGTCTTCACAGAGGAGTGTGGCACATGCCTGTAACTCATCAATGAATCAAACACTGTATGTACAGGCTGTGTATGATGCATAGGAATGGTTTGTGCTTTTCCAGTAACAAAGACATTAGTCCATACAGGTGACCCCAGGAAAAAGTAAAGCCAGCATTTCATGACAACACTTGCGGGAAGCTAACAAAGATAATGTAAACACAAAAGGTATATTCATAGTATACAACTTACTTTTAGCAAAGCATGTTAAATTAAATTTTTCAACACATATCTCCAAATTAATGCACATCAATATATCCAGATACACTGATTTTAGAAATGAATTTTTGTAGTAGGTAATTTCTGACAAAGATTTGTAAGCAATGCTTTGCATTCAAAAATCATGTTTTATACACACTTCTCCAATCCAATGGTCTACTCATATACAGAAGAAGAGCTGATTCATTCAGAATTTTCAAGCCTTTTCCTGTCTACAAAGGATACTTTGTTACAGAGAGGAAAAGGTGTAAAATGTCAGAAATAACCTTGGCATGGCTGTGAAAAAGTGTAGCATCCGTAAAACTGAAAAGGTTTTAGAGCCTGAAATGGGAAAAGAATGAGTGAGAGAAGAAGGGAGGGAGGAGGAGGAAGAAGAGGAGAAGAGAGTATGTCAGCAGGAAAAAGCGTGGAACATTACGAAGGCTTTTTTGAGGAGGTGCTTTCTGGAATTTCAAGGCTGGCATCCTGCAATGGTCAGGGTGGTAGGTGTTATAATGGTGGTAGGTGAGCAGGCTGCTGTGGCTGTTGGCACATGAATCCCAGGTAAGTTGCCAGTCGCTCCTTTCAACCTTCACTGCCCGCATGAAGGGATGATGGAAAATCAGAAAACAAAAGGACCAGAGAAGAGGTAAAAGTAACTGAATTGCAAAAACAAAACAAAACAACCACAAATCAGAAGTGAAAGAAAGAAAAGAAATTGAAAATAAAATAAAATAAAATAAAATAAAATAAAATAAAATAAAATAAAATAATATAATAAATAACTTGGTCTTGGCTTTTTTTTAGGGGGTTTTAACTTGAGGAACAGAAATAATATTTTTTTTCCCCAGAAAAAAATGCTTCTGACTGAGCTTTTTTGCTTTTTTTTTGTATTTATCTTAAAAATTATGATTACTGGATCAGTTTCTAATCTCCCTCTGGCTTAGGGGCTAAGACTGCAAAATTTCTCAGAAAATGCTATGATACTAAGATATGACCACTAACTGAAGGTTAATAACTCTCTGCTTGCATTAATCTATTTTAAAAAGACCAACCAGATACTTTACATACCACTGCCTAGAATGGAGATGCTTCCCTGCCATTTCAATTTACTGTATTGACATTTTAATTCTGCCACAATCTATTGCTGGCATTATGCTATTCTGTGCAGTAAATGACTTCCCAATGCCAGCAGCAGGAAAACTCTATCCTAAAACCTGGTTAATAAAGAAAAGAGGTCTTATTGATTAGCTGGATATGCAATTTTGTGGTTTTGCTTTGTGTTTTGTTTTTTCACTTGATCTTCAAAACTTCAAAATGATCCTTCACTGGATAAAAGTTGAGACTGTATTTGATTATTTAATTGTGGGTTCTATGTATGTGGAATCTGGGATGTGCCCAAAGTGAAGACTGGTATTTACTAAGACAATGGGAAGTATTTCAGTTGTCAAATCTTAAAGGAAAGGGACTGAAATCTCTCTTGATTAACTACAGTATATTCACCATTAAATTCATTATGTCTGTATCCTTGCCGAACCATAAAGGCACGGTTCAAACTGGGAAGTATTCACTGAGTTTTTTGTGTTAAAACACCAAGGGATTCACCCATACTACAGAATCATGGAATGGTTTCGGTTTGGAGGGACCTTAAAGACCACCTTGGTTCAAACCCTGCTGCAATGGGAAGGGACACCTTTCACTAGACCAGGTGGCTCAGAGCCTCATCCAACCTGGCCTTTAACACTTCCAGGGATGGGGCAGCAAAAACTTCTCTGGGCAACTTGTCCCAGTGCCTCACCACCCTCGCAGTGAAGAATTTCTTCCTAATATCTAATCTCAACTTGTTTCTATAAAACAGTTTGCTATCTTTGTCCCATGAGCTGTATTATCTGTGCCTCTCTGCTACCTGCTATACCTATAATGGCTGCAGAGTTGTCTGTCCTCATGCTGGCCTTTAATAGGAGCCCAAAACTTTGAGCATTTAGGTTGGACCTACACCTTGCGTTCATATCTTATTCCATGAGACAAAATGAGGGTGGAAAAGGGCAGCCACCACAGCAAGCCCTGTGCCCTGGCAGAAGGAAAGTTGTCCCTTAGCTTCACTTTGTATTACATGAGCACTGATCTGCTAATTGCCTGACTGTACTACCCCTTCTGATTTAAAAGTGATGCGTATCTCTACAGGGTGGATCTATGGCATGCACACCAGGGAAGGGACAGGGAAAGGGGAGCACGGGGTTCACTATGTCCCTGCAGCCTGGTGGAGTGGTGGAGACCCTGCAGGCCCTGGAACTGTCTGACCTGGCCTGATCTTCAGTCAGATTGCCCTGGAGTTGCATCCCTCCCTGAGAACACACTCTGTGCCCTGGCATGTACTTGAATCAAAATAATTCTTTTGTTTGCCCCCATATCAGATATCAAAAGTAAAGGAGGGGTGCAATGTCAGTATCAGGCTGGGTCTCTGACCCTGGGGCTCCCCACCCACTGGCACCACCACCCTCAGGGACTTTGGAAAAATCTCATGTTAGCCAGAAAAGTCCCAGAAACACCATGATACGGCCTTATGTGTCTTAGAGACTTAGTGTGTCTTCTCAGATGAAACCGTCTCTTCAATTACGTGCACAGACAGCAAGACTTCCTAGCTTCAACTATGCTGAAAAAACGAAAATCTGATAAGAACAATGTGGCCAGGAGGATTTTCATTATTTTCAAGCTGCTGTGAGCCTTGTTTAATTAAAAAGACCACTTCCAGCAGGAAATTATCTGGTAGTCCTTGAATTTTTTTCTTAATGTTTTATTTTCATGCTGAGAGTAGAGATAAAAATGTCCTACAAAGTGGGAAAGTACACAAATTCAGTTTACTCAGCTTGTAGAAGGATAATCCCAATTCAACAAAAGTTCTGTAAAAGAAAATCCTTTTCTGTGTAACCACAGTAATTTAGTGGTAATTTCAGCTATTATAGTACAGGATTGTGTATAGTAAACATAAAACTAATGGGGCAGCAAGAGAAATGAATGTCAGCAGCACAGTATAAAGGAAAAAAATAAGGAAAAAGAATCCTATCTTTTATAGAGCTCTTCACTTTATTTTAGGGTGAAAATTTCGGTTTATTTTATATACTGACTTTCCTGCCCATTTTAAATTCCTAACATATTCCCACAAGACCAATAACTAAACTCAGCAGATACAGCCCTAATGACTCAGCTTATTCTAGACATATCAAGAGATTTTCACTCTCTGCACTTCTAGGTCATACCACAGCTGATGAAAGGCTGTTTCTAAGAGGGTAGTTGCTTCCATAAAGCTTGTTTGTTATGTCTTGAATTGGTCATGATATTGTGGTAGCACCACCTGGTGAAGGGCTGGAAAGGGCTGTAAACATCCTAGTCATTCTGCCTTACTGGAAAAAGCAACTTTATTACTTTAGAGATACTTTCCCCCAAAAGATGCTGTTATATATCATCTTTAGCAGATCACCTTGATGTGATCTTGTAACAGACACTTCTTAACTCTGGCATAGCAAGAGCACTGCTTTTTCTAAGCATCTACGCCAGTTACTAGAACATTAACAGCATCAATCTGTTATAAATGCTGGTTAAAAAACCAATTGCTTCAAGTAATACAATCATCTACACAAATCATTGGCCCCAGCATTTGTCTTCCCAAAACAAACCGTCTTCAAAATTCTTTAACCAGCCAGAAATCAATTGCATGACATTGCTTCAAAAACCAGAAAGATCTGTTAGCAATGTACTGTCACAACTGAAAGGAATGGAAGTATATTGCAAATTTGGCCTCCATCTCATTCTGCTTGTGCAGTATCTCCCTCTGCTCCTTGTGGCTCTAACCAGCTTAAGTAGAAAAGGGAAAGAGCTGAATAAAGGGATAATGTGTAATTGCAAAGGTTATTTTTTGATCGCCCTGGTCTAGGAGAAACTAATGTCTCCTCTGTCACTAGTTCAGTATTCCCTACTCTGAGAAACTGTCTAGAACACCACTTATCAAGGGACAACCTGGATGTTGCATGGATGTCCCAGAACATTTACCATCATTGACATTTCAAGACCTCAGAAATTTTGTCTTTGTCTAAATGAGGCAGAAGCATAGTACCATAGGCTCAGAAAAATGATACCACTGGTTCATGCTGCAACACATGTACCTATTCTCTGCATATTTGATAACCCTTGTTACTGTTTTAATGCCTATCAACATGCGCTATTTTAGACTGAATTTATGGATTACTGTGAATTAGCCACTTTCTCACGATTAGTTTGAAGACAAGACAAGCAACTTCTATCTTCAATTACTAAGACATTTTATATACATTTGATTTGATAATGGAAAGCCATTCTATTCAAGCATGTTGGTATGAAATAAGTATCGCAGTGAAAAGGTCTGCAATCTAGGGAACGGTTTCAAACAGTTTTCATAAGCACTGACAGTGCGCCCAGGAAGCAATCTCAGAACCGCTTTAAAAGATGATGGCAGTAAATAATAATGCCATTAACAAGAGAAAATATAGGAGGAGTTTATGTATTTTAGGGGAGAACAGGTGCTATTAATTAAGTGATGATAACTATCAAGTCAATATGCTGAAGTTGGCTGTGGTACTACTTCTCCACTCTAAATTTAAGAAACAATGTGGAGATTAATTTACTGAATTATCTCGTAGCACCCCCAACAATTGCAACAGTAGAGTCAACAGGTGTCTTTATGTACATTTACAAGTTTGTAGAGGTATTTCTTAGCAGAACATTTCTGGCCACTGGAATCTCAGAGGGTTCATTAAGACCAAAAAAACACAGAGCTGCTCAGAAATTGCAGAAGCATGACCTGGGGAGTTGAAACAACATTTACAGACATAACTGCGGCGATAGCTTTGACCATTCAGCATGGCAGGCAAAGTAAAAGGAAAAACGAGAAAGAGGTATTTGGTGCTACTAAATGATCCTCTTACCGTGCTCTGGGCCTTTCAGCGCTAGCCGTGTCTGGTGGTGGGGAAGGATCTCCAGTTTGACATTATCCGCTGCATTAGCCAAAAACTGCGTTGCTTCCGCCAGCGTACAGTACTCCATGCTGGTGCCATCAATGGACAGAATATGGTCTCCTACATGTAATGCACCACATCTATATAAAAGGGGAAAAACTTGGTATGATCAGGTATGCTCTTTGCTTGCACAATTTCTTCTGCCTTCAAACTGGTCATGACAACTATGAACGTGTTCTTTTATTTTCGAGAGACATTTGTGTTTTGTAGGCACTGTCACTGGTCAGACTTTATCTCTATTTGTACAAACCTTAAAAACAATTCAGTTAATACAGTATATGCCAAGACATCACTCACAGAACTGCAATGGAGTAGCTGACTCTAAAAATATGTGTGAATGGCAGCAGGATAAAATGAGAAGAGCTTAAGGAGACTCGAATAACTTGGTCACATATCCCTCACACAAGCACCCAGTTCATCATTTTTTGAGTAATAGTTCAAACATTTATTAGTACAAAAGCTGTAAATGATGATGAAATTATGCAGTAGTCAAACAAATAATGAAACCAGGGCTAGCATGGTGGCTCTAGGAGTGGGGTGGGGGCTATCTGCTAAATTTTGCTGCACTCAAGAGACTGGCTACTGGATGAGTTGAGAAATGCAAACACAGCAGTCAGCATCCCGACGTACCAGTCAAGTGGACAGCTCCTTTAATTGGTTACCCCCTGTGAAATGGGAAAAAACAGAGGGAGAAAATTAAAGCATCCTGCACCATTGAACTGGAGAACACCCCTGGATCAATGGCCGTCACTCTCAAAGTTTCTACTGTAGGGAAAAGCCCACAGAGGAGCTGTAGACTCACTGCTACAAGTGGGTGCTACCAAAAGCACCGTTGCCAAAGAGGAGTTACAAGGTAGGTGACTGGGGACATGCAGGACAAATTTGCTGCTGAAACATAATATTTAGAAAAAATTTAGATAGAGATATGAATATAGAAATATATTGTATATGTACAAACACACACACACACACACACACACGCACCCCAGAAAAGATCCCACAACTCTGTTCCAGGGGTTCAGACCACTGGGGAAAAATATCTAGCTATAACTTTAATGGTTTAAATGGTTTTATTTAAAGGTTTAAATGAAGTGGAAATATTACAGCAAAACAATTTAGAAACAAAGAAGCCAGTCTTCCTTATACTTCACTTGAATTCTAAAATGTCAGTAAAAGAATCCAGACAAGGAGTTCCATTTCACTGTGCCAAAGAATGAATGATACATTCTAAAAGAACACTTCAAGGTTGCAAAGCCTCAAAATTTACTTCCCTTGACAGCTGTTCCATGTGGTGGGCTTACTTCAAGAATTCCAGTGGGTTATGATTTTTTTTTTTTTTTAAATACTAATCTCTGCCACAGTGTTACATTTAATAGCCAGAGCAGACCTCTAAACTCCCGTGTTGCATAGTGCAAGCAGCCAGTCATATATTACATGGGGACTGGCTTCTTATGTCACTGAATACTACAGGAATGAGCTAAAGTAGATGGTGTCCTGGAAGTCTCAGACTCGGCAGTCTGGAACAGCGACCTGAAAAAGTGCTAATTTTAAGACATGCAACCTTGAGAGGATCTGGTTCAGTCGATATTCTCAAGAAAGGGAAGAGTTCCTTTAAAACCAGACCAAACATTAAAAGAAGTAAAATGGATGCATGGACCTGCAGTGTCAGTCCTCTGTCACACTCACCTGTCTGCAATACTTGCAGATTTGATTTTGTCTATGACAATGACCTGTTTGTTGCAGCACATCGAGGTAGTTAGTGCAACCCCAAGAGCAGCGCCAGGAGTTTTGGCAACTTCAACTAGTAGTGGCCCAGAAGCTGTTGCTACTGAATCTGTTAAAATTAGACAACAAAAGATCAGTATTATACCAATGTGGTATTTATGCCATTTTCATGTTTTCCCCACATAAAATCTCCACGGCTATTCTATTTCTTTAACCAGATAACATGCCACTTCAAGAAATACTGGAATAGCATCATTTAAGGTGTCAATAATCTGCTCTTGATGTTGAAAAAGATAAAAGCAAGAGGAAGTTTGTGGAACTGGGATGTCCGAAAGTTTCAGAATCTGTCAGAATCAGAGATGAACCAGATGAGGGAAACAGGATGTGTTAGTGAATCATTCTCTTGAACAACTGAAGATAAACATTACCTGGAATTTAAACAGACATGCTGGAAAAACAGAATTAATTAAAAAATAGAAAATTATCTGAAAAAAAAAGAGTAACTTAATAGGTTAGAGAATGAGGTTAAATTAATTTTCACAAAAGAAGATGAAGGTCTGTAGACAGCAGCTATAATAATCAAATGAAGAAGATAGAAGGTCTTCAAGAAATCATTCACAAAAAGAAAGGACAAAATGGTGAAAGTGCAGGAGGCATGACACCTAGAAGCAGTAAAAGTTAAAGCAAAATACATGTGAGGAGGTTCACAAGATTCTTTTAACATCTGACCACTGGATAAAATACAGCCTTACAACAGGACATAGATAATAAATGATCAACACTGAATACAGAAAACAGGAAAGTAAGTTGGAGCAACAGTCGTGATTGATGACTGTGGTGTCAAACTACTCAGGAGAACAAGTGCTAAACACAACAAAGCAAAAAGACAGTAGGCTTCTTCCTAAATGCCAAAACAAAGCAGGCACTGATCAGGGTAAACTAAGTTCTGGAGACCGGCTGAGAACTCCTGCTAAGCAATACCCATTGATCAATAACTCATCTCAGTGCAGTAAGATTCAGTAAGAGAAGATGTCCTCTAAGGATAAAAAGACAAAAGAAGTGCTATCAGAAGCCTTTGGAGGTCCTTACAATCAGAATAAGAAAAAACTGAATAAACTAAGACTTATGCTGAATCAAAGTTACCAAATGTCTTGCCAGTAAACAGGAAAGATTGGTATTCACAACATACTGGAACCAGCTGTGAGGACAAAAAGACAACATTCAATTGTGATGTTTCTCAGAAGACACTAAGATTGAAGCTGTATAAGAACTACAGCTGGGCTTCCAAGTATGGGGGAGAGAACAGATAAGAGATACTCCACTCAGTCTTAAATCTAAAAAATTTGTCAAAAAATGTAATACTGGCACAGAAGAGACAGTCAAACTGTATTAGCATACAAAACTAACAATCTATATAATGATACAAGAAATTGAATGAAAGAGTGATGAACACTCAGTGAAGGCACTCTTCCCCATTAATGCGTAATGTAGATAAACTGCATATTGAAATGGAGTGAAAAAAGGTTGGATGGAATAACATGCAATACCAGAAAAGTGTCAGTTAATTATTATAGAACTCCTTTTCCCACTGCAACTTGAAATAATTTTTATATTCTTGCTGGTTTTCATTTTTTTCAAGTTTGAAATCTGAGGGTTTGAAGGCAAGATTCAGCAATTTTGGAAGTGGTCATTAAACCTGAGTGAACAATTTCTGTACACAACTAGGGCTGAGTTTGTTAAGGCTCAGCCTTCAGAGGCACTACCAAAATAAGCTTCTCCACAAACCTGAACTGATCTTTAAATTCTGAGCCAAAAGAATAGAGTCCACCTGGTAGCATTTCTGCCTGGAGCTTCAAGCACTAAGCAGCTTTAAAGCTGGATGAACTGCCCGCAGCAGCTACCTGTCTTTCTCTTACTAACTAAAGAAGGACTTCATTACAATGAAATTCCTGTCTTAGATGACTTGGTTAAAGGTCTAAGTAAGGGAGGATGCCTTCCTTAAGGCAGTGCCCTGCAAACAGCCAAATAAGCATGTGTATCAGAGCAGAATTTAAGTATTCCCTGTTCCCATTCCTGCACTGAGAAACAATTATTTTCATCTTGAACACTCCAGAGGTTTCTGGAGCTACACACAATTTTCACATTTACAAATGTATGGGAAGAAGACTCAAACAATGTTTGACACCAGTACCTTGATAAAGATTTTAACTCACACTGATCCAGAAAATGGCAAAGCCCAACTTGCACAAGTTCTTTCTGCAATGGTTGCCTTGAGGAGAAGAAATGGAATGCAAATATCTGTTGAGAATGTGTAAATCTTTCAAGATGCTGGCTCCAGTTACTTGGGAAACTGCATAAGCACAAGCAGCTTATGCCTGAGTGTTATTTCCCAGATGCCTGTTGAAATGCACTGGGGATGCACACCAAGGCAGACAGGACGAATTAATAAGATAACTACATTAGAGGAACCAGAAGAGAAGAAATGGAGTGTGTCTAACGGTGGAAAAGAAGCACAAGGAAGAGAAATCAGAAGGTAATAATCAAACACGCACTCTCTGACAGAGAAGAATTAGTTTTTCATATTGAAGTAAAGCACGGATATGAAAAATGAATCATACAGGTATAAATTATTCATGTGTGAAGATGTTTCAGTCATTAAGATATTTAGACCATGACTGAAGCACTTACACACTATGTTGATTTATTGACTTTGTAATTACATAAGATACACTGATGAATATTTGCATGAAAGCCACTCTAGATTTTTGATTTTGTTAATATTTTTTTCTCATTTTAGAGTATTGCATCTCAATCACTACAAGAGGCCTGATTAAAACCTCCCAGAGGAAGCAGCGTTGCTTTCTGCATGCTAATGCATTTCTTCAGCTAGATAGTTGCACACCTTTCTTATTTGACAGCTTAAATCATTGGCAACGAGGGATTTTACTCCGGATATACTTTTATTATATTTAAATATACTATATTTAGTATAGTATAAATAGTATATAATATAGTATTAAGAAATTTTTTGAATAAAATAAGCAGTGTTACCAACCTCCTTTGCCTCAAAAGTTAATGACAAATCATTTTGAAAGTTGAAAAATGTATTCTTAACCTGATAAAGATATCACATAACACATGTTTCTTTAAGTCCTCAAAAATGTATATATCTGTTAATCCTTACTGATCCTCACTGTGTGTGAAATCCAGGTCAACAACTGGTGGGTGGTGGAGGACAAAAAACACTAGGATTCCCACAGTGGGGAAACCAAAATGTGAGCTGCTTGTATTAGGCAGCAGAGGGTCTACATGTGAAACAGTACCTTTAAATGCCCTAGAAAAGGAAAAGCTTCAGTCATAGGTTGCAATCCATAATGACACTAAATCCACAGGAGATCAAACTTTTTTAGTCTATGATGCTTTTTTTTTTCCCTTTCCAAAGCCTTCCTGTACTTAAAACTGGGAAGTATTGCTATTGAGTTTGGTCCTGTAGGAACACTGAACTCTGTTGCTACTACCTGTGCTCTGCAGCTTCTCACTTCTCTAACTGCAAGGTTTGGGGTGCTCTTTTATTTTTTCAAAGTCATGGCAACAGAAGGTACAAATCTTTTTTTTTGAGCACCTAAAAGAGCTTGACACAGAAGAAAGATGTAAAAATAGATTTTGACTCTAAAGAGCCAGCTGGACCAACTGAAACACACAGCTTCAGAAGACTGCTATTGACTGCTATTGGATGCTGATGTACTTTATGGTGACAAACAAGTGGATATCTTACTATCTCACACTACTTTTCCAAGCTTCTTCCCTATTAGGTGTTCACAGACTAACAAATTTTTCACCTTAAAACCACATATACCAGGTCCCCGTAGCCTTCTCTGTTGTGATTCTCTGATTGACAGTAGTCAAAAAAATCTGGCAAGGGCCCAATTCAGACAAGAAAAATAATGCATAGGCCCTCAAACCTTGTAGTTCTTGCAATGCAAAGTTCAAACACTTTTGTAGCACTGCCTTCACAGATCTAAAAGCATCTCACTTATGTTAAAAACAGAAGACAGTATTTCACAGAAATAGTTTTTCTTGATCAAAGAAATGTGCTCTTCTACTCCTCACACCTTTTTTTGTTCTCTTCATACAAAATCTTTTCAGCCTACAGATAGCAAGTATGGTTGGACAGCTGGACTTGCTGATTTTAGAGGTCTTTTCCAACCATAACAATTCTACGATTCTAAATAAAGCAATCTCTCCCTCAGGTAGGAGCTCCCTTTTCTCTATTCAGTTCTTGTTGGTCCACCTGAAACTTCATTTTCTTTCTCCTTTTCTGCAACCCGAATTTTTATTCCCAGTGCCTTCATGCCTCATGTTCAGACTAGTGGATGACAGAAGCATTCTTAGTGAAGTTAAGGAAGATTGTTAAGAACTGGAAAAACCCCTGAAATCTCTGACACTCTTACCTTCAAGAGCAAAAAGCTGGAACATTTACAGAAGAAAGGTCACCACTGAAGAAATCAGTTTCAATCCCCCATCACTCCCAAATGCCTTCAACTATATTCTTGCTTTCCTCTGCTCTCTCTGTTCTTTTTTCAATTCACAAAAATCAATGATCCTTTCCCAGTACCCTCTCAGCAATCATATATGTGACTGCTCTGATGTATAAAGGACAGTTACTGACTGTTCCCCAAAGAACCTGTTGAGTAAACTCTCATAGACAGATACTCACAAGTCCTTAAATGCAGAAACACACCAGCCTTTCCTTGAACTTGCTTTCTTTAACAAAACCAAACAAAATGTAGGGGAAGTATGTGTGTGCATTTGTGTACACAAGCGAGTGAAAGTTCCAAAAAAGGTCCAATACAAAACACTCCATTGCAGTCAGTTCTTACTACAGAAAGGTTGATCTTGGGTTTGGTTTCCCACCCGAGATTCAGGTTGTTAAAAGTCCTTGGCTCTCTAAAAGCCCTGAGCCGCGTCGCAAGAGAAAAAGTGGAGTCTTCAAGGCCTTGTTTTCAGGTTTCTCATGTTGTTTATTATTTGGTATCTGAGAGTTTTCTCCACACCCAGCCGAGGGCCGGACAGCGGCTGGGACACGAGGTGACTGCCTGCCGATGGGCCGTTGCTTTACTCTTATACAGATAGTTACGTGTCCACTATTTACAATTTTGTGCCAATGTGTAGTACCTATACTAGAAGGGTCATTTCTACCTTGACCCAATCCCCTCAAACTACTTTGTGTCATCACCACATCAGAAGATGGAGGACAAGGAAGAAGGAGAGGAACTTAGGGCTACACCCTAAATCCTCCATCTTGTCCCCCATTTACCTCTATTCTAAAAACCCCTCAAGTACAAAATTTTTCACCCTGTGCTGTGCTGAACTACTATTTTCACACCTTTGAGGGTTGTAATTCCTCTCTCAATGTTGGAAGCCTCTCCCATGGACTAAAATCAAACCCAGTGTCTTCCTGGGCTCTGTGCCAAGGTCTCCAAGCCCCCTGGACCGGCTCCACACCCCCCTGTCCAGGGTTCATACTTCCTTTCCTTGGGTCCCAGGTCATCCAAAGGGATGCCCTGGACTCCAACAGTTGAGACACCCCAACAAACTACTGTCAGCACTCAGCACACAAGCAGAAGGTACTTGAAAGCGGCAGTGATGAGTCTGATGTGTAAGGCACAGAATAAGCAGCCAAATCTGTGCCTTTATCTGGCATCTCAGTCTCAGTTCAGAATAACATACCACGTTGGTTGCCCAGAGAAGTTGCAGAATGTCTTGAAGAAATCCAAGTGCTTGGCTTTTCTCCCATCTTACTCGGGGGGGGGGNAAAAAAAAAAAAAAAAAAAAAAAGCAGGAGAGGCTCTTTTATAAATATATATCAGTTTAGCAGGTTGCCCAGAAAAATTGTGGATGACACATCCTTGGCAGTGTTCAAGACCAGGTTGGATGGGGCTCTGAGCAACCTTGTCTAGTGGAAGGTGCCCCTGCCCATGGCACAAGCAGTGGAACTGGATGATCTTCAAGGTCCTTTCCAATTTAAATCATTTCATGATTGACAAAATAATCAATGGTGAGGAAAGCACAGCAGGTGTGGTTGTGCCAGTCCATTCAGAATCAGGATGCTAGGGATTAGCCCCCGTTTTCTGTTTAAAGAAACAAGAGCTGAAATGTTACAAGTTTTTTGCTTTTTGTAACAGAAATGGATCAAAATACCACAGGCTTATCACTATGAGTTTTGAGTATTTGCCATTGCTTAGGGAAGCCAGATTGCTTCCCTAACGCAAAAATCAAAGCCAATACGTATCTTCCAGGGCACTTGAAATCCACAGCTTGTTGTGCAAACTTGAGACCAGATAACCAACCCAAAGAATAGGCAAGACTTCTAACAGGATTGATGAATTTAATTTCTAAGATGTGTGGTTTTAGTAGTAACACTCTCCATACAGACTATTTTGCAAGGTCCTTTACAGTATTGCTCAGCTGACAGCATAGCAACATAAAAGCACTCAGAGACTCTGTGTGCATTCACATCCACTTTTCTTCATTCACCCACAGACTATTCATTACTATCAGACAGTATCTTAAACTACACTTGATGAATCTTGCCATTCTCCACATTGTTTTTGTATTCTTAAGGAACTATTTCTTTTATGTGAATACCAGCCCCAAACCCCCTTTTTTCAGTGTCCATTAAAATATTTTCTCCATAAGACTGATACACTTAAAGTTGTCCCAACTCCTCACAGTCCAGTGCAAGATTGCATTCCTAGCTGTGACAGTGAGATTCACAGTCCTCTGTCATGCTGTGGCTCCTTTATTTCCCTTCTCATGTTTCCCTGAAACTGCCATAGAGATAGGCAGCCAACTTACCTGTCTGTCTCTTCCGTGATCTCCTGCAAAACAAGAGCCACAACCAAAAATGCGTGTGCAAGACAAAGATCTGTTGCAAGTAGGGAAGCTTTTCTCTACTTTTCTCCTTCCTTTCTACTTCAATTCACTTACACCTTCCTTCTTTTTTTTTCCAGGTTTCACCAAGTCACTGATAAAAAGAGTTGACAAACCCCACTTTTGCCCCTGTTCTTCATCTACATCACAAAGCACTTAGGCTATTTTGCTAACATTTTAGATTTCTTTTGTAGGGGCATTTTAATTTACTCATTTGTTTTACAGCAATTTCATGACTAGCCAAGTCTCTTACAGAGAGCTGAGTGATGGTTACTTAAATACTGATTTTTTTTTGGAGGAGGTGGGGGCATGGTGGGTTGCTTATTAATGTAATACTCTTTCCTGGTACTGCAAAGATTATCTGAACTCTATTTTGCAAAGAAAGGATATAATTACGTATTTTTAAAGATGATCTAATCAAGAAATTGAGATTGGGATCATGGGTCAATGATTTCAAGAGGGAATGTAGCAGCAAGGAAGAGATGCAGGAATAAGACTTCTGCAGTGTTTAAAGGGCACAGGAACAACATTCAAGATGCCCTACAGCTGGGTAGCACCATTATCACTCATTCAGAGTAATATTATTTGATTCCTCATACATTTGTGAATAAAGGTCATAAAGGAACCACACACAGAGCATGATTCATGGTACTGGCTTTGGTATTCTGTTCTACTAATACAGAATAATGTCTGCACCCTGGCTTTGCTCATGCTTCATTTAGCAAAGTAGCCTTTTTACTCAGATCTTACAGGCAAAATAAAATCAATGACAGCTAGCAAGCTCTAAAAAGGATTTCTGGAAAGCTAACAAAGCTGTGAACCTGTTGGAGTAGGTCCAGTGGAGGGCCATGAGGCTGCTTAGAGTGCTGGAGCACCTCTCCTGTGAGGATGGGCTGAGAGAGCTGGGGTTATTCAGACTGGGGAAGAGAAGGCTTTGGGAAGACCTCATTGCTGCCTTTCAGTACTTGAAGGAAGCTTATAAAAAAGATGGAGAGTGACTTCTTACATGGGTAGATAGTGATAGGACAAGGTGGAACCATTTTAAACTGAAAGAGAGATTTAGTTTAGCTGTTAGGAGAAAACTCTTCACCAGAAGGTGGTAAAGCACAGGTACAGTTTGTCTAGGAAAGCTGTGGATGCCCCATTCCTGGGGGTGTTCAAGGCCAGGTTTGATTGGGCTCTAGGCAACATGGTCTAGTGGGTGGCATCCCTGCCCATGACAGAGGGGTTGGAACTAGATGATATTTAAGGTCTCTTAATACCCAAACTATTCTATGATTCTACTATTCTATAAAATAGAGTAAGTTGACAATACATTACAAGTAATATTTGTGGAGAAAGGATATCAGTTTTTAACAACAGAACCACTATTTAAAAATTAAATCTTGTTCAAAGTATCAGTGTCAGTCTCCAAGGCCCAACTTAGAATCTCTCATAAAATACATGTGCTCCTTGCGTTCTCTTGATTTTGAGCTATTGTGTGTTTCAGCAGGCAGCAGAATGAGCAACGGCTGTTCTAATTTTACCTGGCTGAACTAGAATTAGAGAGACAAAAACAGTACCAAAAATAGATAAATAAAACAGTGCATTTTCCATTATTGCAAGTAACAGGACAGCACTGGAGCTGCTGGTCTACTGAAAAAAAGGTCATAGAGTTCATAAGAAAAAAACCATAAAATTGCTGCTATGGAAAAAAGGCACCAATGGCATTTTATACCCTCTCACCTTTGAATAATCAAATTTCAAAAATTATAAATAGCAATAATTCCAAGAGGATGCCAGCAGAATGAGTGATGGCAAAATCAGAGAGACCTCTCAACCTCAGAATGGAAAACGGAGACATTATTCTCTAAACAAATGTGACACCTATTATCCCCTCTATACACAAGCAATTTAGTATTTTTGTCAACTCACTGGCACAGTCTTTTCATTTTCCTCTTGTTGTCCAATTCCTGCAGCTCATTTATATACCTCTAATTTAGCCAAGTTCTTAAAATCAAAAGCTTAGAAGCTGCCTTCACTTATTTTCATACGTTGCAACCTTAGCCCCACCATCATTCTCAGCTAAGAAATGCCACAAACTAGTTGAAGAAACATCTCTGCCTTCAAATGCTCCCACACTGTGGATGTGGATATATTCAAAATCAGCTTGGGACTTTCTCAGACTTTCTCTCATGTTCAGACCATAAAAATCTACCTAAACAACTTCAGCTCAAAAGACTTACCCCAATTCCCAGGATGCTGCTTCCTCCTATTAACTGTTTCAGGTTCACATCTTTCATTTTACTAGGCTCCTTCCCTGCTCAAAAGCTGTATAAAATCCCAATCTCTTAATTTATCTCCATTTTTCTTTTAATGTGCCTTGTTAATCTAAGATGTGATCTGTCTACTGCACAATTTACAACACAAAAGCAACTTGGTAGATGATGTCTGTACAGAAAATCCTGGATATGCCTCTTTGAGGATAGTCTGAGTGCATTTTAAATAAGCTCAGGCCCTGAAACTTTCTGCCTTTGTTACCTTGAGAAAGATTACCACATAGAAAATTCAGTGGCACTTAAAAGAAGTATTAGAGAACTCAAATCTCTATCCCTGATGGTGGCACATGGTTTCAGAACTTGGGAGCCTCTAAGTACACCTTTATGGTTAGTCTGGCAATCTGAGCCTCAAATAGCACCTTTCCATTGAAGGATGGCTACTGAAAACTGCCCTGAAACAGTATATGGCATTAGACTGATTGTAACATGTTTGCAGAAGTCAGCAGCAATGGAATTCTGCCGGCATTCCATTCCAGGAAAGAAACTTACAAATAATTATTTTTAAACACTATCTTCCAAAATGAGACAGACTCCCAGAACAGTGCAAATGATATGTCCTGTGCTGAGGCCCTGCAATACAAAACCCTAATTTTTCTATTGCACAAAGCATGGATGCAATGAAAAAACCATTGACTCACAGAATGGTTTGGGTTGAGAGGGACCTTCAAAACTATTTAGTCCCAAGCCCCTGCCATAAGCAGGGACACTCTCCACTAGATCAGGTTGCTGAAAGCCCAGTCCAACCTGGTCTTGCACACTTCCAATGATGGGACATCCAAAACTTCTCTGGGCCTGATAGACAGATATGTATGTCCAAAAGAACTTCCCATACTTGCTTCCTCCTCCAAGTAGGACAGAAAATAAAACGCACAAGAACTTTGATATCCTTAAAACTCTTCATCCCTTGCATAATTCTGTGTCTGACTAATCACAATAAATAGAACAAAGAAGGGCAACACAATCTCCACCTCAGCCTGCAAACTAAGACACAGCTGGTGTGCTGAATTTTACATCAGCCAACCTCAAAGTACACACTATATATAATATAAGGAGCTGCAGTACCCATCAATTAGGCCTATTTGACACAATGCCCCTAAGTTCCATCTAATGGGAACAGTAACAATTATAATGGGATTGGATTATCCTCAAAAGCCTACAGAGCACAAAGCCCCTCATGGTTGTCACTGCACAGATGGGAACAAGCACTGCAAACACCCAAGCACCCAAAATTTGCATTGAGCCAACAGTGCCCATCCGTCCAAGTCTCCACCAGGATAAGACATCTCAGATAATGCCAAAAGCTTCAGAGCAAAGGTGTGCCATGGATAGTTCAGACACCTGGATAAGAGAACAATTAGGCAAATAAGGATGAGTCAATGCTGTGTTAGTGCTGTGAGATACCTCAGCTGCCTGTCTCTGTCACAGCAGTGGGAGCTGAAGCCCTGGAAGCAGCAGAGCCACGTAAGCAAGATAAGCCTGTGACAGCCACTCCTGCTTGCCAACAGGGTGACTGACCCAAGTACAGCCCCATTCTCATATGGCTGAGCTGCTTGGTGTATGTGAGCTGCATCACTGGACCTTGCTCTGTACTGAAACATACCAACTTATATATTCATGGTTACTTATTATTTACATGGGTTAGTGACCACTGCACACAAAATAATTGCAGTCTCTGCCTTGGAAAGCTGACCCTGGGTGTGCTTCTGCTAACATTGACATCAACTGAGTTGGTTTGGTTGAACAGGCAGGAGCTTTAGACAAGTCTAAAACACTCCCCAGCAAAGCCTGTCAGGTAACTATGAACCAGAAGAAAAGAAAAATTATACTGTAGATTGCTGTTTATAACAGGTAACACGAATTTCTAATCCTACAAATACGTACTATGAGTACCACGTGTTTTGCCTGAAACTTTGGCCTCTTTAGTAATCTGTCCTCTAGCACAGATGTCTTAAAAATAATTGATGCATCGGCACAGGCACATTATAAAAGGCTACCACGCAGAAGGTCAAGGCTGAGATCTGACCTGGAGGTTTTTGCACTGAGGACCAGAGTGCGAGTTTTTCTGCTCTCAAGGATTGCACAAACTTTGGTAAAATGAGTCAGGAAACAAGTTTATTAACTACCCTCTCTTTCTGCTTTGGTACTATCTCAGCAGCAGTTCAGCAAAAACATTTCAAAGAAATAGAGAAAGTAGTTTAGGTAAATTGCCCTTAAATCCAACACAGAAGCAAGCCATGGTACTAAACATAAACTCTTTCATCCCTCATTGCAAAAATAATCTAGGATTGCCTATATATTTCCACCTTTTCCCCTTTCCTTCTTCTTCTTGTTCCAAAGAATACACGAACAGTACTACTGGGAGTATTCACATATTTAAAGTAAAGGAAAGCTTTTATATCCCCTGATCTCTGCAGCACACATTTCCAGCAAAACCAATTCCCCACATTTCTGCTCCCAAAATCCCAACTAAGCAATAACCCCTAGAAACTCAAGTGGCCCATAACTGTTATAGTCATATCAAAGAGAAGGGCACTCCATCAAACTGCTACCTCAGCAGACAGCCTGCCAGCTTGCTGCCAGGGTCACCTTTGGCAGGGCTCCCGTGTGGCTCCTCCTTTGCTGACGGACCAGACAATTACCTCCTGCCAAAGCAGCTCCTGCTGCCAGGCTCAGAGGGGCTCCAGGTCCCCTCATGCCCCTCTCTGGTGACTTTTTCTTTTTGAAGATGTTCCATTGCTCATATTTATAATTAAACAATTGCTGAATTTACGTAAAGGAGAAACTGTGAAAAGCCTTTCTCAACTGTGTTTCTTCTCAGTCTGTTTCTTTGGGTTTTGTTGTTCTTTTTCTTTTACCAGTGAAATCCACCCTAATTTACCTAAGGTCTTTGTATAGACCTTGAAAAACTGGAGGTCACAGCATTCAGAAGAACACTATTCCAAACAACACCGCTGAGCTGACCATAACAGAAAAACTGTGCTTATGCAAGGGGAAAAAAACCCAAATGAGAAGTTGATTAAAATCTGGAGAACATCATTATAAATCATCATAAAAATACATGTACACCAATAAAGATCAGAAGCATCTGTTTACAAACAGAATGACATTAAAAGGAAAATATTACAGTCACCATGTGGGCATAAAGCACTTCAAACCTAATGATCCCCAGAATGAATATTGCCTGGATGTACTTATTTTTACCTTCCCTCTTTAATTAAATAAGCACATATACTTCCTTCTTCAAGAGCCTCATGTGGAAGGTAGACAGTGAATATTTAATGAGTAGGAACACTTTTTCCTTTTTTTCCAAGCTCATGCCTTAATTACTAAACAGTATTCTCAATCTTTCCTGAGCATATGTGGTGGGGGAGAGCTATTGTATGCTGCAGCCTCTGAGTATTTTCTACAACACACATTTATTAATGATTTTCTCTTATAACCACGCTTTAGAGCAAAAGCATGGTGGTTTTCCCACTGTAGAGATAAACAAGAATCAAAGAAATAAAGGTTGAAAGCATCCATTTGTCTGGAGAGGACATTTTAAGACACCTATGTTGGGGTTCACTGCACCAAAATGCAGACCTCTGTTTAGGCATCTGCATCAAGATGAGATCAGCTTTTTTTAGAACATTTCTCTCACATGATGTTTTTCAGATCATTTAGCACTATGCAGCAGGTGACTGTGGAAGGTAAAATGTATGCAATAATTCCAATTAAAATTTGCAGTGTAACATATGCACCAAGGCATTTGAGTAAGGCTGCATGAACATCTTAAATTCTTACATTTCTAATCCCTGAAGAGCTGAGTTGAAAGGAACTTTGCAAAGACAAGAAAAAACTTCCCCCATTTACACAAAAAATCTTGCGTTTATCTTTAAAAATCTGTGGGTTTATCTTTAAAAAATGGTGAGTCAGTTTATGAAAGCAGCAAAAAAGCCATTCCTCCAGCAAGGGAGATGTTAAAGAAGCACAGAAAGGACGCATCCTTTCTTGTTCTCTTTCCCTTTGCAGCTGATTTCTACTTTAAACATAGCAGCTGATGCTTCTCCTACATTCCATATCCCACTAAAGAACGACAGGACGTACTGAGAAGACCAGCAGCATCAATGCCTTACCATGATTTATAAAATGAAATGCAGACATCTGAAATCTGGTCTGTTATGTGAAAGCCAAGAACTAAATAAAATGAAATACATGGTGGCTGTTCATCCAACAGTTCCCCAGGCATGTTCAAAGGTAGAGACTTTTGCTGTGATTTAGATGCAAAGTGAGATGACCCCTAAAACTTAGCACAGAACTGGCTATTTCATGTGTGTACACCGTGTTCCCATGCCAATACTACAGTAGCAGAAGAGAAATATCTCAGCAAAGGAGTGAAGAGAAAATGGGCCTGGCATGTTCTTTTTTCATTAGTAGAAAGGAGAGGACAGAGTGGTAACTGGGTGTAATTAAACATTCTAAACAGCACAATTTTAAAGTAATCTGCATTAGCCAAGTCTTTGCAATACAAGTCCTTTCTACACTTCAGATTGAGTTGGCTTTGGAATCCCTAGTCTTATGTTGGCAAGAAAATAAAACATCGATTAAGTGGTGTAAACAGTGCTTCAATTAGAAAACTTTTATCCTGGCAGAAGACAAATTTGTTGGCATAAACCAGGTGTCCATTTGGTGAGAATTGAGGAAGGGGACAAAGAAACACAGGTCTGCTGTTTACTTCCCTTTAGGCAAAGCTCTTCAAACATAGGACATGAGCTTTTTTTTTTTTTTGCCTTTGGGTCCTATTTTAAATCCCAGCTGAAATCAGTTGAAGAAAGTCTTCTGACTGAGTCAAACATTCGTTCATTGTACAGATGAGCAATATCATTGGAAGTATAACAAGATCATGTTGTAAGATGTGGCAGTGGTGCAATTATCTTGAGGAACTATGTTGATTTCAACATAAACCTGTTCACCTTAAATGTTGATTTTCTCCACAACCTACATTTCCAGCTCACAGCTGTTAATACTGTCTTCTCTAAGCAGTACACATCTCCCAAGTGCTGAGTACTAGAGGGAGACTAGCAGTCTCACAGGATCAGTTTCAGATCTCATTCACATGGGTTTTGCACTAAAACACCATTAACCGGGGTCACATTTAGGTAAAATATCTAAAAATATTCATAGTTTGAAATCCATCCCTTTTCAGCATAAATGTTCTGTGAAATGATTAATGAACCGTTAACCTTACTGTAAAGGAATAAAAATCTGCATCACATTTCAACCTCTTAGATTACACCTGGTACAGGTGTTCCAGCAAATGACCTAAGGGACTCTTGGGTTTTTCCCCCCTTGACCTAATCTGTCAGGCACAGTCCAGATGTCTCACACTCATAAAAAAAGTCAAGAGGATGGAGTAGTTCAGTTCCAGGTTTTTTAAAATGCCTCCCCTCAGGGGAAGTCTTGGGAGGTAGTTTTCCTTCCCCTGGAATGGAGGCAGGACTGGTGCCTTTCTGCTGTCATTTCCTTAGAGATGGGCCCTTTTAAAGACAGGTTCTGGGCTTCCAGCACAAATTCTCTAGTATAAAGAAAATCAGATCTGTCTCTTATTCCTTACTCTCTCAGATAACTACAATGGCACTAACACAAATCTGGGGCTGTATTTTCTTTTAATTAGATCCGATTACAGAGTTTCTCTTGCTTTGAATTGCATGCCACGTACAAAAGATCTTTTAATCTCCACAAAACTTAATTATCACCATTTCTGAAATGCACCTCTGCACTCTGAATTTAAGTACTGCAGCTACCTGCTTAATTTTTTTTTCAGACAAGCACAAGCCAGGATACTTCATTATCCTGTTGTTATCATAGTCTCTGTTGACCAGCATGCTAAATTAACAGAGAAGTCAACTTACTGACCCGCTTCCAGCTGACCAGAGGTATGAGCATGTGGTAGAGATGCCAATTCTCTTTCATGCTGCATTTCATGGTGCATCTGGATAGCCTTCATGTGAAGTGGAAGGATTTGATCAATCCTTTTTTTCCCATATTTTACTAAGTGTCTGTGAGGGTTATTTGCTCCTTTGCTCTGCTTTCGTGAAGCCTGGATGGTGGACAGGAGAGATTACTACAAGAATCTTCTCCTTCCATCATTTTTCTTTAATTACTTATAAAAAGAAGCAAAATAGCATATCTTTAAGAGGTAGAGACTGCTTCCATTTATGGATCTAAGCCCTTGAATTAGCATCTAAAATATTGAGACCATGTGCTTTGCAAAGAGATACTAACAAAGATTAGCAAGGGTCTCCTTTAGTGAATGGCCATCACGAAATACATTTGGTATTTCAGATTGATTTCTTGTAATTGTAGACTATTTTGATTAACTGCATAAAAATACAGGTTTCACCTTCCTGACAAGTCTATGAAGACAAATTTTTCCATTACTGTCAGAACTCAGTAAGTAAAACAGAATATTTTCGTACATGAAGTGGAACTTCTCCCCCTCCTAGTAATTAATGACAATTAAATTCTACTTCTAGTTTTCAGTTTCATGGACATCTCACTTCACCTTTACAGTTTTTTTCTCCCATACAAAGCAATGTTTATTAAGCTGATTTTAATGAGGTCATAGTTTCAAAAACACTTGAGATAAATTTTAATTGGACCTGTTAGAGTAATTTGTAACTTATATAGTTCAGCTAAACTCCTTTTATTTCTCTTTAGAGTTTGTAAAGAAGTTTGTAAAGAAAGAAATACCTGTAAGATTTATGAAATCCTTGTAAAACATGACAACTCTTCCCTTCTGCAATCACTTACTAGCAAGATGGCTATTAAACTGCAGCAGCAAATCACAACCAGAGAGAGAAAAGATACCAGGCAAATACACGTGGGAATCATGGAAATCATACTTTTCTGATTAAAAATCTTGTTTTAAATTGCTTGTAACTTACAACTTGGCCACAGTAAAAATATTTGATGTGATTTTTTCTTACAATGATTACCTTTCTCAAACTGTACTTTCTTCTCTCCCCTTAGTTTTTTTAGCTGAAACAGGTCATTAGGAAGAGCCATAGTTAGCT
The DNA here is from genome assembly GCA_008694505.1 of Cyanoderma ruficeps. Classification (NCBI taxonomy): domain Eukaryota; kingdom Metazoa; phylum Chordata; class Aves; order Passeriformes; family Timaliidae; genus Cyanoderma; species Cyanoderma ruficeps. The sequence continues at coordinate 16,026,762 of VZDJ01004378.1, forward strand.
CCGCCTACTCTGTCCCTCTCCCTGAAAATTCTATAGGCTTTATATAGAAAATTCTTGTTCCCTGTGTGTCTGCTCTACCTGACAGATCTGGAACTGGGAATCAAGAGCTAAGAGGAGGTGAGAGAAGGAGTTTTTGGGCAAGAAGGGGAGGAACTGAGGTGAGCGGGTTATTGATCTTAAAGAAGCTACAGAACAAGAAACTTGGGAATGGCTTGCTAAGAGATAGGGACAAGAGAAAGGGCTAAAGAAGGACAAGCATGTAAACTGCAAAAGGCCTTTAAAAGAGGGAAATCAGAAGCATGAGAGAAATGTGTTGGAAAATTACCTAAGCCTTACTTGGCAAAAGATAGCAGAAAAAACTGGGTTGTAAGGAGAGGGAATAACATGTTGGGGATTTAGGACCTTCTAGAAAAGACAACTCAAACTAGGTCAGTAGAGAAAGGAAAAATCAAGCAGCTACTGGGAAAAAGACAGTAACGCAGCTCAGAACCAGGATAAGAACAACAAATGGAGGAAAGAAGCATCATGCCTCCATGAAAGAGACAGGAAGGAACCCTGGGATCCAGAACTTTGCAGTTGTTCACTTTCAGCAAATACCTTCAAAACCCTGTGTCATGTGTGTGTATCAAGACTTTTCTGGTCTCCAGGAATCAGTCACATGTGCACTGTGCTGGACAGCTGGTCTGACAGCCCTGCTAACAGTGAGCAGGCTGGTGGGCTTAGTGGCTCTCACCCTTTTGAGGAACTATTCCAATAGGGATGTCAGAAACTTTAAGTTTTTCTGACAGAGAAACCCAGGTAATGGTACACAAAAATGTGTAAATGCTGTTAAGGATCTAAGCTTACACAGGAACTGGTAAACAACAAACTGAGAGCTGCTTATGCAACCCAGGAGTACCATTCACTGGAAAGAAAAATCTGTTTTATTTTAAGGCCCCGTTCCACATCCCTTTCACTGTTTAGCAGTCCTCACAATGAAACAAATGTCCTACCCATAGGTGAAAGCACCATAAATTTTGAGGAGCTAGCAGTGAATGAATTGGGTAGGAGGTGTGTAAGGCATAATGAGGGATCTCCAAGGAAAAGAAGGTTATGTAACATGGAGGGAACACCTCACTGCTGCTTTTAAGTATCAGATTATATCAAAATTTCTGCAAAGCCTGAAAAGGACCAACAGCACTGGTCACCGACTGCAAGCAATTTTTTTATTTCACTATCACAGCCAGCAGCTGTATCTCTCGATCATGTGAAAAACTGATCAGTCAAGAACTGGTTTTTGAATTTCAAATTGAATTTGAACCCAGCCAAAAAAGCTGCATTTTTTTAAACTATAATGCCTATTTACCTTAGGTTTCCGTGCTACCCCATTTATCTCAAGAGGTGTTTAAAAAGGTATTTGTATTTCCTTTAAAGAATATGAGTAGATTAAAGCAGGTAAGGAAGCAGGAACTTAAGACAAACTGATCATGCCAAGGATAAATCATATCCCACACTAGATGAAATCACAGATCATAGAATGGCTTGGGTTGGAAGAGACTTTAAAGATCACATAGTTCCAGGCCATCTGCCATGAGCAGGCATTCCTTCCACTAGATCAGGCTGCCCAGAGCCCCATCCAGCCTGGTCTTGGATACTTTCAGGGATGGGGCAGCAACAACTTCTCTGGGCTACCTGTTCCAGTGCCTCACGACCCCTAAGTGAAGGATTTCTTCCTTTTATCTAATCTAAACCTACTTTTTTTCAGTTTGAACCCATTCCCCCTTGTCCTGTTACTGCAAGCCCTTGCAACAAGCCTCCCTCCATCTTTCTTGTGGGCTCCCTTCAGGTACTGGAAGGCCACAATTAGGTCACCCCAAAACCTTCTGGTTTTCAGGCTGAACAAACCCAACTCTCTCAGCCTGTCCTCAAAGGAGAAGTACTTCATCCCTCTGGTCAGCTTGGTGGCCTCCTCTGGACTCGATCCAACAGGTCAATGTCCTTCCTGTGCTGGGCACCCCAGAGCTGGAGGCAGCACTGCAGGTGGGGTGACACCAGAGCAGAGGGACAGAATCCCCTCCCTGGCCCTGCTGGCCACACTGCTCTGGGTGCAGCCCAGGACACGTTTGGCTGTCTGTGCTGTGAGTGCCCATGGCTGGGTCATGTCCAGCCTCTCCTCCACCAGCACCCCCGAGCCCTTCTCAGCAGGGCTGCTCTCCGTGTGTTCATCCCCAGCCTGTGTTGGTACCAGGGCTTGTCCTGATCCAGGTGCAGGACCTTGGACTTGGCCTTGTTCAGCCTCATGAAATTCCCTCAGGCCCAGTTCTCAAGCTTGTCCAGGTCCCTCTGGATGGCATCCCATCCTGCAGGTGTGTTAACTGCACCACTCAGCTTGGTGTCACCTGCCAGTTTGCTGAGGGTGCACTTGATCCTTTTGTCTCTATCATTAATGAAGATATTAGATAACATTGATCCTCTGAGGGACAACACTTGTCACTGATGCCCATTGGGACTTTGAGCCATTAACCACTACCCTCTGGATGTGACTGTTCAATCAATTCCTTATCCCTCTAACAGCAGTCCATCCATTGAATCCATTTCTCTCCAGTTTAGAGCAAAAGATGTTGTGGGAGACTGTATCAAAAGCTTTACAGAAGTTCAGAGAGATGACATCTGTAGCCCTTTCCCTGTCCACTGATACAGTTACTCCATCACAGAAGCCCAGGTCGGTCAGGCAGGACTCGCCCTTGGTGAAGCCGTGCTGGTTGTCTTGAACCACCTCCCTATGCCTTACCACAGCTTGCTAGCACTACAAAGAGAAAAGTTATTTATTGTATATATCCATGCCTGACTGTCAGTTTATACTGGGGTCCCTGATACAGGCATCTGGCACCGACAGCAGAACGTGCCGTGTGTTTGATAAACAAGTAAACAGCACAGTAAGATGCCATAGCACATAGATTTAAGTATCTTCTCAGTGAATGTGAATCACTCATTAGCCCCCATGAGAGACAAAAAATTCCCACGTGTTTTACCTAGTGACATATCTGTGAGTGGTTGTTTCTGGAACTGTTAGAGTTATGTCTGTGTCATCTTCTGCTGTAAGAAAGATCCACTACATATGGAATGACCTTGGGACTCACAGGTTTTCTCCTTGAGATCTGCATACTGCCTGAAGCACTCAAACCGTGGCAGGATTAGGGCCTCAGGAAAAGAAACACCAGGAAATTAATAACTTTGCATTTAGACAAGGATCTGGGCAGTGCCTTCAATAAGCTTGTGGTCACACATGGGAGACAGAAATAAAATTCAAAATGAATAGCTGCATAAAAAGGTTATGATCTCTCCTGTGACTGTACTGCATGCACACCTCTCTGGACAGCGGCTGAGCAGACAGTTTCACTTCTGACATTCCCCAAGTGAAATGCTCAACATTTTCACTTCCAATATTGTCTTGTAACATAACTTGTGTATGTGCTTGTGTAGCAGTATTTAAAAGAGTAATGTTTCAACTAATACAGCTATTATGACCTTTGCTTTGCACATGAATTTTCATTCTGTCTCTGAAGCAATATAAGATTAGAAAAGTTACCCAAAGTTTTAAGCAACTAATTCATAGTTAGAATTTCAAGGGATCTAAATCTATTGCCCTGTGATAGCCAGGAGACCTGGAGCTGCAGTCAAAAGCTAGAGTATGCTACCTATCTGTTCTGTCAAAACCCTATACGAGACAAAGGAAATGCCAATTTTAAGTTTGTAAAGCAACAGAAGAAACAGGCAGTGTGGAATCCTACAAGGTTCCTGACTTTACTTTGACTTTCAAGGTCTTGCAACACTTGTAAGGCTCATGAAGACCTTAAGTCAGTCCTTGGAGTCTCTGGGGCTCCTGTTCCTTTGGGCTTGTGAAATCTCTAGCTTTTAAGGGTCTCCACAGCTCTGGACGCATTTGAGTGGTATTGCTTTATGAAACTTAGGGGTAGCCCAAGAGTTCCTTTTTTCTCCTCTATTCCTTGCCTTCCACAAATTACTGAAAGTCTACATTATACCACAGATTATCTCACCTGATCTTTAAACTGTGCAAAGTTTGTCTCCCTGGTGCTCTTCTTGTGAGGCAAAATTGCTAAAAGGTGAGGCAGAATTTTTAAATATACTTTCATAGGAACATTACAGCATTGATTACTTCATTCATTAATTAGAATATTTTAATGGATGAACTTAGAGAGGCAACAGCCTTGGATGAGGCTGGCAAAAAGGTTTACTAGCAGACATCTCCATCAATAATCCTCTTTCTAGAAAGTTCTATCAGTGTTAAACACTGAGTTCAGAAAATAGAGGGCGTTGCTCTAGTTAAAAATCAAGTGGTTCTGTGTCAGGGTGACTGGTAGATTTGCAACAGAAAACAAGCTGACTATTTCTGTTTTGCAGAGAACACTTACAGGGTGCCACATCCCAGCAAATCTATTCTGGTTCAAATAAGAGCAAGAACTCTTAAAGAAGCCAGTGAAACATATGGAATTTGGAAGTGCAATATGTTCCTTCACTCCTGAACACCACAGAGTGGTTTGAACTAACAAACAACCATTGAAGAGATAAGAGAGAAAGATGTTGTGTCTCACAAGTGCAAGGAATTAAAAAAAGCTTCCATTTGTGCCAAAGTTCTGGCAAAAGCTATTAGTTTTGTTTAACTACAGTATCCTTGATTCAAAGATTGTTCCAGCACGAGCATCCAAGACTTAAAAAGTAGGTTGCTCAAAAGATCATCACCAGCCATTTATGAACTAGAGTTACATAAAAATGGCCAGAATTTAAACTCAAAGTAGTCATTACCTTTGAACTTGTCTGATTGCTTCCTTTCAGAGAAAATACTGAAGGTTAATGAAGCAGATGTAACCCCAGTTATAGAGACAACACAGAGCCCAGTGGCATCATGGCAGATCATTGAAAACCTGAAGGGAAACTGCATCTCCTCAGCTTCAATGTACTGATAAACTTTTGTTTCTTGTTTTAGACAGAGGCACTGTAAATCTTTGTTTGTAGCTTTTTATTAGTGCTGCATTCTAGCTGTGAGCAGTTAATTATGATACTTCATCTGACTACTGCCTAACAGTGAGAATTTCAGTCTCCCCAACTGTTGCAGTGCATGATTCAAGTTTTTCCAATGTTCTGTATGTTTGTAGTGGTTCGGTCCCAATTCCCCCCCTTAAACCCCCCTGATGGTGTGGCCCTTGAACTTCTGTGTCAATCACCCTGCTAGAGTTAGAAGATTCTGGGGATGAAGCCCCTGATTTGTCAAAGTAATTTAGATGCCATCTACATCTATTGTCTTTATGAAGTACCTTACTGACAATTGGTCCCGAGCCCTTTCCTGCCCCAGAGACGCCCCTGGTACTTAAGGTGAGCCCAGAGGAATTTCCGCTCTCTTGCACCTGGGCTCCGGGACCCTCTCTGCCTTCCACCTGCCCTTGGGGGGTTTCCTGGAGAAATAAACCATCTAAAACCCAGCGAGAGCCGTTCTTTCTTCCACGCCGACTATCACGCTTCAGCCTGAGACCCAGGACCAGCAAACCTCTGACATATAGAATCCTGGGGCGAGCCAGCTGGTGAAGCAGTCCCAGAAAGTGCAATTCTATACCCAACCTAACTTTATAGCTTGGAATTAATATTTTCTATTTGATTGCCACAGGAGAGGATTCAAGTTGCAAAATTATCTTGACAGTGGCAGCAAGTGACTGCTGGCTACCACTCTGCCTCTACTTCTCCCCTTCCTCAAAATGAGGGTACCGGTGTAATCACAGGGCACAGAGAGCTGTACTATGCAGACCTCTCTCACCACTGATGAAAATAGGGGATTCACATGACCAGAAAGCCTGGACACTTAAGGTGTAAGAATTACAAAGAAAAGTAATAAAGCTCACAAAGATCATGTTACTTCTATATAGTTTTGTGTAGAGCGAGTCACCATATCCATGTCCCTTGCAAACACTGAAGTGCAGTATTATTAAAGCATTACAAAATTTAAAAACACAGGTAGTTTCCTCTAAAATCAACTAGAAAGGTAAGCAATCATAGTACTTCAAGACTGGAGAATCTGTTTTGGAAAACAGAAAGACATTTGGAAGACTGCACCTTCCACAACTTCAAATGTAATTTTTATCACATTAAAAAACACCTTCTCAGAAATTAGGTTTTCCAATTTTCTTCAGGGGTTATCTTGGTATTTTCAAACTCCTAATATGTCAAAGTCTCTTTGAAACTACGCAGCAGTACACTGCACACACCAACCTGGAAATATTTTCAGCAGAGTCTTAAACCCAACAACCTCTTCCAAAAAGCTGAATCGACAAGTTTATTTCCTAGGACCAGCTGAGCAGGAGACTTCAGGATGTACTCAAACAAGCACAGGTGTAACCCCAGAGAGTTCAAACAGCAATAGCCACATCTCTTACATTATATACACACTTGATTACCCTGCACAGAACCACTTGATGCTTTCTTTGCTCCAGTTTGTCCAGGGTCCAGAAACAATAAAATGTACAAGCTTTCCAAGCGACCTCTTGAAGACTTCAGCTGGAAGAACTAAACTTTGAGAAATACAGCACTTGTGAAACAGCTTACGCTTACAGGAGTAAGAAAAGTCAGTTACACACTACAGGACTGTAGTTGAAAAATAGTTCAGGACTATTTTCTTCATCTAGTAAAACCATTTCAAATCCAGTTCCAATTTCATGCTATCAGAATGTATTTTATGGTTCTTTCCAGTTTTGGCCACATGCAATGCTACTTTACAGGATACCACCATCCACTAACAGAAAAGAAGGTATTAAAGCAAATAGTGCTACAATTATATCTGTAGGAGTAATATATTCTACTGACAGCTTATTCCAGGAGGACCCTACAGAATACACTAGATTTCTGCATAGCTTTTGGATTGTTTCTGCTCCCTCCAAGCAGGCTAACCTACTAATCTATTTTCAAATATCAGTTATTGATAAGTCACCTTATCCAATACTCTTCTTTTGTTTTAGCCTATTTTCAAATTCACATCAACCCTTAGATAGCATTACAAACAGTTTATGGGTAATATACGAGTTGGGAAAAAGAGTAACATTTCCGTAACTCCTAAATTTCTCTTCATGACTCATGTTCTCTCTTTCACGTTACCCCCAACTTTGACTTTCCTGCTCTTGAGCAGAACTAAGAGAAGATTCAAATCAGCAAAGGTTTCCTCCCCAGGATTCAATGGATTAAGATGAATGATTTTCAGCCTTTGCACCATGGTCATAACATAACTGCACAAGAGAGCTTCCCAACAAAATCTTTTGTTCACACCACTGCTAAAATGCTATGCAGGGCATGCAAATTGGAAAAGATTCAAAACCTACTGGGGGCTAGGTAATAGCTAAAAAATCACAATGTATTAAAAAGACAGTCTGCTGGTTCCCTCCTTATTTCTTCTTTCATACTCTGTTAGACCACCATTCCATACATTTCCCAGTGTTTGAGTTCCCTTTCCTTCTTTCTTTCTGACTCCACAAGTCTCAGATTCTTCTACCTCCTTTAATTTCTGTTGGATAACAGATTAATTGCCAGGAAGGCAGGAATGATAAATCCAGATTTGGTCCTGAGAACAAATGAGAGCTTATTCAGAGAGAAAATGACATGAAGAGACTGACTGGTAGGTGTTGCCTTTAGAGTTAAGAAATTTCAAGTCTGAAATTTCCAACTAAGTTCTGTACCCTCCTGAACTGAGCTCTATCCAGATAGTACTGGAAAGGTTTCTGCCTTGAACAAGCTGCAATTTAGGACACAACAAGGTATTTAATAATGTGGTCTCCCCCTTACACAAACCTGCAAAGATTTCTAAAAGATCCTCAGTGAAATGGAGGCTGCTCTTCCCCTGTGGTATACAAGGAAAATGGGGAAGGGAGTTTTCTCTGAAATGAAAGTTTGCTGGGAACTGTGTCTAAAGCCAGGGGTTTATTTTAGAAGAAGTGGAGCAGAAAGAATATTGATTTAACTGTGATGATAGACTGGGTTTGGTCATCCGTTGTCTTTTGAAGAAAAAGAAGAAACAAATGAAAACACCGAAATTCTAGCTGTCCTCAGAAGCTAGAGCCCCCCTGAGCTATCTCCACCTTCCTGGACATAAATTTGTACAACTGTCCATCAGGCCTGCCACACACTACACAAACCTGCCACTTCAATTCTTGACAGTTAAGTAAACAGAGACATATATTGTAATAAAAAAAGAGAAACCTGTGTCTCGGAGAAGAATAAAGAGGGTTGTTCCAGAATAAGCAAATATCTGACATTATTCTTTTCAGCATTAATCTTTTCCAAGGCTTTGAAGTTTGACAGTGCTATTTCACAAATCCCTAGGAGGCTGCTTTACTGCTAGGCTAGCAACCTGACTGTGGAACTGAGCAGAAAAAGAAGTGAAAAATCCCCAAACAGACAAGAAATATTTCAGTCTGACTGGTGAGTATTTCTGTTCCTTGCTGCTATGAATTTTCTGTATCTTGAAAAAATTGAGGGGATATGACAATTTCCAAAACAAATGGAAACAAGTCAATTCCAAATCTCTTGTTAAATATCATCTGGTCTACTTGACTTCCCAAAAAAACCTCCCGTATTTTCAGTGAGTTCAATCAAAGTTTGTATAACATCTAAGCTCATTTTTCATGCCATGATTTGCCACCTCTGTATTTCTTAACAAATTTTCTTCTCCCTATTCTTTTCTTTGTGGCAGTTTTGTGACTTTTTAATTATGTCTCATCCAACTAGCACTACTGGAAAAGGCAAAAGAATTCTTGTTAGATCAAGTATTCCCCTCTTTCATGTGACACAGAAACGCTTACACTTCATTAACCTTTATTATAAACTAGTCACTGGAAAAGTTACTTTGCTAGAATCCACACTATGGTTTCAGCCTACAAACCACAGAATGTCAGATTGCCAAATTACAGTAAAATACTGCTCACCTCCTTATGAACCCAAGATTAATGATACGATGCAGAAGGGAATAGCAGTGCTACTAGAAGCATAACAGGTCACAATCACTTCTAAAATAGCTCATGGAGAACAGGCAGTGAAACACCACAGAAGGCTCCCAGTCTTACAGCCCCACTTCCTATTCCACAACCTACCCATCACTGAGACATCATATTCAACCAGCAGAGTCGCCTCCTGTCCGCATTGTTTGAGAATACTCATGGCTTCAGCATGTGTTGTTCCCAACAGTCGGATCCCATCAACACTCAGCAGCCTGTCCCCAGGTTTGATTGTGCCCTCTCTGAAGGGAGAATAAAGGAATGATCTTTGTTAGTGTAAGATAAATTGTTTAGGAGATAATACCATTTTTATGCAAAGCGATTCTCTTGCACCCTCCCTGACATCCATCCCTCCTGCCTTAACACTTAACATTTACTTTGACAGTGAGAATGATCAGAGGGCGCAGTGGAAAGGAAATTGCTTTAATTGGAAAGTCAGTGACTGGAAAACAGCTTACCACACAGTGAAATAATCAAGTCACGTTAAATTGCAACTAAGTATAGCTTCTGCTCAACATATGCTTTCTTTCTGCCTTGTCCACACACCTCTTTTTTCACACATACATAAACACATCCTCCAGTATTTTCTTAAAAATAAACACGAGGTGCAAACACATGGGTGCTGAAACAGATTGCAAAATATGAATGTCCATTTACTGATTTTCTTTAAAAATATATTTTACTTGCATAATTCCATTTTTCCTACCTGAAAGCAATTCAGCTCTACATCTAAAATGCTGTCTCCGAGATATATCTTATAATCTATTCAGAATTATAATAGGAAATAAAATGCTAACACTGTCAGCTTAAAAATCACGGAGAAAAACAAGGAAACCAGGGGACAAGGGAGAGAAAAAAGTGAGGGAAGAAAACAAATGTCCTTCTGAAACATTTTCTTCTCAGTTAATGTTTCCAAGGTCAAAAATGTCAGCACAGGCTACCGATATCAAGATGCTTTTAAAAAACTGCCCTTTGAGTTTCTTTAATAGTTTAAGGACACAAATGCCATTTTTGAAAACACAGTATGTACAAAAAAAAATAAAGTGAATATTCTTTCTTTATATATACAAAATGGTATTATATACAAATAGGGCCAAAACATAAATCTGTACTCAGAGGTTTTCTAGGTAAAGTTATGTGTGACCTCACGTGCCGATATGTACAAACATCTTAACAGAATAATACAACACTCAAACTTATCACAGTATTATTATTCTGAACTGGAAGAGGAAAATATTGTGATGTTAGAGTACAAAAAGCATAATTAAGAGCAACATCAGTTGTCTCAAGAATTCAAAAAAATGTGCTCTGACCTATTGCAGGAATTTATTCTAATTATTTTAGGTGCAAGATTCTAAATTAAAGTTCACGCATGCCATAATGCACTGAGCCTCTGTGGTTCCCCATTGCTATTGCTGCGGTTGTTATTATTTCTATTACAACAATTACAGACCAACCCATGAATTTCAAAGGACTGTGTTTAAATGCATCTAAACTTCTGTCCCAAATAATTCACCTTTCTCCATTTCTCTTTCACATGAACTCCAGAGAAAGATGAATTGTACCTGTCAGCAGGCCCTCCAGGTCTGACACATGTTATTACAACAGGACGAGATTTATTTCTGTCATCGTGTGCTCCACCTAGAAAGGAAAAAGTCAGAGAAACTATACCTTCATTTTATGCTTTTTATGAAAGCTCATTTCCAAAAGGTAAGCCTACATCTTGTAGCATGCACAGATGGGCTAAAAAGACCAAAAAATGGCCAAGCCATTAATATGACCCTCCACTGAATTTTACCTAAATAAGATCACCTTACTCTATGTATAGATGAATTTTTAAAAACATTTCTGTGGAGGGATTCTTACTAAATGCATATTTTTTTCTTAGAACCCTTACTCTGAAAATGGGAACACATTGTTCTGCAATGTTTGCAGCACAGAGAAAAAAACCCCTGTGCTTTATGTATATTCAGAATAATGAGTGACCACCAAGAAATTTATGTATTAAATAAAAAAGATATTATCCCTGAAGAAAGTAATAATTCATTATTGGGGTATATTACTTAACAGCTGCATCTTTTCTTCTGTTCTCCAAGTCAATGATAATATTTTAGTTGTACAATTCAGACTACCAGAAGTATTAATCAAATTTCATGCCTAATATCCACAAGTATTACATATAAGTCTTTTTTTAAAAACTATGATCTTCCTGGTGGTTTCAGTGGTAGCAGAATCAGGTCTAATGTGACCAGAGTTTGTATGTTTTCTTGGCACAGTTGATTACTTAAGGTTCTTCCATAAACAAAAATTAAAGCAGCTCATAAAAGCAATACATGAGGGTATGGAAAAAGTAATATATTGATTTTTACAAACTGTAAACCATAAATCTTGACATATTTCTGAGTGCTTCAAAAACTTATCACCTCATTTTTTTTTAAACAAGAAAATACAGAGTTCACACTCAGCAATAACTCACCTCTTATTACAAATCCAAAAGTGTTCCCCTCTTTATGTAAAGTAACTTCCACAGTTCTAAAGATGAGACCTGATCCTTGTACAGCTAAAAGAAAAATAATCCAAACCTTAATGGTTATTATTTTTCTAATTAGACATACAGATTTACACTTTTTCTAATTTAAGATAGATATTGAGTCATAAAATTGGAAAGACTCAATTACAGAACAGTCAGACTCAAGACCTGTAATTAAAAGAACTCATCCCATTTTTGAGAAAATTTTGGGGTGGATATTTTGCAGAGTGACAATGGTTAGGAAAACAGACACAGATGCATGTAAAAGGTGAAGATTTTGAGTCTTACTGTTTAAATTATGGCACAATTTTGCTTTTCTTATAGTTACAGAAGTGTGCTAGAAAATATGGAAATACACAAATGAGACAAAAATGACATGAAATTCTTCAGAGTACCTATTGAGCTTGTTGTTTAGCTATGAAAAGATTTACTTCTGTCACTTAGAGAGAAGACAATCAAGATTTTTGGGGTGTTCCTCTGATCTCAGGTTACTAGATTACGATGCATAATAAATTTCATTATCATAAGGATTTTGTTTTCTTTTTCAAAATGTAGCATGCTCCCTCATAATTGGAGAGTTAGTAAAAAAGTTCTTTGGCTTCTAGTTGAGTCAGTGGTTTCTCAGGAAGTATTAAAGAATTGATGTACAGCTGGACTAGGAGGTGAGAAGACTAATGCACAGAGCAATGCATTTGGGTGTGATAATCCACTTTACAGAATTTGAAACCATTGCTATTAAGAGACCAGAAGACAGTTTGCTATTCGCTTTTACAGTAAAAACTTTGGCAGGGTCTCAGAAGTCTCTTTTCCAATGAGAAAAAGACTCTGTGCAAAATCACATGCACTCACACTTTCCACCTTCCAGCCAAATACTGCAAACAGTACAAACACACATAAAATTAAAATAAAATCAAAATCAAACTAACCCAACATAAAATACATGCTCTGTGAGCATCCGAACGAATGAAAACTTGTGTCATTTAGTGTTCCTGCCTACAAAAACCAGAGTTTTCCTGTCAGGATACCCTGAGGGGGCAATGGATGCCACAGGCTACCCTGTGTGTGCTGCCAATCATGAAAGGCACCAGGAAGAGCAGAGGGCCCTCAACATTCTCTGCCCCTTTCTCTCTCTCTCTGAGGACTCCCCTGCTCGCAACTCACTCAAGTGTTTATTTCCAGGAGAGGTACTGTATGTAATGTACTTTTTGGTGAGTTTTTCAGTCCCTATTAAAAAAGTTACTGCAGGGAACCAGGAGAACCACCCAGTGAAATGACATAAACCTTATTTCCTTAGGAAAACAGGTGAAAGATGGCCCTCCAGAGCACTGCTCTGTGCTGCAGTAATGCCTGCTACAGCTCGAAGATCACAACTGTGTTATGGAGTCCATGTGGTCGTTTTCTTTTCAGTTAGAAACATTTTACTGACTAAAAAAATAAATTATGAGGAGAAGACAACTACTGCCTTCATTCCTATTGACAGAAAGTGGTCTTGCGTGTAGCTCATGATGAATCCACACTTCCCCATTTGTTTGGAGTGGCCTGTAACCTCCACTGGGGAGAGGTAAAATTCGCAGTTCAGCAGTGAGGAATGGCAACAACATCCTTCCACTTGGGAACAGCCACTCAGGGGGCTGTCCTTGCACCCCAGCCTCAGCCTGCTGTGGGAAAAAACTCCTTAACCCTTGCCAACAGCAAAAGGCAGATGTGAGACAGGCACTGCTCACCTTCCAGTTTTAAACACTGAGGTGGCTCGTGCTGAAAATAGCAGCTGGATGCTCCTGCTGTGAACATTTCAGAAATGGAAGGAAGCACTAGGGAGTGGGATTACCAGTGCTCAGCCAAATTTAATCCATCATCATTAAATGATTGACATATCTTGGCTCTGAAACTATGACAGTCCTCTCTCTGAGGGAGCAAACACAGGAACAACAGTAGAATTTCATTATGTATGGGGCTGGGAAGGAAGTGCCAGGACTTCTCCACATGACTTACTGGAAAACTTATATATTTAACAAAAACAGCTTGCTCACTAGTAGGTCATGAAAACAACTAGACTAATTATCTCCAACTTTATTATCTATGCTTGTATGAAGAGGCTGGAAATTCCAAGGACTTAAAGAAAAAGTTACAAACTCCACTGTAATTTAGTGTGTCAAAATCCAGTCTCAGTGAACAGGAGTGGTACATTATGCTAAAAGAGGATGAAAACCAAAGAAAGCCCAGTTGAATAAATGCAAAACAAATAATGCTGGTAAAACAACTGCATCTGCAGCAAAGTAACTCTGAACTCAGCTGATTAATTCAGATTCTGTGCTTCAGAACATGAAGTTCCCTCAGCACAAGCAAACACTAATCAACAGAGGACATTCAAAAATTTTTGATGCGCTTGTCAGAAGGTTCTAAAAAAACCCAAATGCATAACTAGACAAACCCTCCAGCTGCTAGAAAGCAGTGGGGAAGTTCATCAGCTTCTGAGAACCAACGACAGTGATGGATTTTTTTGGATTCTATTGCAAGCAAACTCTTTATTTAAGGAGACAAGAGCTTCTGAGTTGGCACATGAGATTCTTCTGGCCAGACACCAGGAAACCACATTTTCTGCCCTCCAGTGAGCAGTATGAATGAGTACACACTCCTTCAAGGCTGTGCCTGTGCAGCCCCTTGATGGCAGTCAGCCACTTGACACTCCTCCACTTTAGGTCCCCAGTGTTCAACTCAGTGTTTCTCTGGCTTTCACTTCATACCTGATAGACTCGATTCACACTGACTTTGTCCTACAGACATACCATTACAGGCACAAGCACATAAAGACAGAGCAAAGGAGAGGCAAGGAAAACATTGAGTAGCAATCTGTAACTTTGGTGTGAGCATAAACTTGTATTTTGAAGAAAATTCTGCTCAGTGAAAGCCCTTGTTTCAGTCACGCATTTCTTGCAAGTTCATGTATCCTTATGGTCTACCCCAGTGTGTATTCTGCTCTAGAAATGAAATTTTGCCTAAATGTGGTGTCAGAAAACACTAGAAGTCCCAAAGGATGTTGTTTACTTAGGAGAGAGGGATGGTGCTGCAAGTGGAGAGAAGAAAGAAAAAAAGCAGAGGCAGAACTAGAAAATACTCACTGGTCTCATCTCAGAGGATCTTACTGGAAAAAGAACGATTTGCTTGCCCTGGAATCTACTTAATCTAATTCCCAGTATTCAAAACTGCAAAGAAGCAAACAAAAATCCCCAAACAAAACCCAATCAACATCCAAAACCAACCATCCAAAAACCAACCCTCACTCCCAGACAACCACAAACCAACAAAAAGCAGATTGATAACTCTGCCCTGTTATTGGTGGGATTTCTGCTTCTTAAACATCTGAGAGCATCCCTCTGTACTGCCAGTTCTTTTGTATTGCTTCAACGCTCTGTGATATGCCACAGAAAAAATAAAATTAGGAACAGAAAATTAAAAAACAACCACTACTAAAATGACTATTTACTACCATGCCCATCTCACTGTTGACTATGTCTGCTACTCTGCATAGGTTGTCAGTTTGCTCTGCAAACACTTACAGACTGGAGGCAGCTCATACTCCACTTCTAACACAACCCTTTCACCAACATTCTTGAGCAGGCTGATGATCTCATCATGGCGAAATTTGGTCAGGTTGATTCCATTCACAGATTTGATGTAGTCCCCGACATCCAGCTGGTCACTCCTAGGGAAAAGTACATATTCCTTTTGTGAAAGACAGATCTGATGAACCAAACTAAATCCTTTACATTACTGTTTTGTAAGTTTTTTATTTTCCTATGGATCTAGATTAAAATGAGTTGATTTTTCTAACAGAAAATGGCATTTTAAGACCTTAATCTACTCTAGCTTGTTAAATATTAAAATAAGAACATTGTTGCATTATTCATTCCTGAGGTACAAAACCAGCCGTACAATAAAGGAGATGGATGATTTGTCTGGTTTGGACATAGGATCTGGGAAGTCATCTTCTTCATGTCCCCATCCTTGTCTCTCTCTTTGGGAAATGTTCAAAAACAAAATTTATTTTGGACATTGTTTGCCTTCACAGCTAACATCATATCAACAGGAGATGGGCCAAGGACAAAAGCAAATGTTCTAGTCAGTTACTTGGGATGATTTAGCTCAACCCTTAGATTTTGACTTGTCTCACTCATGATTAAAAGCTTTTTTTTTTCCACTGTAGTAGCAAGCAAGGAATTACGACTTTAGAGTCTTTTTAATCTCAAAGCTATCTAATGAAGAGTTAAAAAATAATTAAATTATGGTAGCACTATCATCCTTTTTGTCCATTTTGGGTTTTTTCCCCTCAGTTTGTTATGCTACTTCTCTCAAATTTTTTTAAAAAGACAAAAATATAGAGGAAGGAACCATATATAATTTAGAAGAAATATCATGAGTCTTATCACAACTTTCAAAGATCTCATTTGTATTTCTAGTTTTTATCAAAATAGCCTTGAGCAAAAAGGACCAGCTGTTGTCATTTCCCTCTGAGGTTCTCCAGTGTAATGGGCTGCCATTATAGATGCATCAGTCACATATTTTTTAGGTGACCTTTCTGATGCAGTACATATTTCTGAAGCAATCACATCTTATAATACACTTTTCAGCCTGAGATGCCGTTACCTAGCAGCGATTCCTCCTTGACGAAGGTTAGATACTCTTGGCTTCCCATCCTTGTCGATACCACCCGATACTGTGAGCCCTAGGGTGGTGCCTTCTTTTTTCATTAATTCAACTATTGTTGAGCCCTTGAATTCCTCTGTTGAAAGAAAATTATTCACATTATTATAATTTAAGTAGTAACACAGATGTTGCCTTTCTAATATGTCACCTTCTTCCCAAGAAAATCATTCTGTGTTAGTAAGAAATACGATGTACATCTGGAGATTTTTTATGTTATAATTCACAAGTTCTGTCCACAAGGGTCTGCATATAGATAAATCTTGAGCCATATGTTCTGTGAAAGGTTATTGAAAATTACACCAATGTGCTAGTATACTATACAGAGCCCACAAATATGAAGTCTGAGAACACTTATAACTAAAGATAGCTGTTTCACATTTTTTAAAAGCTATCTTTTCTCATTTTCTGCTCTCCACCTCTGAACTCTGTGTTTTATAATGCACTTCAACTGACTAAATAGAAGGGTGAATCACACAATGATATAACAGAACTACAATTTTAGGCTCAGACTCACTTTGAGGCCCCTAGCAGATGTCAGGGTTAATAGGAACAATTGAATGTAACAAGAATCCAGACAGAGATACATCACATCTTAACAGTTTTATTCCTTATTTTTACATAAATACAGCTCCACTGTAACTCTCTTCAATCTCTGCAGAACAGGTATAAAGCACATGAAGGGTTTTCATAGTGATTAGGTGTATATAAAATTTCCCTCACATGCTAGAACACCCTCTTCTGCAGTTTCTCCATTACTGGAAAATTTTAAGCTAGTTTCACAGACAATAAAGGCAGATCACATGCAACAAAAAACCTCTAACTTTCAAAAAGAGATGTCCTTATTGCACATGAGTGGACAAGGTAACCTACATATGCAGTTTGAGCAGGACTGCAACCCTTTGGAAAGCCACATGTCCACTGTTTCCAGTCAGGGAAGACCTAGTAAAACCACCAGTTGCCCAGGTATTCTGGAAAAATACATTAAATCCTAAAGATCCAATAAAGTCCTGAAAGGATTGCTCATTTCAGGATCATCCTTTTCAGTGCTAATACACAGCTTTTAGGTGAATTGATCAGACACAAACCTCATATATTCACTGTAAACAAACAGTATGTCTGCACTGCACTACAAAGTTTGCTGTGACAGCATGAGATTTAAAGATGAAAAGCCACCCAAAACCCAAGAAAGGTCCTTGTATATATTCAGATGTTCATCAGTAGGTGTAGAAGTGTCACTATACAAATAGCAACAAGCTCTATCAAGATCATTCCACATGACTAAGGAGATGACGCAACACATTTTCACCTTACAATGAAGAACTGCTGCCCTGAGCAAGAACTGCCAAACCTCTGCATTTGAGGAAATGGTAGCAGATAGAGGAAATCATTCAGAAGAGACTCCAGCCCTAGTGCACAGGCTTGTAATCCTTGGTAGTACTTCTAATAGGATTAGATGCTGAATCTTCTTCTGATGTGCCATCATCCTGTGCTCCTGCTCATTTCTAGGTGGCTGACAGGCTCTTCTACCCCAGCTGATGATGACCTCGCTTCAGTTATTCACATTTTCACCATTATACAGCATGACTTACATGCTTGGACAAGAATTCCTCTATGCTTATACAGCTTCTACTACTACTAAATTCTGCAATGCATTCAGCAACACAGGTTGTCAGCAGCAGACAGCAGCACAGCTAACTGCTGCATTCTCCAACTTGGCTGACACCAACCACCATTTGGTACCATCTGGAAGCTGCTGAGCTTCCATAATGTTTGCTCACATCTGGCCTCTTTGACAGTTCAGAAAGAACAGATGTGATTACCTGCTTCTGAACCTGCAGACATGTTGCATAGGTGTAGAGATGCTATGGACCAAGTTGCTGCTTTCAGTTTTATGAAAGCCTCTAAGTATTCATAATGAATACCAGAGTTAGTCACGGTACTTACTGCATCCAAAGATACTCTACATTGGCACCCACGATGCAACCTCAGGTGCTCTGCCAGTGTGTGACACGTTTATTGAGGGTTCACTCAACCATGAGATCTGGAGTCAAAAGGAAAATTCCCCTCTCTTTCCCACCTCCCTAACTGAATCCTTCATTTGTAATTCTCAGCAGTACAATCTGGCTTTCAGTAACCATCTAAGATTTTGGAACAAATACTTTGCCACAATGCATATATACAGGACAAAAACAATGCACTGCACTGCATTGCACTGCATAATCTTTGCCATAGCATGATACTGTCATGTGTTTTGATCTTTTACATAGGTTGTGAGTTTGCAATCCAGTGCAGGGCAATACTCTGCTGCCCAAAGTACATGTGGAACAGATAATCCAAGTGGTATTTTAAGCAGGCTAACAATTACACAATTCTCTTCAACTACTGGCATGGAAAGTGATGACCAGGCTTGTTCCTTATCATCATCTATTATGACAAATTTCTGTTTACCTCTGCCAACAGAACAATGATTTCTAGGCACTGTTCCTTGGTAGGCAGGAGGGTAAGATGCACCAGCACTGTAAGGGAGGGGTGGTGTGAAGTGCTCATTGCACACTGACAAACAAGGTCATCTAGGCATGCACAGTAGTTTCATTAGGCTTGCTGCTCTGAAGGATTTTGTAGCTTTTGTTGTACATAATCATATCAGGAAGAAATTAAACTACCTAAGCTGGTTTTGCTTATAAGAGACTGTTATCCCTGCAAGTGCTCTGAACCAGGCCCATTTGATATCTTCATCATTCTGTTTTTCATCTTCGCTTTCTTAAATCGCACATGATTACTGTTATTATAATGCTATATATGACATGCTTACTCATCTGCATTGCTTTAGCACTGTTATTACAGACTAATCTCACTGAAGAATTATTAAAATGCCCAATATCAGAACAACCCTGGGACTTCATTTCCAATCCAACACGCAAGCCCATCCGTACATGCTATTCCCCAACTAATGCAAGGTCAGTCTCTATTTCCTAGTAAAGATAATGCTATGTTACAGTTTGAGGGTAAAAAATCAAACTACTTCATGTATCACCTTACTCATAATTCATTACCTATGCCAACCAGCAAACTCCTAATTAGTTAGAAGTCTCTGGAGTCTGTTCTTACCTACATGCACTCCCACATTGGTAATAATATTAGCATAGTAAGCATCAGAAGGAAAAACGCAGAAGTTATTTCCAGACTTCTTATGAATTCACACTGGGACTGGCCTTCCCACAGCCTACGGAGGGTCTTGGGAATGCCTCAGGACTTCATCACTTCCTACAGTTGCTGGGACCATCCTGAGTACATGCCAGCCCATGCTGTGCCAGCCACTCTACAGCTTTCTTGGCATCCACCTACCTCTGGTATGGCATTCAGGAATCCCACTAAATCCTGGAGATGGCTCGGCAAAGGGAGCACAAATATGCACACATACAGGCAGACATAAGATGAAAAAGAAAGGTTTCTGCTCCAAAGAGCTTCCCTTGTATCTCCAGTTCTATAAGCAGGAGCATACCCAGCAGCTGAATTCTAAAGAAAACATTAGACTGCTGCTGTTTTCTAAACTGCTGGTCTGGATGCTTCTCTGAGGCTTGCTGTTGCAGTATCATGACTGTGTGTGCCTGACTTGCAGCCAGGCCAGCTGGTGCATTAACACTATGATCTGCCCTGCAGCCTGGAGGACTACTGGGATACTCAACGTAGCACAAGAAAGCTGCAAAGATAAGCAGATGCTCAAATCCAAGACTGGGTAAATCTTACTGTGAGAGGATGAATACATGGAACAACTTGCAGGTAGGTAAAATTGAAGAAATACCATGACTAATTTTTCTTCAACAGTAATAGCAACATAGGAGAGCTTCCAGTATTTTTTACGTGAGCAGACTTCTTGTCATTTTCTACCTTTTGGTGTATGTAAATAATATCTTTCAATGAATAAATAGCATGGAAAATGAATCCTCATGAGACTTCTGAACCTGGAATATATTCACTTCTTCAGAAAGAAAACAATACTAGATGACAGAAGACATTTTTTCACAGAAAAATATTTGAAAGCTGAGAGAAATCTTACTCAAAAGTTTTATCACTTATTTTCTAAATTACTACCATTCTATATCTTAATGTACATATTAAAGTAAAACTCAAAAATATCTGTCTTCATTTCAGATATTGAGTCCCTTCTGTGAAAATTTCATTTTAAACCCCTCCAAAAATGTCTAAAATCTACATAATCAGGTGAAGTGCTTGCTTGTATTCTCCACCCAGTGAATGAGCAGCTGGAACAGGGCTTAAATGGAGCTGAAAATAAAAGTTAAAAAAAAAGTACTTGCTGTTATTGACATTTTCCTACCAAAAGTATATATAACTAATAAGTAAGTAATTGGTAAGTTTGCTGAAAATATAGTGAATGCTGTCCTTGAATGGATTTTCCCTTGTATGTCAGCAGAAATTCTGCAGAGAAAACATTTTGCTTTACATCCCAGTAGGCATCTCATGGCTTAATAAGAAATCACATAAAGAGAAAGTCAATTCTTTGGGAACAGATTGCAGTTTGTTACAGTGGAAACATCACATTTACTCAGTGTTTCAAGTCCTGTGGGTATGTGTATTTCTCTTAGTGTGACAAGAGGGATGTCAAGAGATGATGAACAGTCCATTCCATGTTGCCCTTTTCCTGACTGGCTGTCACTAACTTCCAAAACACCTACATTTCTATCAAAAAAACCCAAAACCACATCAGTAAGGAGAGTCTGAAGACGTGAAGCTGGTCACAACCTGCCCCGTGGCCTCCCCTCCAGCCTGTAGAGGGACAATCCCCAAACCGGTCCTAGTTCAGAAGCCAGCAACCCACAGTGGAACACAAACTGATACGAGGGGCAGCAGAGCACATCTACAAGGCACAGCACACCTCAGTTATCAACAAGACTGTAAATTTAAAACACTGCCAATGTAGGCTGCCTTGGGTCAGTAGCCAGGTTAATCTGTGTAAATGTACAGGTGAAATTTTGTAGAATTTTCAGCGAAAGCAAAGGAGATAGGTAAGGCCAAGACACTTGCAAAAAAACTGTCTAAAACATTCATTTTACACTGACAGCTGTTCTGGCTGTGTACAGGCACTAGATGATCTCCTTTTTATCCTTCTTTTTTTTTTTTTTTTTCAGCTATAAGAGCATCTACAAGATGACTTTGCCATTGCAAAAATATTACCTAAAATCCAAATACTTCCCACCAGTGCTTATAGACTAGAAAAAGTCTGCCTAGCCTAGGCATGACACAGAAAAGGAAATAAGGGTATTTTATGATCCATCACAAGCAGTGATATACAGGACATGATCACATAACTCACTGAAAACACCAGGCCTGCAGGACACAGCAGCACAGTTCACACCTGGGTTCATTGGTTGCCTGTCTAAAACAAGCTTAGCTCTTGTCCTATTTGGTTTTGGGTACATTTTTCATATTCACAGAGTCCTTGGCAGCCAACACTCTCTAAATCCCAGCTGAGGCATTCAACAAAGGTCATCTTCAATTTAACCACAAATGTAAGCACTATATTTGAAATTCTGTTTCTAACGAAAATATCAGAATTTAATACAAATATCTGAAGCCTGAAAATCAAATAACCACCAGAAAGACAGTTGCAGGCAAAAAGAAAAAAAAAAAAAGGCTCTTAATTCTTAATGAAAGAACCTCACCAATTTCTTAACTGAAGAGTATGGGAAGGAACATATATGACACAGTCATCAATACACACTACAGTAACTTCAGTAATTACATTTCAGGAGTGAACAATTACTGGAGTAAACCATTATTTACCTTCCCAGGGCTTAACATTTGCATCCCACAGCCTACAGTGCGGCCCCAGTGCTTCTCCAGCAGAACAGCCACGCTACCAATGACACATGCTCTAGGTACAACATCCTGCTTGTGTCTGAATCCACGTCTTGTAGACAGGAATAGTAGAGAACATTTGCCAGAAAAGGAAAAAAAGTGTGGCACGGTGTAAAATCAGTTTTTACATTAAAGCAGCTTCACACAGAAAAGACTAGAATGATGTCTGTAAAGTCAACTTACAAGGGATGGCTTCATATGAGGGTGCAAAAAACCTCTGGTTTGATCTTAGAGGAAAAAGTGGTCCATGGCAGCAGCTGTGTAAGAAGCAAAGAGGTTTCTCCAGGCTAACTGTGGCAGGTATGCAGACTAAAACAAGAGATGGATGGTCACATGTCTAGATGCTTTTTCAATCCAGACAAGTGCTGGTGAGGGAACAACAGGCTTTTTGGTCCTCTGGACAGTCCTGCTTCCAAAATTCCACAATGAAAGAGTTTTCAAGCATGTTTTGTTTTCTTGTATTTGCAATGGAATTGCACAATAGTGCCAGAAAACAAAACAAGAAACAGATGTTGATACTCCAAATCCTCCCAAATATTCCAAGTAGTATCAGCCTAAAATTATTCATGACATTACTTTGACAGATATTGTGCAAAGAGATCAACCTGAGTTATTTTAGTACAGATGATGGCATCTGATTCTTCTAAGAGCTGAGTCTATTAGGAATTTTTGTCAATGAACACTTCTGAATTCTTTTCTCTGTCCTTTTTTTTTTTTCCTCTACATCAAGGACTGGAAAAATCAGGCTAAACACAATCATTCCCTATTTATAATCCCTGACTAGAGAAATCCAACTGGAGGAAAATTTATTTTAAAAAATTAAAAAATGTTAAAACATTTGGCTTCAGTAAATATGAAGACTTAAATATATTACTGTAAGAATATCCAGGCTTAGTTAAATCACAACAACAAAACCTTTTTTTCTGTTGTTATCTACAAAAAAAAAATTTTTATCCGTGACATGCCACCTTGCGGTAGGGCTGGAATAAAGATGCAGTGCAAACTACAACTTGCTCAATGATGTAGTCTTGTGAAAGCACTTTTATTCCTTAACCTAGCTGTGCAGTTGTAGTGTTTTCATCAATGGCTTTCTTTGAGAGCGTATCTACACTATCCATTGATCTTGACCTTATCTTCAGATGAGGACCAGTTCCACTTTGAGGCACTTGCTATGTTTCAGAAAGTTCAAGCATTTCTTTGCTTCCTCATTATCTATGATGGCAGCCAAATTCTTGAACATTTGCTGGGTCCTGGGCAGCTCACTAAACAGTCAAAGTGGAGCTTTATGAAGCAAAGACATTGGAAGGTAAAAACGAGCCCAGTGATGAATGACTTGATGGTCTGAACCTTTACCTCTTCAGCAGACATTACAGAGCTTTCCAGAGCTCAAACCTCCTTGCTTCCACACCATATTATTGTTACCTTGGGAATGGGTAGTAGAAGGTACTTTTGAGCTGAAGGTTATAGTTATCTCAAATTGGTATCTCCCACATGAATCAAGTATCTCCTTTACAAAATTTTGATCACGCGATTAGCAACAAAATCTTAAACACAAGAATGGCTCATGCAACAGCAGTGCTACCCTGAACTCCTCTGCATGTCTCTGTTGACACTACTGATGAAGAAAGGACAGAGCTCTGTGGCATTAGTCTTTTCTACATTTCTGTCTGAATAAGATAAAAGCTTCATTAACTCTCCTTCACAAGTAGAAACCCTACTGTTAAGAACAACACAGAACTTTGACACTAATTTAGATTTATAAAACTTCTTCCCATAATTCTGATGAATTCACCTCCAAGTTCCTATTCATTTCTTTCTAATGAGACATTAACACCAAGAGAACTCTTGATAATTTGTGTTTCTTTGCACTGATGTGTCACTACTCACAAAAACACAGCCTGAGTGTTGCAGTTTCTCTGCTTTCTACAGCTACCAAAAGGGATGAGGCGGGACTGATTACAGGATTGAATGCATTTCTGCATTTCAAAGCAGGACAGAACCACTGAAAACAATTCTCGCCCTCATCACCTGAGTGACACAAGCAGAGAAACTTGATACAGCAGTATCTCCACCTATAGATTACCTTTTAGAAAGATATCCAGTGAGGCTTTGAAAGCGGCATGTGATGAAAACTCTGCTACATGTGTAGATAATGTCTATCTGAATTGGGAGTAGACAAGCCTTCAAGACCAAGATCTCATTATAGTACCACTATTACATTCAGGACGTCTGCGATACAGAACTGTAACCTCTGATCAAATCACCTCTTAATCTTCTTTTCCTTTTAGATTAGGAACTGTCTGAACTGCTTAGGTTTTTGCTATTTAAGACATGTTTTGCCACAATGTTTTAACATCCTGTTGCTACCAGGTAAATTTTAGCAATAGCGTCATTAAATCACATTTCTCCATTACAGCTGTCATTTATTTTCCTAACATACTTTGCATCACCTGTCATGATCTACAGCTGCTATACAATTTAACATTTTAGTTAACACAAGACAGCAGTTTTCCTTTTTATGACATGGAGCTAGATCACTAGTGTCATGCCAAAACCAAAGCAGTAAGGGTAAGAAAAGGATACAGTAATGGTGTCACTCCCTTTTAGAAAAACTACTGTTCATGTATTCAAATAGTGGGTAGTGAATTTTCAAATATTTGAAATTTGGATGAAGGGGGCTTGCAGAACCTTTCCTAGTACTTGGATTAAGGAACAGATATTTAAGTAAATACATAAAGACCCTGTCTTTCTGTTTGGTAGTACTGAAGGAGACTCAGTGCAACAAAAGGGTTTATCAAAGTCTCTGTGTAGAAGACTAGGCTATCCTTGAGAAAATGAGATATGGATGAGAAAAATGAGAAATATGGAAAATGTGAGTGAATGCTTCCCACACATTTTACCTTTTGTCCTTTGTGCTCAGTGACCGCTGATTATCTTTACGGTTTGCTTACTTTTCACCTTTGTGGAAAACCCCAACCCAGAAATGCTGATCTCTGGAAGACGGTAGTACAAAATCAGGCTGGATGAATGCATTGCTACAAATGGTTTAAAAAGTGATCTGTCAATGACTCATTCTTTTTGTATACCTCAATCTGATATAAAACTGAAGCTACAAGGATGGCTTAGGGGGCAATTTAATAGGCAACCTAACAAACAGGATGCACTGATTTTTTACTAGGTTTCTATGGTAAAAAAAAAAAAAGTGCCTGTGACAAAAGGATCATTAACTTACTCAATATTCAAGATGAAGAAAAAATACAGTTAAAGCCAGTGGAAAAGGAGGGTTAAAGAACTGCAGAATAAGCTACTGGCATATATTAAAATCTACCAAATTGCAGAAACAGTGATGTCAATAAGACTTTAAGATCCACAAGAATTTACTATTCCTGTAAAGTAAGTGAGGGGGGGGATGGGAGGGGTAAAATGGGGGGAAAAAGAGAAGGAATAATTCAGGCATTTCTTGGCTGCTAACCTGTGCACTGGAACTCTCTAATCAATCTCTGTACTCATCCGCTGAAGTTTAATATATGCATAATGAACTCATGGCAAAGAAGGATGAAGACAGATGCCTTCATTTGCATGAACTAGCTTATTAGATAGTCAGGCCTGCTGAACAAATCACTGCAGTGAAACAGTAAAACACCCAGCTGCAAGAATCTACCCATGTGGTTTCTTTTTTCCTCTAAATTGTTATCATATCCCATTAAATTAGTACAGAAACTGAGATGGCATCACATTAGCACACAGTGACATTGTACATATTAGCCTGTGAGACAACAGGAACATTTCACATTTTCAGGTGAAACACCTTCACTTCACAAGAAGGTGTTTGCAGGTTTTTGCAAAAATCTGAATGTGACATCAACATAAGAGGCTTATACCATCCCCCAGAGCAGCCTCATTATTATATCTAGGAAAAAGACTTTTCTCTGTCAAACTTCGAAGTATGACATAAATTTCACTGAAAAGTATTTTGGCTTTTCTTTCAACATTTACTCTTACCCTCCAGAAACTTTGGGTGAAAAGGAATAAAGATTACACCTACCTTCATCTCCAAAAACATTAACACATTCTAACTGTATATTCTGGTTCACCTCTACTTCAAAAACACATCTTGTCTGTTGGGTCTATTGCAATGTCCTTCTCTTCCTTCAGTGACCAAGAGGTTAAAACAAACAGGAAAATGTTTGTATGAACTGAAGAAATAGCTAAAATCTTCAAATAGATTGAAACAGATAAAGGTTCAGCTAAATAGTACTACCTGGAGGCTTTAATGGCATCTTTCATTCCAAGAACAGTGCAATGTACAGAATCTCAACGAGGGTGCAAATGAGGAAACTGCTAACATGACTCAAAGCATGCTTGTTGAAAATACTTTTTTTAAAGTAAGATTGTCTGTGAAAAAGAGTTGTCTCTTAATAAAGGCTGTGCTTAAACAGAACGGAACTGCAGCATAAGAGCACCTCTTCACGTTGCTGACTCCATGCAAACAATTCACAATGTTTTTCTGGTTTTTTTCTCCTCCGCTTTTAAAGACATACTGCCAGCATTTTTTAAGAAAATACTTAAATTCCAAATTATTTTAAGTTTACAAAGATCACTTAAGTAACCCAGAAGGCCTTCCTCAAAACAGAGTCTTCAGTGCAGAGCTGTTCTGCTATCATTGAGAGTAAAATGTGCTAATCAGAAATAGAGAAAAACACTAGGGAATTTTTACATTTCACATGGTTCCAGGTTGGTAAAAACTTTGCTAAGTTACACAAACAAGTGCACTCGCATTTTTTTTCTTCTCCATATAAATCATTATGTGGTGTTTTTGAAATGAAACAAACTTCTGCTCCCTGTGGTCTTAAAAATGTCTGTAAAAGTCTTTGCTCCAGTTTTTCTTTCTCTTCTTGGTTACAACGAAAGGTTGTAACAGGTCTGCACATTCATCATATTTTCCTCAGTGAAGACCCAGAGCTTATGATGGTAATAGAGATAATCAGCCTAATGTTAGCTGCTACAATCTCACAAGACTGTTTTGTATGTATTTGAGTTAATAATGCTTAATTTTAAATATATATGCATTACAAAAATACAAGATGATGTCCTGACATCTTCTGATTTCCATGTTTTGACTACCGGTCAATGATATTTTTATAGGGTAGTAGTCATATTAAGATTTGCAGTGGATCAGCAAATAAAATGTTCTTGTCTCTAACCCAGTTTTATACACAGAGAAAACTGGGACTATAAAATGTATTCACAACTTGTCAAAAATACTCTGATTTCCCCAATACCCTTAACACAGGCCATGAAAAATGTCTTACCATACCTTATAATCATACCCAGCTATCATCCTTGTTGGCTAGCACTTAAGCTAGACTGACTTAAACAGCTTTCCTATTATTTTCTGTGGTGTGTGATTAAATAAGTCAAGCTTCATGATTGGATAGATGTTCCCATCCACTATATACTCTGTATTGCACCATTACCTTTTGTTAGTGGCTAAGGAAAAAGCCCTTGGCTTTTAATGGCCTCATCAGAGTTATATACTATCCTTATCATAAAATTGCATAAGTTCCTTACTATCTGGGTTGGTAGCTACAAGTTTGTAATGAGTTTCAAATATATTTGCTAAATTTTCAATTCAAGAAATAAATCTGATATCTTTCTGAAAGAGAACACTTCTAGTCCCATGTGAATATGTTAAATACCAGTTGTTTAGAAATTATTAACTGTACTGTAGCATATTTATTCTTGACAGATTTGGTCCGTTTTGTTGTAGTCTTGATATAATGGCATGATTTCCCTGCATGACCTCTATCAATTTTTACATCTCACTTTCCTTTACAGAAGCAATATTTTGGGATTCAACAGTCACACTGTGTTATCAGGTATGATCACTCATCAATTTGCAGTGATAGCTAAAATTCAGCTCTAACACATCTCATTTTTCTATGGCATTGTGTATTTAGTATCTCAAAGGTCAATGCTCGTTTTCTGTATCATTTATCCGACAAGTATTCAGGGTCACAGTGTCATCGAATACAGGAAGAAGTTCTTGTCAGAATCTTTTCTCACAGTTAACTATTAAGCTGGACTCATTTTGCTTCACCAATAAAATCAATTACCATTGAAGACTGACATTTGTTCCTGCTTCGATTGATATTCACAGTGTCCTTCTACCAATGTTTTCTGTGAATAAGAGGAATGAAATCTCCTGACTTTGGTCTTGTTGGTATTTTCCCCTATTGAAATACTCATTGTTTTGCTTTCTTGTACTCTTTTCAGGTTGGTAATGAAGGAGACTTTACTGAAGAGCCTTCTTTATGTGTTTACTCTCATAACATTAGTGGATTCCCCATACCACACAGACATAAAGTGTGACAGATATCTGCAATTTGAACAAGGACAATAAATCAAAAAAGATGATGATCTGCATTTTCCTAGCCTGTATATCATCTACAAAGTTAAAAAAGTACCTTACTCTACCAATGTAAAAGATGTGAATGGATGTGTGCACCTATATATAAAAAAACCCAATAGGTGCCCAGTAAATTAATTATGAAATTAAAGTTGCCAAAAACTTATTTGGGAACCCTCCCAGGTGATCAAACTTCTCACTGGCCAGAATAATTAATACAAACCATGAATATATAAAGAAGACATTTTAACACAGCAGTACTTAGTACACCTTTGTGTTAGTGAAGTAGTGACTGTCACCAGATGCTTTTTCTCCTTCTTTTGACACAATTCTCCAAAATTATTAGTAACAAAAGAGAGGACAGGAAAGTCATGAAAGAGTTTTCACAATAGTTAAAGGAAAGTGCCCTGGAGCAAAGACCCCTGAAGCACAACTTGATTACTTTAACAAAGGGAAGATTAAATGGTGCTTTCACAGTGAAGTGACTACAAAAGATGAAGTGAATTTTGATGAAAAACAACTCTTCCTTACAAATGAGGTGAAGTTGAAGCCGCACATACTCAAACTAAAAATAAATGCAGTGAGTTTAACCACAAAAAGTTGTGATGGGTTTTGTATCACTAGCAACCATAAATAGATTGAATGTCCTTCTAAAATGTAATTCAAATACAAGTTGAGATACAAATAAATTCCAGGAAGTTGTATGCTTAGTTTAGACAGTCACAAATACCTTTTTTGGCCATGTAAATTCACAATAAACACAAATACATCAAAACTCGAACAGACATGATCTTTGTTCTTACCACTGCACTTTTAAATAGCAATGAAAACAAAAGCTAGTTTGCACCGATGCTATAATAAACTTCTGGTTTTCCATATCCTGCACAAACCAAACCACTTCTTTTATTCTACACCATGAGGCATGCCATTACATCTCTGTCTGCCCCATGTGCCATGGATGTGATGAGGAAGACACACAAGCACCAGAATCTTTTTCCTCTTTTGATTGTAAGAAATTAATAGAGACCATGAAAATGTGTAGTATATGTTATAAGATAAATTCGTGCTTCAAACTAACGTAGTGTGATATATATAACATATATTAATTTGTGCTTGGAAATTAAAAGATCCAATACTGTAAGAAAACCCTAAGCAGGTGGCAGATTTGTGGTTGTGAAACACAACCTGCATCAAGGAAGACTCAAATTTACAACAGAAAAGAAGTGGCTGGGTCGGAGATGGCTCGTTACCAGGGTTGGGCCGGAATACACCCAGTGATTGATACCCAATATGCATCTGCGATAAGACAGTCAGAGCTGTGCATCCCAATGCCGGATTCTCCTAAATCGAATCAAGCCCTCATCCCTGCCCGGAAAGAGGCTTTGAAGAACCAAATGCAAGAGAGAAGTTACATGAATATGCAAACTGAACAAAGGTGGACAGAAGACCCTGCCTTAAGGGAAATAAACTGTATAAAACCTGTCCCCCAGAACATGGAGTTTGTGAACGGGAGGAGTTCAGCTCAATTGAGGCTGACTCTACGTTCCCCCAACATTCGATTCCCGGGATCAGAGTTGTCTCTTTTATTCTGGCTGCCCGAGATCGCTTTTCATAGTGAAATAAAATTGCTTTGTATTAAATTGGCTCTGTGTCTTTTTACAACAAATGCTATAAGGCAAACAAGCAAAGAAACAATATTTTCTCCATCCATACAAAATGGTTTGAGCCATTTCATATTGGCAAAATGGACAGAGAATTTTATTGCAACAAACAAAAAATTAAGATTTTTGTGTGTAAATCAAGGTGTAGAGTGGGAATGAGCAGCTTTGATCCACTGCTACAGTTGAAAAGAAGAGGCAAACTACTATCCAGATCTGGGGTAGCATATTTTGGGGTTATCTTTGTAGATGTGTCCTAGAGTAACACGACAAGATGGTGTATTATTTCCTTACTATTTTCATGCCCTGAAACGATACTCACTGAAGAAAGTGAAAGAGATATTAAAAAAACCCCGAACAGATGGAAATCATGCACTACATCCTTTAAGGAGGTATTAGAAAATATATCAGGAACATTAAAACACCAAGTTAATTATCTATAACTGTTAGATTAAAAGAAAATATTAAGCACAAAAAGGCTCAAGCAGACAAATGATAAAAAAATTATCCCCAACTTCTCAGATAAGTAAACTTCCCAGACCTTAAAGGAACAAACTTGGATTTTGTTTGCTAGTCATATGCTTCTGTCTACAGGAATTGTGCAACACAAGGTTTTTGAAAAAAAGTAATGCCCTCCTGGGTCAGATCAACACTCCATCTAATCCTGCTCCATCTTGGAAAGCAAGAAAATGAGATTTAGGGAGAGAATGAGAGCCAGCCTACTTTGCCCAGTCTGGTCCTGCCACAGTTCCTTGACATCCACTAGTGTCACATTAGAGTGTACAATGCTTCTCAGTCTTTGCAATATTTACATATTACAAAACATACTACAATATTTACACATGAAGCTCTTGGTAATTAATTCATGCAGTCTCTTCTGAATCCACTGACAGTCTATATACACAGATTTACTGCCTGCTCTTCCTCTCTAGAGATACTGGATCCATGAGTATCTCAACTGAATGATGCAGTAATCATTTTTACTGTTGAATACACATTTTTCCTCCAATACTGGACAGAGAGCAGTATAAATAAGAACGTTTAAATAGATTTCCACTCAGAGAAAAAGATATTACCTCAAAAAATTTTAATACATTTCCTTACTTCTGAACAGTCGGGGAACCTGAGCGTTCCTTGCGCATGTTCCTCTCATGTACTATCCATTTTTCTGAAGGTACCCTCTTTCCTTGCTCCAAGAAAGCCCAGCTGTGCTATCCCATGAAAATGCAGTCATTTTTCAAGAGGTCAATACCAAATTTTAGCTTCTCAGTTACCCAGAAGAACCTTTAGTAGCTGTAATAGGCTGCTCTATTCCACAAGGGACAGTCATTCCCTTGTCTCACAAAGTTTTACAACTTCTTGTAGACAGTAGGGATTATTGGGATTGGTAAATTTTATGCTCAGCCAGGCAGAGATTGCGGTCAGTCGCACAATGCCAGGGTTACAAAGCTCCCTGTGCTTGGCACCTCCTTCCATGACCTTTTAAGACCATATGCTTTTCCTCCCTCTTTCCAAGCTCACCCAGCTAGTCCAGTGTCTCTTTCAGAGACTGTCTCCATGCTCTCATTTTAAACCTAGTCTTGAACATCTTTCTTTTTTTCCTAGTTTCCCTCTCCTCACATGCCCACTACACGATGCTTCATCTTCTAACTGAAACCTTTGAAGGAGAATAAATTTTTCAACAGACATCACCAACACTTTGATTAAAATAAACAAAACCAACCATCACAAGGGTATCTTCCCTTTGTGGAGCACAGAGATGATGCTGGAATTGTGCAGGAAAACAATTGTCCTGGAAGATGGGACCCCCAACCTCAGGAGATGCACTGATGCTTCCCAGCCTATTTTCAGGTTCTAAGCTCCACTGAAAAAATCCTGTGGTATTACCGTGACTGGAAGGCAGGCCCTGGGGACTCGTGCTTCAAACTAACAAATGACCAGAGGAGTATATGTACATGTGCACACTGCAAGCGTATTTGCTGAGTACAGAACAATTTGCTCGGAACTGCCCATCCCTGCCCCAAAATGTGTGTGTGCAACAGCTAAATTGCTGAGGCAATTTTTAAAATAATGTTATAGATGTTATATGGTATATGATCCTATACTACATATAGCTAAACTGATTTTTCTGGAAAAAAAATGCAGCTGAAGTAAATTAATACATTTTACTTTGAAAGGCTAAAGCTTGGCAAAATGAAATGCAATTAAATCCAAATACACATGAAGGAAGGTGTTTGGTACCATCAGCAACAAAACCTGCTACTGGCTGTGTGAATAGCAAAAATCATTTCAAGTCAGTTTAATTTTCAGACCTTGTATCAGTTAGGTATTTCAAAAAGTGCATGTTCCTCAGGTACAATATTGCCCTTAATACATTTTCTCCTTCATGGTAAAAGGATTCAAATGAGGCTGTTGTCTATCCTAATACTTTTCAGGACTAAAAACCACTAGCATGTAGCAGACCTGTAAAGAATATGTATAAATAAATCATCAGCAACCTCAATTAAGTGAGAACTCAGTGACCTTTGTTAATTTTCAACAAGAAACAAATTTCTTTCACATTTATCTGTGTATGAAACATGAATGACATATTAAGTCCTTCCAACAAAGTTACTTCAATGAAAAGAAGGAGGGATGAGCAAGAAATCTTGAATAATAAATATATGAAAGCAAATTCAGAAATTTTCAAATCAGTGGGAAGGAAAAGACATATAGCTCTGCAGCTGCTTCACAGACCATTTGGTAAACCTCCAGCAGGTTAAACAAACACACAGGGAAGCCTGTAAATGATACAGCAGCTATAGTCTCTCATCAAACATGAAAATCAGCAAATGACTTTGCAGATATAATAAACACCTCAAGTGCAGAAAAGCTTACCAGCCTGTGATCTGCATTTCACGGGTCAGAACCCTTGCTTCTGCTCGGAAATCACCCAAGATCGTTACCATAATAACTGGGACTGCAGAGGTTACAGCTAATGGATTTCTAAATGCTTAAAATCTCTTCAGTGGCATTTTGTGCTGATTTTTAAAAGTACATAGTAAAAGTAAGTGTCTATGAGAAAAAAGCAAATTGAGGGAAAAAAGTGCTTTTGTAGACATATACTTGAATTTCCTAACCCAGCTTTTACTGATATACATTTTATTTTCAAGCTTTACTTCTGCAATTAATTCTTTTTTCTCACCATGAGAACTATGAAAAAGGTCGAGGATGGTTTTGACAGGCTTTCTCAGGCAAATCATGCTCTTACTCTGCAACATCAGTTAGCCAATGAAGACTATTTCACATTTTGGTGGGGGATGAAGGAATAGGTAACAGTGCTGCATCTCTGACATCACAGTGCTTCTGCAATCTCAGGGAAGCTGAAGTTAAAGGCAAGACAGGTTTCTTTTGACAAGGATGGAAAAGTGACTGGGGACTGCACAAGAGAGGCAACATTGCTTGGGAAGGAGGCTGCACTGTAGCAAATGATGCAAGGGGGCCTGCTGCTGTTAGGAGTACTCTGTCAAAAAACAACAGGATTGTTTAAATCTTCTGCAGTTTTACTCAGCAGAGGAGCCTGAAGGAATTGGACAAAGTTAACTGCGGCATGAGAACAGCTGCTTTTGAACACTCACTGTCTTGCCAATGCCACATTAATCACCAAGGAAAACAAAACTGGCTCTGGAGCTGTGTTTGCATGTAGGTAAACACGTACCCACAGGGATGCATCATCTGTCTGTCTCATCTGTCAGTCACTGGGAACCTGGCTCAGATGTTAAAAGCTGAGCTACAGGAATAATCTGGGAGCTGTCCTCCCTCCCAAGCAGTGTCACTTAATGGAACGTAGATCCCAGGATCACTTCTGAAGTCTAATTTTTTTTTTTCAATCAATGTGGACTTTTGTTTTAAACCCTTTTTATCTCTCTTTTTTCTTTAAAAATCTTTCCAGATCTCACTTTTTACTGAGATTATCTTGCAACAGAAAATGAATGCACTCCATCAATTCTACTATTATGATATGCAGTACAGAACTTTTCCTCATTTAAATCGAGGCACAGCACACACAATCTTAAATTCAGCTAATACAATTCTTTATTGACGACTCAATGACACCATACTCAACCACATGTTCTGCCTTTAATTTAGACTGGATTCTGGAATTTTTGTATTTTTATATATATACATATATACACACATATACAGATATAAAGATATAAATTCAATTACTTTCTTATTTCTTCAGAACCTTTGCTTGCTTTCTGATAATAATATATTTTTATTTAAACAGACATTTCTAGATGTTACAAAACCTCAAGAATCATAGTGAAAAAAAAGGGTCTTTAAAATTCTTCAGCTTCCACCTGACCTACATTTGAGTTCATCAGTTGTGGGTAGCAGACAAACCCCTCAGGAAAGCCAGATTTGGTGCAGCTTGAGACAGAATATGAGCATCTGCTGCACAGCAGGCTGTGGGTCAGGGAGGGGAAAAAAAGGCATACCTCTGTATTTTTGTAAACAGCTCCTCTATGTGTTCAGAGCCAAGGATCACATGAAAACTGCCTTACTGCTTTCTAATGACATTTACATTGTATATTTAAATATTTCAGAGGCTGAAAATTCCTAGAATGCTAATTATTGGTTTTATGACAATAATTTAGTATTTCATAACTTCTCTTAGGAATATTTTGTGTCCTAAGCAATTACTTAGGACACTAATCATACAGCAATTACTTTTTTAGTATCAGCTCCGTAAATATTATCTTTTCAAGGCATTTTAAGCTTCTTTGATTTGCATGTGCTCCCTTCTAGCTAAGCAGTTCAAAATTCAGCCTACCTTAAAATTATGTTTGTTTAACATTTTATTTTTGCATTAAAATCCTGTTACCAAGCTCCCCCCAAACAAGGCTGCAAACCATCTACTAACAGCAGTTCCAGATCTTGAGCCACTGCCAAGGATGTGCTCAGGGCTGTACATTCACTCTGTTTTCCCTCCAGTTTGATGGCTACCCCTGTTTTTGAGATCAAACACGGGGCTGAAATACAAAGCCTGTATTACAGCATGCTTCAAAGAATCAGGTAGTGTGGAAAGAAAGTGCAGTATTTACACATGTACAAAGGAATTGAAAAATCTAGTCACTTTAATTTCAGACTTCAAAGTATTGACAATTTTCCTTCAGAGCGCAGTGACCTATTTTAACAACTGACCGGTTGGTACCTCCCTGCAGCTGCCTACAAAACTTGCAAATGACAAATAATATAAAAAAAAACCTGTTAGAGAGAAAACAAGATTCCTGTTGGTGGAGAATGATTTATAACACCTAGGTTTGGTCTTTTCCTGCTTGTCTCTGCAAAGGTTGGCATGCACTCTCACCATAAATGCAGATAATTTGCCTGTTCAGCAGATCCCTTATCACTGCGGAGTATAAGGTGGCTGGAATGAGACTTGGGAAGGTTCCTGTGGGTCCCAGAGGCAGGCAGAGCTGGAGCACAAGGGTCACATGGGAGGTGAAACAACTGTGGATTGGACAACACGGTGAGGACCAGACTTCCAGGGCCTTCTGCTAGGTGTGTTGAGCAGAAGGCAGGCAGCTGTGTTACGCTTCCATCCCAGAGAACAGGAAAACTCCTCTCTTTGAGGAAATATTTCCACTACTCTTTGTTATTTGGTGCTTGTTTCTTGAACAAGAATTTATTTAGGAAAGAGACAGCTCACAATTGCAATCAACCTAGTTAAACAAAATCCCTGAATTCACTGATGATTCAAGTAGCTCTCCCAGTGTATAGCTCACACTATAGTTCTTCTGAGCCCTTGACTACTTCAGGCAACAAGATTTTACACAGCCAGAACTCTGAGACAATGCACAGTGTCTAGGTCAGTAGACAGAAGAAGGAAGAAGTAGGGATTTTAAATTTTTTTAATTTTTTTTTAAATTTAATGTCAACTAGATTGGACACAGATTCACTTTTCCCAAAAAAACAAAACAAAATTGAAACACAGAGAAGCTGAAACATTTCAGTTCAAAAATCTTCTGTGTTTTTTTACTATTTTTTTTTAGTAACGGTAAGTTTTAGGACTCAAAAATATGGACTAAAAACAAAATGAAACTTTTGTTGCAGATTCTATGAAATATTTTAATCGGTCTGAAATTTATGGTGTCTTATTTTCATTTCACAAAGTAATAATTTTTATTCTTGTTTCAGGCCACTTCCTTCCCCTCCATGCCTCCAGTTTTCAGTAAGTGAACTGAAAACAAATAAATAGATGAATAAAGTGAACTGTTTGCACAGCATTACTGTTGACTGTTGTTAAAACAGATAAGAGGGCACTGGATTTTAGTTTGGAAATCATGGGAACAGCTATTCAGCCTGTTCATATTCAGGACAGCACAGGAGCATGGTTATCTTGAAATAAATGTGAAAGTCTCCTTGACTTCGAAGTGCCTCTTGAACATTACCATCAGCTCTTGACATTGTTATCAGTGCCACAGGGACAGTTGATGTCCTTTTTAAAGCTCCTGCAGGAATAAGCAATCCCAGGAATGACACCTTTGGCTCACCTGCTATTGACCTAACACTTGCCCTTGGCTGGGCACTGCCTGGACCCTTGGCAAATCAGGAAACCTCAGTGCAGGAGCGCAATGGGAACTAAGTCCATCTAAACCTAGGGATTCAAGAGGCTGGCTATCAAATACCTTCATTTTAAATTACAGTTTTTTTAACTGCATCTCTAATTCTGAGAGAAGGGTCTTACCCATGACTTCTGAAACAGATTGTTTTCATTTATGTGCCTTAACACTAGTCCTGCAGTGACAGTTCCTTCAGTGGGGCACAATATACTTGCCCCCTTGGCTTCCATAAGGACAGGGTAGCAATAGAGGGTTCATTATATTCTGGTTGACAGTCTAAATTTAAATGTTTAGAGAGGGAAATCTGTTTGTTTCTGACTGCAAGCTGCTTCTCATGCTAGCATTACCTCAAGCCTTACTTTTAAGTTAAGAAATTCTGGCTGTGAAGCTAAGTAACATTTCAAACAACCATGTATATATAACTGTAACTAAACACCTACACATATGCAAAATAAAGTCCAAGTTTCAAACTGCATTATATTAATGCATATAATTTGAATTAACTATTATTTCAGCAATTCTGTAAATCCCTTGAAAGGATCTGTTGCTTGTTGATTTTGCACCATGTGAAGACATGGTAAATATGACATGTAGTCTCATCACATGAATAATGCATTCTGCATCTCAAATAAGCAAGTTCTGCTCCAGGGAGACGCTTAATCCATTCCTTCCTTCTGGGGATGAAAGGAATTAAACTCAGTGCACTGATCTCACAGTATGTGCTCATTTGACTTTAATTATAAAATGATTATTTCAACATTTTTTCCTGTAAAATAAACCAAGCCTGAGCTCCATGTAACCTCTACAGAATTACATTACTCCTCTGTGCACTCAGACAGTGCTCATCAATACTGCTCTTTCAATACAGTTTCACATGGAAGGATAAAACCCACCTCTAGAGGTTTGCAGCTAGTATAGTAGTTTCAGGCCTCACAGCAACAAAAGCTCCCCTTTTGAGAGCTGTCAAAAGGATGGAGCAGTGAAATCCTTTAAAGTGAATTCAAATGTCATGAGAAGGAACTTTCACCAGACATAGGGAGATGCCATGATCCCATTACCAAGCTAGAAGAGTTACACCTCACATCCTGTGTATTTTCACTAGTATCTTTTTCACAGATTGTTCAAACCCTGCATACAATCAATTACCTTGCTAGAACCCAGAAGTTTTCTCTTGGCTAATTCAATAGGCAGAGCATTCCTTGGGAATAGAACATCTGCTGTCCATGTCTTCGGAATGACAGGGCATCAAGTGGAATAGACAGCTATACTGTCAGAGGTACTCCCATGCTTCAAGCTTGAAAAAACAGCAGTTCAGGAATGTGATGTGTTATCAGGCATACCATCTGGGGGGATAGAAATGAATGCCTTTCATATAGGATAAGATCTCCATGTGAGGATTACTGACAGTAACTCCAGCTGACATGTTCCCATCCAGGTCCAGCAGAATTTACTGGGTTCATTGCATCACACCTTCCAATCCAGAAGCTATTTGGAAGCTGACCTACATAACGTCAAAGTGTGATCCTGCTCCCAAGCAAAAGCGGCTGTTCTGCTACTGGTCTTGTACTAATTAATGCTACTAGTTAATAGTGAACTTCCTATGGCCAAACAAAGCTGGCTGGCTGGGATGCTCCTGCACCTCTGCCAAGACTAATCCATAATGTGAACAAACTGCTCACACACAAGCAAGAAGAGAAGCTATTTACAAGGTACTATCTCACATACAAAACGGTGTCGAGTGACAGAAATGTTTGTAGGTTATTTTCAGAAACTTCAGTCAACTCCTAAATGTTCAAGTTAATTCCCAATATAATGCTTACTTTTGCAAAGCCCTTTGTGTATCGAAACCCACAACATCCATTGTGCTACAATGACTATTTGCTAGGGCATGAAGAATTTTAATTATAGTTTTTTTAATAATCCAATCAGCTCAATCTCAATTATCCTTTGGGGCTCCTAAGGTTTAGAGATAGAACAAGGTATTCAGATAAATGTCATCACTATATTAAAAGATGAAAAATATACATAAGCTTAGATCAGTTGTTTTCAGAACACCTGAAATCCAGCAAAGCACATCTCGCCAAACACTTCTATTATCTCTCTGAATGAACTGCAACTTATGCAGAGCACACAGTAAAAATTTACCTGCACTACTCTCAAAAACTCCATAATGTGCAGCAAATTTGAAAAAAAATCAAAATAAATGGTCATTAGTCATGACGACTATTACTCTACACTTGAAATTCTTAATCTTATCAGATGTGCTGGAGAAAAATTGAACCGGTTCATTTTCATCAAATTTCTCTTTAAAGAACACAAGCAAAAATCATCAGCAATTCGCAAAATGTCATGTGAGACCACTAACTTCAGTCTGTTCTCAGACCTTAGCTTAACTGTTTTATAAATACAGTAACCACACTAAAAGGATAACTACTAAGATCACAGCAAAAACATCAAAAGGTTGAATACTTTAAATGCCATAAATATTGCTGACCTATGAGCTATAGCATTACATGAAAAATACCCTACAGAAGTTTTCATTCACTCTGAAGAGCAATGAATATAGATTTGTATTGACTTGGATTAAAAAAAAAAAGGTTGATGTTTGCATAATTAAATATTTTCTCGGAAGAATAACTGCACACTGGATGTCTTTTCACAATGGTTATGATCTTCATGATTCTACCATGAAAATAACAATTTTTAAATCACTAGGATGTTTTCAAGAATAAGCAAGAATGTTCATTATAAGCAACACTAAATAAGCCAGCTTTCCCTCTCACTCACAGAAACATGCACACAAAGCATCCACAAAATGTGCTTTGGCTGCTCACTACAGCTATTTGAATGAGATCAGAGCCTAGCAGTGGCAAAGGTCTGAGCTCCATCCCCTCTCCATAGACTCTCTGTGGGTTGTGTGTCTTTGTTCAATAATAAAGCCACTTAGCACAGGCAATATTAACCATAAGAAGGTGGGTGACATGACCTTACAGCTTCTGACTTCTATCGCAAAGCATCTTCCTTTCCAGTCAGAGGTTACTGTCCTTGAGGTGAGAACAGCAACATCAGTAATTCCACCTGAGTGAAACCTTCGTTAGAGTTCATTTGTTTTCACTAAAAGGTCTCTAAAACATTACTTGAGGTGAAAATCTCTTTAGATTGCTGCATAATATGTACGTCAAACTTGTAGGTATATCAGACTTATCTGAAGTAATCAAAAGAGACCCATGTTGAAAGATCACTTATTTTAACTAACCATTGATCTAATGGTCGGTTTGGCTTTGTGAGATGCGATGACACAAAAGACGAGGATGGACAACTGGTTCTACACGTGGCAGAAAATCACATAAAGACAAGAACTCTGGCATAATGTTTCTCTGTTAGACTTCA
Source organism: Cyanoderma ruficeps (assembly GCA_008694505.1). Taxonomy (NCBI): domain Eukaryota; kingdom Metazoa; phylum Chordata; class Aves; order Passeriformes; family Timaliidae; genus Cyanoderma; species Cyanoderma ruficeps. The sequence goes on from VZDJ01004378.1 coordinate 16,066,964, forward strand.
GAAGACTGGCTGATGAGTAGTGGAAAATATGTGCCAATCTCTCTCTATTATTGAAAACAGATATCAAAGAACAGATTTCAGAGGGCCTGAAAATATATGAGTCTCTGATGAAAAGGTGGTTGTGCTCAGTGTCTCAAATCTGCTCCAAAACACAGTGATATGGGGATGTTCTTCACAGCAAAAGCTTGAGGTAACCTAACTGTGGAAAATCCTTACAGCTCTCTTGGAACTTTCCTTATCAAGTTGCTTGATAGGAACTGTATTACATTTGCTTTTTATAGCTAGTTGAATTTTGATTAGTATTACCTTGCTGTTCAAAAACAAGTTAGGCATTACAAAAAGCGAAGCAGGTCTTACCTGGAATACTCTGTCTCCTCACAGACAGTGCTCCATCAGGTGCCTTTGCCTGGTTTGCAGATTTTGTGTAAGGACTCTCATCTAAACAGAAACAAGCAACACCTCCAGTTACTGTTAAATATAATGTTAAAAATGACTTTTTTTTTTTTAAATCCAGATACTGTGTTAGTTCTGTTATCCAGAACTACCAGTGCAGATAACAAGAGATGCTGTGAGCCAGATGAGGATGGGTTTTTCTGAATGCTGATTCAATGCTCAATGTCAGACTCGATGACAAAGTCTCTGAATAGAAGAGCTGAAAAGGGTGTGCCAAAACTGGAATTGGAGGTAATACATAATGATGACAGGCCTGATATACAAAGGCTTTTTCAGGTCTAACATAGTAATAGAAATTGCTCTTTTCTCATGTTTAGAAGCTTAATGTATCAAAGACTTGAATGACAGAGGCACTATTCCTGTTCAAGAGTAAAAGGCTTCCAGAAGCATTTGAATATTCTGGCTGGGAAGATGCACTCCTTTTCCTTTAGGATCTGTCAGTGGGTGGTTCCTTTTCTTTTGTAACAATTGATTGGGGAAAACATCAGAAAGCTGTTGCCAAACAGGCCAGGCACATTTGTGCCTCAATAACAGCACTGTACCTGTCTGTGTCTAAATGTGGAACACCTACTGATCAACTTCAGTGCATAAAAGACCACTAATGGTGGGATGAGCATATGAGTCACCAGTTAGAGGCAGCATTAGGCACAAAGTGAGTCACTTCTACATCCCTCTTAAGAGCAGAATGATGGTAAGGAAAAAATCAACCATATTGTAGCTTTGAAAAGGACAAGCTATAAGTACAGGAAAGAAATGCGAGTAAGAGAAGGAACAGTATATGCATTTTATTATTTCAATCAAAAGAAAGAAATCAGATGAAATAAGGCTTGTGCCTTGCTTTCCCTTTAATTGAGTGCTCAAAGACTTTAAAGTGTCATAAATCTTTCTGTTTGCGTATTTTCCTTCAGATTGCAAATGATGCATTTATAGCATGTGCATGAATACATGCTTAAATACTGATCAATGAGTAGAGGAATCGAAGACTGCATTATCTGTTACAGCATCCTCAGATCAAACAGAACCATATAAACTTTTTCTGGAGAACCATCTTTTCAGCTGACACTCTTGACAGTATAATCCTTCTTTGCTGATTGCACTCTTTGCATTTGGCAAGGTCTCAAACTCCTTTAGAAACTTGCATCAAAGACAGCAGTCCATTTTTATACCAGCAAGATAAGGGTTTGGTTAGCATAATTTAATTTAAAACCAGGTGTCAAAGAAGTGACTGAAAGAGCTGGTTATCCTTTAGAACCAGAACTTCTGTAATGAAGTCTGCTACTGTTAGGCAATTGCAACAATAAAAAGCTTAACTTAATTTAAAAGAAAGAGAAATGAAAAGACAAAATAATTATTTATAGCCATGAACCCTGATGAAAATACAGCAACTAGTGAAGAACATGTACTGGTAAAACAGCACAACAGCCAATATAATTGTTTTCTACAGTAAAATGAACTGCAATTGTTTTAGGACTACAATGTTGCAAGTGGAAAAGTAACAGGCTTAATTATACTACACACTATTACAAACACCAAGAAAATAAAGCTGCCAGCTACAGGAAATAGAGAAGCATGGAAAAAATATTAACACGGATCCAGGTACATAATTTAAGAAAAAGGTATGTAAGGCCTTATCCTTCCATTTGAGGTAAGTGGGTAAGCTAATATTATTGGATATGTAGAATACACACCCCTCAGTAAATAAAAAAAATACAGTAAGACTGAAGTAAAGCTTCTGAAAGAAGCAGCATTTATCTTTTTTTCTTTCACAAAAGAGGCATCACTGAGCTTGAACTCAACCAAGGCATAAGACAAAGAAACTGAACATGTGGCTTATATGTCCCATCCATTACTACATAGTTGCAGCTGCTGAACATGACAGCAGATAGTGTGAGACACACATTTTTCTACTAAAAAGTGGGCAGGAAACATAATACAATTCCTCTATAACTGATGGATAGTGATGACTTCTGGGCCCTATTTGATGATGGTATGCCCTATCTATGAAAAAATCTATCAATTTACAGAACAAAACAGTCCTCTACAAGTCAGACTTCCTACATACAAATTATTGTCATCAGATTGAGGGAGAGGAAAAAAGGAAAGGAGAATTTTCACAACTGTATCTTTTCCACTGGATCTTTATCATTGAGCAAATGAGTTAATCATCTCCACTCTCATGCTGGAAGATTTTCCCAATATTGCACTGGACTAGGAGTACCGGTGGTTATTCTGAGTTCAGAACACAGGACAAGTCTGCAAATCCTTCTGGTTAACAATATCAATTAGGGGAGGGGACTGCACATTCAAATACTTACTGGGGTGCCTGAGCAAAAATGTTTTCTACGTAATAACTGGCAGATGTGAAAGTAACTAAGACTGCACAGGTGAGTAAACTAGCATTTTAATTTAAGGCTACTAACACTGAAAGCTTCTCAAATGCTTATACGGGTTGGGTATTGTAGGCATGAAGTTGAATTACATTTCTTAATCAGTTCACAGATTCGCATAGCAAAACAAAGGGCCCAAAAAGTTTCTTCATAAACTTCTGAAACCCCATAAATGCAAAATATGTCCTATTATTATTGGGAAAGAACAATGAGCCATTGGTGGACTGGTAAGCTGTTCTTAGAACTGGAAAGAATTTTCTTCCAATGCCCTTTTAACAGTAAAATCAGACTGAAACATAACTAGAAATAGGTATAAAGGTCTCCAAGGAGCAAAGGAAAACAAACACAACCAACTGTACAAAGAGTTCTTATTGAACCTTATTGAGATGCTTAACTGAGACGGGAAAGCAAAATAAAGATCAGACAGATGTAGAAATACATGTCACCCTAAAGAAATTAGAGAGACAAGGAAGTCCTGATAGCCCTGAGAAGTGAGACACCATTCATGGTGCCCCAAAGGAAAAAATCTGCTTGTACGTACTAACAGAGTTGCATGAGTAGCCACAAGAATTTATCATCAAATTAAAATTTCTTGATGCCTTCATTCACTCTATAGTTAGCAAGGATGGTCTTAAAAATGCGAAAATGTCTTATGACGGCAGTGCTTAGGGGGATTTGTAGGAGAGTTTTGTATTACCAGCACTGACAGACTTGGACATGAAACTCAATTCAGCAAGCCAACACATAGAAAAGACAAAGGAGCAAAAGGATATGAAGCACTCCTCCTCCAAACAGGAGATGATAACTCAGTATCAGGAAAAACTATGATATATTTTAAGTCACCACACATACAAAACAGAGGGAGAAACAGCCTAGATTTAGAAACATAAATCTCACCTGTTTACACCCCTAATAGTAGCATATCATCAGCAGGCAGAGAGCCACAGTCCATAAAGAACTCACAGGGCAAACTGCATTGCCCCAAAGCACAGAAATGCCTTCCCTGCACACACAGCTGCAAACCCTGCCACTCAGAGCATGGGTTTTTGGTTCTTGTCTGCTTCTGAAGGAATCTCTCCACAGGTGGCCACATTCCCCACCAGCTTAGCTACACCCATCCACTTGTGCAGCTGCTTTTGATACACCACTGGCTGTTTTTCTTCTCCTAATTCCCTCTGGCTAAAAAATCAGACAACTCAGAGTAAAAAATTTCAGCTAGTCAGTAGGTCATATAAAGGTGTCAGCTATGCAAGCAGATCTCTTCACTCAGTGACTAAAGAGGCAGGGGTAATTTCTACCAAATTCATACTTTGCCTGTGTCTTAGAGTTGTAAATGTGCAATAGTGAAACGTACACTGTGTTAATTCTCTCCTTCTTGGCAGAATAAAAGTGATAATCTCAGAGGCGACACCTTGTAGGTTATTAGGATTCTTAACCAGCAAAGCAAAATTATCTTTTTGTCTTCTCTTTTTACTTGGCCTCATGAAACAGCCCTGAACACCAGTAACAGTAGCTGACACACCATCCTTTCAAAGCTCTACATACCATTAAAATTACAAAAATAATGATCAGGTGGATAGGCAAGTATTCCTACTCCTTACAGCTATTACTGTAGGTTTATTGCCTTTTGCTTGTGTGGTAGATAAACAGCTTTTTTTGCACTTTCCTCCCTATTTTTAACCTGATTGCATCTCTATGCTGTAACGGCATGATTCATTCTTTGAGTTAGGGACCATGCTGTGACCCATTTATATCATTCTGCATTGCTCTTACAGGTGTACCTCTGTCCAAGACTAACAGCTCTAAAGACTGTAAGAAAGAACAGTAATGTAACTCTAGTAGGATTATACATGAGACAATGTGTACAGATATACATCTGAAGTGCCTGGTACTGTGTCAGCAAATGACCACACGAAATCTTTAGATACCTGCTGTATTTGGGTTAATATCCTTTGAAGAATATCAACTGGGCGCACATAAGAGGGAATAAAAAGGAAGGCCTAAAGATACTTCCTCAACAGTCAAGTCTAAACATTCAATGTTCCAGGCAGTTTATGACCACTGAACCATTCTTGTGTCACCCCTGGGGGCTGTGAAAGCTATTGACACAAGAATGTTGTTTACAGATGAGGTAAAGGCTAAGGGCACTCCCTCCTTCAAGTCTTCAAAAGGGGTTAGAGGACGTTCCCTTCACTGCTGTTGCTAGGCATGTCCATGTGGTAACTGCTGAACCCAGTAAATGTGTCCAAATCCTGTGCAGCACCAGGTGGCCCCAGAAGATGACTTAAGGTGCAGCTATATCCTGTTTGATCGGAAGGGGAAGCTTCTTACCACCCCACTGGGAACAGCTCCTGAACAGCTCTGCGGCTGTCACTTTGCCCCTCATACATGGAGAGGAAATGTGAAGATGCTTCACTTGTTCTCAGCCCTATGTCACCATTTGTACCTGCTTTTCTACTGTAAAACCTGCGTTACGGGGAGCAGGGAAATAATGTGGCAACAAATTTGCATGTGAGGAATTTGAAACACAGGGATTTTCTAATATATTTAGGAGTTTGAAAGCTGTATTAATTTTTTTCAACAGTAGATGTGAAATCATTATGAGAGAGAACAGAGTTTCCATCTTTCAGTTCTTCATTTTCCATTCTTTGATGGCTTTACTTGAGTCTCGCCACAGAACAAGCTGTTCTTTGGCCAAGGAAAAACTGAATTTAAACAATTTTAGAGCATAACCATGTAGGTCCTAAGTAGACTTCACAACCCAAGCAAGTGAAATCTGAGGTGTTCCTCAAATGTTCCCCACTGTGAAGAATCTCCAGCTAAGTCCCAAGACTCCTCAAAGAAGCACATTACATCTTCAGCTGGCTAATCTCCAGCTGTCTCAGTGTACAGGAGTAAGATCAACTTAACGTGCTGCTGCTTGCACCATTTGGGACAGCATGCACCTCAAGACAAGTAGAGAATCATGTATCTCTACAGAGATAGAGACTGGCAACACCATCAATTGTCAAGAGGATTGGCTGCAACTGAGAGAACATCCCCATGATTTGTTCGTCAAAAAATAAAAGCACCAGAGTCCCAGTTGTTACTTCACGCATTCCTAGATCTGTAATATTCCATTCACTGAAATTTGTTGTTCCTTAACTTTATAAGAAGAGTATTTTTCACTAAAAACAACAATTTTTTATGAATCCTGCCAGTACAGCACAAAATACCATAGGTTCTCATACCTCCTATATCTGAAACTGATCTTGAATTTTATCTTTAAATGGCATAAAGCTCAACATTATCTAAAAGCATATTTTCTTTGCACAATATCATACCAGTGGTGGTAAATTCTGAGCTACAGCATTCTTCATTATTTCCACTGTTTGTAGCTAGAGGCTTTTACTGGTAAAAAGAAACATGTATCCACTGATGCCTGTGGCTTATAGAAGCTCTGAAGTTATGGAAGGCTTACTATGGAAGGCTTACAAAGAGTCTTGGCAGAACTTTCAGGATCATTCCTGCAGCAGCTGACTCTCGCTCAGACCGTTCTGTAAAAGACCTCCCCTTCTGTGAGAAAGCTGAAACACTGTTTGGAGCAGGGACTTGAAGCCCACTCTCACAATCACAGAGAGTACCCAAACCCCCAGCTACACAATTCTTCAGTCTTGCTAGCTCAGTCTCACAAAATTAATGAAAAAATATCTCAGAGAAGATATTTTTCCTGGGAAGGGAGGATGTTTTTGTAAGATTTCATTTTAAATAATGCAGAAGTCTACACAAAAATTAACATCCTGGAACATTCATGGTTAGTACAATGTCACTACAGCTGTGTCAGAGCAAAAGAGCCTATAAACTGTTGAAAAAAGATACAAAATTATCTTAGCCATTTTCACCAGATGTATAATGTACAGATTTTGAATGTATATGCTTCAGGAAACAACAGAACGTCAACAATTTGCCTTGCCCATATGCTAACCCTTTCAGATGGGTTATGGGAGCTCCAACCATGAAAGAAAGCATTAATTTCTCCTACTGGTACAGAGGAATAATAATTTTTCAAGTTTATTTTAGAGCTATGGCTTCAGTCATTTCCAATGAGACTTGATTTTTGAAATGGCAATACTGCTCTTCAAAGTAGTGCTTACAATTATCTAAAAATTTTTAAGCATTGCATGTAAAGTAGTCATTAATGGACTAGGCTCCAAGTAGGACAAATATGGACGTATTTAATCTTAATCCTTTCTTATCAAATTGTGTGCTCAGGGCTCTTGAGAGCAGTCTTTATTAAGAAAACATAGGGTTTCAAATGCTTCCATAAGTAACATTTGTTGGTTAGAACTCTTTAGAAGAAAGAGTTAGAATAGCTCCTCTGGTAATTTTCTTTTCCACATTTAGCAGACATGTCTCTGGTTTTCTTAGAAACTTAATTTTAACAGTTATACTACCAATGAATAACTGTGTTGTCCCTCTAAAGTGAAAATTTATTCAATTTTATTATACTTTATGTAAATTTAATTCTCTTTTTTCTGAATTATATGGTTACTTATTACAGTAGCAGCTCAGTTTTAATCTAGAAGCAAGGGAAGTAGAGTACTGTAATTATGCATAACTGTGAATCCATTTCGTATTGATATTTACAATACCTCAGCAAGCTTGACTGTTTGAAAAATTATCTGAATATCCTCCAAGTTTGCTTTTGCAAAGTTAATTTTCTATGCCTGTGCTTAGGCACCTGAATGGAAATGCTTGGTTTCCTAAATGACTAAGTATGCTGATCTCCTCCCAAAGCTATTTTGCTCATGAAAATTCAGAACTTTCCAAGACCATTTAAAACGTGCAGGATCTGCAGAAAGCTCAAAATGTGTCTCGAGAGATATTAGCATATGGTGAAATTCACTTCAGTGGATTATCTAATAAAGAAGTAATCCTATTTAAATAATACCCCAACCACAAACTACTTCAAATCTGATAAATATGTCTTTTTGTTTATACAGCATCAAGCATTAAGCACGATTGCCATAAACCAGAATCATCACTGAATTGTTACATAATTTTAAAATTCAACTTGAGTTTCACTTTATTGTCTCGAGCTGCTGTTTATTGTTTATAGAAATAATACAGGCATCACATAAGTAATATGTGTGAGGCTTACCCAGAGCAGCTAGAAATTGAAGAGGCTGGTGCATGAAAAAGCTTGAAGAAACTGGGGATGTAAACTATTTTCTTTTCTGCAACAGTCTTGGGATTTTTCTGTACATACAACTTCTGCAGAAAATCTTATCCTAGAGGATGGGGCTATAAACCTTTCCATTTAAAAGGAAATTCCTAAGTGACACAGTTATCACTGACAGGAAGCATTTCCAGATATTCAAGCTTCAATTTTATTCTGAACACCCTGATTCATAGGAAGGTTTTGTTGTCCTTCTTGCACATGTGTAGCTCTGATGTACTGCTGCATGCTGGCACTGTATGAAAGTGCCACACATTAGCTTTCTGGGGAAAAATATATTGAAAACTGTTTTCTTTACAAAGTTCTAATAATTAACATATTCAATTACTTTAACACTGGTAAATGCTAAATCAGCATCCTTCAAGAATATTTGAACATTAATGCCACGGTTCATGGAAAAACACTTTTATGAACAGCTATTGACTTTAAAAATACTTAAGTTACCTTAGTATTACCTTTAATTCTCTAGCCTTGGTTAAGCTACCGATTCCCAGATGGGCTAGGAAGACAGTGGTAGCTGATAGGGAGAAAAGGGGCCAAGCCATATCCCGTGGCTCCTGGACAGTACCTGAAGCTACACCACCATGCTCCTGACTGCTGCGGCTGCCCACCTCTGTGCCTCCTTTGGACAAAAGGCAATTGGCTTCCTGGCCAACAGCATTCCACTGTGTGTTAATAACACAAGTTGTGGTATGATCTCTTGTTACATGTGTGGTTAAAATGCAACAGCAGAAATATATACTGCTCATCTGAGTTCTGCACCTCTGCTGTACCAGCAGATCTTAACAGCGATGTCTCGTGCATCAATTGTGCCTGAGCTTTTTCAGCTCAATCTCAGTAGAGGTCCTCCCTACAGTATGGCTGCTTGGAAACTACGAAGTAGAACAGGGGAAGAGACATCCCATCTTCTACGAGTGCAGACCGCAACACAAAGCAGGTCAGGAACATCTGCCCAGGTTGCTGATGTTACAGCTGGCAGGGACTGGGGGAAGAGAGGATGTAAACTAGGAACTTCTCTACTGCTGCCAGAGAAAACAGAAGCTAGTTGCAGGTGTGCAGGGGCAGACCAGTGATAAAGGTTAATAGCTGAGCCAGTGAGACTGTCACTCAAGCAGTATAAAAAATAAGCAAAATATGTTAAACTGTTTAGAAAACAGATGTTTAGTTTGCTTCACAGAAAATACGAATAAGCAAAGTGACAACACTATCTTCAAAGAAAAGAAGTTAGAAATGGTAATTTTTTCTTGAGGTTAGTTATCCTGCCTCAATTCTGGTGCTATACTAACGCTTTTTGCAGTAAATCATAGAATGCGTTCTCCAGCCTATTTGTGTCTTTACTTGTCTCTAGTGATGACACCTTCATTGCCTTCCTCTGGAAGCTGCTCCACAGGATGCATCAGGTCTCACAGCTGGAAAATAGTTCCCTCCATCAGTCTGCAATTTTCTTTCCTTGCTTTAACTGTCATTCTATTATTCCTAATAACATTCTTCCACTCTTCAGAAGATCTTATTAAGAATAACTCTCATGCATTCTGTTCATTCCAGAAACCACAAAGTTTACTGAGCCTACTGCTTTAGGCTCACATCCTACCAGTTCTTCTTACCAGGCATGACTTAGCGCAAATAGTGGCTGATCTTGTCACCAGAGCAAGGTGTACACACTGACTAGGATGTTCATTTGGTGGAGTAAAAAGAATTTACTCAAGTTTAGCTCTAGTGTGGACAACATTAAGAGTAAAGCATACATTTCCACCTTTGTAATGTATACATTTGCAGCATTATAGTTATTGTTTTTAATCCCACTAACATGCTTTATTTGATTCCCAGGATCATTCTAACCTGCTACTAGGAGCTGCATAAACATTATACCAGCACCAGTGTATTTATACCAACATGCCAGTGGGATTGTCCCTCTTATTTATAGTCCAAATGACACACATTAGTCCAAATTGGCACAGCTCAGGTTTAGTGAAAAACAGATCTTTCAGACTGCATTTCTTTCAAGAGTCAGGCCATAAACCTGGCACCTTCCTCATGGCCTTGTGAAATACCGTCCTACTTTCAGTCCCTACCCTGGAAGAGTTTACTCAATATATCCAGAGACTGCGCAATAATTTAGACTAACTTCACTTGTCAGCAAAACTTCATTGTTTTTGGAAGATGTGACAAGTTTGAACACAGTGCAGAGTAACGTTCTTTTTAAATAAAGTGCTGTGTGCTTTTAGAAGTGGGAACAAAGCATAGTAACAACAGAGATGTCAGGGTGACAAAACAATATATACATATTTGTCTTACTTAAAGCTCACATAAAGCCTAGGCCACCTTCTGTGCTCCAGACAGCATCTATCCATGCATGTAGTTCTTTACAGCAAGGCTTTTAACCTGTCAAACAATCTTTATTTGCCAGTGTCTCCTGGGTCCTATTTAATCTCAAAGCTTATTTAGGGCAAACAGTTCACTGTCTGCAGCATTCCTCAAACTCGGTAAAATGGTAATTATTAGATCTGCTTGCCCAGATCTTTGCCTACATGCAACTTAGTCCATGTGTGAATCAGCTTTTTGCAATCCTGTGGAAAGTACAGCAAAAAAGAAATAGATAAAAATGAACGTATGGCATACATGAACAATCATAACCCGCAAAACCTTCAAGAATGCAGACAAATAATTTTTAATTTTTCTATGCACAAATCTCCCAAGCCTTTTAACTAGGATCCCTTCTCTTTTAGGAATTCACAGATGTACCTTCACAATATCTTTGGCTCTGAATCTCCTAGAAACAACAACAGCATGAACTTATTTCTGGCCACAACTGCAGGAAGAATAAATATGGATTTAGTTTTTTCATACTGTGAAAATTCTACTTAAACTTTTTCTCCCAACACTACAGTAATGGTGATGCAATTATTACATCTTTCTGCATATTACCAGCACATTGCCAGCATTTTCAGATCTATCACAATATGTGTATGTGTGTGTGCATGCACGCTTCATTTTGACAATGGATTTACTGAATTCATAAAATAATTTAAAAATAAACAATGGAAAGCAACCAAAAATAACAAGAAATATCACATATTAAAAATAAGTTAATAAACCTGATGCAGCTAAAGCACTCATTCTCCACGATAAGACAAAAGCTCAGACTTCCAGACTGGCCCTATAACGACGGTCAAATAAGCCCTTGTTTTGGCAGACCAACAGCATGATGAATGCAAGAGTCCAGATCACTCCATCACAGCTAGCCTGTGCCTTGTCCAGGTTGTTATAATGAAAGACAGAGGGAAACCAAGCTGATTTTAAGAGCCAGAGTAGAATATAATTATTACTAAGACATGGTGTGTAAGACTTCAGACCCAATGAAGTACTAAATATATTAACACCTGCACACTATTCAGGCTGTGGAATAAATCTGTACTAAACCTCTGAAAAATGAAAGTTAAGAAAAATAGGCCATATCATTATTTCACAGAGAACCCTACTTCCTATTTTCTTCATGATCTGAAGTCTCTAAAAGAAGAGCCTACTGCAGGATACAGTACTCATTAATGTAAACTGCCATTGAGGAGGAAAGGAGGAACATTCCTGTGCATGCAAGGAGCAAAATGCTTTCAATTACTTGCTGTGGCTTAGCAATCCAGGTGACAACAGTATCTTATTAACCACGCCAGGAAGCAGCCATAGAACCAGCAGCACAACCCCTATCAAGCAGAAAACACAACCACAGGCACAGCTGGAATTTTATTGACCAAATCGACAAGAAAACACAGAGGAAAGTATCTGTACCAATAACCAGGGCACAGTGTCTTACAGATGATAGAATAAGTTTGATCTTTAAGGTATTTCAAGTAATAACTGGTATTTTAAAAAACTACAACTAATTCAAGCCATGATTTCCATATTGCACAAAGCCAAGTGGCTTGCTGCATGGTCAAAGAGTTGAGTAGAACACACTCATTTAGACTGTGAGAACAAGCAAAGTAAACCACTGAGACTCAAGAATTGTAAAGGCAGTAGCTTTTAACCTATGTCTGTCAAGCCCAGAAAGATCACACAGTACTGTGACACATCTCTTGAAAGGCCCTTAAGAACAAATTATACCTGTACTGTACTGCAATCTAGTTCTTAAGGTATACAACATGACTAAGTATCTAAACAAAGAAAAATAAACCCATTAAGACTAACAGGCACCATCATCTGCCCTGAGAGCTTGAACAAAACAAGTTTCTGCCCTCCACAGCCAACACATTCTGACTTCCAGCTTTTGTAAAAGCTCAAAGATATGCATTGGTTTTAGCTGGCTAGAAGTGTAAATCCTTCTGAAAGTATTTCCAAACAGGAGTTAGGACTGCAGAACTAGTACTGTTAACTCCTCTGATGGACAGTGCCAGCTCAATGTGCTTTCAGCTTCTTCGATACATTCCTTGAGAGGAAAGCATAGGGAAGACAGGCAGACCCATGGAGGAAGGGCCATCTGTCTTCCCTGGGAGTGCATGAATACATAAGGGAGTGGGAGTAGCAGCAGGGCAGGGAGTAGAGGATGGAAGTAAGTACAGGCTGGTAACAAGAATCAGTTGTGAACATGCTGTATGACCATCAAATGGAAGGAGGAGAAGCCGTGTTAGAGTTTGCAATAAACAAATAAATAGAACCTGTTTGGTCCAAAATTCTTGGGGGCAGAAGGCGGGGAGGGGAAAGAAAGGTTGGGTTGTGAGGAGGAGGGAAAGATTGCTTGTTTTAAGTTAAATGTCTAGGCAGATGTACTTTAAAAATAACCTGGGTTCCATTCAATCACTCTGAAAAACAAACACGTTAAAATCCACCTGAAGTGGTCTACCAGCAAAAACCCTGTCATTCACGATGCATAAGACAGGAGTCAAATTATTCTTTGTGAGGCTTATAAAACATCTTGCTTACACTTTCCCCTTGTCTCTCACACTCCACAAAAATGCCATTACTATTCCTGTCTTCTTGCCTTAAGAGAATAAATAATAGTAATAAACTCATTGTCTATGAGGTTTATGGGTGTTCAAAGCTGCCAGTCACCTGCCATTTCCATGTAAAGTACAAACCCAAGCAGACTTGTCCTTGAGGGAGTTGTAGGGCAGCTGAGCTGGCGGTATTGACCCTAGGCTTTTTGAACCCATTCTGTCTCAGAGTTTATAATAAAAATGTTGTTTTCTCTCTGTCAAAAGACACTTCCACCAAACAGCTCTGTGAAAGCAGCTCCCATGCTTCATATTTCCGTGTAAGGTCAGACCAGAGGCAAAGGATGCTGAACAAAGCTGTGCTTTTGCATGTTCCAGCATTCCTTCTGCCTGCTTCGAGTCCACACTTTTTTGAAGGGTCAGTACACTTTAACAGTGTATACAGAACAGAATGAATAAAAACCGAGATGAGGTCTGACAGAAAACACAACAGAAAATAAATATATGCAATGCATAGGATGCTGTGTGTCAAGTAAGGAAGAGGGAAAGAAGAGCAAGACCAAACTATATCGGATTGCAGAGGAAAAGGAAAGGAAGAAACAGTATGGGAGAGGATGAACAGGAAGAGACTAACCCCACTTCTCAATTCCTTCTTGATTGCCTCCCAAGCTCCTCTAACAAGTTGTATTTCCTTTGCTAACTACACAGTACAACTGAAGCAGCCTTGTTCGAAGTCACAGATGTTAAAAGTCCTTGGCTTTGAGCTCCTACTCCTAATAGCAAAAGGCCAATGGAGAAACCACTGGAGAAGCTGATTTGGCAAGAAATACTAAGACACTGGCATCATAGCAGGAACTCACACTTTGCTGCTCCCCTTCCCAAACTGTGTCCTCTGCTCTAGGATAATGTTTCTTCCAGTGAGACCCAAATGAACAAGGGAGACAGTGAAATCTGTATTTATTTTCTGTCACCATCACCAGCTCAAGGAACCTAAGCGGGAACTGAAAACAAGCTATGAAGTTCAGGAAACAAAACTCTTAATACTTTTGCAACCATGCAGGAATTTTTGGTTCAGATAATTTCTTTAATATTCTGCTTAACAAAGAAGCACACATAATAATGGTGGTGCTACTTCTGTCATTATATGGATGAAATAAAAATACAGAAGTGTCAATGACAACTTAAAGACAAAACAAAGTGAATAATAAGGTCTTGGCAGAGAAATTATTTCTTTAACCACCACCGTTTTGTACACATTTTTCTCTCTAGCATTTTTTTTTCTGGGACTGGGTTAGCCTCAGAATTGCTCCCATTGCTTCCAGTATGAAAGTCTATTGAGACTTCCATGTAAAAAGTTAATTAGAAGTTGAATAAAATTACTACAGAGATCAAAGAATGTCTACTCCCCGAACTCATGCCAAGATCCATATATATGTAACGTTTCATACAAGCAATATAAGTTATTTCAAGATGTTCTTTTCAATAAAGATTATAATAAAGAATAAAATGTTCCCATTATCATTTTCTAATGGATTTATTAAAATTAAATCAGAAATTAAAACAACAAAGTTAAACCCAAAAGGATTACTCGTTCATTGATATTGCCAGGATATCTTCAGTTTAGTCAGACTGGCTACTATAGCAATAGTAAAAGCAATAATTTTCCTTAAGACCCTGTACTGAAAAAGTATGTCAGTTTAAGAGATCATTCACTCCTATTAAAGCCAAATGAAAAGGCAGTGGGATTTTAGAGTTAGATGACCACTTTAGATTCAAACACAGGCTGGATGCTGTTCTGATTTGAAATGCTCTCCTGCTCTGGTTTGGCCGCTATTCAGGCACATGCAGGGCTTTTTGCTCTCTAAGTGCATTGAGAAAGTCAAGACATGTACATTTACATAAAATGTACAATAATACATTTTTCTGTGTGGTGATATTGTGTTATGTTTTATGATGTAAGGAACATGTAAGCAAAAATCCATCACAAATCTATACATCATCATTTCTACAAGCTTTTCTAAAATATGGCATTTAATATCACATTCCCAAATGCAGCTATAACAAAACAGGCCACTACTCTAGCCGCTTCCTGTTGAATACCTTAGCAGACTGCAGTGAGCATGGCTGTCTGCAAGTCTGATACACAATTTCTATGTAAGAATAAAAAACTGGATATTGGAAGTCACACATTCATCATTTTAGTCTCTTTTAAAAAAAATTGTAACATTTATTCTCATTAAGCTTATAAAAATAAATGTTTCCAACACAGTGATTTACAATACAAAACAACCGCAATTTCAGAGTAACAGCACATTGATATAAAATGGCTATAAAAGGTTATCCAGCATTTTTTTATAAACATAATCTATTTTTAAATTCCCAGATGTGTGGGCTAACATCCCTTTCTTCATAGATGTTTTGTGTGCTCATACACATTTTGAAATAGACAGAATTTTATTAAAGTGCATCAAAGCGCTGAAAGAGAAGAGGCTGCAATCCGTTCATGCATACAGACACAGATTTACAAACACCACCACTGTAATGGCTTTCCCTTTAAAAAAAGCCCAAATTTATTACCTTAATTTTGCTTCAATTCACTAATTAGTATTTAAAGACTTTGCAACCATTCATGCATTATTTGCAGCTGAACTCCAGTCATACACATTTAAGTCTTCCACTGTACAATGGAAAAAATGATTTTTATGTGAGCAGGTAAGTGATAAAGGACTTTTGGATACTGTGGATTTGTAAAGGTATGGGTGCTGATTTCACTGACCCAGTTCCCTTATGAAAACCTGCCTAAATGAACAGAGAAAAGTCATTCTGGATTATGATTATAATTACAGCTCTCCTGGACATTCTTAGTGAATCATCATTCTTCATGCTGGCATTTTAGCTTGCCAAAAAGTAACTCCAACCCTGGTAATCTGCTAGCTCTGCATACAACTTAGAATATTGCCAGTCCATCGGGATTTTTTCTTCCCCTGCCAATTGAAGCCAGTACACTGAAAATCACTGAAAATCTTCAGTACTTTACGCCTAACAGTGACACTGGCAAAGATCAAAGATGTAGAAGAAAACGTTAATTTAATTGATGAGTTCAGCAGGCAGATATTAGGCAGATGTCACACATTATGCATATATGTGCTCCTATTTTTATCACCTCCAGCCCTTTACCGAATAATTTAGGCCAATCATCCAAACCCATGAAGCACTGTGGAGTAAGGCACAGCAGTCAACTCATCCACAAGATAGGATGATTAGCACTTAGAATGCAACTCTGTGAACCTCTATCATTATTTTAATGACACTTTATGTGCTAATTTTAAATACAACAGCTGCTTCTCTCAACTTCTTGCTACTGGATTTTGCTAAAGATCACCTTTAACATTACAAATAAATTCAGTGAGATCATACATGAACAGAAAACATTCATTACCACCTCAGTGAACAGTAATATTTGTGGATTTTGAGATTTACCTTTAAGACACTCTATACAAACTGGCTAAAATCAGAAAATAAATAGTAGCATCAGTACTGGCAGAAAAGCCAAATAAGCGTGAAGATATGGTATTTAAATTATTAAAAAATCTATAGAGCTATTCTCACACTTAAAATCCACATTTTTTTCTCTAGGAAAGTACTATACGATTCCATTTATGAGACACTACACTTAAAAATGAAGCAATAAAGGCCCTGGATAAAATACATCTTCGCTTTAGTTGACCTCAGAAATGAAGTCAAATAAAGTGTCATCTGACCTGTCACTAGAGTTTTACAAAACAACTATTCTCTTCTTTCTTCAAGAACATTGCGCAAGGAAAACAAATTTGTCTCTATAAAATATAATTTACATTTGACATTATCTACTATTTATCACGTAATTTCAGTTTATCAAGAACTTATCAAGAGAAGAACTTTCTGCTCTGGAGAAACTAAATCTTAAGGAGAGCTCTTCATGAAGTGCACTTTATGATAATTTCCAGCTCTTGCAAGAAAACATTCTGTTAATCTAGGTTCAATTCACCATGGCCTGATGGCCAGCACTGGCCCGGCTCCACTTGTCATGGAGCATTTCCCTGCTGTCACACACAGCTGCTGGAAGCAGTCAGCAAGAAGGAGAAATGATCCTGTAGGCAATTACATGTGTCCTCCCAGACCAGTTTCAAACAGGAGAGAGACTTTGAACTGAGCCCATGCAGAACAAAGCGCAGCTATGTAGTGACCCATGTTTCATCTGGACTGCTATGCCTGATGCTAATGGAGACTATGGGGTATTTTTTTAATGTGTGCAGCCACACAAACCCATGCAAGGGATCAGGTTCATGGCTTATTGGGACTAGAATTGCGACTGCCACCCAGCAGCGCTGTTTTTCCACCATAGTAAGTGACAACATCCTCCCCAGATCCACTGCAGGCATATTTTCTATTACAGCCATCTGAAACATTCACTAAAATTGGCAGATACTTTCAAGGTTGCAGCAGCAAGTTGACAAGCGGAAAGCAGATGATTTCTGCTGCTAAAACACTTTAAAAGGAGGAAAGTTTTTGCCATTTTTTTTAATGGCATGCTAATATTACCAGGGATAACTATATCTCTGACTTCCCCCTGGTATCCTCAAATATGCTTCTTATTAGCCTGTCTTCACCTTTGGTGTCTAGTTACCATCTCTCCCTATGAATGAGAGGATGAAGGAGGGAGGGAGACTGCTCTGCTCTTGGTTTTGAATGCTGCTCCCCCGCTAACCATGCCAACCACTGTTCACTTGAGACCAACAAAGTCATAAAACCAAATTTTAGTAACTGCTGCAAAGTAGGGTTCAATAAGATATTGCCATCTCTGATCCTGTAGAGTGTCCATATGCTTTTGAAAAATTCGTGCACTGATGTGGCCTGGAACTAAGGCTCCTTTATATTCAAGTATGAACAATAAATGCTCAAAAGGTGTGTGGAGGCGGCACTTGGGGACGTGGTTTAATGCTAAACAAGACGGTGCTGGGCTAGGGGCTAGACTCAATAATTTCAAGAGTCATTTCCAGTCTTAATGACTGTATGTTCTAATAAAGATTGTATTTGTAGATCTGTACCATTATATCCTGTGAGTTATTCACCATCATTTTCTCCACTACAACCTTCCAAGCAAGCGAGTCCAGCCTGAATAGACCCAGTGAACTCCTGCAGGTATGAAGCATGCAAGCTGGCCACAAATTTAGAAATCTGACCGATAGAGCCCACCTTTGACAACGAAACAACATACCATGAATGTCTCAGCTCTCTGCTGATGTGACCTAGCTAGGAGAGGCCACGAGCATCATACTGAGCACTATACCTGGTGCTGGCTCATCGGATCTACAACTGGGGGAGGACCTGAGCCAAAGTCCTCTGAATGTGGGACCAAGAGTTTGGGAGGCTAAAAATGCAGAAGAAACATGATTGCACTGCCTTCAGACAAGAGGACTTAATTCCTCAGATCATTCTATCCGGATTTGAAGTAAAATGCAAAGGGAAGGTGCTAAAAGATGATTTGTGGCATTAGAATCAATCTCCTATTTCCCCTATTACCTTTTTTAAAAACTCTTAAGTTTAAAGCTTCTGCTTGCTTTGACACCAGGGCCCAAACAAATATTTCCATGGTTATGTGAAAAAGAGGTCTGAGGTTCACTTGGAACAATAACAACAAAAACCAGCAAATGAAACAAAACAAGAAAGCCTGAAGCTAGTCACTGTTATTGACAGTCTATTCCTTCTTTTTTGGGCTTCCTCCCATTGTTTCTCTTGAGCAGCTGTCTACACAACTTAAACCTTATCCCCCACCCCAAAGCAGTGTCACTACAGATTTAATTTTTTTGACAATTGGAACACACCAGGCAAGGAGTAGTATAAAGGAACTTTTTTTTTTTAATGAAAATAAACGAATTAACTCCCATTGCATTCTCTGTTGCAAAAAGCAACTGGAAAAGAGGAAATGGCCTCAAGTTATGCCAGGGAGGTTTAGATTAGACGGGAAAAAAATGTTCATGGAAAGGGTTGTCAAGCATTGGAACAGGCTTCTCGAGGAAGTGATTGAGTGACCATCACTCGAGGTATTTAGAAGACATTTAGATATGGCACTTAGGGGCACAATTAATGGCGGACTTGGCGGTGCTGAGTTAACATTTGGAATCAAGCATCTTAGAGGTCCTATCCAACCTAAATGGCTCTGTGATTCTGAAGTCACTGTTTCTCAGTGCATGGAACTTGCCAGACCCAAAGTTAACTCAGATCCAGGAGGAAAGGGCATGCTTTTGAAAAGATGCAGTTTGCTTTGCACTCAGCTGGACAGCTCCACACCCTGCAGTGCACACCCTGACCCCACTGCACCGGGGCCCTCACACGCTCACAGCGCGCTGAGCCCCGGTGCTGTCACCACCCTGAGCACTACGGGGGCAGCTGCAGCACAGGCTGCAACTTCTGTTTCTCTTGTTCTCCCTTGCCCTGATCACCTTTGCAGCCGTGTATCTAGTTGTGCTACCCTCAGCTCTGCTAGCCAAGGACTGTGCCTGTCAGAGCTCTCTCTAGGCCATCCTCCCCATTGCCTGCAGTAGGAAAGTACACAGAGCACACTGACCCTTCTCTCACCACGGCACGCCAGAGCTCCTGAAATGGAAAATTACAAAGAAAACACACAATTTGCTTGAGAGGAAAGCATGGCAGAGAGAGGATTTTTTTTTTTTTTGGTGAGGCTCCTCTTTAAGAGAGAAGACAAAACTCGCAAAGGCAACAGCACAGCTGCAGAATTTATAATGATCAGCGAATTTCAGTGAAACTCCCTACAATTGGGAAATGCTACCCACTCACAAGCAATGCAGCCCTCCACACAAGAGCTTATCATATGCTGCGCTACAGAAGCAAAGGTGGTTTGTGCAAACCAGAGCTCGTGAACTGACAGCTGTGCTCCTGCCTGCCCATTCTGGGTACAGCCTGTACAAAATGCATTGGTAAGCCATTTTGAGCAAAGATTTGTGCCTAGGATGAAATGACGGAAGCTGTTAAAGTCCACAGGGCAATGAGCACCTGTGCCTGGCAGCCTTCCCCCACCACTGCTCCCACAGGAAGACACAGGCACGCCTGGAGAAGTCTGGGCTGAGGTAACTCTGGTGTGATATGTCACTTCTCATAGATGCCCAGTGGTTTTTCATTCCCTGCTTAGACAAATGTCTGGCATCTGGATAAAAGCCAGCTGGTGTGGGTCCAACTCAGATAAACTGGAACTGTTGGCCCGCACAGGGATGCACAGGGATAAATATCCAGAGCAACATCTGTTCCCTATTGCACATCTTCCCAAATCGCCATTGATCGTCAAACATGAGGCTTCCCTTTGTTCCAAGATTAACCCAGCAAACAGATGTGTTAGCCCCCCTCAAGGACAGCAGGGTTTGTCTGTATGGGACACACCCATGTTCTTAAGGAAAAAGGCTGACAACCCTGGTGCCCTCCAACTAAGCAGAAAGGGAGTCAGCCTTGTAAGAAATAGGTCAATCAGGCTGATAAAACTAGTACCAAAAAGGAGAATGGCTAGAGAAGATGGCTAGAGAGAACAAATGAATATTCATCTAGCATTAAAAAAAAATAAATTAAAAAATCAAGGTTTGGGAAACTGATTTATTTGAAATTACTAAAGATGGGAAGTAGGAAGATAATTACATTTGCATCAGAACTAGAAAACTGTGTTCTAGACAGGAGATGTTAGAACAATTAATGTATAAGGAAAAATTTAAGCTGAAAATAATAAAAGTACTGGGGTGAGAAGAAAAGCATAATTAGATAATTAAAATGCATAATTAAGATTTGTTGAAAAAGGAGTATGACTGAGAGCAGGGTAGGGGATGTTATACCATGTAGAGATGCTGTTCCTAGTTTACAAGTCACTAATATTTCATTGATATGAGAGAAAGCAGAAGTAGATGGTGATGCACAGAAACCACAAACTATCAGCTACAGAAATCTACAATAAAAGTTTTGAGGCTTCAAGAAAAAAAATCTGCATTTGGCAAAATTAAAACCCTACAAAATCTCTGTGCAGTATTTTTAGGAAGAAGAATCACAACTGTCGAAAAACAATGGATTACATAACTTATCATGATGATAACAGTGCATATCTAATTCAACAATAGTTTAGAATGATGTTCAACTATGGCAAAGGAGGTAGTCCACTATCAGCAGGTCTGGATTGTGGCGGTGCAAAATTCGGGTTTTTCCAAAGTTTTGTATGTTTGTAGTGGTTTGTCCCTGTCTCCCCCCCCACCCCCCCCCCACCCCCACCCCCCAGTGGTGCAACCTTGAACTTCCCTCTGTCAATCGCCCTGCTAGAGGTAGAAGATTCTGAGGATGATTTGCCCAGGTAATTAGATGCCACCTACATCCTTTGTCTTTCTAATACACCTTGGTAACAATTGGTCCCTGGCCCCTTCCTGTCTGGAGACCTGCCCCTAGGTACTTAACCTGGGGGCAGGGGAATTTTCCCTCTCTTGCACGTGGGCTCTGGGACCCTCTCTGCCTTCCACCTACCCTGGAGAGGTGTACCTAGAGAAATAAACCATCCGAACCCAGCGAGAGCCGCTCTCTTTTCTCAAGCCGCAACCACACTTCAGCCGGAGATTCAGAACCTCCAAAGCTCTGACATATAGATTTCCCGGGGCCAGCTAGCTGGTAACAGCAGCCCCCGATAAGGGATTTCTATACTGGATCACTTTGATTCAACAACTAAGCCAAAAAACTCTTGAATCATTAAAACTGATTTTCAGTAACACTTGTGCAATAATGCTCATTTTCCATTACTAAACCTTTTTTTAAATTAAGATCAATATTTATCTACAGGCTGTTCAAATTTAAATAGGATTAATTCCTTAATTTATGGAAATCAAAGGCTTGTATTACACAAGAATATACTACAGAATCATTGCAGACATTTTTCAAGTATTCAACTAGCATATTGAAGATAACCAGAGCAAACAGTGATAAACAGGAAGATTAAAGGACATCAGCCAGTTTGTTCCAGAGATACACACTGTGTATTTAAAGTAATTAAAAGGTACACAGAGGTAACCATTACTGCCGAACCACACTGATGTCAAAGCCACCAACACATGACGGTGTAGTACAGGAATTCTCCAAGTCACCAGAACAGATGCTGAAGGGCTGAGAAAGTCACCTGAAGGAGAAGCAGGAGGCCTGATGCACTGGCCAACAGGCCAGTTTCACCATGGAGTGCCACAAAGCAGCTGGGAGACATCCAGGCCCTGTAGAGGGATGGACAGGCAGCAAGGGGACATGGCAAAGGGAGGAGATGCCCCTGGCCATGCCACTGGGGGTGCGGTGTTTTGGACGGGTTACCTCTGGCAGTGCTGATCAGCTGTGAGTCATTTGAGAGCAGCAAGAAGCACCACCATGGCTTAAAGATACCAGGACTGCAGCTGCCCTTGGCTATGTCCCTGGCATAGCCCTCATGCTGAGCCCAGCCCAAACGACCAGGAGAGCCTCTGGTGTCTCTTCCTTAAGGCCAGACCAGCACCAAAGGGACACCAGCAGCAGCACTCTCAGGCTGGACAGAAAAGAGACAGTCTCTTACACGGTACCAGACAAGCCACATGTCAACCACGAGATTTGGCCAAAACAGTGTTGGAGAGTCACCAGGAGCTTACCAGATCCCTGCCTGAAAGGAATAGGCACCTCAGTTTGGAAAAGCACAGACTGCAAGGTCAGCCAGAAACACCAATATCTTCCAATATTTTCCTAATATCCAGTTCAAATTAGACTGGATATTAGGAAAAATTTCTTCAGGAAAAGAGTTGTAAAGCATTGGCACAGGCTTCTCAGAGAAGCAGTTGAGTCACCATCCCCAGATGTATTTAAAAGATGTGGAGACGTCATGTTTTGGTCTTGTTTTAGTAGTAGACTTGACAGTGCTGTTCTAATGGCTGGACTCAGGAAGTATATACTAAAGGCCTTTTCCAACCAAAATGATTCTGTGATGCTCTGATTCTATAAAGATGCCAAATAGGTGCAGAGAGTACAACAGATGGAGCACTACAAAGCCCTTTCCAACTCTCCCCCCTCCTACCATCTCTTGAAACCTCTATAAAATTCCAAATTAATTGTGGGAGAAAATCCATCCTAAGGCAGCTCACATTTAAGGGCAGGACACTTAAAAAACAGAAAGTCATTCCTGCACTGTCCTGGTAGGCAGACATGTGATTAAGAAACTGGCACTGATTTCACTATCTATGCCATGCTTACTTCTGTCTAAGCAAACACAGGGCTGCGCCGGCCTGCTGAGTGTGTGCATAATTCTCACGCAATACATACATGAACTGCCAGTGTCTTTCTCTGAGAAAGCAAATAAGGGAGGGAGAGCCACAACCACAGACAAAAACCAAGAACAAAGCAGAGAGGCTGGAAGAAGCACATTTCATCTCTGAAAACACATGGGAATGGGTCCATAAGAAGCCACTGCTGGGAACAGGCAGTCTCCCCGGGGAGAAGGGACAAACCATGGCTGCAGCCATTGGCAAACTGACACAAATACTTTCTTGCACATTGGGAAACACAGTTATCCACTTCACTTAGCCTGCACTAAGCATAAAGGGGGAAGGATGATTCCTCCTGCAGCCTTCACAAACATGTGGGGCAAGGCGACAGTTCCATTTTCCCTGTGCTCAGAAATGATAGTTTCTGTGAACAGGGTTGCACAACCCCCTGTGAGTGCAGGTGTATGTTTAACTTCTGCTACCAAACTGAACAACTCCTGGTACTGCTGTTCTTGGAGAGGCCACTGCACAACAATTCTTTATTTTTTTTCCCCTGAATCTCTCAGTCATTTCAACTTCCAGCAAAATTGTCTGAAGTTGCCAACTTCAGGCACATACAACAAAGATACACGGAAAAGGCATGGACAAAAAAATCCTGTGCATTAAAGCCTGATGTACAACTATTTCTGCTCTAGGAATTTTTATTCTGCAGATGGTAGGAGTTTCCTAGTGCTCTTAGTAACTTCTTAGCATGAAGTATTTATTTACTACACTTCCCTTAACTGCAACAAATAACCAATCCATATTAACTTCCAAGGATACACTACCTTCTTGCCATGATGTAAAGTGAATAATGAAGACCAGAAGTTTGAAACATGGGTTTTGCATCCTGGGACATGAGGTGGCAGATGAAAAGCACAAACAAGTACGAACATGAATAATACCGCCCACCAACGTGACTGACCAGCATTCCCCAAACACAGCTGGTTCACAGTCACTTGGCACACACTCAATTGACATGCATTGATGTAGCATTTTGTTTCCTAAATTAAAGATTTTCCTGTGTTCTCAGTGGCAGAATACTTAACCTGACAATCACATGCAGGCACAAAAGATTACGTGAGACAACAGGAAAACAGAATAGGCAACAAAATATATCTGTAATGTACCAAAATAGTAGCATCATTTGCCTGTTCCCCAGGGAGATCTGAACTGTTTTCTGTGCAAAGACTGTTAAACAGATAATTATTTATTGGGAAGTTAATACAGCATGATTAGAAACATTCCATGCAAGCTGACTAAGTACACAACAATCTCTACTTACCAGAAAAGAAACTACATCCACATAATCAAATACTGGAAGAAAACCTAGTAGCTTCAGCAGAGTGAAGGGGTTAAGCAAGGCAAACCATCCCTGCCATAGGTACAGAAGCCCCGAGGAACCCCTCGCAAACCAGACAAGCTCCAGTGAAGCCAGAGAAGGAAGCACCTGCTTCAGCACCTCTGCATGGAAAACCCACTCGGCAACACAATGAAGTTACAGTCACCAGCCACTGCACAGACCTGTGTAGAGAAAGGGTCCCTCCTCTTTCACAGACTCTCTCATCAGAAGAGGCACAATAGAAACTGATATTCAATAACATTCAAAATTACTACACGACTGAATGAATACAGAGATCTGCAGCACATCACAGCAATTACTCTGGCTTTCATTCTCGATGGATATGGTCAATTCCCAACTTCCACAGGGCTGTAGAGACTGAGACACCTCTCTGAGCCCCCACAACTGCATCATCTGGCTCAGCTGCCAGTCATGCACCAGCAAAGGGATTGAATACACCACTTCAGAAGGCTGAGTCTACACCTTCTGAAAATACAAGACTTCACTAGGAACCACCAGTTCTTGGTTTGAAACTCCCTCCAGGAAACTGGAGGAAGCAATATATCTGCTCTCATATGTGATTATTACAGAACATGTTTGTAAAGCTGCTAACACACAACAGTTCTCTGGTAAAGTGTGATCTTCTAATAACATACTCAGAGGTAATTGCCTGGTTTATGTGGAGATATTGTATATATTCAGAAACATAAATTACATCCATTTTACTGGAAACTTTCAAGTGATTTTTCATACAAACTCTAGATTAGAACTGAACTGATGACAGTTTTAAACACGAAAAGTAAATACAAAAAGTTTTAAAAGGATGGGGCGAGCTTAAACTTAAAGAAACAGATAATGCTGAAAAATAATACAGTAATAAATGGCTTTTTGGGTCAACCTGAAGTATTATTTTTGATGCAAAATGCAAGGCTTCTTTTAATCTTAAAGCTATTTAATCCTTAAAAACATGTTTTCTTTAAGGAAAAAAATACAGTAAAAAGCTCCAAAATATTTTGAAAGGAAAGAGGACAGATCTAATTTTGAAAATGCTGAAATAAGACACTGCGGCATCTGGGGAAATCATCTTTCTTTTTCAGTCAAAATTACTGGCAGTAATCATCCTTGAAAATGCACATATTTCTGATCTCTATCTCTTGATTCTCAGCAAATTCATGACTTGTCAAAAAGACTTTTCCAAGCTTTATTCATAAAGACTGAGGTAATTATCACTTTCTCAACCTATGCCTTGCTAATGAAGCCAATGGGAATTAGAGGAGATACAAAGCAGTTTGAACAACTCTCACTATTATTCTGGTGAATTGCAAATTATATTAGAGCATCACTTTCAGTAGTAGTAATATAATCCCTCCCCAAAACTAAATGGAACAAGAAACTACAAGACATGAGAACTGTCAAAGAGAAAACGCAACAAAACACCTTTCTTCAGCAACAGACAAAAGAGCCATATCCTGCAATCCCATTACAAATCTGACAGCACAATATCCTAACTGATACTAACACAGATGACCTGGCAGGGTGAGTGGTGGTTTAGTTTTGTCATTTTATGTCTCTTTTCAAGCAATCTGACCTCATCCATTTAAATGCCATAGTTGGCTAAGTTGGTATTTTCCAACATCTGTAGTTATACCCAGATGACTAACTCAAAATGACTGTTACTAATATGTGCACCAGAGGCATTGCTTTCTATAAATGTCAAGTATCAGTGATGTCCAATAAAACAAGCTACAAGCACTTAATGCTGTGTAAAATAGGTTGATTAATACTCTCCGAGAGTATTTTATACCCAACAAGGAATTTGTCAACTCTGAAAGGTGCAAAAGTACTACGGTTACTTAGAAAACATAATTTCAGTTCTGTCAATTCATAATTGCTACAACTGAAAGCTGATTTTCCAACTAAGATATAATACATTCTATTTGATAGATACGTTTATAAAGCACATATATAGCCTTCTTTTTTCACTGGGTTTGAGCTTATTACAGCTCAAATTGGAATTTTTATTAGCATTAGTCCTGTTCGGAAATGTACACATGGTAGACGGTTCTGCACTAATAATGGAAAGCCAGTAACACATACTGGATTCTGAGACTGCCATGTTGACCCAGGTGCACTGGGTCAAAAGCATCCCACTGCTGTTCAAATAATACTGAGATTACTCTAATGGTCTTTGCCTTTCTTCCATCTATTTCTGGATACTAAGAGGTCAAGGAAACAATTTTGCACCCAGGAATACACACATTGTACTGGGGTTCATGACTAAGTACTACTTTTATTTTCTGATACAGGATATTTGGGTTTGTCCTCTCTTGATATTATTGTACATCAATAAAATATATCACAGTCAAAATCATAACTGTCTAACCATACCTAATCTGTCCAAGACTTAAATTAGAGAACAATGAAGTACAAAAAGCTTCAAGAAAACTAAGTTCCCTTTCCACTGAAACATCTCACAATCTACCAGAACCATAAAACTCCACAGATAATATTTCCAAATAAACTAGTTGGGGAGCTTAATAATTCAGTACTGTACTCAAACATACCAAGCCAATGAGATTTAAGCAAGCCTATAAAGTTCAGTTGTTTGCACTTAAATGCAATCCTGAGTTGGAGTGGGTTGTCTCAATCCAGTATCTAAATATTAACTGTAATATATAACAGTGAAAATCTTGCAAAAACTTTCTACAGAAATACTGCTATGCTTCATTCTGCATATATATATAGTTAGGAATGCCTTGCAGGGACTCTTAAATTGGCAAGTATACAATTTCCATTATATCCTATCCCAGACAGCTGAATGTTGGCAGATAAATTTCCACACAACATTTAAGATGAAGAAAAACAACAACAAACTTCAAACTTTTGAGAGATGCAGTTTCCATCTGCCACATTCTATAAAGACAAATGCCAGTGAAAACCACATTTGTTTTTATTGTACCATAGAATATGAAATATCAGCAATGAGATTCAAGACAGCTTGAAGGATAGATTCAGTGTTGATGCTGTATACCTACATGGAGACTTCATAATGGCTTTTAGGTCTCCAGACTCCCATAATGTAACCCAAAAAAATCCTTGCTCTGTGCCACCAGCCTCTGAAGGCATGCACCTCTCCACAGAGAGAGCAAACCACATTTTCCGTGTAAAGTGAGGTTCTATAATACCTGAAAAAGCAGTTTCTGTATCTTGTTTTTGACAGGATGATGCAGCTGGAAGCATTTGACCATAACTCAGAAATATTAGGCATCCCTTTGCCTAAATAAGTCCTTGAGTTTATTCTGTGATATTTTTTTTTTGTTTTGGTCTGGAAATTTAATTAAATCAGACCTTAAATGATTTTAAGAAGACCATTTTTCATTGACTGGATAAACTGTCTAATAAAGGAAATGTGACCCACTGTTCAGGTGGCCCTTCAGAAGGATGCAAATTTGGTTTTACCTGCAATCACTTTCATGTGGAACAGCGAAATATTCCTAGAAGAAGAAGCCAAAAAGACCCTTCCTCAGGAAGGCCAAGTTCCTGTAAGATGGAAGGGTATAATTTCTCTTCTGCTTTCTCTCATCTTTGTCCAAACCTTTGTCAGTACCAATTCCATTACTGTGTGCCATGACAAGAGTACATATTACCACAACCATTGCAGTAGTGTGACTCTGGGACTTCTGTTGTCCTGTGCAGCTGGAAGGTATAGTTTTGAGTTCTTCAGGATTAAAGAGTGGAACTTAAGTCCCCACATACTGACAAAATGGAAAATCACACAGGGGGCACCCAGATTTTTAAAGAAAGGAGTGGCTTCCTCCACTCTCTGTCTCTCTTGAGTTTGTTAAGAAAAGGTACATAGAGGCATGCACCTTCAGAAAAGAAATGCACAGGCTGGGGAGCTGGGATGGAAAACTCGATCTTTCTGTGGACCCAGGAGAACCCCCAGCTCACCACACTCTCAGAGCTACCTGCTACCCACCATTCAAGCTAAATGCAAGTGATGTGCCAGCAACACATGAGCTCTTGGTGACATCTTTGTCCAGCTGAGCTCTCACATTGTGATGGCCAACTCTCCTGCACACTGCGTAGGGAACATGAGCATTTAACAGGAGGTCTGTTAGTTCAGGGTCAAGCATACCAGAGATGCACCAACTTTCTCAGCATCAAGGTGCAGATCTAGCCCAAAATGACAAAACTAACATTTTCAAAATGAATGTGGGTACTCATGCCACTAAATCTCAGAGAAAAGTTAGATTTCACCAGCCAACTTTCCCACGCTTCTTGTTAAAAGTATTTATTATTTAAGTTCATTTTCTCTATGATTTGTCATACATGATTGAGCAGTTCCTTCAGAGACTTTTTAAAGAACCTGAACTTTTTTTTGTTCAGAAATACTAGATGGAGAATTGCTAAAACAGTATCAGCTACATTTCTAAATATTACACATGCTATGGATTGCTATTATTACATTTATTAGGCCAAATTATTTTATATACAAGTAAAAGATGCCTCAAGTTATTCCCTCAAGTACACCTTTATTTTCGTAACAAGCAAATACCTAAAGGCTGTCAAAATGAATTTATTAATTTAACATACTACAGAATACAGAAATAGTTTCATCACTGCCATTTTATTCAGCACTGGAATTTTCAGAGTTTTGCACTATAAAAGACTTATAGGCAGAGCACAGGCTAAAAGGACTATTGCTTTTGCAAACTACCTTCCTCTCTGGAAGCCAAGCCTTATAGAAGTCTGAATTACCAGGAAAATTACAAAGATTCTTATACATTACTTGAAAATACAAGAGATAATGAAATCACAACAGTGCTGAAGAAGCGGACAGGCCAAAGTGCCTTTTTGCTGTTGTTGTTGTTGTATTTTCTGAACTGTTAATCTTGAACTGAAGCAAGAAGAAGTCTGAGGTACATGTCCTAGCCCCTTAAAGTTCTGCAATAAACTAAAGAGGAAACTAAATTCCTAAAGAGGAAATGCAAGAGTGAAATTAGAGCTCTTTTGAGAAGGTTTTGAAAGCCTGAATTCATAAAAATTACAGTAAAAATCCTACTATTTGTTTCAAAGGGGATTTGTTTCAACAGAGTAGGAAAAACTAAAAACAGAATATCTGCAAGCTGAAGCATCCTTCAACTTTCAGAAGCCTCTAATTGCAAACCAAAAACTTTTGCCAAATCTTGCTATGATCTATGAGAATGCTCTTTATTGTAAGAACCTGAAGATGCCATAGTGCCTGAGCTACTGCAGTTGAACTGGATATACATAGTGAGATGTGGGGAGGGGATTTGTAAGGGATGAAAAATAAGACACTTGCCATATGTCAAATATTGGTCTAATGCTCAGCACATGCTTCTGCAGCAGCAACTGAGAGTATAATGGGTGTCACCAAATAAATTTTTCAAGGGTCTTTCACTGCAGTTCAATTCTCTTGTAGTTTGATTTTGCTTGTAACAACTTTCGTATCTCTCAGAATGTGCAAAAAGACAAAGCATTAGGTATATGCATGCCATATGTGCTTTCCTGTATGCATATAAATCTATATCCAGCCAAATGTCTCACCTACTAATGCATGCTTACTGTCTTAATATCTGCATAAATATGGTACACAGTTTTTTAATGAACACCAAAGATGGTCATAGTAATGTACAAGCATAATGCTGCAAAGCCACCAAAAAGACAAAAGTAGAATGCATAATGAAGTGAAGTGCTGCTTCTTCCTGCCAGTAATTACATTTGCATAAGAGCAACTCCAACCACTATCATTTATCATTTCTGGGGATAGAAATCTATGGCTGTAAGCTACATATTCTATCCAATTAAGAATCCTACTGCAGCATTAGAAATGTTTGTTCAGCACATACAATATCCTTGAAAAGTTTTCAAGAAATACAGAAAACATACAGCTATATCTCTTGCAATACTTCATAATTTAGCAAGCACCGTAAGTTTGAAAGGTAGTAACAATGCAACTGGCTGCCAGCCTAACCTCCCTAATAACCAGCATTTCACAGTTGTTAACACAGTTATCAGTCACACTACTAACAGAATTCTGACAAAATGAAGTGGGAACGACAGCAAAATGCTTCTCAATATTCATTTTAATGTAATTTTTTCCAACGAGTTCTAGTATTTCTATTAAGACGCAAGCTGCAGCAGTATTTTCACTGGGGTGAGATTTTTCAAATACTTATGCAGATGCTTGGAGAATCAAATCCTACAAGACTAATTAATGTGCACAAAATTCAGATAAAATTATTCATATATAAATAACTTTTGAAAGAATTAACACATGCAAACATACTGGATGCCTCATGCTAATACACAGAAGATAATTAAAACATAGACTTATGAAGTAAAACTCATTAAGAACCAGCTATAAAACAGAATGTGATCTTGTTTGAAATCTTTCATCTCAATCTTTGAAAATTTTCCTCATCCCAAGGAATTTAGCTTCTTATCAAGGCTGTGAATAATTTAACCCCCAAATAGAACTTCACCTGAATGCCTTGGATATAGCATTCCTCTATCTCTGGCACAGTAAAAATCCCTGTATTAAAACTGCTACCCCGTAAAATGTCAGAATTTTATACTTTATGGTTTAATAACTTCCTTCAAAACAAGTCCAATACTTAATCTGTGCTGAAGCACTACTTCTGCACGTACAGACACAATAAGTATTTGTAATTTTTAAAGTCCTTGCAAATTTGTGTGTCACAGAAATATAAAAGGTCTTCCAATGTTAACATCTATGTTAAGCTCCAGCCTGGAAGAAAGACTGAGCCACTTAGTACTTCACCTGCTGTACTGTTCATTCAGAAGCTAAAGCTGAGTAGGGCATAAAATGGGTTTTTCAAGGCTCCTTCATGGCTCTTGGGACTCATTCTGCCTTTAACAACTTTTAAAACCCTCACGATGCTCAGAAACATGCAACAGTTCTTTCATGGAAACCTGTATCAAACTACACTTGTATCCAGCTTAATACATCTCCTTTACCCTTGGTGCCTACACCACGCAATTGTGGGAGGTCGTGAAAAACTCTCAAAGACATGGTGACTTGCCAGTCATCTTTCAGCCAAAATTCTATGATTCTCTCTCCACCTCACTACCTGTTTTTAAGGCAACAAAAGAAAGGTCACTTCAACCTCCAAATAAAATACACAAGCATCCATTAATATGACATGCTTCCTGTCTTTCAGATTTTATACAAATATGATTGATGTTTCCCACTGTGTATAATTCCTTGTGGAATCCTATTTTTCAACACTGAAAAATGGAATTATTTCAGTGAAAAACTGGTGATTAATCACGATCAACTGTCACAACTAATTTAACTTTGATTTTATGAAAAGATTTCTATACAATCCAAGTAAAAATACACATTTTATCTGCAGGTGAAGACAGCAATAGCATACTTAATGTAGGGGTTTTTTTCCACTGAGAAAGTAGATTCCCCAGCTTTAGAATACTAAACTTTTGCTTCTTTCTACAAAATTATTTACAACTCTACATGAAATATGGATATATCTGGCATTATTTTTAAAATGCTTTCATTTATTGGTATTTCTTTCATATGAGTCCCATCAGTTTACAGGACAACATTTAAGTGTTTCAGTTGAGAGGATGCCTCTTCAGGAAGAACTCATCATATCTGTTTTCCCACACTGTAGAACACATCAGACCTTATAGAAAAGCTGAGCTTCTTTCAAAACTGGGGTAGAAAAAGAGATTTGTGCCTTGGGAGAAGGAGTTTGCTGCACATTCTTAATATATTTCAGGAAAAAAGATGAATGGACAAACTGAGGGAAACCGTTGTAGCACTACAGCAATGTGACTGGTACAAAAGGCAGAGAGAACCGCAGTACAGCTCTGTCCATTCAGGTACAGCTGCCTATATCTATAGCAATGGTAAAACTACTAACATGGTGTAATTTAATGCAGTCATCCAGTTATATCTCTTTTCATAACCATCCTTAACAAGATTATTAAGGCAATTCATTAGTTGTCATCACTATACTTTGAACTCTTGTAAGTACACTATGTTATTCACAATGCTAGAATGTGGTAGGAGCCATGCACTGATCAGAGAGCTAGAACCAGCAAATAAATGAAATCCACAGTTTAAAGTTTTGGGGTGACATAAGGAAAGCTGCATATATCCCCCAGGAAATTAATGCTATTATCAATTACTTTATTTCCTAACAGAATCATTCACTTTTACCACAATTGGAACAAAAGGCTTTGAAGTCCACACCAGTACTTAATGATGCATTTAGGAAACTAACATTGCATTAGTAGTTTGAAATGTTGCATGTTTGGAAACAGTTGAATGACTTTGGGTCTACTCTCTGCCTCAGGAAAGATGTAACTGGATATGCCATTCTCCTGATTGATATATATCTCCATAGATAGAATGTTGAAATTTTTATACCTAACATGAATTATTCAACATATGTGTGAAAATGACATTATTTTACACTGGGTGACATGTGGATATTGAATGGCTATTTCCAACTGCAGCAAGACTTTAATTTCTGAAACATTTAATTTATCTTTCACAAATACCTAGTGCAAAACAACAAAGATATCTAGTGAAAAGATGCAACTTGAAGGAGATCAAAACCAAATTCAATGGCAAAGAAGTATTTCAATAGAAACATGTTTCCTAGTAGTTAAAACAAAAACTTACAATCTGGAGATACTTACAATCTGAGATGTCTTCTCAGCTAACATCTGTCACTTGGAGTCCCTCTCCTTACAGCTGTTTCTGAAAAGTTCATTTGCTTTCTTACACTTGAATGTCAGGACCCAGAGTCAAGGTAAGGGATTACATATCTTTCCTTGGCTCCCAAAATTTTAAGCAGGAAATGTGGCCAGGCAACATCAGGCTCTGCTTATGCCCATCTGATTCATCCTCACAGAGTTTGTTTCCTGTCGTGGTCTAAATCCAGACAGCCCCACAGGCAGTGGAGGGGAATTAACGCACAGAAGCCTCACACTCAAGTCCTGAGGTGAAATCATATCATTCTGGCTCAAAAGCAAACTACTGCAAACCAGGATAACATTTCCAACCTTATCTTTAGAAGGCTCTAAGGAAAAAAAAATGAAAGGACAAGCATCAAATGATTTTTGCCACATCATGGGGTTGTATCACCATCTTTGTCTAATATCCCTAGACAGAGGATAAAAAGAAACTGGAAACTCACTGAGAGCACATGGGAACTGCTGAGTATAAAGAGGGGACTTGGTTGGACCACAGCTGTTAATGATGCTTTCCTTGTATTTTATCCAAGACACATGGCTTCACAGTTTGTGTATGCAAATAGAAGCCACTCCTGCTCCTGAAGTCAGGGTTGTTTTGAGAAAGGAGAAACAGCTACAGGAAAGACATGCAAATGTAGTGTACACAAACTCTGTTATCATTTAACTTCTTTAATGTATAACCACAATTGCCTTAAGGCACAAATATCAACCACTTTTACACTATAAAAATAGTATCTGACAATTTGAGCTGTTTTCTGCATAGCAAACTAGGAGACAAAATCCTGGCATCTTGTAAAAATCAGACAAAACTCCTATTTTACATTAATTATTGCTAATTACATCATATTACTGTAAGGTTTGCCAAATCAGTTAAAGGACACATTTTACTCTGAAGAAGCTCCCTCAGGTAATACAGGAATAGGCAATTTAAAAAAAGAAATCAAAAATTCTTAAAAAAGTGAATAGAGGTGATCTCACACACAGACAGGAAACGAGGAAACACAAATGTTTAATGCTAAGAACTTAAAATCCCAGCACCTCTCTGCCAAATTATTCATGTGGAATATAGAGCAGCAGCGAGAGATGTTCTGCAAGTATGACACCACATGACCATGAGGAATTAAAAGTATTTCCAGATAAAAGAGCATATTCTTGACCATCCTTGGAATTAAATACTGTCACCATCCTATTAATTGTTCCTCACTCAAAATCAAGAGTTATAATTATGTATATTCACAAAGTCTAACCTCTGCAATTCTCTCACCATTCCCCACTCAAGAGTGTTTTTCATTTTGCTTATAAATACATATATATACCAGTTAAAAAAGATTTTAAAAAATGTATTACAGAATACAACAGTGATTAAAACTATTTTTAAGGGATCTGCAAAATCAAGTTTGAAAAGAACATATAGTCAACTCAATACAACATCAAAACCAGACTCTCAATCTGACCAAAAAGTGAAGTTGCCAATTTTTTATAATCTGAGATTTTCAGGTATTACTTCAGCCAAAATCTTCATGATAACAGAAGGACAACGATGTACAACCACAATGCATAAAGCAATGACTACCAATTCTCAACAGCAGCCCAAACTACTGCCTTGTGAAAACATTAACAATCCAAAATACAGCTACCTAGAAGTGCTGTAAGAAGTTCTGAATAAAATTGTATGAAATGGTATAACTGTTAAGGTTTGAATACTGACAGTTTTAAGAGTTCAGTCAGAAAGGCACTTGATTTGTAGAGTGTGAAAAATATATTTATATATCTATATAAATACATAGATATAAAAATACTATCCCAGCTAGGTAGCAGCAGTGTGAACCACCTGCATTTTTTCTGACAGCATCTTGCACTCTCCTGAGAATACTGTACTACAATGGTATTAAGATGGTTGCTTGAGAAATGGTTGAAACAAGCCACCATTTGCTAGACTATAAACTCAGAAATTAAATTACAACTAGCACTTTTCAAACTGCTAATGTTTTAAACATTTTTTTAAAATAGCCAAGTTGTACTACTGACAGATACCTGTCACATCAGTAAAGCACAGTTTTGAAGCACTATAAGCCATTATGATAAAGAAACTTTCTGACTCTTGATCAATGCACCTATGCAGCAACACCTTGTTAAGATATACATTATAAATTTATTATGCCTTAATAAATTACAGTCAGATACAGCTGTGACCGTTAGCAACATGAAATGCTGGAGAACAGAGACATTAAAGATGAAGGACTTTAAATCTTTAGGGAAAGGACCTTAGGATAAGGTCTTTAGGGGTCCCAGGATCACTTACAGAATGAAGACTACTGAATGCTATACAAAAGCTGTGCATTTCTCCACCTAAGGCAATGTGATGAGCCCTCCTGTCTACATGGTACTGTCCCTGCAGCATTACAGCTGGAAATAATCTAGGGATCATCCAAAGAGTCTGCCCATTACCACCCCTCAAAAATCCAAGCTGTGATTTCTTACCTATCCTGAGTGTGACAGATTTGACAAAGTTGCAGAAATGCTTTCTCAGCATTAACAATCACATAGCTGCTCGATCCCCAGTCTCTCTCCACTACAGATAATGATATGGCTCTCCAGTCAACTCACAAATGAAGTTCAGCTCCACTTCAGGTGAGAATCACTGACTCAAAACCCCTTGCAAATCTCACCTGGCCTCT
This sequence comes from Cyanoderma ruficeps, assembly GCA_008694505.1. Lineage (NCBI taxonomy): Eukaryota > Metazoa > Chordata > Aves > Passeriformes > Timaliidae > Cyanoderma > Cyanoderma ruficeps. The sequence goes on from VZDJ01004378.1 coordinate 16,103,064, forward strand.
CTGTCCTCTAGAAAAGCCATTGCTCCTTCTCTTGTTTCAATCTAGAACAAGACTTCCATAGTTGGAAGTGGTGGGTGTTGATCTCTTCACCCAGGTAACAAGTGATAGGAAAGAGGAAATGGGCGCAAGTTCTGTCAGGGGGGCTTAGCTTGGATATTATGAAAAATTTCTTCACAGAAAAAGCTGTCAAGCGCTGCTACAGACTGCCCAGGGACATGATGGAGTCACCATCCCTGGAGGTATTTAAAAGCCTAGTAGATGTGGCACTTGGGGACATGTTTTAGTGGCAGACTTGGCAGTGCTGGGTTAATGGTTGGATTTGATGATCTTAGAAGCCCTTTCCCACCTAAATGATTCCATGAGCCTACCAGACAATCTTGCAGAAACTCACTCAGACACGTTTGGTCCACAGTTTTCTTTAAACTTCTGGACCCATAACTTTCAGTGACCTCCTTAGATACACATGTCAGGAAAACACTCTTGGCTCAAACTTCTGGCATTTGGCTTCTGGAATCAAACCCGTTCTCCTGACACAGTTTTTCTTCTGTTGATGAAGGAGATAAATTATGTTTATTTCTTGTGGTTTTATGTCATGCTTGAGCATCTCCTGAAGAGGACCATACACAGATACTGCACTGACATCCTTAGCTACTTTTTACAGTGCTGCAAATACTGTTTCTTCACTGCACTTTCCAGCCAGTTTTGGTGCCTCTACAGATTAAGGAAACGGTTTTTTACTGTCTCTTCACCAAGATTATCTCTTCCAACAAATAATTCAATCTTACAGCAAATACTTCATTTTTACAAATGGTGTGACAATATACTTACTTATCACAAATATTTCAGGCTCAGCCTGTCACTCCATACCAAACTTCCTACCATGACTATAAGGGATTATTTGTACTGGCATATATACTTGCCAGTTGGTCATGTTGACCCAGAAAATTTTGGGCTTCCTTTCACATAAGAGCTTTGATCCTACCAGGCTTTGCTTTCATCCATCTTTCTCAGAAGCCATTCCATCCCAAGTTTCCACACCCAGCCACATGTTCTGAGCTTTGAGTGGGGTAGTGCTACTCAGCTTTTGTTCTCCTCAGAGCTACTTCTGAGCTTCACTAGCCAGGGCCAGCATTGGGGTGGAAAAGCAAGGCCAGATGAACTTTTTATAGCCAGATGTCTGTCAGATTTAACCTCTTCTTTAACATGACAATTTTGGCAAAGAATGCTATGGACATAAAAGTGTTTAGAGACATTTAAGAGGCAGCTGAATTTGAAAATTAATTGCAGGAAAACAACGGACCATATAAGCATTGATTTACTTACGACTTTAGTGCCATATTCACATGGACTACTGTTTTCTCTGGAAAAACAATGTTTAAATCATGGAGATTTCTAGTGTAGTAAGATACTATTCCACGGGCAACAGATAAACAGGTTTCGGATTTCATCTACAGGTACCTTGCTAATAACATCCCAGGGAAAAAATTAAAAGCCTGTAACAAACCTAGGATTCCCCACCATGGAAAGAGCGAGCACCCACAGTCAATAGATACACCTGTCTAAGCCATCAAAGCAAATCTGTCTATCAGAGGTGCCCAATGCACTTGGGCGTGCTCCTATTTACATAAAACCATCACAAGGAGGATAAGCACCACAGCACCGATACCACCTATTTTGGCAGACTGAGGAAAGTGGGGACACTCCATAGGCTTCCCAAGAGTCCTGCTCTATCTGTGCAGAGAGCTCATTCCTAAGGCAGTGACTCTCATACAATTACTTACTCCCATTGTACTTTATCCTTTGCTCCCAAAAGAGTGGCTCAAGGTTAGCCAGCAGCACCACTACAAGCACAGCCATGCTGCTAATGAAATACAAAGCCTCTGTAGTTATCTCACATACAATACAACAAATTGTATTTATATATCTATATAAAATATACATATAAATACATGTATATGTATCTAAAGCTTCACAAGCATATCCTGGCTGGCTAAAAGCATTTCTTTCTTCTTACATCTAACACCTGGGCTAGAGCAGAGTATGCATTCAGATTTTCAGCATTTGCACCTACAATTTTGGTTCTCCAAACTTCTTTGGAACAGCTACATAGAATGCTTTCAAAACCCAATCTGAGCCAGAAAGATTAGAAACAGAGAAATAGATTTGGATGTACTCATTGGCACAGACACCACGAAAGGAGAAGCTGAAGAGAAGGAGGCCAAGAACAAAACCTGAATGTAATTCATAATTGAAGGAGGTGGTATTAGATGAGCAAACGCTTCAGCAATATGCCGAATCCATTAGCAACTTCAAATCAGACAGAAAGTCCCCATGGATTCATGTCACAAAACCTACATTTACAGGAAGACTATTCCCCTTTGCAGAAAAGGCTTACCCAGAATAAAAACCCTTGTAATGAAAACCAGCAAAGAGAATAAATTACCATACATTCTTTGTATTTCAGTTCCTTGGATAATAACGTATGAGCTTCACGCTCTCTGCATGAGAACATTCCTGGATATCCCAATGACACCCTGATTGCAAACAAGGATGAAGAAGCTTTAATCCAAGCACATTCTATATGTTTCACTTACACAATCAATGTTTGCTGTTCTTCCTAGTTAAGACAAAGTAAAACTTGAAATACGAGGTCTGATTTTGTTCATCTTAACACTTAATTAAAATTTTAAAAAACCTTAATAATGCAGACATGTTCCCCGTCCACATTTGCAGGGAAATAGGAGATCCATGCCATAAAGTATGTAGCAGGTATGTCTTCCAGAAAGTTCTCTCAAGGAAGAAGGATTACCTATCATTTTTCAAGCTTTATGATGTTTATGGAGTGAACAGAATTTTATTAGTCTTTTGTTACATGTTGTACAGTGACTACGTTTTACCTATTTTATATTTATCATCCAAGTTGGAAGAACAGTGGTTATCTCTTAGCTCTCATACCTTCAGCTCTCAAAGAATTACGAATTTGGGACTGACTATTCAAATGTCCTGCCACATTCTTTCTCATGCTGTTTTTTTACACACTCGATTAATCTATTAAAATCTCATCTTTACAGACACATCAAATGCCAATCTTTTTGCTTGCAGATATACAATAGTAATATGACTGGTTGCAGTGAATGTGACTGTTGTAGAGTTATCTCGCTCTTCTAAGGAAATTAAAATTTACAATTATTCCTTCCTACATTGTTTAAATCATTTACTGTAGTTTATTTGGGTTTTGAACTGTTAGCTATAACCTCTAGCTTCAGCAGTAAGATAGCCACTGTATGTATTGTTCACATACGTGTGTACAAAAACACTTGTATATTTACACAAACACTTATATGCTCCAATTTTATCATTTTCAGATGTTTTAGTATTTTCCGTAACACTGAAAATTAAATGCAGAACAGAAGTTTGCTGTTTTTGATTTCATTTGCAGTCTCCTTGAAAATAGTGCATGGACTGTGAGTAGTCCATGGGCCCCTCACTGAATTTTTCTGCTGTCACTGCCCATTATGCTGCCCATTAAGTTTTGTCAGAATTATATAGAGAATTTTTCATCTGAGTTTGTAAATTATTTATGGTAACTTTGCAGGAGTCACTTGGTGTGTTATCTTCAGCTTTGCAATCAACACTTAGCAATCTTCAGGTCTGTTTCTGAACAATAAATGCCTACTCTACCCTTCTGCTATTCACCAGAATTTCTGACATCTTCAAGTGTACCTCTGCCTCCATCTGTACAGGCAGAGGCCTCAGATATCACTGCATTTCATGTCTCAAAGATAAGCAGTGTAGATATACAACACATTAGATAGATCTTTTGCTCTTGGATAAGAAACACAACTATTTTAGTTTAAATTACTGTTCATCCTCTTTCTTCACATTCAATCACAATGAACCACAAATGTTAACAGAGTAAAACCAATAAAATTGAATCACATTCTGATTCTCAAACTTGGGCTTAGGTGAAATCTCAACAAAATATCTGGAAATGTAATTTTTCAACAACTTAAGAAAACAAGTAGAAAAACAGATCGATAAAAAGAATCTGAAAATTCTTTCAGCTAACCATAAATCATTCAAATGTCTGAAAACATATTTCAAACAGGTTACTAAGCTCCATCTTTTCTGGTATGACAAAGATGTCACTGTGGGACAGACTGGGGAACTTAAGAGGAACCACCATAAACAGAAGCCAGTTGCTCTTTCCAACATCATCCCTCTGCTCTTTTCTTTTTATGGATAGCAGAATTTCCTGTGAAAAGATCACAAGAAATGTCACTTACTTCATTACTCTATGACTAATTATGATGAAATAGATGGTGGGGGAGCTCATTACAGTAATTTTTTGGCTCCCGCCTAATTCCTGAGCAATACCTGAGGGAGAGAAACTTACCATGCTGTGAAAGATCATCCGAGTGGATGCACATTGGTACCGAATGCTACCATCAGTGGGACATTTGGCTGGAAATGTCAACTTGGGCCCTAATTTCTTCTAAGGCAGCTGTCCATAGTACTTCATCAGCATGAAGGCCATATTGCTTAAAATTCTCTACTGAAGATGCCATCAAAGTAACTTCAAATTTTCCTATACACAGTTGCTAGATGTATTTAAGTCATCTATTATATTATACTACCCAGGGCATTACTTGAACTCCCGACAAACTGAACAATTGCCTCAGCATGCTGGGTTAGAGTTCTCAAAATGCATTGCACGTACAGACACAACACGCAAACCCCTACAAAATGGTATGTAGTCCACATGGCCATTGCCTATTCAGGAAGGTCTAGCCTTCCCTACTGACCAATGGCAGAAATCAGGAAAATGTTTGAAAGTCTTTTCCTTATTCTGTTGGAAGCCATGAAAAAGAAATAGCCTGGATTCAGTACTCTCTTTGAGATGTCCTCTACCCAGCTACCCATTTGCAAAAGTAAAGGCCCTTTTTTTGATTGCCAGGTTAAAAAAACCACCACCAAAATACACAGTACACCATAGCAACACAGCAGGTCTGAAATAGGCATTGAAAGTCAAACTTTCTACTTGTCTCAAGTCAAACTTGTCTAGAACTGTTAATGAACATTTCAGTTATGGCTACACTGAGATCTGAAATCTTGGAGACAGCTGAAAAGCCCAGTACTGGGCACACCACATCCCACCCCAACCACTCCAAGTTCTCAGTCTGGATAAACTGTGAGGATGTGAATCCCATGAAAAACCAGGGCAGAGTTTATACTCGCATTTCTGCAGGGAATAAGTGATGAAGATTTTCCGTTACACTGGACAAAGGAGATCTCCACACTGTGCTACTGTCACAGACACAACAAAAGACAAGTCAGCCTCACTCCCTGGGGCTACAGCTCCTACCTCAGTGCAGCTGTCAGCCAACACTGAGCAGCTGCTTTTCAATATTACATAGCATATGCGCATAGGAAGCGGCCTCAGACAGCGTCTGCAGAAACTGCTGCTGGTTTGGTGGCCTTGCCTGAACCATTCCAACAAGGTCCATAACAGCAGCATTGAAGAGGAAACTGTATTCTTCTCCAAAGGGAGCTCAAGCACTTCCTAAGACACAACCTACCTTCCACTTGTGCATCAGGATGGGCTCCTGCTACCTCGGAAGCTCCGGAACATTGAGTAAAAGTGGCCTTTGGGCACATTTATTATTTATGTATTACACAGCTCCCGAGTGAAAACAGAGACAAGATGTAACTGGGCAATCTTCTGGACTGCTGAACTTCCCAAGGAACTCCTCCACCAACACTCCACTTTCCTGGGTTTTTTTGTTTTGTTGGGGTTTTTTTTGGAGTAGTAAAACAAAATCTAAACCAGAAGCTCCATTTTCTCTGTTCCTTCTCATTTTTTGAGGAAACAGCTATTAAATAAAAAGTTTTTATGTCTGATTTTTCTGATTCTTTTTGAAGAATGTAATTTCTTTTTACTTTCAAGCATTGTGGAGGTGGTTTGATTTTTATTTGTTTTTTGGTCAAGTGAAAAAGAACTGTTCATATTACATATTAGGTCAGGCTGTCAGGTTTTATCTCAATTCCTAATTCCTTTTAGCTCAATGAAACAAAATCTGCAATAAGTTTATGCCCCGGGTCAGCAAAATGGATTCCTGACCCACAGGTGCTATAACAATATCATATTATCTTAGGGTCTACAGAAATTTATGTGCATAAGCATGTCAGTAAATGAAAAAAAAAACATATAAACCCTGTCACTGGAAAGCTGAAAATACTCAAAGGTGCCCTCCTTTTGGACTGCTGGGGAGAAGGAAATGATATATCAACTTAAGGCTCCTAACAGGGTAGGAAATTCCACCTGTTACTCATCATTGGCTTGTGATACAGCTGAGAACAACATGCCCACAGTATCTTTACAAATGTGCACTGGTCTCTAAGAAGTCACAACACACACCGGATGCCCAGAAAAACAAAACTAAACAAAAAAACCTCCTAACAAAACTAGATGCCAGAAACAATTTCTTCTCCCAGACAGAGCCGTCAAATTCTAGTTCACTAAAAGTATAAATGTTTCCTTAAGAGCAGTGTGGATTTTTACTGTGCTTTATTGGTGACATTTAGCAATGCACTATGGAAATGCAGTCACTGGAATAGCTGGTATTTCCTTGCTTAACATCTTTCTCTATTCACTGTAGAGAAGCTAAGGCAGAATAAGCAAGTTAGATGTGACACTATTTCCAGTAACACATTTTCCCCCACAAAACTATGTCTAGTGTTTGTCTTTTTGTAATCAGTGTCCTCCTATCTGGAGCAATTTTTCTGCCCCAATACACTTTCAGGGAAGTCTCTTTTTCTAACAACAGCATAATTCCCAACAGGATTAGTAAAAACTGCACATGAACAGTTCAAGGGATAAGATAGAGAGGTTGCAGTGGAGACTTACATAATACTTTTCCTTCCTCTGTAATAACAGAAGCTTCTGGGCCAAAGCTTTCCTTTAACTTTTGCCCAGAGTCTTAAAAGGTTCTTAAATATTACAGGAGTGGTGCTTTAAAGCAAACACTCAAAAGAACAACGGAGGCATAAAGGATGAGCATCTTTAAAAGTTCATACACTTACAAGATGCCAACAGGACTTGGCCTGCAGTTTCTGAAATATCAGAATATCAGAAACTGTGTGGCCAGCAGCACCAGGGCAGTGATCGTTTCCCTATATTTAGCACTGGTGAGGCCACACCTTGAATCCTGTGCTCAGTTCTGGGCCCCTCACTACAGCACAGACCTTGAGGTGCATGAGTGTGTCCAGAGAAGGGAATGGAGCTGGTGAAGGGTCTGGAGCACAAGTCCATAAGGAGTGTCTGAGGGAGCTGGGGGTGTTTAGCCTGGAAAAAAGAGGTTCAGGTCTCATCGCTCTCTCCAATCACGTGAAACTACACAGACAGGAGTTGGTCTCTTATCCCAAGTAAAAAGTGATGGGATTGCAGGAAATGACCACAAGTTGTGCTGGGAGAGGCTTAGATTGGATATTACAAAAAACTTCTACATGGGAAAGATTGTTAAGCACTGGAACAGGCTGCCCAGGGAAATTGTATTTAAAAGATATGTAGGTGTGGCATTTAGGGACATGTTTTAATGGTGGACTTGGCAGTGCTGGGTTAGTGGTTGGACTCAATGATCTTAGAGGTATTTTTCAATTGAAATGATCCTAAACAACTCCAAGAGAGTGAGGGAACGACGTGGTGTTTGTGGTAACACTGTGGTAAATCAGTTTTGATACAGAAGGTTCCATTAATTTATATTATTAATAAATTTTAAAAATTTTCATATAATTTTTTATTCCCTAGAGGAAAAAAATGAACACATTAGGAACCACTTTCTTTTTGCTTGCAACTCACTAAAACTTGGCTCTTTGGGATATTCTCCAACCAGGGCAGTCCTCCCTGTGTGCCCTGCTGATCAGCCATCTCCTCAGGCCAGCAGAACTCCTGCAGGGAATGTAGATAGAGCAGAAGAAATGAGATTACCCTTTGCTGACTTACTGACAGCTGCTTGGAGAGGTGCTGTAACCTGTGTTGACAGAGACAGACTCGCCTGCTTAGAGGCCATGCCTAGAGCAGCACCTTCCCATGGCAGACTCACATCAGCAGCACCACAATATGAAATGCAGATGGGGCACTACTAAGCAGAGTCATGCTGGGAGATGGATTAAGCTGCAGAAATCTGCCTCATAAGGCAGGTATGCTCTCACCCCTATTGCACAGTGTTTCTCAGATTTAGCAGACCCCCAGACTAAGATTATGAAAGACTGCATCCATTCTTCACACAAGGAACCAGAGCCCATTTCCACCTGGAGCCTCAGCTTGCAATATATTCCTAAAGCATCTGTGTAGATGCTACTACATAACTGTAGACTTTAACTTTATATGGGATGAAAAAAATTCATAAAATGACAATTTTTAACTCCCGCTGCTTTGTTCTCAGCAGCTCAGGTTCCTGTTTTTCCTCACATTGCATGTGCCTTTCCAGCAGCAAGAGGCTGTGCCTGCAGCACATGCCACATCTGCTTCACCTCCAGCTTTTCTCACATCCCCCTCATTTCCCTTTTCCCTACTGTCCTCCTTCCTGCTTGCTGTGCTGAGCTCCCAGCAGTGCTGCATCTCCCACTGCTGGTTCCCCCCCTGGCTGCAGCTCAGCTCTCCCTCGCCCGCTCCTGCAGGACCCCAGAGACAGGGGCCACAGGCACCTCCACCTGGCTGCAAAGCAAAGGCCTGCAGTGTGTGCCACCTCCTCCCTCCTACCCCATGCTACCCTTCTCCTTTCCCTGCTTCCTCAGGCTTCACCTCCATCCACAGAATTCTGTGGAATTATTAAGATACTTCAAAGTAATCAAAACTCCCAAGGGTGCCATATAGACAAAGAGATAGAGCAAATTTGGTTGCAAAGAAAAATCCAGTGTTGTTTTGCAAACACAAGGATGGCCATAGGTTTTTGTAGATTGGCAAGATTTGCTGTGTCTGTCCCTTTGCACCTGACACAAGCTCCTAGCCCAGCACTTGGCTCGTCTTTCTCACACCTTCTGTGCCACTCTGGGCCGCTCACTCAGACTGGGTTACTGGGCTATTTTTGAATATCTGTCTTCTACAACTACAAGCAGCAATGACACCAAAGACAAAGTCATGAAACACTTGCAATGCACTTCTATCCTGCAGCAATGCTGATACTTGGAAGGATGTTTGTGCAACACCCTACCCATGAGCAAGTCTGGGGTTGCATTACTTACAGGTCAACTATCTTGCCTGCATTCATATTAAACCTCGCACCACTTACAACTAAACTGTTTTTTTAAAATAACTTCACCTTTAATATTCAGAAACCCTACAAACCAACATACGGTAATCTTTTTTTTTCCCCTCAGAATACTCTTCAGAGGAGAAAAGCATCTGTAGGAACCTCTGTTGACAGCATCTATCCCCATCAGACCACTAGGGACAAGGCACAAAGTCCTGCTGAACTCTTGTGAAAAAAAGTTTAGTAGGAATCAGCCAACAACTTCTATAACCCATCCTGCAAACCTACACATGCTAGAAAAAAAATTTCCCATGTTTTCCATGTGTAACTGATATCAGAGCTACCACATCGGATACCAGCTAGTAATATCTGATAGATAAAAGATAACTAATGGCTGCTTACCATCTCTTTATATGACTGCAGCTTTCTCTTCACACCTTACAGCCACCTGCATGTAATTATATCTGTTTATCTAAGCCAAAAAGTTTCTCTGCAGAACTCCAGTCATATACACATCCTCAGACCATAAGGCTTGATTTGGAAAGTATTTATATGTCTTTCTTTTCTGTCAAAGCATCACACAGATTGGTTAGTATGCTGCTGTGCTTCAGATCATCCTGAATAATTAATAAGGAGTTTGCCAGTTCTTGAATATATTAGTGGTGAAGAAATATTGCTTGAACTTGTGAACTGTGATCGGCTTCCTCTAGAAGAGAAAATCCTTTCTCCTTTCATTACTTCTTAGAACAATAAGTTCAAAGAATTCTTTTGAACAAAAAGACAATATTGCAAACTAATAATGCTCATTAAATATAATAAATCTGCCTCTTTTGTTCTTCACATACTCAGTGCTGGAAAGCCTAAATACCAATTATAGAAGGAACATCTTAACAAAAAATCATCTCTCTTCCTCTCCTTCAGCAATCATAATGAAGGCACTTACAATTTCAAAGCTATCCTAAAACAATCCTGGCCAAAGGCATTCTTAAGTGCAAATAAAAAAGTCAAAACTGGTGAAAAATCTAGAAGGGAAAAAGTAATTCAGTGTCTTCTCTGCTCTCTCATAGTCTTTGCCAACTTCAGTAATTGTTCCTAACCAGCGATGAACAAATGGGAGTAGGACATGGTTGTCCCCAAGACTAGCATGGACCCACTGAGTGACATAAGACAGGTCAAGGACACTCTTTGCCTTAATTTTCTTATCTGACAAACAAGTCTTGCAACAAAATAATTTTTTAAAAAACGACACAAAAAAATTCCAGGTAGTACCAAGCAATGCTTTTGTTCAGGTTGTTTTTAAATTGTATTTGGTACATTGGAAGCACTAAGAGCAATGCCAAAACTTTCCTTGCTGACAGATGTCCACAGGTCTTCCCTGTGGACTCTCTCCTGTCCTCTCATGAAGTACCCACTAATGGCTGAGGAAGGGCTGCAGCTCTGGAGGTGGCTCTGAAGTTCCCACATGCTAGCAGAAAAGAATGTTTCCAGATTTTGCTTCTGCTCTTTATTCTTTTGCTGTAGTTTGTTTACTAAATCAGAAGAAGCACAGAAGTCACTTTCAGAAACAAAAAGCTTGGAGACATGGACAACTTGGATAAACAGGTGTTGAGTATTAAAAACCTCAAAGTGTACTTCTGAAACCCCAATCAAATGCACAAAGATATCAAATCCATACTGACTGCCTATATATAGAACTTATCAGACACGAAGGAGTTTTCTGAACCTTCAGAACTAATTTTAGAAAGACGGGGAACCAACCTATGTTTAGAAGTCCCTAGAGATATTGTTACTTGTTATTTTTACTTCATTGAAAGCAAGCTGTTGACTCAGTTCTAGTAGTTAAAGTTATATTTTTATAAACAATTTTTTGGCAAAAAGAGACCACATAATCAGAATTACTGTTAAAACAATTTAAAAGCTGGTAGCCAGGGATGAGCCTCTGAAACATTAGCAAGTTTGTAATAAGATACTTTATAGCCTCAATGTCAAGTCTTTAACACCATTTTAATTCCATACTTAAAAAAATAAAAATTCTGGGTTTGTTCGCGTTGTGGTTGCTTGTGTGCAAAGCAAAGTATAACCTACGTCCAGCTAAATTCAGAATTCATCTTTTGATGCTTTGGGCCCCAATCCAATTTTTAGATAACTGATCATCTTGTAAAATGGAGTGCAGCATCTTGCCTTTAAAGCTTGCTTTATCTTGCTGTATTGGAAACATACTGGGAGAATAAAAATATATGTCTGCAGAAAGGATCTGTATGCGCCGTAGGTGATAAATTATCCTGAAGATAGGCTATAAAGCTTTGATGGGTGAGAGGCATTCCACTCAGCTCCTCACGCTATGCCCTGTGTAACAACAGTTGACATCTTTATCAGAGTGCTCCTATTCTGTTTCCATTATAATAAAATCCAGAATAACTTCACTGATCTCTGTATGTAAAAAACTGCATTCCTGATTCTAACAAAGAGACCCATTTCTGTATGCAACTTTATACTACATGAAAGTGCTGTTCTTTATTAGCTGTGCAGCTAATAAAGGGAAAAAAATCAAACATGTCCATACATCAATTAACCATAGCCAAGGCTTTGTAATGCACTACTTGAAAGGCAATTTTTAAATATAAAGTGGTTAATTTACCTGTAAACCTGACCAGCCTACACATTTCACCAACTTTCCACTATCGTATGCTATATATGTATATTGTTCACTGTTGTACTTCACACACTAACTGTAAATTGTACCATTTTTATTTAGCATACATATGCAATGTAAGGGATTACCACAGGCTCTTTGGTATGCACAGCATACTGCTCAATGCCCAAGGTCTTATATGAATAAACTGGGGAGGAGGTGGAACCCTAGTGTTTCTTCACTGCACAAAAAAATCATCCTACAATACAAGCAGCTGTAAAAAGAGCAGATTTGTGGCTGCTCTTACAACTACATATGTGGCCTTTCCTTATATTCACTTGGTCCAAGTGTAAGTTACCATTCTCTCTGAGCCCAGTACTTTTCATAGTGAAAACTGTAAGAACTACTACTACTTCAGATTCTCAATGTAGCTTTTGGCTTACCTTGCTCTTTTGGGATAGAAAGGAGATAAAAAATTAAAATAATATATAAAAATTACAAAACTCTCTTCTCAGAGCAAATTTTAGTACCTAATATGGTAAGAAGATACCTTTTCTCTTTTCAGAACCTTTTAACTACTTCCAACATTGCTTAAAATGTGTATACATATACAGAGATTCAAATGCGCATAGATAATAACAATAAAAAGAGATTGATCCAGCAATATTTCAGCTCAAAAGTAAAAACACGGAAGATTTATTAATGAAAGGAATCAGGTAATTACAGCACAAACTCCCATCCACAATAAACGTTTTAATAGCTATTAAAAATGCATAATGGAAAAATAGCAAATAAACAATAGAGTGGTGTAAAAAAACACATTGGTGTAAAAACAGATGTTTTTTTGTTATTAACTAAGTAGACTACATCTTAAATCAAATCACGTCTCCACACCTATAAGAAAACAGTCTCACACACCATCATTCTTGAAAATTGCATCATCAAATAACATAATACTTTTCTTTCGTGGTTGCTTGTTAATGGACACAAATACGAAGCTTCATCTGACCTTGGTTATGTGCAGTTTTATTACTGAAAATGTACTGACCTCCAAAATAAAGACTCACAAAACTGAAGTGTAATACACATTACAGGACCTAGTCTCATAGTCTTCTGAATTTCCTGCATGAATAATATTGTGCACTTCTTGTTCGCCGCATCTTTTGCTTTAAGAGGGGGTGATTGATACAGTGGAAATACAGAAGAACACTTCTGCAGCAGACACAGTAGCTTTCATACCCAACAGAGGCAACATGACACAAACGGGATGCATGAGCAGAGGCAGGGGCAGCAGTGAAGCAGGACTGAGAGGCAGAGGCCTGGACTGGAAGATGTTTGAAGGTCCTTTCCAACCCAAACCCTTCTGTGATCCTATAATTGTGCCTGTCTCTTATGAATGGTGTAATTTTGAAGGCAGAGGACAAAGAAGACTAACACTCCCATCTGAAGATGACCCTGGAGGTGAGGTCAAGAGAGGTAAGGGTTATCTGTTGCAGGCTCTGACTCACAACTACGGGAAGGATTGGGTCACTGACTGGGTTTTGGAGAGCATTCCCACTACTGTATGATATTTCTGCCTTGAAATTAGCTCACAACACTCAAAGATTCTCCCGCCAGAATTTTTCTCAATTAGACAGTAAGTACATGCAGCAAGGCAAAGAAACACAAAAAAAGCTCTTTTTTTTTGTTTTGAAAGGTTAAGATGAAGTACAAGAAGAGAGGAGTATAATTGCTGTAAAATAAAATATTGCCTGAACACCTCCCTATTAGAAAGAATTACTTTTAGAGAGTCTCCAGTTGCCCAGTGAGGCATTTCTGTTTACATCCCTATTGGAAAGAACAGGAAATGAAGTTACAAGCTTACTTTGTCAAGACAGGCATGAAAAATGACATAACATACATAAAGTAGATATTTCCACATTTTGATGTATAGTTAACCACACCTTTTATTAAAAACACAAGCCACTAATCTAGCGTGCACACCTGTATCTTTTCACCACAGTAGGGCCTGAAAGACAGAAAAGGAATTATCTGGGGGAATTGCACAAAGCTACAGGATTAGTGCAGAAGAAAAAGACCCTGGCAGAGACAGGCTGGGGGCAATACTAAAGCAAGGAAAACTGCTTTTGGAGCAAAGGAACTCAATGAATGTGCAAAAACCCATGACTAGCAGGTTAGAAGGAAAGGAGATCTTCCAGCTGATAAAGCAGCAGGAGATTGCCAGCTGTTGGCAAGAATCCTCTCCACACTAATAATGTGAAGGTCCACCCTGTCCTCAGCTAGGCTGTGTTGAGCAGTCCTTAACTGTTGTCTGAGATGCAAATGCCAAGGCCAAAAAAACCCAGAGAATTGGATGAAAAACCAAAGGTTTCAATCAAAACAGTGAAAATTCAGCAACTTGTCAATTAGGACAGCAATGCCAGTCCAGTGTGCACACAGCTTACAGGAGAATAGATGAACATACTTCTAGACTGTCTTTATCAACTAGAGACAAGCGTAAGGCACACTAATGCAAAAATTCCATAGTATCATGCCAGTTCCTATTCAAAGGGAGTGGGAGGAGCAAGGAGTCTCAATGGTAGTTAAGATTATTTCGAAGGAGAAAAAATCCACTGGCCTGAGCTCTGTTGAATGATGGAAGCATGAAATAATTAAGATGGCTATGATGTATAAGATTATTGACCATTCACAGGGAAACTGTATTTAAGTGGAACAACTCTCATCAGTGAGAGGCTAAATTAGTGCCCAGATCTGTCTGATAAAGACATCAGCAGACGAAAAGGTTGCTCTGCTCACACCAGAAAAAGAGAATACACTGACTTTCAACCTGATAAATGTGTAATAGAGGAACCAGAATAGAAACATTTTACAGAAATGAGATAAACAAGCATTACCCAGTACAGATTTGAAAGAGAAGCAAATCTACTGAGAGGACGATTAATAAATATTTAAGTTCCTATGTTTTGAACAACGTGGCCCCACTGAGCAATCTAAATAAAAGGAAAATGCTTATATAAGTTTGATTGCAGTATTCTTCTCTTTTCCTATTACTGATCTCATTGTATTAGCATGCTACCTTTTCATGCTTTTGCAAAATAAAACACTAATTGATTTTGAGCTATCCTGACTAATAATCAAAGATATCTGATTTTTAAGCTGATAAAAATAGTTTCATTCACATACGGATGTTTATCCAGCTGCACAGTAACGGCCATTAAATATTTCACAGCACCCAAGATAAAAAATAGAAGCTTCTTACTTGCAGACACATAATGCTATTGCAATGTTGGAAGTTTCCATCAAAACATCAAGCTAAAATCCCAAATCAAACCTTTTTACACAAAGAAGGAAAAAATAACCAAACACAGCAGATTTTTTTAAAAAAAATAAAAGTTATTTTCAGAAAATAAGGCATGTTCATTCCTGAACAGGGAAGGTGTCTTAGGCAGCTTTTCACATATCTGCTCCAACAATTACACATGACTCAGGGTAGTATTTTAAAGTTCTGAGTGGTAAAACAAGAGACCGCAAAGATTTACAGTGAGATAAAATGCATACTGCTCTAAAAGCAAATTAACTTCAAAAGTCTGACATGCAAGTGCAGCCCAAAAAAACACACGCTGCTATCCCTACTTCATCACGCACAACAGCCTTTGGCATCTAAAGCACAGGTAAAAATAGCTGGCAAAGGACATGAAAGAACAGAAATTCGTCCTGGATACAGGTCCAGGACAGCAGTGTCAGTTGTTCCCAGTAAACCAGAGCATGCACTGACCCAGGAGGGATGCCTCTGAGCAATTAGCAGAAATACAAAACAATAACATCCCATAATAACTTTAGCACTTCACTTGGGAAAAAATCTTTCTTTTAGCAATAACCAAAAAAAAAAAAAANAAAAAAAAAAAAAAAAAAAAAAAGAGAGAGAGAGAGAAAAAAAACCTGGCAATCTATCTCTCTAGCAGGACCACAGCCTGGGACATGCAGGAATGTCAATTGAAAGAGCCCCTACACCCTCCTGTATCAGGAGTTCTTTGTTGCCTGACGGTACATTGGAAGGACGGTCATATTTAAAAGTAAAAACACCAGGCTGTGTCTCTGGAAGGATGCAAGGGAGCCCCGGGATGAGTAAGAAGGAAAGCACGTTACCTTTAGCAAGTCTCCTCAGGATCTGACAGCGGCATTTAAAAGAGACAGCTATCATTCTGGCTGCCTGCCTCCCCTGGCAAAGCACGCTCCGGGCTCTGCTTGGGTGAATGCAGCAGCAGCCTGTGAATTCCTCCTCTCGCACATACCAGGCAAAAGGTAGCCCCGGCAGGGAGTGACAAAGCTTAATTCCTCTTGGCTGATGCAGAGATCAGCTCCGTGTCATCCGGCAAAGCTGTGTCATTCACTACTACCGCCGTCACCAGCACCTGCATGAGGAATGAAGGGCTTGAAAAGCCATATTTCTCTACAAGCTAGAAAGCATCCTGCTGCACACACAGACGTGGATATTAAAAGGGACACATCCCCCAGCCTCTTGCATTCCCTGACCCTGCAGGGAGTGATGGTTGCTGTGCCAGGCAAAGGGCCCCATGTTTCAACAAGACATGGTGATTTTTCTCCTCCTTCCTCATATCTATCCTTTCCCTTAGTGATTCCACTGGATAAATAGGGCAAAAACACCAGGAATCTGACTTCTGGGAGAGAAGGAGCCCATTTCAAATGGAAATATTCTAAACAAAGCACATTAAAGGTTTAATCCTACTGATCTATAAGGAAGAAAAAAGAAAAAGCCTGATTTGGTAACCAGGAAAGCTTTTTGACAATTGTAGACGAGTATATTACAGCTGATGAAGCACAGACCACAGGGGGAGGGAGAGAGTGGAGGGAATTGATGGATTGTTGTGTGTGGGCAGGACCACCAAGCATTTGATCACACCAAAATAAAATGATGCTGAGTAGAAAACACACAGTGAATCGAGTTTTCTGCCTTCACTAAAGGGAGAAGAGAGCAGATTTTAGAGCAGCTGAACTGGCCAAACATTGCACCATTTGTGAGATTTCTTCAGCTCAGAAGGAGTTTTATGCCGTCTCATGCCTATTCAAACAGCAAATTAACCTGCTTTTACAATCCATTCAGAAAATTATGAAGTAGAGTATACCACTTAAACTAGAGTTCCATACTTTATGAACAAAACTCTATACCCATTCTAAAAACAAAGCAAGCAAACAAAATTATTCCATATAGTTTTTCACGTCAAATCCATGCACAAACCCCAAGTCCTGTACCAGATACTCTCCTTTAAGACAACAGATAATAATTTCTTTCTCAAGATTTATGTTTCACTTGAGTGATATATTTAAAACTGTCTTCATATATTCTGTCCCATTCGCATGCCTTGATTACAAAATTGCTTAGTTTATCTTCTGTCATCTTTTATCCATCACTGTACTTAAAGTTCCGGTCCAATGTCATGGTGCACATCTGCCACCAGCTACAGAAAAGCAGGAGGAAACATGGACAGCTTTCACACTCTGAGCCATTTCTTTCCCCCTGACTGCTCTTCACTGCATCAGAAGCTCTGTGCTTCCCATAGTCCAACTCCAGCTACTATTACAGTGATTGTTTTTCTTATTTTTGTTTTACTGGTTAGAGCAACAGCCGTATTTCCAAAGGTAAGGTGAAACACTCCATCAGCACCATTGCAATTGCCTAGACAGACCTGGTGAAAAAAACTGATTTTATTTCATTGTGGTTAAAACCAGATGGGATAATTGAATCATCTGTTCACCAACCTTGTTACTGCTTCATGTAGCTGCTCTTGTACCAGACAGCCATAAAACCCAACCAGTGGAACAGCAGATGCACCTGAAGACATGAACCAATGGCTCCATCCTTGTAACCACAAACCTCTGGCCAAGGATGGACAGGGCACACAAGGAGGGGGTGAAACCAGAGGATGAAGGTGGAGGTTTACATTGGTGTAATTCAGTAGTCCAGAAAGAAAACAGAATCTTGGGACTATTATGAAGAGGAAAGGGGAGAGGAGTTGTGTGTTCTTGTTGTCCCATAAAGTGGCTCTTTCTCTCTCTCTGCCAATATTCTTTTAGACGAAAAAATTTGCCAGCACTCTTTCTTGCCACCTCTTGCTTAGATAACAGGACTTAACTCATGGGCAACCAGAAGATACTACAAGATGCCCTAACATCTGTTTTTTGATTCTGCCCAGTCAGCTGTAGGCTCGCCATTGTCTTCTCCAAGCAGTAAGGTCTCCACTCTTTGGATACAGACCTTGCCACCACCTGCTGGCATCAGTGCCAGATGAGCCTGCAGTGCTCCTTCTGCCCCTCAAAAGAAGATGATTTTGGTGAGCAGATCTCAAATCAAGAGTTCACTTTTGTTCAATTTCAACATCATTGAAGACTTCTGCTGGGCAAGAGGTCGTACATACACCATGAGAAGGAACTGCTTGCTGCTTGCCTTTGTGATCTGACTTCATGACTTACTCTGGTTCAGGCCCTTTGGCAGAGGGTGCAAAACAGAGGGCACTTACGGAGCTAAGAAGCTGCAAAAGACAGACTTCAGACACTAGAGAAAAATCAAGCCTTTAGGTAGGGAAATGCTGAGTCCCAATGGGATTAAGCAGAAATGTGTAAAACTGTAATAATTGTACACAAACTGTGATATATATGCAAAACCAGCAGCAGATTTGGTCAGATAAAGCTTTACTAACAGTAAAAGGATACATTCATTCCTTGATCCAAAAAGCTTATTGTATTGTTTATTACTTCTAGATTACTGGTGTGTATGTTAAACAGCCACTGAAGCACTGCAGCAGTCACTTCCAACCAAGTCAATAGGATAACTTTTTGCTTATGTTTCTTCAGACAATTTTTCTCTCCTTGCCAAGGGAGGTCATGTACAGATTTGAATTTCTCAAAAAGGTTTCAGAAGACAAAGAACTCATACTTCAAATACACCATGGAACATAATGATCTACTGTATGTACTGCATATTTTTTCCTCATTTTTGCTAGGTCTAGAAAAGATCCAGTTACTGGAACAATTTCTAAAATATTCACTCATGATAGACATGGTTTTATCACCTTCTTTCAGGACAACAATCATGAGGATTAACAGAACTGTTTCTATCCAAAGTTCTACTCCTGAAATTAATTTAACTATACTTCATGTGTTAATATATATACTTTTCTCTTTTTTAACCAAATTAAGTATTTTGTGGTTTTTAAATGTTTCAACATTCCATAAGACAGCCATCATTTTCTGAAGTGTCAGTCATTCAGCTCTGCAGCTGGACTCAGTTGCTTTCAGGAGGAAAAATGGGAGAGGAGGTAAAAACAAAAAGGTAAAACCCTTAGACATACTAAAAAAATATTTATCGTCTATATAACACAGGTTAAACTCTAGTAATCATATTTCTTCCTTATTAATTAACAGAGCTACATATTTAGTTACAATTTTCTCTGGACTCATCTGTAAAAATCTTTTTTCATTGTGATCTTTTTGGGCAGCAGCATAAATTTGCATCACTTTTATTGCTGCAGTCACTCCTTTTTTCAGGAGTCCAAAAGATTATTTATACATCTAGAATATATATATAGCACACAAATACTTCATCAACTGAATTTTTATTCATAAGTACTCAGTAGAAGGTCACTAGATGAAAGAAGCTTATATTTTCATACGATAAGACAGGCAGTGTAATATATGTATCCTATTTAACACAAACTTCTGGTTAATCTTATCAGATCACATTAGCTGAAATAAATTAATCAAAAAATGCTACTATCTATTACACTTCTTTGTAGGATAAAAAATGTAATGAAATTTCTCTAAATTAAATTGAAGATTACAATCTTTACACAGTGTGACATTTAGTAACAATGACGAAATTTCTGTGAAGAACCAGTATTCAATGAAGAATACAAATTCTCCAAAATATGAAATTGTCTTTGGGGGAAAAAATGAGTTTGCAAAAAAATGAACTTCTTAGGCAGAAAACACACCCTTGTTTCACAGGAATATACATACCCAGAACATACCCTAGGTAAAACTCCACTCATGCTGTATCAAACATTTCCTTTCACACAGTGACTGAACAACACCTTAAAACCAGCTACACACACTCCCCTCTTTCACTTGTTAGGGATTTGTCTGCATGAGCTGCTCTAACTGGTTTGGGATGTGGCATGTTCCTGGTTTTTTTTACAGCCTAAGTTTGTGTGGGGCCACACTGAAGCAGATGCACCACAGAGAACTCATCTGGCCACAACAAAGTCCGCCAGAGACCCAGACATCTAGAGAAAGCCGACCCACGGGGTTCAGTGAGGACAGCAATGCAGGCAAACAACAGTATCAGTAAAACGCTAGGGCAATGAGAAAGACATGCAGATATCAAGTGCTTCATGTGTCAGGAAGACACAGTGATATCTGCTGGATCTACCTGCATAAGAAAATTGAAATGAAATATTATGAAATCTGAATGCATAAGGGTTTTGTACAAGTCAGTGTTTTGTTTCATCATTTTACAAGTTACTGCTGGCATCTACCACATCAGTCAAATGCAAAGTCAGATTTTTAAGGAACAAAGAGACTTAATTTAGCTCTGAAAATAAAAAGTTGTTATATGGATACTTCTGTTTTGAAAACTAAAACATTTCCACTATAATATTTGATACAACCTTATATCAATACCAGCAATCTCTATCTTAACAAAATTTTTCATCCCAAAGAAAAGAGCTGTATTCCTATTCAGCAGCAGGCTCAGTCAGCCCAGCATTTTGCAACGAATACTGCTCTATTATGAAGAGTCCCCTTCACTACAGGGAGAAGGAACAAAAAGACGAGTGAAATAAAGACACCCTGTTATTCCCCAGTGCTCAGATTATCAAAACAGACAACTTGTCAGCTTTGCATAATTTGGAGGATCTTGTAAATTTACATTTTTATTAAATCAACTACACCAGCTATTTTCTAGCTTTATTAACCACTCCTGCAACACTGATGGGTAATTTCATGCAGACATTGCAGCAGAATGCTTTACAGGTCATTAGAAGTCATAAAAGCTGCTCTGGCTTCAGAAGATTCTCACCACTGGAGAAAGTGTCATGTACAAAATGCAGCATGTTGAAAAGCAAGGACATGTGTGTGTTGAAAGTGGTTAACAGATGACAAGAATACATCTGTTAAAGATCTAAGTTGATGCCAAAACACTGTTGCATGGTACCAAACAAGTATTTGAGCATCACTGCCTAGAAAGAGAATAGAAAAAATAATTTAGGTGCCTTCCAGGTTAAAAATTCCCCAAATCTTTATTTATTGGCTCCAAGCAGTGTTAAACTTTTTGAATCAGTAGGTATTAAATAAATGGTGATAAAATCAGTCAATATTGCCACATCCTGGGATGGCTTTTTGTTAAAGTGTTTTACAACACAGCGGATTCACATTTTAATTTACTTTTTAAAGATTTAACAATAGATTTTTAAAAAATTATAATGCAGTATTAAAGGAGAGAGAATGCATACATATTTTCTACACGAAAATACATCTCCACTGCACATTACCCTTTAGCACAACATAAGGAACAGCATTGTCTACATTACCCTTTACAAGAATCTCACACCAGAGCTTTAAAAAAAATCTTTATCTTACCAGTCTGTTCCAATTGTTGGCAAAAATTAAACCTGTCCTTTTCAGTGAAATTGTGTGATAGACAAAGGTTAAGAGACATTTCTTACTAGAGAAAGATCTTAAAAACCTTTGAGTACAACTCTGACTTTTCACTCTTAACTTTATTTCAGCTACTGGAAAACACACTGGTCAGCTTTTTCCACCCTTTCTTAGCCAGAAATATTTGTCAAAAATAATTATGGACTTAAAAGATTTGGAAAATATGAAGATGCTGCACACACTATGAAAATTAAAAACTTTAGCAGCACAATTACGTTGTAGTCTCTCAAAAGTAACTTCAAGCATAGTCACAACTAACTGAGGTTTCAGAAACAAGTCATCATCATCATCTTTGCATGGTTTGGGTTGGCACAGGCCCTAAAGATCATCTGGTTTCTATCTCCCGGCCACCCACCAGACCAGGTTGCTCAAAGCCCCTCCGACCTGGCCTTGAACACTTCCAGAGATGAGGCATCCAAAGCATCTCTGGGCATCCTGTTCCAGCGTCTCACCACTCTCACCGTAACAAATTCCTTCCTACATTCTAACCTAAATCCCTCCTCTTTTAGCTTAAAAATGTTCCCTTTTCCTGTCTCTCTTTTTTTAAGCTCCCTTTAATTACTGGAAGGTGCTCTAAGGTCTCCCTGAAGCTTTCTCTCAGCCTGTCTTCACAGAAGGGGTGCTCCAGACCTCAGACTATATTTATGGGCCTCTGGACTTGCTCCAGCAGGTCCATAATGTCACTTCCTGCATTGAGGGCCCCAGAGCTGGGTGCAAGAGAGTCTCTACTCCATGCAGAGTCTCACCAGAGCAGAGCAGAGCAGAGGAGCAGAGTCCCCTCCCTCGCCCTGCTGACCCCGCTGCTTTGGATGCAGCCCAGGATGTGGTTGCCCTTCTGTGCTGCCAGCTCACATTACTGGGTCATGTTGAGCTTCTCATCAGCCAGCACAGCCAAATCCTTCTCAGCAGGGCTGCTCTCAGTCCTTTCTCTGCCTGGCCTGTACTTGTACTCAGGATTGCCTCAACCCATGTGTACCCTGCATCAAGTCTCTTCACAAAATCAAGAGCTTATGGATCAGGTATCACGCATTTCCAGTACGTACACGTGTCCATACCCTTTCTTTGGTTTAGTGTACAATGACAGAAGAGAGTGCTCACTTTCTGGAGCATTACTAATAATTTGTCCTTGCATCTTCTGAACTGACAGCTAGTAAAGAACCAGAAATCTGTCAAAATATAATGAAATCAACCAAATCCAAAGTAGTCTACCTGCCCTCTCAGCAGAAGCAGCAGTGAAAGCAGTAGGTACTGTGCTTTCCAGGATGCATGTAGGTCTCATGGAGAGAACAGCAAGTAACGACCCCATTCATTGAACACAATCAGCCCAGCATGGGCTCCTGCCAGCAACACGCATATAATTACAGGCTTTGGGATTTAATGTAATCTCAAAACTAAAGGATGACTCTGTCTTACAAGTAGCTTCCACATGCTGCACTACATGGTTAAAGACTCCTGTAATTACAATTTCTGTAAGGCTTTGTACTTGGTAGAGGTTTTTTTAATTAATTAAAATGATGACCTTCCAACTGCTACATCAGTCTCTAACAAAACAAAGCTAAGCATTCCCTCAAAATTACCATACTAGAATCGAAGACTCTCTCTTACACTTAACAGAAAACAGCTGCTTCCATTCTCATTAAAAAAAAAAAAATTATGATTCTACTAAAACCACTTGAACAAAAGTGGAATAACTATACCTTTCTCTAACTATACTGCTTTGTTCCCATATTCTTATCAACCTATTAAGCAGCTGTGAAATTGGAATATCACACTAGAAAATAAAATGTGTTTTGGGAGGGATGAGTCTAGAATATAATGTAAAGTCATTTAATCTACTACAAGATATTTTTTAGGAATTAACTCTTCAAGTTTTTATGTGCAAGTCTTTATATTCAAGATACGGTCAAAGAGGATGGCAACGGAACATTATAGCTCTAGAGATGCAGCAAAAAGAAAGGATGGCACAAGCAGTTTTGACTGGCAATAGCTTCAAGCCTTTGCAAGATGAAGGGAAATGCTGACTCATTGATACAGTTGTATTCCTACCCTGTGCAAGCTGCAGGAAGACATGGCAACAGCTGCATGACCAGAACAGAACGGATTTTTATAATAAAATTGGGTGCACACTGGATACTTGCCTGCAGCTTGAGCAGCTGCCTGTAAGCTGGCACCAACCTCTGCATTTTCCCAGGCCACGTGGACTATTCCATCTCAGAAGTAGAACTGGTACTGGCAGTACCAAGGAGTTTATCCCAGAACACAATGATTATAAAAACAACTATGCAGATCATTTCAAGGTAAGCCAACAACTTGCAATGGCAGCAACAGGTTTACTGCAGTCATTGCTTGTATAAATGGGGGCAGACTGAGAACTAGAATAGAAAAGACCACTACCTGCCTCGTGTACAGAGACCTATATTAGAACCAGACACTCAGCTCTGCCAAGTATGATAGGATTTACCCACTTAGATTTGTTTTTAAAAGGCTGAAAAACTGGACAGGGTGCAAAGAAGAGCACCAAGAGTGATTTGACCACTAAAAAAGCCTTGTGCGGTGTCAGACTCAAAAAGTATAATATCAGATTGAGAGACTTAGGACAGTGACCTGATTAGACAGTGCCTAAATGCTGTCATGGGATGGACACATTCAATGCTCAAGCTTCTACATCACTTGATAGACAAATGTTAAAATTCAAACTGATCACTTGCTGATTGGAAGATCCACTGTCAGATAAAACTACTGATATGGTTCTCAGAAGAGCCCACCTGCCTTTCTGGGATATGCATTTTTGCAAAACATCAATCACTGGACCTGCCGTAACAGTAACAGCCTGGATGTCACAACCTGCTTACACATCTTACACGTCCTCTCCTGTCTTAGAAAGCAAATGAAGCAAGATACAAGATTTTGATGGCCCCCCACTGTCTGTAACTACTGCTTTGACTAAGAGAAATGGACACCATTAAATAATGGACTGGAAGAGTTTTCAGGCAATTTTCATCCTTAAAATGCTCATCAGGTTTGCACATGAAATGTTGTAAAAATAAAATGGTATTAAAAGATAGGACTAGCTATACATAGATAAACATAATGTTTTATCAAATATATTTAACACTAATATAAAATCCTTTTTATAATCAGAATCCTCACTTTGTTAGAAAAAGTGTCCCACTACAACCCAATTACTCCACATTCTAAAAATTTCAAAGGCAGGGAAACCCTTTTGTGCACCATCCTCAGCCACACACATCCTCTCCCTTTAGCTGTAAAAGAAGGGACAAAATCCACAGCAAGAGGCAGAAAACACACATGAGCAAAGTAACACAAAGCATGTTATTTACATCAGGAAAATCCATACATGTTATACACATATAGCGTGTATGACTCAGGAAATTATCACCATGCTTTCCTCCTAAGTCACCAGAACAAACAAAGGAAAGGTTCCTAGGCATAGGGTTGAAATAGTTGTAATGTAAGTCTCAAAAGTGAAAGGTTGATAGCCTCAAGCTTGTTTTAGTGTTATTCCTCCATGGATCATTAATGCTTTAGTGGTGTCCCACTGCTATTCATCACACTTTTAACAGTTTCTTCTAAAATACTTTTCAAAAAAGTAGCTCGGCCAGATAACATTAACACTTGAAAGTCTGTATACAATACAATCTCCTGAGGTAAATATGGTATTGTATACAGAAAAGATCAACAAAAAAACGGGGAACAATTAGACACAAGGGCAAAACAGTGTGTTCCAGAACAGCCCAACATAAAGGTAAAATATGCCAATCAGCAAAACAAATGTTATCCTCACAAAATTAAAAGGGTAACTGAAAAAAAAGCAGCACTGGTCTTCCTGTATTATTGTGGATGTATCACTTATAAATTACCAACTAGTAACAAATCCCAGTTTGAATTAGTTTTCTAATACTCCAACATTTTGATACAAAAAACCCTCTCACACATTTCTTTTGCACTGTCAGGTATGAAATTACAGACACCAAACTTCAAGTTCTGTATTACATCTTCACTAACCAGCTAGTAATTCTGAACTTGCACATCTTCTTTAAAAGCACAAACAATCTCATCTTGAATTCCTGATGAGTTCAAAGGTCTCAGACTGGCTTCAGGGTATTGAGAAGAGTTCCAGCTTGGACTCATCTGAATGTCTCAGCCAGCTGCCCACTCTTGGGCGGTACCAGCCACAGCACACTCCTGCCATCCACACTGCTTTGAATGCTGATACCTTGCTTCTTCTTGTCACACAGTCAAAAATCTTTTTTTTTTTTTTAAAGCATATTTCACATGTCCCAGGAAGTATCAGTGAAAATTTCTTTACAATAATTTTATTTTTCCCCTTCCTTTTCTGTAACAATTGTGACCTTTCAAATCTTCCTTTTGAACTTTCCTCTCTCTGTAGATATCTGGGTTCTTCTAATAATCATTGTACACAAATATTCTACACACACAAAGCTTTAACTTTTGCAACACGTCACGCATGAAACCCATCTGCTGCTTTTTACTGAACCCTTTCTGTTCACTCCTGTGTTTCAATATGAGAAACAGCCATAATTGGATTTAACAGCCTCGGTGCAGTCCAATAGACACCTGAGTAAAGTAAAGGGCAGTTATTTTCCTTGCCCCTGACATGACCTTTCTTAGTACAGCATTAGTTACTCATTTTGCAAGTATTGCTGCTATTAGTGATTAGCAAACCTAACTGCAAACCTAACATGTGCTGGGTCTTGTAAGCACTGTTGCTTTCCCAGCTTTTCATTCATACTGTATCATCATATCTTGGATTATTTCCCCATAGACACATTTACTTGCCAAATCACATGACATCCTTCTGTGTATCACACATTTCTAGTTGTTTTAAAGAACAGTTAGACATCTCTATTCTTATTACTATGTAGGTCTCCTGATCTAATTTCATCTGCTAATTTTATCAACAGTTAACAAGGGCTTTAAATCATTACTGCTGTCTTTATCCTTCAGTCAACTCCTCAGGGTCTTTCTCAACCAACTCATTTTGAGGTATTTTCCCTTTTTAGATCATGAGCATTTGAAATACACCGAATGTTTTAAAAGATGCAAAAACATCCTGCAGAACTGCATCAAGCAATAGTATTTCTTCCATTAATCTTGTATTATATCCCAAACTGTGACAGAGTTCATTATTTACAAATCTATACTGCTTATTAACTATGTTCACATTACCTTCAAGACTTGAAATCCTTCTCCCGCTTTAATGCTTATTCAATATTTATTTCATTACTGAAATTTTACAGACACCAGCACTAAATCAAGGAGATGATCATGGCCAAAACTTCTTTATTTCTTCTTTCTTCAAAACTTGTCCTTTTTTCTCTTCTCTTCTTTTTAAGTGCACATATTAGTGTTTTTCATGGCATGTCACTAGCTTTCCATTCAAAGAGAATGTCAAACTTTACCTGGGTGAGCACAAACAGGTTCCACCTATAGATACCAAAGATCAGTGTGTTCACAGCCATAGAAAGAAAGTGGCAAACAATGTACACTTGAATTTCTTTATACTTGTTCATGTGTCCAGGCTTTATGAAAAGCAGCTCATACAGCAATTGTTGTAAAGCCCTTTTTTGCCCCCAATGCACTTTCTCCTGATGTACTTACTATTTTTCCAAACATACATTTTAGTTTGCATCACGCCAGCTGCTGCACTTCAACAATGAAAATAAACTTGGTACCACAAAGAGATTGCTGCGTACAGAGTCTCTCTATGAACTTACTTGGAAAGAGCTACATAAACTTAATTGATCAAAAGGGAGTCACAAAATGATGAAATATTTTGCAGAGGCATATGCTAATGGTACTGCACCAACTTCCAAGGCCTGCTGCCTTACTGGAAAGGTCCATAAAACTGTTGAGGTGATGGAAATACTCCGAAGCTGCTGCCTGGAATGCAGAAACGGGATGGTAACTGTGCATTTTATTTATTTATTTTAAAGTAAGGCAAGGAGAAAGGGGCCTGGACATTTTAACAGGAAATTAGAAAGCTAGCTGATATAAATTCACCACCTATCAAAGTTTTAACACCCCAAGTTCCCCTCCTCCTGTTCCCCATTCCCAATCTCTCGTCTGCATCTGAATGCTCACAGTGCTGCTAATGGATAAAAATGGAAACAAATGTATGCAACAAATCACAGCGTGCTCCTGTGCCAGCTTCCCCCTTCTGATTCATCAGACCCAGATTTCCATGCTGCTGCTACATATTAAAATCAATGTTCTGCCTCTTCATTATTGTCATTATTTCTCTTTCACTTCAGAAGTTTCCTTTCCTTCAGATTGCTGCCTGACCAGCTTGTCAGGACATATTTAAATCAATATTTTGTGCATACGCGTGTTTGTGCCGTGCATCTGGATGCCACCTCATTACCATCTGAATTCCCATCATTTCTGCCAAGGCACAAAAACGTAGGGGTAAAAATCATGTCAAATGACAGAAGATTACAGCCATCTATCTCCATCATTTAAAAATATGAAGTAACTGCAGATTTTGCCATCAGCTCATTTCATACCTGGTAGGAAAATCTAAATAAAGATTGAATGCAGCACTTCCTGTGATGCATGAAAACGCAATGCAGCTCGAGTAGAAGGCATTAAAGATTCACCCTCTACTTGGCCACAACTGGGGCTTCAAGCTGCTTATGTGAACTTTGCCTGCTCTACCTGGGGCTGACCTTCCAGGCCCTGGAGGAGAACCCTAATGGTGCACGCTGTAAACAAAGAAATCAGACATTCGGAGTCAGGTGAATGGTGAAGTTCCTCTTTGGGGGGGCAAAAACACTACTGAGAGCAAACGCAACCAAGAGACCCATATTCACACAGCAACTGCTATTGCTGCTTGAGCTCCAGGAGAGAGAGCTCTGCTGGTGCTGTGGTCAGCAACAAGGATGCTGGCTCCTGTAGTAATGCCAAACACACACTGGGGGAAATGGGTGAAGCTGCAGGAAGTCAAGATACACACTCTTAGTGTAGTATAAACAAAAAGAGTATGTATAAATAAACAAACAAATAAATAAAAATGATAAATCTATGCTTGCTTTCCTTTGGATATGCAAAGCCTTCAAAAGAGGAAGCATCTTCCTTACGTTGGTCAAACACAGCGGTCCACTGCAGTCCCTCATGTAACAACATGTCTGTGCTTTGACTTTTTTTAATTAGAAGCACAGCATACTCCTGAAAGAGGTGTTTCATTTACGTCAGTTCACATCTTAATAACATGAAGATGAGCCTACAGCTACTGTCATTTTCACATGAGGCTTCAGTAAGGATGCTTTGTTTTTTTCCAAAACAAGTGTAACAAAAAGACTCAGCTAAAAATAATAATCCACATTTACACATTTCCCACTCAGAGAGGCAGCACATTTTTCACTAACATGCTCATTTCAGGCTGTGCATTTTAAGATTGTGATCTATGAAAAGGTGACCAAGGGCTCTCCACTTGGGCAATCTCCAAGGGACACAGTTTTGTAACGGCCTTCTGCTGGATGCATGATGCAGCACTTCCCACTGGCCTCCTCCCAGGCATTTTAAATTGACAGATTTGAGATGTGTCTGCATCTGAGGTGTAGACAAATCTTTTCCCTGCCTTCTGTGCAAAGTTGGTGCAGGTATTAGAAAGACTACTTGGAATCCTGAAAATACTGACTTTACTACTACCAGATGTTATCACCAAAAACAATGAGGAAAAGTAAGTAGTTTTCATAAATTTTGAAGAACTTCATTTATATTCATTTTGTGTGTTCTTTCCTAGTCCATTTTCCCCCTCTCTGATAAGCACATATAAATCTCTACTGTAAAATACAAATGCATTTAAATAAAGTATCTGGGTCCCCTAGCAACAATGAATATTGATTCCCCCCCATAAAGCCTGGAAACAAACCCTATATTGATGGTATCCTTCTAAGGTCTGAGAAGAGGTAAACTCAAGTTCCTCCCTCCACTTGCTTTCATAGGAACTACTGGTCCTAATCTTTGATGTAACATCTGGAAGCCTATACAAATAAACATATTCCCTGATATTTTCCCTTAAAGGGTTGAGTTTCTGAACTACAGCTATAATGCAGTAAGCTTCAGCACTGATACGATCAGAGACACAACAGATGTCTCATCTAGAATTTGGGGTTGTGAATCCAGTCCTTGGCAGGATTCAGTCCCCAAAGGCCCTTGTTCTCTCTTTTAGCTCTTTAAGCCGAAGAGGAATGGGAAGAGGGGTGGAACCAATTTGAAATGCCTACACTGTCTGGAGTTCAACCCCTCAGAGAGCTGCAAACCAGGAGAAGACTACCCACCCCCTCTGAGAAAAAAGGAAGAAGAGAAAATGGCAAAGTCTTCTTATCAGTGCCGTTAATATTCAGTTTATTCCACCTGAAACGTTGTTTTAAGGGACTGAATCGCCTAGAAGATTGACTTTGATTTTGGGAGGCTTTCATTTGTAAGCTGTCAGTTTGGATCCAGCTGAGGGAGGTACTGATGGATGGTTTCTAATATCTAAGAGTTTCTCAGTGGCGTATGACAAATGACAAAGAAGTTGCAGAATGAGTTATATAGTGAGTCAGCAGTCCTTTCCCAGAAGGTTCAATACTAATTAAGAGGCAACTTGACACCCTTTGCATAAGGCTGCTTGGAAACTTATGCCCAGATACCATAAACAAATCACAAGTAACTAAATACCTTAAGCTTCAGCATGGAAATAAATAACAGCCCTACAGTTATATCATAGTACATCCCTCAATGCCCCCACCATGATTTTATTTGAGCAGAACACTTAGTATGGTTATATGATGGCTGACTAACAAAAAGCTACCTTTTTGTTCACTCAAAAATACTGCCAGCATTGTAATGTTTGCCTTTTATTTAAAACCACACTTTGGTGAACAGGCTCTTTCTCAATCCTCCAAATCCACTAAGTGGACATACATCAATCAGGATGAAGGATGAGGCCCTGCAGAAAGCCACTGAGCTGTGGCTGGTGTGTAGCTCACCTTCACTTGGCTCCTGGGACAACACAGTTCCTGCTGGGAGCAGCCCTGTCTTTGGCTCTGGAAGGAAACATTGCCATTAGCAATGGATTTGAAGGATCAGTTCTATCACATTGCCTCCTCTCTGTTTAATTCTCTGTCAAGATCAAGAAGCTCATTTCAGTTCGGTTTCACAGACAGAGACTGACAAAACACTAAGTGCTGAGTGTGAGACACCCACAACCCACCTTCAAGTCTCTTGCAGATAATTTTCTCCTAGTTTTAATCCATGCCAGTTCTGCCCCAGCTGCAGTAAACTTGCCTCAAGTGCTTCAAGCACTGTAAAACTCTGCACTGGGGACACCATTTTCTGATTCTAGTTTTTATCAAACACAAAAATTATTTCCCATGAAAACAACCATGTAAAACTTGTGCTGTGCATTTACCAGCACAAAGAAAATTGCATTTCAGGGATGGGGTATACCTAATTGTAAGGAAATGAGTTACAGTGAGACGGCAGTATGAACCAGTGTAATAAAAGACAGCCTCAATTAAAAGTTACAAAGCCAATGCAAGGGAAAATACAATATGATGCACATTACAAAATCTCAGCACAGAGTGGTGTTAGACACAGGAAGTCATCTTCTGAAGAAGCTAATGAATCATTCAGTTAACAAGGAAAGGTCATGTCTTTTATCAGTGGGATCTAGAAATTATAATTAAGCAGAAGACCCACATCATATACTCTTCACAAAAGGCTACTACTGTATTTTAGAAAACTGCTCCAGTTTGGTTTTGTTCTGTTGTTTGTCAGGAGCTTTAATAGTATACAAAGGTGTTTGGAGCTTGCTTGTTCATGGTTTTACTTTTACAACCAGTGTTCATTTCTTCATATATACATTACTATATTCTATTTTTCATATAATATGAAAAATATCTCCCTGGCACAGGTGACAAAATCTACAATTCTGTCTTTCCTTTCTTTCTCCAACTGCCTCTGAACCATGTGGTGTTTCATTTGTGGAGAGAACATATGAGAGGAGAGAACATATGATTTAAGTCAGTAATGAACCAGCTCAGTAAGACCAAATAAGAAACTCAGCAAGACCCAATTAGAAACTTTAAACAAACAAAAAAAAAATCCCAAATGAAAAAACTATGTAAAAGAACCTCTTGTAAATTTTATTATACTAAAAAATAAGTCTCTCACTACTTTTCAAACTTGGTCACAAATACTTTTTTTTTCCTAAAACTGAAAGCATACTCTTTTTTTGGTGTTTTATACCATGTCTCTATTGGACAGCCATAAGAGTTCACATCGGGAGAAAAAGCAATTCAGTGGATTGTTACATTTGTCACCATATAAATCCTCCTCATAGCATTTTTCCCAAGTTGATTTTCAAGGTTAAGAGCTGTTTCCCATACTCCTCTGCTATGTTAGATTATTAAACAGGTGTCATAAAAGAAGGGTTTGATTTTGTACGAGATCAAAAATAAGTTTCCCTTCATACCTTTATACTCCAGAATATATACTCAACATTAGAGCACTGGTGAACCTGCTGCAAATCCCTGACGATGCAGAAGCTTCCTTTGCTCTATGCAGGGTGCAAGAAACAAGCTTTCAGGGAAGGCAGCTGCATTTTATTTTGTGCTTTACAAACAGCTTTTGGGGAACATCTATTCATTTCACATTTAGTCAAGTGCTCTTTTTTCAGCATCTTTTGGATGCTGCTCAAATAAAACTTTCCTACTCCTCCTCTTCACTTTAAGTTTGTTGAAGCAACACCAGCAGAAAATGCACCTGGACATTTCTGAACTGAGCATTTGGTGTGAAGACAAAACTGAAACCCTAAGCTTGCTCCATGTTTGAAAAAGGAAACAGAGAAGGCTGGAATTGTTTTAAATCCTCTCTAACTATGAACCAACTTCCAAAACTGCCTCGGAGGGGGCTCTGTCACTGTCACACATTGCAGTCTCCTGCCTCAAACTGATTCCTTACACTGGTATGAATACCTGTAATGAGATGGTTACCTTGTTTGTTACCTCCCTCACGCCTGGGACACAGCATGCCCTGTGACTGCACTGCAGGATCTGAAGTGACACATGCCATCAGATGCCAGAGCAGTGACTGGCAGTGACTGAGTGACCAGCACACAAAACCCCACTGGTTTTGGATTACGTAATGATAAACAGGAATATTTTCTGATAAAGCATAATGAAGAGTGTCTTTACTTATGCCAAAGCAGCAATTCGGGATTGTTTTTGAAATGAGACAGTTCGTTTCCAAACACTTCAGGAAAACCCATCACCACCATCAAAAAATGACAACCCAGGAGACAAAGTCATGAATGTGTAACAGCTGCAACCTTTCAGCTGATAAGAGGACCATGCTCCCCTCTCAATCAGATGGTGGAGTGGAGATAATGGTAACTGTGGATTTAAAGCCAGTTCTGCTCAGCAGATGGGAAACAACAGTCTCCTGCTACTAGTCAACTAGAGAAAAATACTCCACTTTCAAAGCAAGGGATGCTCAACGAAAAATCAGTAAAATGTGACAGAAGGCCCTGGGTCCCAGGAACTACTTTTTTTGCTTTGGTCAAAGCACTTCCTAATGCACTGAGCAGCCACTATCTTAAATCTGCCCTTCCCTTACAGACAGTCTGGAAAGCACAAAGATGGCATCAACTGGGTGCAGCAGCTCTTCATCCACCAGGGAATGCTCCCCTGTAATCAGTCCTTTGTAGCCGCTTCCTTTCTCCTTGCCCTTTCCTCCTACCAGAGCTTCAGAACCACAGGGATCAAGCTGCCTCCAGCCCCTATGCCAAGATTTAAAAATATTTTCTGCGAACAGAACTGAGTAACAAAGAAAGAAAAACCTTCTTTTTCTAAATCGTTAGATAACATCAAAATTACAGTAAAATGGTGAAAACAGTCATCTTGTCTGATGTGTCTGCAACAAGGTGATAACTATTTTACCTTTCATCTCTCTTATTTAAAAGTGAAATGTGATAACACTAATGCATTTATTCACCTTTTTTGATCCATAAGCACAAATCCCTATCAATATTTTCTTAAGAAAAAACGACTGAAGCATACAGAAATTTGAGTATGTCTGCACAGATAGTGGAGCACACACCACTCCAAGCACCCCTGCACACAGATGTGGAGTCCCAGATCAGTGTCCATCGACTCCCTCTGCTGGCAAGAGCTGCCACTTTCCTCTTCCAAAAAATACCTGTATTTTTGCTGGCAATGCAGAACGGGAACATTGCAGTACATTGCACCAAATCTTACCCAGTGCTGGAGGTCGGCTGCTTTGCAGTGCACATCTGCAAGGCAACTTGCACAAAGAACCTAGGCAGCTTCCTAGCAAATTCCAGATAAGCATCAAATAAGTGTCCAGTATTAACTGTAATTATAGTTTGCACAGTAATGTTCATAGTTATGAAACTGGGTTCTGCTTGCCTTTCACTCCACACAAACTTTCAGATTTGGAATAATGCAAGATTCATGAAACGAATGTTCTGTTTCATTTAAAATATTTATGGAATTCTCTAAAAAAGAAAATCGCTTCTTGCATTTTACTCTGAAATTTGAAAAGCAAGAGGCTGGATATGCATGAGGGAGCCTGATGGGCAGCAAAGCTGCCCCAGCCCTACCATCCACATGCCTTTACCCTCCCTTGGACCTAAGGGACCTGGTAGGAGTGACCAGCCTGCTACATTGTTGGCTCAATTAATTACAGAGACAAGGCCATTACTCACTCTGCCTCTCATTTCAAACCTATGAATTGTTGATCTCTTGGATTATTTTTTTGCCTGATATCACATTTCATGGAAATGCTGTATTCTGCTAAAGTAACACACTACTTCCATAAATGTGAGCATTCAACAAACTCATTATAGACGAGTTTAGAAATTAATGTCATTAAGATGATAAGAGAGATAGATTTTATGGCTCTTTTCCGTAAGTCATTTTAAAGCTCTCTCTGTTTCTCAAAACATCATTCTAAAATTTTTTTTCTGTATGATGAAGAAATCATAAGGTTGACACAATTCCACAAGCCTCTACTAAACACAAGTGGAAATTTTGTTTTACATTGTTTATATAACATCCTTCATACCTAAACATACAAACACATATCTGTACACTTGGTGACTTGCACACATCCTAAAAATGGTATACAGACATCAATTTCTTCAAATTGTAAGTCTCACATTACTACCACCATTTAAATAATCATTTAAAAAAACATCTTTTTTGCTTTACTACTTTAGTTCCAGACACATAGTTTATTTTTTATTTAAACTCTCTGAATACAACATGCTTCTTCAGAAAGGCCTTTATCAGAAAAATCTGAAAGTAACTGGAGCCAGAAAATTCCTGTTATCCCCGAGGGCTTCATATATAAAATAAAAAGTGGGAGTACTAGTATGATGATCCTTTAGGCAACATGGCACACATACACCATCATTAACAGCTTCTATAGGTACAAACTTGCTCTTCCCCTCCCCCTCCCCCCCTTTGAGAGAGAGAGAGAGGGGGAGAGTATCATAACCAAAAGATGGTTCCCCTCAACAAAAAGCATGGCTGTAATAATTCATCACATGATTAGCAAACGGTAACAATACAGGTCACCCTAAAAGCTGGGGTGTTAAAAAATTCTGCAAAGAAGCTCTTCTATTGGGAGGGAATTCCTAAGATCCTCCAAGAGAAAAATGCAAGTTTTGCAGTGACAGGTTAAATGCTGAAGGGAGAAGCAAAATACATTTCCCGAATTCCACAGGCAGAGGGCAGCAGGCTCCAGGCAGCAGCGCTGTCTCTGGGCTTCCTGATGTTTAATTTGACATCTCCCTCTCGCCAAGAGCATCATCTTCGTGTAATCGTGACTGAAACCGCATGATACTTGAGTCATTTAGAAACGAACCTGACTGCATACATGTTCACTATTTCAAAAACATGCTTTTTATTATAAGTGGCACTTTTGTGTAGCATAAAGGAAGTTAGGTTGTGGCTCTAGTAAATGCTAAATCTTCTTAAGTTAAAAACTCTGCTCTAAAGTGTTACTTCAGCTTTGCAAAAGGAACACAGAGCAGCAATGAAAACTAAAGTATGGGGAAAACAGAACATGTATTATAAATGACAACTTGTCTCTTCAAGCTCAGCCATCACTTAAAATAGTGCCAAAGTGATTCTTATTTGTGGAATGGAAAAAGTCCGAAGAATCTAATCTTAAACAGATCATTTTTTAAATTGGCTCTATAAGGCTGTCTGCAAGAATTCAACATTTGCATATAATGATAATGCATATTAGACAGTAATTACCATGGACTTTTCTTTAATTATAACTGATAATGCAAATAAACCCTATGTTCCAAACTGAAGAATGTAATTAAGTCTGAGTAGTTCAGGGGGAAAGGGAAGAGGCAAAACCACTGATTTTAAAATCACAAGAATGACACACTGTATATAAATTCCCTTCCTCTTCC
The DNA here is from genome assembly GCA_008694505.1 of Cyanoderma ruficeps. NCBI lineage: Eukaryota > Metazoa > Chordata > Aves > Passeriformes > Timaliidae > Cyanoderma > Cyanoderma ruficeps. The sequence continues at coordinate 16,139,161 of VZDJ01004378.1, forward strand.
CGCTCACATCAAAGAGAAAAAAAAAAATCCATCTTCTCTAGAGAAAATGAAACGATCAGCTCTCTGCCTCGCCCTGTTTACTAATGATACAAAATATTTTCTTACACAGCTTTGTCCAGGATTTGCAAACTCTTCTTCCCAAAGAAGAGAAACTGTTTTTCTTTTCAAACATTAGCACAGTGATACCTGACAAATGTGACCAACCCCAAGCAAAGGAAGGATTGTTAATGAATAAGGAAAAGGAACCTGAGGACTGGAAACAAAGACAAGGGAGACTGACAGTAGAGGTGAGAGCATCTGAGATCCCAAAAACAATCTAAGTCTAGTTTAAGGAGGCAATTTAATAAGTATAAACTATCCCAAGTTTCATTATTAGAACTAATAATTTAAAAATACACATAGCAAAAGCTGTCACCTTTAACAGGCATGCAAGTCTAGTCTTGGAAGCAACACCAGTGACTACAATCAAGTCTAAGTCCAAGAGTAAATTTAACAGGCACCGACATGAAATGCTGGATTGTCAACACAGCCCACAAACACCCCAAGGCAATCCCTGGGATGTGGCCAGCTTGGCCACAAGGACTTGAAAGAAATTCACTTATCTTTTCAAACAGTCAGCAGCAAGAAACTCTGGCATTAAAATGGGGGGAAAAAAAAAAAGCTGTGCAAAGGCAGCATGAAGTGAACTTTCAGCATTTCAGGCCATGTCATTCCCTGTGGGACTGACTAAAGCTGACAATCCATCAGCCTGACCTTCCCTGCACAAGCACTCCCTGCAAATTGCAGTTTGAAAGTTCAAGCTTTATATTTCATATCAGCTGGTACAGGAACAGCCCCAGCAGGAAAAGTTCACCATCTCCACTGAGGCTTTGTTCTGCTGGGCTCGTGGCCACAACCTCTTCCAAGGATGTAGAGAAAGCCAAAGGTGATCACACCAAAATCACTCACCTTCAAAGCATACCAATACATCGTCTGGAGAAGCCAAGAGGAGCACACTGGCTGTCTTGTAGAATGGAGAGTATTTCTAAGGGAAGAATTTGCATGAAACTCTAAACTTTGAGATTAAAAGACAGCAGTCCTAAACTTACAATTCCTTTCAGCTCTGCCTGATGTGGCTCTTTCTGCATCAAAGGATCATTAGACATCCTGCAGCACAATGTATTTTCTCTGCACAGTGGACAAGTCTGATCCATGTCAGCTCAGCTATGCCTGAACTATGATGCTGAGGGACAGACCCTTCCCAGTTAAGTATCTGAGAGTATGGTTTAACTCCAGCCAGCAGCTAAGCACCCAACTCCTCACTTCCCCCTCCTCCTGCTCTCCACCGTGGGATGGAGAGGACTTGAAAGAGTAAAACTGAGAGAACTCATGAGTTGCAGTAAAGACACCTTAATGGAACAGAATAGGAAGAAAATACTAATAATGACAGTAATTATAAAAAAACAAAAATATATACAAAAATGAGTGATGCATGAGGCAGGTGCTCACCACTCGCCAAGTGATGTCCAGACAGTCCCTGAGCAGCACCCCCTGACCAGGTTTGCCCCCAGCTGATATACTGAGCATGATGTTGTATGGTCTGGAATATCCCTTTGGCCAGCTGGGGTCACCAGCTGTGGGGCTGTGTCCCCTTGCAACTTCTGGTGCCCCTCCAGCCTTCTTGCTGGCAGGGGGATGATAGGCTGAAAAGTCCTTGACATAGTGTAAATACCACTCAGCAACAACAAAAAGATCCATGTGATATCAACATTAAACTTAATCCAAAACACAACACTGAATAGTTACTAGGAAGAAAATTAACTTTGTCCCATCCAAAACCAGGACAGGGATAAAGACCTGTATTCAGGCAATTAGCTCATATGAAAAATAGGACTGCAGCTTTGCACATGATAATTTGAAGCAATCTGATCTACAAGAGAAAAAGATAATTCTGCAAAATACCACAGTTGGGTATTTTTGTCATTTGCTTATTGGAGATTTCTTTTTAGAAAAACATCTGCATTAGCATTAGCTATAATAAACTGCCATGGGTAAACTGTGATCATCTCAAGGGCAGCTTCAGCAGCAGAATGTACTAGTAAAATGAGATTCAATGTAAGCTTGTACTCAGAATTGGACTATAAAATGGCACCAAGAGATGGAACCATTATTTATTATCTCTCCATTTTTATCTCAAATATAATCATTTGTTTTCTAGGTGCAGACAGCACACTTACCCCCTCCTTTTCTGCCCTAAGCAGCTTACAGCAAGACTCCTAAGTGCATATAAAACGATGCTCAACTCCTCTGCAAATGGTGGCCTTGCACAGCTCTCCCTGGCTCTTATGGAGTGAACACTACACTGTCACCATGTAGAGCTGTGTTATCAACGTTTATCAATGTTTCCAAAAAATTCAGAAGAAAGCAACCTCTATAGGGCCTATACAGTCTTGCAGGCAGACCTGCTGTGTAAGGAAACTCACCTGCTGCTTTCCTTCTGTATGTAGCTAAATGCCCCCCGGCTGAAAAGGCCAAAAAAGTACCAGCTGGAAAAACCTCTCCCGGCTCCCATGTCTCCCTCCTCACTGACTCTGTCAAGCTCCTGAAATGAACAGTCAGTCACCACCCGGAAAGCAGCACCAAACAAGTTTCCCCAGAGACCACAGAAACTCCTGTGGGACTTCCTTCACATCATTAACTCACGCAACAACAGGCTGTACAGCTGCAGCCTGCCACCAACCTGGAGATTAAGGGGAAGATAACTACTCCATGGGCTATGAAAGAAGAAGGAATGCTTAGAGCAAACAATAAGAAAAGCCTCCCTTGTGGTTTTTCCCTCCCTCTCATACACATTACACACAGTTAAAGGAGAGCTCTCTGCTTCCGCTCCCCCTTCCTCAGCATCAGGAGATTTCTTACTGCTATGTATTCTGTGTGCATCAGCAGCATCAAGTTTTGAACCAAACCTCAATGCACTGTCAGGTGAAAGGAATACTTGCTTTTTTTTTGAAATCACAATTCCAGTGACTTCAGCCACATCCAGTTCCAAAGTCCCTCTTTACTCTGATGAACATATTTTTAAAACATTCACCCTTGTGCTCTGTTACAGAATATAACTGTTTGTAACTACTTTGTAGTTATCTCAGGACTACAGAATATGATAGCGGTATTTCATACACAGAAAGGCTTTTTTTTTTTAAACAAAATGAGAAATTCTGCAAATAGAGCAAATACTGAAGTCATAGACTTTATATTCAATACCCTGGGAAAATCTGCATAGATGTTATATGGTACATAGGTTCTCACTCTGTCTTTTTAAAACATTAGTCACTCCAGTTCTTTCTTGCTAGATGCATTCATAGCTTTTTTCCCCTGCACATTCTTCACTTTATTAATAATTACTGTAATGCATCATAATGCCATATAGAAATTTCAACATGATAGACTTCCACTGTAACTATTGTTCCAGTCTCAGAGGGAAAGATCTTCTGAGAGAGAATTAAATCCCCTAAGAAGCTGCCATAACCCACAGACAATTAATATCATGAAAGGCCCAACAATTACCAGGTGACAGTATTCCATGCATCTCATATCAGAACTGAAGTGCAGAAAGCTGCTGAGCTTCCAGTGCTGCCCTGCAAGGCAGGGATTGAAAGCAGATGTCAGGTGGATACTTTCCACCAGGCACCATCAGTCTCTACAGCAGGAGAGATGATCTGACAGACTGACCAGTGGTAAAGGCGACAGTCTGCTGACCTCACCTTCATAGCTGTGGCCCACTGCTCTGGAAGATGATGCCAAAGCCCTCCAAAGCAAACCAGAGACTGTAAAGAAGGAATACTACCAACCATCAAAGTGCATCAGAGGCAACATAAGAGCATGGGAAACTTCTCGGTCATCAAGCTGTTCTGAAGAACATGAGCAAAATGGTAAGTTTGGGAAATCTGAGTTGGCATTTCCCCTATAAGAAGGGGGAAAAATATCTAAGAGTAGTTTGAATGAAGTAGGTGTCTGAAGAGAGTGTAACTGGCAAGGCAATGACCTGGACAGTCTCCTTCACAAGAAGAGTAAAAAGCAGCATGGCATCAACTTGTGGGAGAATCTGGAAAGCAAACTCACTTCTAATTAAGTGTTGTTTAAATAGTAAGGTTATGAGCAGTCCTATTAATTCCAACAGGGGATGAGCAGTAACAGGGCTGAATTCAGAATGCAAATTCTCTTTGCTAAGAAAACAGTCAAACCCCAAAGCTCCTTAAAAGTTTTTCCAGGAATTGCACACCTCTTTGAAGTATTTTTCATTTTGCCCAACTTAATAAGTCACCCATTTCAGATGGTGATCCTGCTTCTTCTTTTATCTAGTCCAGTGGATCTGAAAATGCTGTATTATTCTTAGTGTAATGGAATGTTTGGTAAATTGACAAGCCCAGAAAAACAGAGAATTCCTAAATTCAAGTAAAATAGTCTTAGTTCTTCATCCCTATCTCACATCATGTTTTCTAAAACAATCCTCCCTCCCATTTCATATTCAGTTTGCCTATCCTTTCCCTAATATTATACCAAAAGACAGCAGACACTATCCACAACAGCTTCACATGGGACACACAGTCTTTACAAAACTTAGCAAGATTCTTGTTCTTTGCAATGGTATCACGCCACTAAGCTGCTTAATTTATCACCCACTAAAAATGAACACTGATTCTGCTCTGCAGCACAGCTGCTTAGCTTATTTCCTGTTTTTCATTTGACTTTTCCTTCCCAGCTGTGGCTTCCACTGAATACCATCTCACTTCAGACCCTTATCCTAATTCATCCAGAATATTTTGAATTCTGTCCTGTCTTCAAAACATTCATAACCCCTTTCAGTTGAGCACCATGCACAATTTTCCTAAGTATTTTCAAATTCATTACGGAAATCATAAAAGAAATGCTGAAGAGAACAGGGCACATGACAAAGCCCTTGAAAAAATGAATTCCCACCACTTGGACTATCAGGTCATTGAAAACCAAAGATTTACTGCAGTTTTTCAACCACTGCAGAAGTCACTTTAGAGATACCTCATTTAAATTACTTCCCTGGTTTGCATAGTACAATGTCAAGTGAAATAGTGTCAAAAGCCTTACTAAAGTCAGAATGCATCACATCTAATACTTCTTTCTTAGACTTTCTGCCAGTTCGTCTGTCAACACTGGAAGTTGAACTAGCTCAACATAATTTGTTCTTGACAAATCCATTTGGGTATTCCCTTGCTACTTGCTAAGTACTTGCAAATTATTTAATAATTAATTCCATTTTTTGCAACACCTGTTTTATAGTTACCAATAACTTCTCTTTCTGTGTTAGAGAAGGCATCCATCTCTGCCCCTCCCTAGTCCTCTAAAGTGCATTTCTCTTCTTCCAAGGCTTCTTAAAAACCCTAATGACTCGAAGATTTTTTAGCTGATTTCTAACTACTCTGAAGTACACTCCAACAGACACCCCTGATTTGAAACAACCTAAACCTGTAGTCTCCTCTTCTACATTCTTTGCCACACTTTTGGTTTCCTTCCTAGACAGCCCCAAGCACTGATCATGTTAGCTTCTCCCCTCCATTTCTCTTTCCTGCCCCAGTATCCCTTCTTCCTCAAGTAAGAAGCTTTTCATTGGAGACGGGTTGTGTCTTCCCATAACCTCTAGTTTTCTTGAAAAAAAACCCAACATTACAGCTGGGCACGGCTGCTGATGCACTCTCTCTTGCTAAATTTTGAAGACATTTTGTGGCAATTCCATAAAGACACATCAGTGGAGTAGGAAGGCTTAGAGATCCTCCTTTTATATGGTGCTGGCTGGAGCCAGCCAGTCTAGAAGGGGAGCAACTGCTCTCTGTGAAAGAGCAGCGATGACAATACCCCTTCCCACGGGGAGTGGGGAGGGGATGGGCAGCCGTAAATTCTGAATCAGCACATCATCCACATCCCTGACAAAGCACTTCTGCGGTGTCTGTGTGCTTCTGGATTGGCCTCAAGGGCTGCATCCGGGCCCTGGATGCACAAACTCAGCACGGAGGTGGCAAAAGAAACAACACTGATATTTTAGAAGCAATGTCACAGGCTGAGGACAATGCTATTTTTGCTTTTAAATCAGCATTGAGATCATGCGAAAACCAACTTGCATTGCTTTTTGGTGAATGCTAGGGAGAGTCAGGAAACTGTAGCAACTGCAGCTACAGCTGTGTGAAATTGGTGCACATGACAGAAGAACTGACCCAGCAGCCTTGTACACACAGTCCCTGCGCTGCCAGCATCACACTGCTGTGGTGAACCTCATTCTGCAAATCATTTCAAGCTGTAGAAAACCAAATGTCAGTCTAACGTTGCTGGCCACTGATTTTCATAAAAGCCAGTTGAAACAGGAAATTGTATATTGTTTCAGTTCATTCATTCAGGGGACATATGAATTCTCAGACTGCTGAACAAGGGAGAGATGCCGCTTCCTCTCAAGTGAGAGAGAATGAGAGACTGAAATAAAAGAAAAAATGTATATTTAATTATATATGCCCCAATGGAGCCACATTCTAGTGCCCAACATACAGGGCTCTTTATCATTTGAACTAAGCAACAATTTTAACTCTTCAGCAGCTGCAGAAAGCTGTTTCACCAAGGTGCATTTCTGAAGAGACTGGAGGAGCTGCTGCCTATTGCCTGAAGTGGCAATGAAGCAGGAGCAGAGCTAAATATATGAAAAAGCTTCGCTTACATAAAATATTCCTATGAGGGGACCACCTGCTGTTTATGCCTGGCAAAGAGTAAAAAGCTGTGCTGCAGGTGCAGCAAGACAACACTGATTTGTAACAAACCTGCAGGAGCCACTGGAAAGCCACAATGCAGCAATGTGAGCTTTAGCAGCTCTTTGGACACAAAGCAAAGCACAAGGTGATGACCTACACACCAGCTCAAGAGCAATTAGCCTGGGAACTGCAGCACATTCACCATTATACTGAAGTGCACTGGAGGATGCTCATACAAAATAGAATTCTGCAGTGCTTGTTAAGCATTCTCAGTCTGGGAGGAAAAGTGGGAAAAAAGAGGAAGAGAAGGGAAGAACAAAATAGATATGAATGGGAAATAATTATTCAAGGCTAAGATACTAAGATATAATGCAATAAAACATCTCATTTTTTTGAAGCATACTCTCATAACCACACTCTACGCAGTATCAGCATTTTCATTTTTATCTATTTCCAAGCATTTATAACCAAACTCTACAAATGTGTTTGTGGTGAAAACCTCAAAGCCTCAGCCTGAAAGAAGCTTTTAATTATTGTCAAATAATTTATTTGTCTGAACAAAACAGTAATAATAAAAAATTGTAAAATTTAGAGCTCCTAGCCTGTACTCTCTCTGTTCAAGGCCTTAAATTTAATTGTAGCACACTGCTGCAACCAATTTAACTTTTTCTTTTTGTAATTAAACATTTTTGGTTCTTTATTACTTTCCTCCTATCTCCCCCATACAGTTTTCCTTTCGTTTCATGCCACATCTTTTCCTCTGTGAATTCAGCAAGTACTTCTCATTTTATTTCTTTCCACTTCTCTCCATCAAGTTCACTTGCCTCCAAAACACTTGTTTCTCTCCCTCAAACCATCCCATCTCACATTGCACAGGCCTGTTTCCTAAATGTATCCTCTGCCTCTCTCATTCATGATAGTGAAACCAAAATCAAGACACAGAGGTAAAACAGCCCTTCTAGCATTTATGGCAAGAAAGAAATATCCCATCATTGAAGAGGAACTGCTCCCCTCCATCTTTCTTGACATATGAAGATGATGGAGGAGAAAAGCATTGCATAAGTTGCATTAGCCCTGTCACTGTGCCCAGCATGCCTCAAGCATGAGGGCATCTCTCAATTTTTTTAAAAGGTAAGATGGGGAAAGGGTAACTTAACAATTTTATCTGATTTGAGATTCCCTGACTCACTTGGTTAGAAAATGTTACCGTAGCAAAACTGACGCACTACACCTCAAGCCAAAGAGGCTTTTGAAGCCTTTAGACAGGCAAGTCTCCCAAGTGCTTCTCCTACTTTTTACCTCAGTAGTACCCTTAAACCCCTTGACCTATTCATGGCTTTAGACACTACGGCATTATAACATACTGAAAAATTACTAATGCAGACATTGGACCTGTAAATTGGCACTGCTTTTCTTTGGGGATGTTTCACTTTTAATACTCATTTTAAAAACTTGGCAGCGTTAGGATCTGGGACTTGATACTGGAAAGACAATTCTTACAGCATTCCTGACACAAGAGATTGGCCAGAGGTCATTTTGGGTCATTCAACTTGAAAGTCTATGCCTGCCTTAAAAAACCGTAACAGTTGAGGATTTAATTTTTAAGCACTAAGAATCATAAAAACAATATTCTAGTTAAGCTACACTCCCCCCCTCCCCAAAACAACAACAACAACAAAAACTTCACCACATAAAAATCCCAAGAAAACATAATGCTTAGGAGTAATGTCCCAGAACACAACAGCTATCTGTCACACTGCTGATAGTCAGAGCACACAGACTATTTACTCCTTTGCAAGCTTGGTGGATAACCAGCATGGCTCACAGTGCATCACGTAGATTGAAACTATCGCCACACATCATAAACAAAACCTTATCCTACTGAAAAGCTTTAGAACAAACAGTACTTCTCCTCCAGTCACATATTTGCTGAAATACTTGGACTCTGGATACACTTCTATTTCTGTGACAGCCTGTATTTATTGTTGTCATTCAGCTCCAAATCTGATGCACAGCAGCTTTCAGGTGACTCTGGGGATGGTGCAACTTGAAATGACAGGTTGTCGCTAACAGCACTCACAAATTGTTATTAGGTCATAGTTTACAATGATTTTACTAATACAGTGTCCCCACTGCAAAAGATATTGAGTTTCTGATGTACAGTTCAAATACCCCTAACTTCTCCAGCCATTGTGGACTCTGGAGGCCACATTCTGACTCCACAAGGCTTGCCCCATGCTTGTCTCTGATTAATGCAACTTTTACATCGTTTCTGCAATTCTCCTCTCTCTCAAACATACCATTCCGTATTTATCTCATCCTCCTCTCTCCTATTGCTGAAGCTCGTTTTAATTGTCTGTTACTTCTATATGTTAAAGGCAAATGAGTAAGATCCTCCAGCTGATACAGAACTGAGCTTCATTCCTGCATCCTCTACAGCTGTGTGACCCTTTTCAAATCCCTTAGGCAGAGCTCCAAGGCATAATGATATAGTATGTCTAGAAAAATCACACGCACTAGACAGCTGCATCTCTGGTGGGCCCTGCCCACAATCCCACAACGTGCTCACCAACAGCTGAAAGGAAGTTCTGGTGGCATATACCCAGCCTGACTCACACACTCCAGAGCACCCTGAGCAATGCCAAACCACTGCTCAGAAGCAAGAATTGAGATTCATACCATGGTCAGTTCTGGGAACCCATAAGTAAAGGCTGAGTACACCTGATAAAACTGTACTCCTACACCATTTTAAATCATGGATGATCGGTAACTCTAAAAGTTAAAAAGCCAAATTATGTTTCCAAACGTAATCTGAAACAGTGAGTGTAGCACACCATGTGTGTGTAAACCCCAAAGAGCCTACAGTGCTGGACGGGGCAGAGATGGGCAGAAAGGACAAGGAGTCAATCCAACAACTCCAGTCCAAGCCTGTTGGAAAGCTCACCAACAACCAAACATCACATCACGGGAGCTGAAATACAATGAGGTTTTAGATCACATTTCTATTGTTTTTTTAATAAGACACAGGTAAATAATTTAAGCATTTGTTGAGACAAATAATCAATGCAATTAAAAAACTACTCCAGAGGTCTGGATAAAATACATTTCTATATGCAAATTTTTCCAGTTTTCTGCACCTCTATAAAAGTGTACCTATTGTCTTCTTATGTTTGCTCATTAATTTAACTGCGTAGTGCTTATTAGACAGCAAATACTTCTTTAAAATGCATTTAATTTTTTCATACTTCTACATTTGGGCATAATTAAGTTACCAAATATCTGTTTCTTTAAGCTCTGGTTTTCACATTTTTTCTTCCCTGTGGCTTACCAGCTTGCTTTTGCAGAAAGAGGAGATGAAAAAACTCAATTAAAGCTTTATTTACAATGATCATATTTTTTATTCTGAAAAATGGAAGCTACATGTAGACATTTGCAGTCATAATGAAAAAAACCCAACCAGATGGTTTGAAAAAGGAACTGATTAATTCCACTGTAAAATACGACTCAGAGATACAGAAGATCTCCAACAGTGTTTGCAATGAAAACCTTAACTTTTAGGGTTGAAAAGCACAATAACATGCCTAATTAGTTCTCCCAATTTGGTAGAGAAACAACACCCAGCAAAGTTGTATTTCTTGAATGGACTGACACGATATTAAAAAAATAAATTTAAGCATTTCATCAAAATAGCAATCAGGGTATTTGGAAAACAGGACACATTTTGAATAAAGCAAGTACTTTACAAGGGACTGCAAGAGGGAGCTGGGACTGTTCAGCCTCAAAAAGAGACAACCGAGAGGGGATCTCATTGATGTCCATCAGTATCTGAAGGGAGGATGTCAAGAGGATGGATCCAGGCTCTTCTTGGTGGTGCCCAGCAACAGGACAAGAGGCAAGGGGCAGAAAGTGATGCACAGGAAGTTCCACCTGAACATGAGGAAGAACTTCTTTACTGTGCAGTGACCATACACTGGAACAGATTGCCCAGACAGGTTGTGGAGTCTCCCTCACTGGAGATATTCAAGAAGTGTCTGGATACAGTCCTGTGCAATGTGCTCTGGGATGACCCTGCTTGAGCAGGGAGATTGGACCAGACTGTCACTCTGATCTTTTTCAGCCTTCTGATGTTTGCATTTTTGTAGTGGAGTTTCTCACAGATTTTCATGTAAATAAAGTGATGTTATTGTAAACTGTCCTTCTTGTTTATCATTCCTCTCTTGAGGAAGGACAACTGATGGACTTCTAGTTTGACCACTGTGGTAGGAGAGGTGGCAACCTCATTGTCCAATCTGTGGTCATTGTCCAAAATCTATATAAACCGAAGCAGAAAAATAAACTTTCCTCTTTTTGCCCTGACGACCTAACCGTGTGCATGTCGTTCATTTTGTGTCCTATAGCGACACCAGATGACCCACTGTGTCCCCTCCAACCTTACTCATTCTATGATTCTGTGAAAAAAAAAACATGTTACGTTAAGAGGAAAGAAGAAAGACCTGCTTATCTTTTTTTGACGACTTTAGAAAAGGATCAAAATTAGGAACATGTATTATCATAAATCTAGATAAAGTCTCCAAGTTAAGAAGTTCAGTAAATGCAATTGGGAAAATTTCATAGAAATTTTAAGTCTCAAAATTATGAAACCCACAAACTTGAATTAAATGTTTTGTAAACAGTATTAGACATAGGAATTAAAAAAAAAACCAACAAAACACACCATCCTGTATAGGAGTCCAGTTAAGGGAGTGAGGGAGGAAGGGGGGGACAGGGCAGCATATGGCAATGACAGAAATCAAAATCTGGTGGATTATTACACTAGACAAAGAAAATATACAATTTTATTATGTTACAGGATAGTCTTACATATAAAAAATGTACGCAGTACCTACTCTACACTTATGCCATTGGCACTGAAGCAATAACTGTTTACAAACTAAAACTCTTTAAAATGAAAGGAAGGGACAAAGGATGAAAATTTGGGGTTTAAAAAAGATTTAAATTGAACTGAATCAAGATGAGGAAAGGATTCACCAGCTACAGAGATAAAGAAGTCATCACAAAATGTATGCCAAACTTTTGTCCTTGTAGTGAAGATTATTTGCTATTACTAAAACCAATACAACAAAATCTTCTAATTGGCGAGCACAAGCAATGCAAAAGGAAGGATCTAGAAAAGCTTGTGTTGACTGTAGGACCAAGGAAAACTATAAACAGGGAGTACAGTGGTAACTGAAGAAATGTACAGGGTAAAACATGCTAGAATTTCTATTTATTTTTTGAAGTTATTTTTCAAAATACAGACATTTCCAAATACTTTTGCCTGTCAAGTCAGACTTGAATGCAAGCTATTCTCTGGACACAGCGATGTCCCATGACAACTTTTCCATGCAACATCAGTCAAGAACTAGAACGCCTAAGCCAACGGCTGTTGGGTGATCCAAACCAAGGGAATTCATTCAAATGGAAATGACTATGTATTGAATAATTAATTAACACAACAGTAAAAATTATTACAAATGCATTCTAGCGTAATGAAATACCAAACTATGAAAAACAAGCTGCAAGGCCAAGTGCGGGCTTAATGCAATGAGCACAACACTTCATGCGATTATAGAAACAAATTAAGTTATTTCAAGTCTGAATTTAGTGTCTATGTAACAAAATGAAGCATGTTACTTTTCTTTTTTCTTGGAGAAATAAATAACATAAACATTACTCTAAGAATTCTGAAACATCTAAACTTGAAATGAACTACGACATTTTGACATTTATATCACACTGAATATGAAAACCAACAAAGAATAGGGACAGAAAAGTATAATTCATATTTCAAATAGCAGACTAGGAAAGGAACAGTGATAAAACAAAACCGATGTCTTCAATATTACCCGATCTTCATTGTGTTTTTGAAGTTTCAGTGAAACCATCAGTGCAAAGCTGTATATAACCAAAAACCCCAAATTATTGTCAATTTTGTAAGCTAAATTTCTTTTGTGCCTCTCTGAAAGCTTTTTAAAATTAGTTTAATTGTTAAGGACAGTTATTCTTCAGTAAAATGAGGCTTTTAAATACTTTATCATTTGTCTCAACATGTTGCTAAGCTGAAAATTATTTTCAGTTTCTTAGATTAAATGACTTTCTACTGTGCTGAAAAGCAACAGAATAAAATGCCTTATCACTGTGGGTTTTTTTATAACTGCTTCAGGAAAATAAGCTTTGTGTTAAAGCCATGCTTAACTTCGCTTTATGCACAGCAGACCTCTGTGATTGCTCTTGGTCATGGTATAACCCCAGACAGCAGCCAAGAACACCTGGGGAACTCACTGCCAAAGAATGCTGTTGTTGCTTAATGTTTTCCAAGAGGAAAATGGATGACAACATAAACCAAAGATATGTTGGTCGTTACTAACTACAAAGCCACTTCTTCAAAGTTCCAAAACCAGAAAAAATAATTGAGGCTATGAAAGGAGAATTGTCTGTGTTTGCACAATGGTTGTGGCTACTCCATAGGCAGCTGCTTACAGGCGGAGACAGGACAGTAAGACATTATGGCTATTCTTATGGACACAAGCCCCAGTCTTCCAAATATACCCAAAATTCTTCCAGAGTTCATGGTCCCTTCCCTGCCTTCCATATTGTTTCTTAGGCAATGGTCCAGCACCCTACAGCCATGGTGCCTCCTAAGAGGAGGTATTTCTCCTACCCAGACTGCTGAAGGGTGATGGTGACCTTCAACTCAAACACAGATGCAAGCCTTGACAGGCACATACCTCCACGTCCTGGTACAGCAGTCAGAGCACACTGCAAACCTCTGCTCCAGCAGCACTGCCCAGCACCCTGGTCTGTATCTCCTCACTTGAGCACAGAGTCCCAGCAGGGAAACTGCTGCCATACTCATCTTCAAAACTCTTCATCTTTCTGCGTAGTGCAAACCCAACCAAGGCCAAACTGAGCTCTCTGTCCAGAGCACGGAACATTCCTCTTGAAGGAGCTTTCCTGTCACCCCCAATTTTGCACACCTCCTATCTCACTCAACCTGGATCCTCAAATAAGGAACCTACCCAGTCAGGCAATACTGGATGTTTCAAAAACCTGCTGGATCACTCCCCGTGCCACTGCTCCTCCTGTGTTTGGCTTTGTCAAGCTCTACCTTTGTAGTACCATGGCTTGATATTGCCTTGTGAACCAGGTTCAGTCCGCAGACCAACTCTGGCCATTTGCAGCTTGCACAGCTGAAGACTTGTGCATATGAAGGAATCACCAACCACATAAAAGTCTATCTTATCAGCAACAATCCCTTTATTCTCTTCCAAGACAAAGCTGGAGGAAATGTGCCCTTCAGCAGAAGCAATACGTAAGAGGTGCAGCAGAGCCAACAACTTAGTCAGCAAGGACAGAGGGGCAGAGACAGCCTGTTTATTTTAAACAATGGAAGAAATAGGGCACAGGAGAATACTGCGCCAAAAAAAGGTTTAACTTTATTATCAGTTCACATCAAAATAATTTTAGTCTTCAAAAGTGGGTGAAAAAGTACTGCCCGGGTTGTTTTGGGTGACTAAAGTTAGGGTGTCAAATCTAATTGCCAAAGCCCAAGTGACCTGAATTTCAAAGACACAGAGATCAGTTATCACTGGAGTAGGCTGGAAAGCTGAGCACCAGATTTTACAGTGATAAGAAATACTGCTTTGGAGAAAATATTTATTAAAAAGGGACATATTTCCTATTACCATTATCAAGAGCTGGTTCACAAATGGCACCAGTCAGACTGCTGTTTAACTGCAAATCTCTCAGCTGTGGAAATCTCAGGCTGCCTGAGTGGCTTTGTAAGAATTTGCTTATCAGTTTTTCTAAAAGAATGAAAGATTTTATAAAGAATGACAGTTGGTACAACTATAACTAATTATAGATAAGGTCACAGGCAGCCTTCAACAGCAGTTCTACAAAATGCATCCTCATGAAAGCATGCAGTGGTAGCTGGAAATTCAGGCCTCACCACCAAACCAGTCATCCATAAACTGTACAAGTACAGCTGAAAACTACAGACCATACAGCTCCATCAGAACAGTGCAACAGTGGTTCTTTGTCATCCTCCTTTTGTTTTTTATCCATCTGTGCCACAGGCTATATTAAGGATCTCCCTAGAGCAGGAACTGTCTTTTAATTACATACACAAGGCTTATCACTGCAGGTCCCTTGTCTTGCTCGAAGCTACATGTTCCTCTAACACATACTAGAAACAGGAGAGACAACAGTGTCTGTCTGTATTTGTGATCAGGCTTTCTCCCACAAATACCCTCCTATCAACATCAGTCTAAGGTGACAGATTAAGCATACCCAGGACCACTGCACTGTGCATCCATCCTACATGGATGCACATCAACCAAGCTGTGCCCAACACAGGCATCCAGCTACTCTCCAAGCAGTGGATCATCTGCATGAGACCTCTCCCTGCACCTGAGAAGAACTTGCAGAAATTCTTTTCAACCATTGAAAGTTTATCTTGCAAGCCCTCTCACCTTCTTCCTCCTAAGGGGAGACTTACTTTTTGACTTGTTTTACCTGTTTCTTATTTACTAGCCAAAATGACTGTCTAATGTATTGCTTTACTTGCATCTACATAATAGTGCACTGGTACATTTTACTTTTCAAGAGGAAAAACCCTCAGTATAATCCTTACTTCGAGCAATACGTTCAGCACCTGTACACATTGAGAACAACAGCAAATAACTATGATCTGCTATGATCTTTGGCAACAGCAGCGTTTTTCCTACTAAAAGACATAAAAAACACAGATGAATGGTCCTGTGAGTTATTCATCTTACATGAAAAACACATGGAATGATCTTTAAGGCAAATGCTTAAAATAGCAACAATACCAAATGCTCTATTTTCATTTAGAGGATATAACATTATTTTCTACATAGCTCAAAATATGCCATTCTCCATGCAGCACAGAGCCTTACTGTTCTTGTTTGCAGGTGGCCATCAAGGGTATTTTGCAGGGGAAGGTTTTGATGGATCCATTCTATGCAATGGCAAGGGTTTCTTCTCTCACACCCGACACAAAGCTACCAAGTAGGTATTTCTAGGAATTACTGCTATTCCACTGACTGCTCATGCCTTCAAGATATCCAATTATTGTTCCAGCAAGCCAAAACACTAATAAAAAATGGTAAGTAAAAGTAGTAATGACTCAAATAAATGTTGTCAAGTGAAGACACCAATAATTGAGGTTATGCAGTAACATAAAGAGATACCACTACTGGTGTGACAATCCCAAAGTCAACAGGGCTTTGCCAAAATGAGTACCACCCTGTATCTCCACTCCTAAGCAATCACAGCATATTTTAAAGCAATCACATAAATTCAGAACTACATTAGACAAGATTACATCAGACATCTGACTATATCAGACGTCTGACTACATCAGACACATTAAAGAGTGCTGCATAGTTTAACACACGGATGAACAAGTAATTAAACTTATTTGTTTGCAGATTAAATGCCTGTAAAAGAAAAGGCTTTTGTTCAGTCTGAAAAAAGGGGGAAAAAACACAACCATTTTCTCACATTTGTACTTTATGCTGCAAAAATTTAAGGACCATGAGATTATGCTTTAATTTTCAGTACAGCCATGCCTGCAGGATTTTGGGAACCTTACTAGAGAATAACAAAATGCAGCGCATCAAAACAAGAATTTTCAGGAGTCTCTTAAACTCTGGGAAAACATACACATTTAAATTTTCAGGTTCTCCAGTGAAAAGAAGAATATAATCCCATTCTAAAGAGGTATATATCACATTCTAACTGCAACATCTCCTCCTTGCCAAGCCATGTGAACATACTAATGAATAAAGCAAGGGATACTCCAATTCCTCGGCTTCTTTTCTTAAAGGAGAGAAAAAAACTACCCGAGACCATGTATAAGCTAGAACCAATCCACCACCACCACCACTACTTTGTCCTTACCCCATGACTTTTAGCTATCCACACCAATGGAACACACTGCCCTCAATGATGGCTCAGGGTCATGAACTCTGAGACATCCATTTTTAAATTCCAGTAAGCAACTGGTAACATTACAGCAACATCATAAAGAGAGGGCATTTTCTTTTCTTTCTCACAAAGTAAGTATCCATAACACATACTCAGTCATATGTGAAGATGGAGAGTTTGTATGATGGGGAATAAATTCCAAGTATTATATTGGAGACAATAAGGAGAAAGGAATGATACCAGGCAGACTAGAAATAAAGGCAAACCCCCTAATTTTAGTCTTTCACTTTTTAATATTGATACACTTACTTTATATGGCTACTATGCATATATTTCAGTATCTTCCTCAAATACAGTATTTAATCAAAACAGGAGGAGGATAAAGAACATGAGCAGAAAGAGAAGTAGAGATACTCGAGTTAAACTTCCACCCTCTATTTACATTTCATACGTTTTGCTGTACTAATAGCACAATCAGATGTGCAAGGCTGAATACTGTGTTTCCATAGAAAATCCCAAAAAAGACTCTGAGACAGAACAAAGATCTTAATACATAAGGTATGTATGTGTAAGTGTAGGAAGAAAATAAGTGTAGTGAAAAAACCCAGGAAACCAAGATGACAACAGAAGAAAACAGTACACCTACAGCACTGCACTAGCCAGGATGTGCCACAGCACGGTGGACCCAAAGTTTCCTCAGCAGTCTGAAAGACTAATTAGCATCTTGTAATAAAGCAAAGAGTATCAGAGGCTCTGGAAAAACAGCATTTGAATGATTTCAAATGAATGAGTCACTTGTATCAGCTCGCATTTTGAAAGTAATGAGGCTATTTCAGTCCAGCTAAAAGTGAGTAAATCGCTAACTGCCCCCAACAATCTTACACATTTCCAGAATAAAATGCAAAAGGGATTTAAACGTTCCTATCAAGAATATAAAGCTTCTGTGGCTGCAGCCTTTCTAGAGACATTTAATTAAGTATTTTTCAATTGCACAACTTGAAACAGGAGTGATTTTGCCTGCCTGCCCACCAGTGAGGAAAGCACATCACAGCCTGGCAAGGAAGAGGCAAGATGAGAAGAGCTGCTTCCCCCGCACTCAGGGTTGCTTAGTTCTCCCTGGATCCCCATGCTACATTTTTCCTTTGTATTATGAGGACAACTTCAGAAAGCCTGACAACATAATAAAGCTAGAGAAAGACAACCCCACCATTACCACTGCAGAAAATAAAACATGGATTAATGTCACTAAGGCATATGTCAGAAGAGATAATAATGATGCGTACAAATGAATCTTCTCATCAGGAGCAAAGAATGTAAGCACCACCAAGAATGGAATAATAATTACATACAAATCAAAAATGACACTGCCAGCTGCTAAGCACACATTATTTTCCCAGATTACCAAAGAGTTTGTTTTCCACTTTTTCCCTTAAATCTTGCTACATCTTCCTTTTCTATTCAAGTGACAGAAATTATAAAGTACAGAAGCAGGTGCTTGCACTCCCTAGGAAGACAAATGCTAGCACCATCAGATAGCTTGCTGCTTACAGCTCTAACTACCCATTGTGCCATGATGAAGGTGCAGATGTGCAGTGAAGACTTTTTTCTTGTTTCAGAAAATGGCTTTTCTGAGTCAAAACACAGAAACTGGTTATAAATTGTGATAAATGCTCAGTTTCCAGTTTCTGAAGCATTTACTAACAATGTGCCACACGCTTCTCATGTCCCTCTCTTACTTCTTAAGATTTGCATTTCTGCATGCTCTAACCACTGATGTTACAGTAAGATTCAAACACAGAGTAGTCACATTCAATAAATACACACCAGTCATGTCCTGCCAATCTCAGCCAATGAGAGTCTGGCATATAAAATCATATATTGGTTGTATTTCTCTGAATGCATTCCCTGCCATTCTTATAATCATTACTTCATCTATCTTCCAAAGACAGAATACAAGATCAAGTACCACAATCACACGCTTCTTGAACTAATAATTTATTTTACTGTTCTTTTTTAACTCGAGTTCATATCCTGAAGATATAACTGAAGACAAGCACCAGAGAGCTTCTAAGCAATTTTACTAAAGGTATGTAATTAAAAATATTCCATTAAGAAGACAAGATCTAACATAATATATATAATCAAGAAAGATTAACTTTTACTGATATTACAATTTACCCAGAAATTTATTATCTGCATCCTGTCTGTCAGCTGGGTGAGACAAGATTTTATTACTGAGATAACACAGTAAGAGTTTGCATTAAGTAGTCAAGATGCTAGAAAAAGACACAACATTTATGACATGTACTAGAGAATTGCTTTCTCCTTTACATCTCCTATTAGAAATTACTACAATCATTTTAGTAGTCTGTAGGTATGGAGGTACATTAATCTTTCCTCTTTACATTTTATTGCACATGACCTATGAATTATTTTCTCTGTCCCATAAAGATTACAACCTTCCTGTCTGTATTATTATAGCATTCTAATTCTAAAGTACATATATATGTTATTTAATAGAAAGGATTATATTAAAGAAGAATACTCACCACAAATAAAAGCTAAGTAATAATTAGGGTAGCAAGTACATATGTAAAGTTTATTAGACAGGCAGACTAAAAATAGCACTTCTGGATGAATGTTACTATGCCTTTTTTGCTGGTAACACAGAGAGGCACAAGATACTTTCATTTACTTCCCTCACAAGAGTGCTGAATTTTAAATTCTTCTTGACACTACTTAGGATGCAATCATGCCTTTTTTGACAAACTGCTAAAAACATGACAGCATTCTTAGTAGAAACTGGCATAACAGCAAAATGAAAAAGAATCAACTCATTTTCTGCTGAACATTTATTTTCAGTTGGTCTGTAAAACCAAGATCAATTTGCTACTTACAATGATTAATAACTTCCTTGTCCTTGACGAGGCACTCTGGAAATTGTTACAGGCAGAGCAGTACATACAATACTGTTAAGGTGTCTGCTTACTGCGTATTTGTTAATATTTTATTGTGGCAAACTCTCATTTTACACACGTGAGACCTTTTTCTTATTTTCAATTGGACTTTCTCCTATTTGTTGCGGTTGACCTTTGCCCTGTCACCATTGGTGCCTGATGGCACCACTGAGAAGACCTATCCCCTTTACTCACTCTCATCACACGCTTTGATAACACACCCTGAGCTTTCTCTTCTCCATGTGGAACAGTCCCAGCTTTTACTTTAACCCACTCCCCCCACCCCCCCCCCGCAATGTCAGGTGCTCCAAGCCCATAATCATCTTCATGGCCCTTCCTTGGACCTGCTCCAGTCTGTCCATGTCTCCCTCACACTGGGAAGCCCAGGACTGGATCCAGCACTCCAGGTGTGTCTCACCAGGATGGGCAGAGGGGAAGGATCACCCCCCTCTCCCAGCTGGCAGGGCTGTGCCTGATGCAGCCCAGGAGGCTGTTGGCCTTCTCGGCCACCAGGGCACATTGCTGCCTCCTGCCCAGCTTGGTGTCCATCAGCACCCACAAGCACTTTTCTACCAAGTTGCTTTCCAGCTAGTCAGACCCCCAGAACAGTACATGGGGGTTACTCCTCCCCACATGCAGGACTTTGCATTTCCCTCCGCTGAACTTCTTGAGATTCCTGCTTGCCCATTTCTCCAGCCTGTCAAGGCGTCTCTGAATTGAGCACAAGTAGGTGTCTTACTCACCACTCCTCCCAGTATTGAGTCACCAGCAAACAAGCTGAGGGTACACTCTGTCCCATCATCCAGGTCATTAAAGATGTTCAACACTATCAGACCGTTGGGTATGCCAAATATAGCTGACCTCCAGCTGGACTTGGTGGTGCCAATAACAATCCCCTAAGCCTCACAGCTCAGTCATTTTTCAGACCAGCTAACAGACCACTTATCTAGTCCATACTTCAATAGTTTGTGAGGATGATATGGAAGACAGTGTCAAAAGTCAAGATAAGGAACATCCATACACTGTTCTCTGCTCAACCATCCAGCTATCATCTCATTGTAGAAAACCATCAAAGTTGGTCAGGGATGATTTCGCCTTCTTAAACTCATGAAGACTGCTCAAATCACCTTCTTGCTCAAAAGATGCTTGGAAATGCTTTCCAGGATTGTTTTCCCCATCACATTCCCATATACCCATCTGAAGTTAATCAGCTTGTGCCTCCCTGGATCCCCCTCACGAGCTCCTTGCAGGCCTCCTATCATGAGCACCTAGAAGCCTGTTCTCCTGAGGTCCAGGGTTGTGACCCCACTACTTGTCTTGTTCCTTCCTTGCAGGATCTTGAGTTCTTCCTTACTATGGAAACTGCAGCCAAGACTGCTCAACCTTCACATGTCTGCCCAGTTCTTTCTCACTGCTCAGTGTGAGGTCAAGGAAAGCACCTCTGCTCATCAGTTTATTGATCCCATGTGTTAACAAGTTATTATCATCAGTGCACTCCACCAACCTTCTGGATTACTTGTGCACTATTGTGTTATTCTTCCAATAGATATCAAGGTGGCTGAAGTCGCCCTGAGGCCCAGGACCAGCCTCCTGCAAATGTGAGGCTTTTTCCAGTTGCTCGAAGGCATCCTGCACTGTTTCTTCCTGATGGGGCAGTCTGTAGCAAGGACACATCGCAATGTCACCTACACTGGTCTGTGAGCTTTCCCTTACCCATAAGCTTTCAGCTGTCTGATCCAGGCATCCCTGCTGCACTCTCACATGGAAAACTGAGCAGCTCCTCCTCACCTTCCCAAAATACTGTAACTTGTAACTGCCTAAGCAGTTCCTCTTGAGATAAATTAATCCCAAAAGTGTTTAATCTGGAGTGCTCTACTGAATGAGAAATTCTTAAGGACCCTTGTGATGCTGGTAAATCTTCAGTTTTCATAATCAAATCATATCTAATACCTATAGTGGGCTGCAAGAGCTCTTCAGCACTAGGAGAAAAAAGGCAAGTTTAACTGAAGGCAGGTGTAGCTTTCATTCCTTTTCAGGAAAGAAAACAATGCAGCAAGTGTTGCCTGGAAATAACAATTTGAGGAATTCAAAGTAGTTCTAGTACCTGAACCAACAGGTGCTCTAATTATTTCCTCTTCACAAATAAGAGATTCTTAATATGAAGACTCATCTTTTCCCACTCATCTTTGAGCAACAATATGTTACAAGTGGCCTCCTATATACAAAATCATATCTCTAGTTCTCCACCAGCCTCAGTTTTCAATATTTAATAACCTTATCCTTTTAAGTAATGTGTTTAGGTCTTATGGGCAATACACTACAATAGGACACTGTCTATGGACAAGTGTTCTTGAGGGAATGAGGAAAAAAGATTGGTTTGTTCTACATTTCAAACAGACCATTTCTGTGTTAGGGGTCAATTCCATTTCTGATACTGGCTTCTCTAGCTTAACCTATTTCCAAGCCATGTTCTTGGTACAGTATTTTTGAAAAGTTAGTGAGCCACCACTGAGATGCCTGGCAGAGTCCTAACAGGGGCCTCTCTCCACTTGCAGCTTTTGGCTCAAATGTCCCAAAAGAATAAGGCAGATAATACAATATACAGACATTCTGCTTTTCTAGAGAAGGCTTTTGGACAGAGACACTTACAAATAAGTTTGGGCCCTTTCTCACCAAAAATATTGAAAATATTCTGACCCTCTTAACTGTTGGGGAACACAGAAATTGATCAGGCTTTTAGGCATATTTCAGTGTAATCTGCCACAACTCATTTGCCAACTGGCTACACATTTCTCCGGTATAATCCCAACAACTAGAAAGAGCATACACGCAGGACACTGCCAGAGCAGAAGTCCACAGCGCTCCATCTTTGCAGTCATGGTTCTGAACACAGGCAAATGAGTATTTTGACTAAAAATGGACCTGCTGCAACTGGATAAAAGCTTACATCCTTTCATACTTCAGCTCTCTCAGTCACAATAATAATTTCATGCCTCTCTGACAAGCACCTTAAATGCCAAATCACACAAACTATCTCCGGAAGTTGACCTATAATCTTATCTTCCTTTTTGCTTGGATTTAGCCAAGACTTCTAGGATACCTTAAGGAATTTTTCTTCAGTAGAATAATTTAAGAGCTCAAATTCCACTGGGTTGCAAAAGCTTTGTCTTTGAATTTAATGTGCATGAACACCAAATCTGAAGGAGTTTCTCTCAACAATAGCAGGCTTATTACTGGCACTGTATTTCTGAGCATCGGACAGGAAAATGACAGGGAAAGCACATGCTCACATACTGCATCCTGGAACACACAGCATCTATTAGACTCTCACTTGGGAATATTCTATTCCAAAACCTTCTGATTTTAAGCATCAGTCCACCATTTGGCTAACCAAGTATTTCATGGATCAAACAGCTTGGTCCCACATATAGAGTATGAAGGTCATTTCAACAGGCTAGATGAGTGCTCTGTTCAAGCTCAACTATGCTAACCATGCAAGATTCAACCGGGCAAAGGATCCAGCCCCGTTTCCAGGCCTGCAGCCACACTGGGAGCTACCTGCACAGTAAGCTTCTTTCAAAAATACATCTAGAAAATCCTTTGACATTTGTGTATGACAACACCATTTGTTCTGATTCTCAGTGTCAACTCAAAACGTCAAGATTTCTTTTGATTTGGAGTACAAAGTTATTTGAATTTTTTCTCATAACACCTTGTCAAAGCAATGGCTTGTAATATTTCCCAAAAATAAAAGTTACCACCATTTCAGCTGATAATTTTCTCACTTTTTCCCCTCACAGACTCATCTTCAATGTTAGCAGAGCTGAGTGCACAGCTCAGGAGCTGTTCCTCTACCTGAAGATAACTACAGTGATCTCCTTTGTGCATGCTGCTGTTAAAACCAGCCTAAAGGAAACAACTGCAACTCATTAGGGAGTACTTTGCAGTTCACAAGAACTACTGGGATGTACTTTCTGTAACACCCAGCTATGCACTGTCTTGAACAGTGGCCCTGGTCATTCAGCTGTTCCTCACAGGTTGACAGGGAGAATGTTTGTTAATGATGGGAAACACAATGAAAAGTAGGTCAAGTACAACAAAACTGAGGGGAAGAAGGATGTTCTACAGGGAATTCTGTTTTTCTAAGCATATGCAAATGAGGGTGTTAGCAGCTGTGGCATCCAAAGACTACAGTGTGGGGAAAAAAACAAAAAAGTAATCTTCTGGCTGTAGCCACAGAGGAATTTATCTGTGTTAGCCTCCACTATCTGCATTTCCATTTTACAAGCAACCACACAACTTCAGTGCTACCATTCCTACCTTCATTATTAGAAGCATGTGTATTTTATCAAGAATTGGTTCTCCAAAACAGACTTCTCTCTACGATCTGAAGAACAACTCACTGACTGCTATGAGCCCAGCTCTGGGATACACAACTGAGGTAAAATATTGAGAGCAAACAATTTCTAATCTTTATGAGGAGTACTTGCAAAACAATTTTAGCTGTCCAGAGATCTGCAAGTTAGTTTCATATTTACATACCTACATTGTATGTATATATATATACCCATCCACTCTGCTTACTTGGGGAGACAGGCACAGATTCCTCCCCCATAAAAGTAGTTTTGGGCAGCAGCTATGTTTCCAGAAACACACAGCACAAGGGAACAACAACTTCTGGAAGCCTCTTTCCCATTTGGACCATTTCTAAAACTGCTATTCAGCAGAGCCAGAAGGAAATCAGGTAAACATTTAGGAAGATCTTCAAGGAGATGAAGACAAAAGGGTGTCTGTCGGTTTCTTACACACAGTAGAGAGGGAGAGTGGGATGGGAATTTACTTTGGTTTATAGGTCTTCTGCACAGTCTGACCTGGCAAATGAAGAACATAACCCCATAGAGTTGGGGCAGCTCCCATGTGCTGTGGGGAGGAAGCTCTTTCTGGAGCACCAGTTAATACGATGCTCTCCTGTAGCTTAATCAGCTCTGGTGACTCATCTCCCCTCTCAGTTCCTGTATCTGAAATTTGGGAAGCAGGGACGAAGGTGACTGAAAGGAAAATCGCTCTGAGGAAATGAAATTAATCCCAGAGGATTTCCTGACATAAGAGTCTTTTAAGGCACTCTGACATGTTCTCAGGGCAAAACTACTGTCACGCCTGGCAGTCAAGGCTCAAGCAATGCCTCGGTGATGCTTCACGCTCCAGTGGAATGCATGGCTGCGCTTCTCGGGGCCTGGGCACGCAGCTGGCACTGCTGCAGCTCTGCCGGCTCCATCTCCTCACAGGGAGGAGGAAGGGGACAGGCTGCCTTATGATGCATTTATATTTCTTACCTATTTTACATACATACGTGTTGATAATATCGAGATACATGCATTTATACAATTATACATGTAAGAAGGAAAACTTAACAATAAAGGGTCAGACTTCAGGGGAAACCCAGGGTACCACTGCATGAATGAGAGCAAACAGACCCAAGCTCACCCTGCTCTGCTCTATCCGCTGTAGTGGATGGAACCTCCTTTTTATGCCACAGTACTTTGAATTCTCTCCTAATTTTGTAGCAAATGTTGATAAAAACAATGATAACTAAGAAAGTGGTTGTAAAAGAAAACTATATAAAGTAAATCTTATGAGTGAAAATAGAAAAAAACAATGATCTTCAGTATTTTAATCCCTGTTTTACTACTCTGACAATCTTGTACCAACATGAAAATGTTTACAAACATGGATGTTGTTGCCAAATTTCAGCAGAGCAAAAAAAAATATTTTGAGCATCTCTGCAATATGGGAAATTCTAGCAGAGTAAGGCTTTAAAAAATTCCATTCTTCCTGCAATTTCCATTTTAGGTTTTTAAATAGGCACATTGCAGCATTTAATCGCTTCCTGTTTTAATGTACTGTGTTACATCCAGAATTAAGATATTTTCTAGTAAATGAAGAAAAACATTTCCCAGAGCCACAAAATGCTTTCAAAGCCCTCAGTGACAGCACAGTTTGTGATAAAATAATACAGTTTTGCAGCACACTACTGCCTCTACTGCACTCTATTAATTCTTGCCCACTGACATTACAATCACCCCCTGTATTGTTCACATTTTAACAAACCTCTCCAGAGTTTGTTTTTAATTAGAGATATATATATATATGCTACCCCCAAACTCCTGGGTATTTACTCTTTCATTAGATAATTTTACCTAAATTAGTGTTCAAGAAGCACTGAAAATTCCCATTCCATCTAGCAAGATCTCCTCATTGCCATCAAAATGTGCTTACAGTGTCCATCACTGTGACTCAGCATATCTAAGAGCCAAACACAAAGACCACTAGAGAATACAAACGAAAGAACTGTTACTCCATTGCATCCTAATAGAAATCCCAATTTTCTGCTTTGCTGTGGAGGTGTTTTTCTTTAGTTTTAAGAGTTGTTGGTTTTTCCTTATTCTTGGGCCCTAAAACATTCCTTCACGATAGGTTTACTGTTGCAGTCCTGCCAATCATTCCAGCAGCCCAGTAATACTGAACCTATGGCTTAGCATCAGTATACATCCAACCAGGTGCTCTGCCCCAGCTGCCCCCTTCTCCAGGGGTCCCTTGGGCAAAGCCTGTTGGCTTGCCAGCAGCAGCCCAGCTGTGGGCCATACACATCTACCAGCAGTTGATGAGCACAGATTGAATGGAAGAGCAGTCACCAGCTCCCCCAGAAGGAAGAAGTGCTGGGAGCTCAGTGTTTCAGCCAGAACAAAAAACACCTCTGTATTGGAATTACATCTAATAAAAAATACAAAGTAATCTCTAACTTTATTAGTTTTAATTAGCAACTTCTTGAAGCTCTGGGAAAACAATGTTGTGAATAAAACTCATGGTGTGAGTTCTATTCACGGTGACAGGATGCAGGCAGCTGTATAGAAAAAGGAGTTCTTTAATTACTTTAGTATGTTGACTACCTGGATTAACTACGATCTTTGCAGAAGCAAAGGCCATTATTGCTTTACTTAATTCAAAGGCCTCTTATTCAGGCCATGTTTCCCTCCATGTTTATGTTCCACATATTTTTGTAAACTACTAATATAAGATTATGGGCCATGATGTTTCTAAAGAATCATCAGATTCTGCAAGATAAAAATGTAGCTCTGAAATAATCATAGTCCCCACAAATCCTACTGCCTTATAATATGCCTTTTCAAGGCTATTGTCTTTTTTAATGCTGGACTTCTGATAACTTTGATCATTTAGAAGTACAGCCTCTCCTTTTTCCCCCCAAGACTTTTTAAGCTGTGCAATTCGACTGTCATCTCTCACAAGTGAAGCTATGGGAAATAACAAAAGAATACAGCCTGGCAGCTTACCTTGAGTGACTCGAGTCCTCAAGGAACCAATGTTGTCTACTGACTGGAAGCTCTAGTGGCCCTCTTCAGACCACTATGACCTGAATCCTCTCAACACAGCATCCCCGCTGCCCAGAGCATCTTTCCTCAAGGACCAGCTTGAGCCACAGGCTTTTGAAAAGCCCACTACCAAATCTTATGTTCCAGAGTCCTTTCTGACCAGTCTACCCCATGATTATATGGCAACTACATTACACAAGTACTCACTACTAACGTGACTTCTTTATCATAATGCATCAAGCATGTGCCTCCCTCAAAAATAGGATTATTATGAAGAAGCTGCAATAAGTGTTCAGTGATTCAATGCTTCTCTAGAGAGCACTGCAAGCCGCTCTAGACAGTACACCGTTCTGCATGTAAGTGGATTTTTAGGAACTGCCTGATTTCTTTCTTCCCAGAAGGCTGGAAGGTTTTTCTTGAACTGTCTCAAGTGTGTGCATGTATACAGCCACACACAAGAGTAACCCACTACAGTACAGGACTAGCAACAACAGCACACAACTGCAGAGAGATCTCTGCTAGTGCAAAAAATGTGATGCTTTTCCATGACCACAAAATGGAAAAACATGACACACGTTGCATTTTCAGTTTATTTGTATCACCTATAGCTGCTATTGCAAATTTCTTCCATTACCATGTCTGATGCCTTGACTGATCCATGCACACTTGCACGTGTGTGCAAAATGAGACATTCTATCATTTTAATCTTCCTTCACAGGACAAGCACATCTTGAATGACATGAATAGGTAAATGTGCAACTAGACACAAGAAATACACAGAAACCAGCAAATTCTATGAGCCAATCTCCCTGTGCTAAATGCACCTCTCTGCAACCCTGGCATCAATCCTTGCAACATCTGCTATTCCAGTAGAGCAGCAAAGGGAAGCCATGGGAGAGTGACAGTGGGAGTTAAAGAGCCTCCCTTGTATCTTTGGGCTCAATTCTGAAAAGAAGAAAAGCAACCTCTGAGCAAGATGTGGGTGTGGGTTAATCCATCAAAACCATTCATTCCTTATATGCATTGCTTGTAACAAAGTCCAAGGTGAAGATTTTACTGTAAGAATGTTCAAGAGGTACGGTGCCTTCCAGAGCAGCAGCATAACTACTACATTATAGATCCCACTGTGTTAATCATTAAGAGCCTGGAAACTCATGTTGAGAGAGAGGTATGACAGTAACACATGGATGTATTCACTGACATTTAATACAGTCACTTTGATTAATTATTAAGTCTCTAAAATGAACTTGGTGCTTGAAATGACATTTCAAAGGGTCCAATATTCCCATTAGCAAATTAATTTTACTCTCAACAGTTGGCATTAGTTGCTTGGAAACAATTATTTTCGACATCTAAACACACTTCACTTAATCCATACACCCCCAGTCTGGTTTCCCACACCCCTGCTCAACAGATTTACGTATTTTTGGTATTTCCTAAATAGCCTGACATTCAATTTTCAAAAATAGTATCTTTGCAGTCACTGAACCTACGCTTAATTTCATTCAGTATGCCCAGCCATTATCAAAGTCAAAACCATGAAGATTGCTCAGAAAGACAATTCAAATTTTATATATTTTATATATTTTATATACACATAAATACATTAATAAGTATTTCTCACACAGAATTTTTACTTGGGAACAAATACATGCCGAGGAAAATAAAATATTCAGGATAGGGAATCAGTACAGGAAAAGATCGTACATCAAAACACCGAATACATCTAAGGCCAAAGTTCAATAATGGTGAAGTATTTTTGTCTTCATTAATTCAATAAGTGTCTGAAAACAAAAACATAAATACAGTCAATATCTAGCCAGTATTAATTAGACAAGCAAAAACTCACTGCTACAAGCATTTTATGACTATAAGCAAAGAGTAAATACATCTTACTGATGAGAAGAATTAACTTGTATTTTTTGTTTTCTTCCTCACTGTTTTCAGAAAGACTTTATTTTTCCTATAAATGCTTTAAATGCTTTGCAGGAAAGTACCAGTTAGGTAAGTACATGTGGGACCTGATTTGGACCAAAGAAAGCTAAAACTAGGAGCTGCTGCATCAGTGGTGTCCACCTATGAAGAGGGTTTTCAGGAGAGGTGACAAGGGACAACCGGGGCTGGGATGCAGCCTTCAGCCTACACTTGATGAACAACACCAGGAAGGCCCACAAGCCCAAGCAACCTGAACAGTGACAGATCAGCTTAACACCAGCACTCTGCCAATCTCAGCTTCCAGCAGCCTGTAAAGCTAGGAAAAAACCCAGCAGGTCCCACACAGCTCCTTAATAGGCAAACAGAAGAGGAGGCTGAGACATCAGAAGGAATCTCTGGCCTTCTACTGAATACTGTTCCTGTCTGACACACCAATGCTCTAGACGTGATATTTCATTTAAAACATTCATCAGTCTCACTTGAGGGTGTATGTGGGCCAGTCAGCTTAGTTTTTGTAGAAATAAATCTCATTCCCTCACATTTTTTGAGATGGGTTTCAAATTAAAAAAAGTGAGGAAGTGAAAACAAGTCTTCAATACTTTACAGTAGTGGTGGTCCCACAGCTGGCTTAGTAAAAACAACTTTTACAACACAGAAAAACTGATGCAATATTTTTAGGCAGCTTTAGTCTTAGAATACTTGAAAAACAAGTTGTAGACAGGCTGGCATTTTAAAATAATTTTGTAACTCTGCATCTCTGAATGGCTCCTAGAGTTAAAGGTTATCCAAAAGTCACAAACCTTTTTCCCAGAGTAGACTCACAATCTTGAGACTGACAGACATCGTTCTGTACAGAAAAAAANTTTGCATGTTTAATAAAACCCTATTTAGACAAAACTATTCACAGCCTGCACAAATTCATCACCATGCCAAGCTAAACTGAAGTTCACATAGAAATCACACATTGCTTTGTCTTCAGTGAGACTGTTTACGATATACCCAAGGACAAGGTGGACTGAGACCAGACTTGGCGCTAGAAGTATGTCTAGGAAAGAAGTACTTTTGCCTGCTATGAAGCAGAGATGAGCATGGGCAATATTTAAATTACATATCAGGATATGTTTCTCCACTGACATTGTGAAGCATTAGAACAAGCTGCCCAAGAAAGTGGTGAAATCACCATCCCTGGAAGTTTTTGGAAAACCATCTACATGTGGCTCTTTGGGGCCTGGTTTAGTGGTGAGCTTGGCAGTGCTAGGTTAACAGTTGAACTTGATTATCTTAGCAGTCTTTTCCAACTTTAATGATTCTGTGAAGTGGACATGGATGCTGTCCTGTCTCTGGCACCTCCTCACCCAGTACTTCTGCTCCCACCTGAAACTGAACTATACAGACTACCAGTAAAGTAAAAAAAAAAGAAGATTAAAAAAATGAAAGGAGAAAAAAAAACCCCACAAATTTTCTCCACATTTCAATCATTCTTCAGGAAATGATGGTAAGATTTACTTCACAATTTATCAGCAATAAGAAAATATTAGTGAAAGAAACTGCTGGTGTCCTCAGATGCCAAGTGTTGTCCATCAGACCCTGAGCAGCACAGAAGTATCAACCCCAGGGGACAGTCAGACAGCCTGCAGACAAGCCTGGGAGGGAGGCAGCCCCAGCACGTGCAATACAGAAAAATGTATTCATGTTGAATAAATATTTACTTCCTTTTATCCTCTGGCAAAACACAGAGTCAAGAAAATAATTTACACATAAAAACCCAAATATGTTTGAAGTGGTTTTGAAGATGTTTGAACTCTTGAGGATACAAGAACTTTGCCTGTTAGGGAGATTGCTCATTTTCCCCCTCCACAAGTTGAACAGGATCATTGAGAAGAAATGCAGGCTTATCTGCACTTAAGGAGCAGCATAAGGGGATTTTGTACATGCTGCTCTTGCAGTAAGTGCAGAAAAGCGAATAAGTCATTCAGAAATCAAAAGTCATGATTCCTGAAACATATATATANTAGATATCTGAGTTGAAATATCTGAGTTAGATATCTGAATTGAAATTTCAGCATCAAGGGTTTTTTCCCCTAATAGTTGCTTTCCCAGGAGCAGCTCAGAAGTGCCCATGCCTGTTCCCCCTGCCCCACTGACACCAACAGGACTCTCAGCAGCAGTCACTCAGTTCTGCACTAGACTTCAGTCCAACTGCAGACACAGAGACCAAAGCTTTGTACCTTTGATATCCTGCTGCAACCCTAAGTTTCAGACATAAATGATGCATTCTACAGTGACTGCACCTCAGAAGTTTGCTTTGCTGCAAGTTCTTCAGGTCCTTCTTTTCACACATCTGAAGAAACAACATTGAGCTGCTCTAAGCAAAGAGATCAATATAACACACAGCTCATCTTTTGACATTTCCAATCTTTCATACTCTACCAAAGAACTCAAGCTGTCACTTACCCACCCCATGTGCATTTTCTACATGCACATGCAGATGCGCTTAGCTCCTGTCCAAAAATCAGTCTACAACTACAGCATCCCCACTGGCCTCCCTACCAAAGGGAGCACATATTCGCTTGGATTCTTTAACAGCAATTGGCTTTCATACAGTAAAGAGCAGGAGTAACATCTACAAAACTCCATATAAATCCATTTTACACTCAGAGTGAACAAAAATGAAATAAATAAAAAAATAACTGTACCTGGCAGGCAATTGAACACATTTAATATCTACTACTCTACATCCATCTACTTCAGGTTTTGCTGCAGTGGAACAGCATTTTAGGGACAGCATCAAATAAGTCTCACTTTTTGTCTTGCTTTTCCTTTTTTTCCCCACCTCCTACCCTCCAGCAAGCATTATACAGTTTAAAATGTTAATATTATTATAGGTTACAATTTTAAATTCTAAGTGAAGGCTCATGTATAAAAGATATTGGCAAGAATAAATGGCTTTTCCAAAGAAAAGAAATCAGCAATAAAGTGTATTAATCAATGATTATTGAATTCTGTGCTCCAGGCTAGTGGTTCCTGTCAACACTGGTCCTTCAGAACCAAGTTTTCCTTTTCAGCTTTAATGAACAAAGTTGAAATAATGCACTGAAATGAAATAATGTAGAACTAATCAACTGTCTTTGTTTCTGAAGTCTGAGCAATTTCCTTGAGAAGCAAAATGAAATAGAACCACCATGCTTACAAATTCTCTTAGAGGAAACAATACAGCGATACTGATCTCTCAGTTAAAAGATGTTTTACCTGCCAGAAATAGGTACAGAGTATAGAAACACAACACAGACAACAAACACTAGGAAGAAACCATTAGAATTACTATCTTGTTCTACCTACACACACCATTTTCTTTCAGGTTCCCAACTACAGACTTGTATCAAACCTGTGCCAATGGGACTACTCACACTAATGGAGTTACATGCCTGGTATTTGCAGGACCAAGTCTTTGGCTGGCATACAGCAAGGCACAGCTGAGACAATACAAAACCTCAAAAAAAAAAAACAAAACCTCCCACTGTCAGCTCTGCAAATCTGCTTGATAAAATAAACACCAAGCAGAAAAAGTGCAATTACTGCAAACAGATTTTTGAGAGCTTTGTTTTCCATGCAGCAGCTATAAACAAACAAATAAATCTCCCCATGCATTTTAAGATGCACAGAAAAACACATTAAAACCCAAGATGAGAACCTCTGAGTAAAACAACTGAATTTGCAAACGCAAAGGCTATTTGAACTTCACTTCCTCTGCTTCTTTCCCAGACAGCTTCCTATTCACAGTTTTTTGACCTAGCCTTAGGTTAAGGCATCCCCAGCGGCCTTGGGTCAAGCCTAAAGACAGGACACACATCTTGAGCTCCAGACTATGCTGTCACATTTAACAACTGATCATCCCTCGGCTTGCTGAGCAGCACACACTAGTCTGTTTAAATAAATAAGTAAGCAGAAAGAGCAGCTGGCAGCCAGAATACAAGTAACTTATGCTTTTTAAAAGTAAACCCTGTACTATAGACCACAAGCAGGCATTTTCTATTTTGCATTAGTAAGACACACACACCTCTGAATACACCCTTTCCTGCCTATGACTAGAATGCCTTCCTTTGCCTGAGGGTTTAAATGACTGCAGATGGGATGAGTTGTCTTCCTCCCCTTTGCAACAATGGTTTGAGTTCATGAACAAAACTGCAAGAAAAACCTTTATTACACTGCAAATTCAGGAGGTACTGTGTGCCATTAACTTTATTTTTCAAATACTTTAAAGGACTTCAGGATACATGAGGAGAAAGAGGTTCCATGTATCTAATTCAGAAAATACATAAAATTTCCACTTTGGGGAAAAAAGAAAAAAAAAACAAAACCAACCAAACAAAAGAAAACCAAAAAGAAACCCGCCCCAAAAAAATCAGGAAAACAGGGTCACTCAGTTGCCCAGGGCCCAGCTGAAGAATTAAAGAACTATATGCATCAGCAGAGAGAAAGGGGGGGGGAAGCTGCCACAGTAGTACACAGTGGGCTGTATATAATGCCAAGACTCTGTGTTCTCTCATTTAGATACTATCACCTAACCCTTCTCTCCATATTATGGTCCTTGTTACTACACTAGACTGGACTTCAAAACTGGACAAATTTTCCAGATTCCACAAGCTGAATTTAGAAGCCTACAGACAGATAAACTATCCAGTGATCTTCATTTTCTAACAGTACAATAATAAAATGAAAAACTAAGGAAAATTTACCTCTTAAACTATTACAGATTTTTAAATATTGCTTGTTTCTCAGAGCCTTTTTTCACCTTAATTTAGCAGTGCAGTTAAAAAATATAACTTGTGACCAAGAAAATATTACCAGTAATTTGAAGAACAATTTTAATTATTTAGAGAAACAGTTTAAATGAACAGAAGCAATCGTGTTTATTAATCACCTTCTGTAGGTTACTGGAAATCAAGTTACATTTTCTGTTTTATTTGCAAAGGTCCCTGTGTCAGTTGGTGGTAGTTTACATAAAACTAAAGCATAAAGCTGCTGCTTTATAACCATCTATTAATTAAGGACATAAGACATATTTACTAAGTCATCAAGACTTAAAAGACATTTTATCACAAAATAAGAACTCACCAAAACTGCATTTTCCTTACCTGAAAATCTGCCGACATTTTACTAGTGCATGGAATGCCAACATATTAAAGCTGTGTAAGAATTAATTCCAATCAATTGCTTTCACAGAATTTTAAAAATTGTCTTAATCGCAATTTTGTGAGAAAGAAGATTTGAGCATTTTCTATATATTAAACCTATTTTCATCCAGTGGAGCAGTGTGTTACCTTGGCCTGCTGCTCTACTCACACTGATGTAACCTCATTAATAATTATGCCATGAGCAACGTTTTTGTAAGAGACTTAAACCAACAACTAATAAACTTCTTTCACTATCTAAAAGGAAGAAAACAATCTATTGTGAATGGACATGTGGCTGTAAAAAGCTCAATTATCTGTACAAGACAAAGGAGCACAAACTCCAGGCTGTAACTAGAACAGCCTTCAACAGTTTTGCTCAGTCTGTGGAAACAATTTGCATGACACAATCTGCCCTATAAAATCCACAGCCTTTCATATTATTATAAGAGCTTGAGTTCAAAGGAGTAGTGAAGGAAACAAAAGATACCAAAAACCCCAAAGTAAACTAGAAAGGAGCACTACTTTCTACCCCCCCAAGAACAAAACACCAACACTGAATTGTAGTACACAAATCAAGGACCATTTACAAAACAAAACCGTTCTGTGCATTTTCCATCCCTTCTGATATGCTTGAGAGTAGCAGCATTTTAAAGGGATGGTTGTGCTCTTCCAGCCGACTAACCTCTTCCTCTCTGTTCTCCTGTAGCACAGGGCTGGGTACTCCCTGCCTCAAGAAGCCAGCTAAGACACACATGACAACTGGGAGAGCAGCTGACTATTTTCAAAACCTACCACATTCATAAATACACTTCTAATCTTGTGAGATGTTTAGTGCAAACCAAGAAAAAACATAGCTAAATCACAATTAAACTAAGCTTCAGAAGACTTCTCTCTTTTTTTCCCGCCAGGGTATGGCAGAAGTGAATGCCAACAGATTAAGAAATGCTGGGGATGCCTGTGTAACTCCTCTGCAAATCTGTGAAGCCCAGGTGAAATATGGGTCAAGCTACAGAGGCAGCATTTCAGAGACTACCAAAATGTCATTAAATTCATGGAGATTTCAGAGTTCCACCACCACGCTGCACTCTAATTACTGATGGACAGCTATAACCACCAGGCTGAAGAGCTTTGGTTTCTCCACTTCAGAAGTCCCTCTGGTCTCCTTTCAGCAATGAAAGGGAGCGTAGCATTTTCATGACAAGCCACCACGCAATGGAAAATCCGCGTTCCTGCCTTCCGAACTGTAAATGCCACCAGACGTATTTAGATTTACTGACGACTGACCTGAGCGCTGCTGCTGCTGCTGCTGGCAGTGCTCTGCCATAGATCCCAACTTTCCTTCACAAGCATTTTCTCATTTTCCCTAAACTGGGCTGTCAGATGCAACATCCCTATCAGACAGCATGGCAAACATCCCTTTTGATTTCCAAGCACTAATTCGGCACTAATACTTGGAAATACAGCTGGCACCACAACCTGCAGCTACTGCTGCGATTCATCCCTTGATGACCACACAACTTAACTGGGCTCCTGAAAATGGGGTGCAAGTAGGAGGCCACCAGGGCTTTAAAATATTTCCTACTCCAACCTACAGAAAGCTGGGCAAAAAGTGTTATCTCTCTATATTCAGTACATGTTTGCATACCATTAATTTTTTACTGCATTCACTTGTTGTACATTGTGAATACTTTCTCTACTCTTTTAATAGAGATGCTAACAGCTGACAGAATAGTGACAGTAAATTGTTAAGTGAAGAGTTTTACCCTTCTGGGAGAGGGACAATGTTATCAAAATAAAATAGACCTGAGCAGACACAGAGCTTGTTAAACACACCCAAGGGAAGCATTTGCAAACAGACTTGAAAATAATTTACAGAGTTAATACTTCACATTGCATCTGTGTACTTTTGATTTCACTTTCTTTTTCACAGTTTCATACAAACAGTATTTCCCCCAGAGCTGTCTTAAATCTCTCTTTTCTCCTTTCTGCTTTCCAAAGTTTGGCTCTTCCCATGGCAATCTTTTCAAAGATAGGTCACCCCAAATGTCTCTTATAATCTGTTCAAAGTTCCCAGAGACAGCCAAAAAATAAATCTGATTCCTCCCTCCTCTGTCCCACAGCTGCTCACAGTGTTCCCTCACAGTGTCAGCACAAGGACTGTTACTACAGAATGCACTGAAGTGATACACGTGTGATCAGATCTGATGGCCTCTCATCAAAATTTACTTCTGCATCTTAACTTCAAGGAGATTTTGGTTCATTTATAGCAAATATTACATCCATAACATGTTGTTACGAAATTTCCATGGCATGCTGAACTCCATGGAACTGCTGACTCCATGTTCTCCACTGCATGCATGTGCACACAGACACACAAACCATTAAAAATGCAAACTGCACACTCCAGATTGAAGAATTTCTCAACTTGGCCTCCTTTTGCAAACGCATTACAACACAATCTTCAATACTCCTTGCATGAGACTTCATTTCATCTAATATCCAAGTGAAATTATTTTAACTACCTGATAAATTATTTAAGATGCTGCTTTCCCCTCATTGCTCAAAGTGCAATTCCACACCTTATTTCCCACCCACTATTCAAGCCCTTCTCTCTGGACAGACATTAATTTTTCTCCAAGTTCTTCTGTGCTGGTCATCACTGTAGCATTTGCTAGCTTAGCAAACAGTAATCTATTTCCACAGCATATCTGTGAAGGAGAGGTACCATTAACCCCATCTCATAGGTAGAGAACCAGAGTAGAGGGGATTATCATCAAAGGTATGCAAGAATTGAAAGGCTGCAGCCTGAGATGCCTTATGGCTGGATTTTCAGACTACTGAGGCTTATGTAATTTTTGTATATACAAACCAAACCTCCCCTGGCTACAGCAACTGGTGCCAGACATCTGCAAATTCATGCTCTCAAGTGACAAAAATGAGAGATGAGCCCTGACAGGATTTGGTGCAGCCTCTGCCACACCAGCACTACAGCAAAAGTCCTTAATGAAGGACTCTTTAATGAGAGGCCAAATCAAAGTCCTAGAGGCACCCTTAGTTCTGCTGCCTTTTAAATATGGACTATGTGTCCTCAGAATGCTGATTTGTTTATAATTTCCTGGGTTTCAGAAGGAAACTACAAAACCCTCTGAACAAAATCAGTAGCATTAAGGTGCCTGGGTCATTGGCAGTGTGGTCATCGTGGGCCCTGTACCCAGTCACGGCACAACCCCTGTGCTTTTCTGCTGGAAAACATTAAACAAAATTGCCCAATAATTTCTGTACATACAAGGAGTACCACCACATCTGTCTTACAGAAATAGTAACTACAGTAAACAGGTGTGTTTATACTCATAATGATGATTAATGACAGCTCCTGTCATGTCCTGCTAACAAAACACAGCAATAATTCAATAAATGTTTATAATCTTGTCAGCAGGGGACTTATATTGTTTCTTTCTTCGTTCCACTAATTGTTTCAAGTTTTCCATTGGAACCAAAGGCTGATATTAAAACTGACCCTCAGTAGTTGCTTCTACCTCTGTCTTTAATCTTAGCTCATAAAACCTGATACTTCATTCACTTCACAATATCCAAGGGGAAAAAATAATCACATAACTACATGTTCATGATGTAAACTGACAAAGCCATGATTAAAACCAAGGACTTACACACCATTTCAGGAAGCAGGAAGCCCAGATCTCTCTGAATTTTTTGTCTGAATGTGAACATCATATATTCTAGACAAATTAAAATATAAAGGGTGCCAAATTTTCTAAAACACCAAAGTACAAGCATATACCAGCAACCACTATAAGAAGAGATGACCAGAAATTTACTCTAGAATGAGTAATTTCTTGAGCAGGGACAATCAGGATCTATAGTTACTCAGTAAAGAATAGGACTGGAAAGTAAATGAAAGAAAAGTAGCACAGAAATTGCACACTCGTAACTGCTAGCAGAGATAAGTGTTTCCACTTCATGTAAAGAATTATATAACTCAGGTCTCATTATTTCAGTGCCTTCAAATAAATAAGCTGTTTTCCTTCAAGCAATGTTTTACTGTCCATGCTCTGTGCTGCTCCAGGAGGCTAAGGGCAACTTGTAGAAAGTGCCACAAAGGGTCATTTTACATCCTATTACTAACAAACTTAAAACTGGCTGGTTGCACCACAGTTTTAAGGAAAAAACAAGATTATGCTTTTGTGGCCTGTTTCACAAGTAATGAAAATGTTTCACCAAAACCAGCACGGCAAGAAGGGATGCATTGCTCCAGTCCTGCAGGGAGCCCCAAAGCCTGGTGTTTAGGCACCACACTAACAGACCGTGTTGCTGGGTATCACGCTACTGCAGCACAAGTAACAACTCCAATTTAACATATTTTAATTACATAAACAAGACAATGCAGCTAAAGCCACTATTCAAACAGGCTAAACATCTACAAACACAAGCCTAATCCCAAGACTTACATGTTTTAACTAATACAAAACAGAAAAGAGTAAAATAAGATTTTAATATATGCGTATTTCTTATGGGCTTAGAAAACATAAATAATTTCATGGGAGGCTGAAGAGCTACTAACCGTCTTCTTTTATTATCTACTCCTACTAGCCTGCTTGTCTATAAAATGAGGATGGTACGTAATTCTTCTCTTCTACCTGGGTTCCACTGGAAAGAACACTTGCACTAGCAACCATGATGAGCAAGATGGTACATAAATGGGAACATCTCCAAAAAACACACATACCTCACCAGAAGTCAAGTGATTCTCTGCAAGAGGATGGTTGTCATGAAATATAAAACTGCACTAGATCCAATGACCAATTTAAAAAAAAAAACAAACAAAACATTTTTTTAACAATTTTCACACCTATGTCTGTTGAAGAAGATGAAAAAGCAAAAGAAACAGCATGCGGGTAGACTTCTATCTAACAACTGCCTGAATTTTATCCAAAATGGAAAACAGTGCAATGGTCATATCAGAAGTCAGCAGTGGAAGAAAAGAAAGCATCACTTGCTACTGCTTTTGTTTCATTCAGAAACCCCTGAATGCGGATATCGGCACCACCTGTCCCAGTAATAAAGCTCAAATACAGCAGTTTCCTTTATCACTGTGCCTGGCTTGCAAACTGACACAGGATGGTAGCCCTGTGATGACAGTCTGTCTGCACATGGGCATCACACCCATGATGAACTGGAGGGGCTATCCAGATCTCAGGAAGAAAGCGGCTTACAGAAAATAGAAATACTCAAGAACCGTAGTGCATTAATGAAAATCTCCAGATTCCAACAACCATAAAACAGTTATTAAGACAAATGAAATTAGAAGTTTTAACAAATTATTTTTTAAAAAATATTATTTTCATTGTGTTTACAAAGTCTGCCATATCTTCTGCTCAGGTTATCAAGCCTTTTTTTCTTGTAGGCTTCAACAAATACTTTAGTTTCTATGAAAGCTGAGATTTTACTGTACTGACATGACATGATCTGTGATAGATGAAGAACAACCCCCACACACATGCACATTCAGTGAAACTAAAAACTAGCAATACACAATCGTTGTAAGATGAAAAGCAGTTGTCCTGCATTCCTCATCCTCAGGATCAGTTAATATCTCTGCAACATGAGCAAGAGATACTCAATTCCCTTGTCACCACATGACTCCTAAAATCATTAACTCTTCTGCAACCCCAATCAAATCTGTGAGATTGCTGCAAAGAAGAGCTATTTGTACCAATTTACAAAATGCAGAAAATCTTGACAACAGTGATGTTGCTAATGACCACAGCACTAGGAAACCATAGGCATGTCACTTCCCTTGGTGTTTCGTCTTATATATTTAATACAGCTTTAAAACCACCTCGGGTATGAAATGCAAAAACATTTATTTATAACATTTTGGCAGCTATGGTGAGGGAGTTTCTGCACCATAACATTTGTGTTGGGGAATAACACCCAAGCAGAGTTTTTCTGCTGACCTCATCCCAAGAATCACATCATATATACAATATCAATTTTAAACAATTCCCAGATTTCAGTCAACGAAGAGGACACTTTCAATTCTGAGTCATATAAAAACTTTGGTTTTTCCTTTTCTACCTTATTTTCTAGGCTAGGAGTCAAATACCTTATTTTCACTTTCCAGTCATGACACAGGGAGGGAGAAGGGTAAATTAATGAAAAGATCATCACATGTATTTGTACATCAAATGTATAATTTGATGAGGTTGATGGTCCTAAACTAAGGAACCAGATGATTCTCACACTGAAATTGCAACATAATTAATAAACAGCATCAGAGAGGGAAATGATACATTACTTCATTGCAGATGCAGACTACAGCAGATTACTTTGTCTAACATATCCACGCTCTTGTTACACAATATATACTAGGCCTTGACAAAGGATAGAAGAAAGTTACTCATTGGACTCTGGTGACTAAATGGGACATTTTAATGCCATGGCTACAATCATAGGACCTTTCAGGTTAGTGGGTGTTCACTTGCAGAATTCCTATACATTGCTTTTTGTGATCATT
The DNA here is from genome assembly GCA_008694505.1 of Cyanoderma ruficeps. Classification (NCBI taxonomy): domain Eukaryota; kingdom Metazoa; phylum Chordata; class Aves; order Passeriformes; family Timaliidae; genus Cyanoderma; species Cyanoderma ruficeps. Next base: position 16,179,886 of record VZDJ01004378.1, read on the forward strand.
ACTTAATATTGTCATTGTATCTACATAGAAAGTAAAACCATTATGCCAACAGACTATGCTGTGAACCATGTTGAGAAGAACATTGTAAGAAGAACAACCACCAATGAGAAAAAAGATCTCTCAGGAGATGGATGACAGACACCAGAAGTAACATAAACAAGGCAAAATTTAACAAGATGCATTCACCCTCTAGATCCACATGTTTCATGAAACCTGTGAAGTTCCAAATGAGTTGGAAGAAACCCAAATCCTTCTAAGTATCTTGAAAAATATAGATTTAGTGCTGAAATTAATTTTAGGGTGTGGGAAGAAGTGTTTGTTTTGGTCAGAGATGGCCAAGTCGGGCTGGGTCCCAAAACCACACTCCCACTCAAGACTAGGCTGCAACTCAAAGGTCTTGGCACAACACCCTGACTTCAGCCATAGGATATATGTAATTTCTGGGAGCATTCCAGGAATTTCTGCTATACAGCATTCCTGCTGGTTTGCAAACAGTCTTTGTAATAATATAACAAGAGCCTTTTTCATGCAAAGCCTCATTATAAGGAACAGGTTGAATGGCAGTGCTGTAATGCTGCTCAAGATAATTATGATGCTTTTTTCAGTTTGATACAGTAAGCACCAACTTGTCTGAGTAGGTTGGGTAACAACTTCATCTCCCATTATGTTCACACTGCAAAGCCTCACTGAAATGAGTATGATGCCTGCACTACTAATGTCAATATGGGCTTGGGTACCAAAATTATTACTTTCGTTTTTCTAGCATTACATAGCACAGACAATTCAGAAAGATAGGAGAGCTGGTGTTGCATGTCAAAATAAGGTTATCCATCAACTGAACACAAGTGGATGAAATGTCCAAGAAAAAACATATCTGCCTCAGGAGCTGGGGTATTTTTTTTTTTTTTACCCAGGGAGCTTTAGGCAGCATTGCACATTCCCTTCATCCAGCTGTGTCCCAATATCACAGCTAATATGGTTCTCCATGGCAAAGCTTTGGAGGAGGAAAGACAGTATACCAAACAGTGGGAGTGACAATATTCCAATATCCAGGCACAGCTGGGCTGAGGACAAACTAAAGTCACTTTTTTCCTGTGATTCCCAGAGGCCTATTCTGTTTTTAACTTTGTTGTCTTTGTTTGATCCTGCAGTTATTCTAACGCAGTTTCTGCATTTTTCCATTAATTCTGCCTTCCCATACAACACTTTAAGCCATATTACAAATGGGGGAAGAGAGAGAGATAACAAGCTCATAAAATGATTGTCTCAGACGATCTTCAAATGTACTGGCTAATTGGATATATAACTCATAAATGATGATGGAGAAGGGACGCCTAACAACACAGAGAAAGGAAACTAAATCTAAAAAAGCTCCAGCTCCATTCAGTTGAATGAGCAATAAGCATTTGATTTCATTAGCTCTGATATTCTAAAAATCATAACAATTAATACAGTCTTTCCTTCAAGCACACATTCTTCTAAGCAAACGACTGCAGAAGAAATGGCTATTAAAAGCTCTGCAATTACTCTATAAATTTGTACTGTAAACAGTGTAATACCAGACCATAATTAAATTAAATATGAAACATTTCATTGTCCCAAATACATAAAATTGAATTTGAGGACAGTATTTGTAGTAGCACCAGTAGCATCTTTTTAGATTTTGCACATCGCTTTAAGAAACTACCACATCTAACCAACCACAACACTGACACATAAAGCACATGGAAAGACCAGACAAAAGCACTTGAGGAGGAATTGTGCTTGAGATAGTATCTCTATAAAGACTGCATGGCTCAAACCTCCTGTGACTGTTTGGTTTAAGTAACTGTGAGAAGTACCTAACTCCTTGTGCATCCAGCTCCATAGGGCTGTGTGCTATTCTGAGTCCAATTCAATCTGAGTACTCGAACACTGTTGTAAACATCACTTCAAAATCTGACACACATTTCATCCAGTCTGAAATACTTATGACCTCCACTAGCTGACATGTATACTATTCTTTTATTTTCTAAGTAGAGTAAAAGGAAATCTCAATTAGCTCAATCTTAGTGCCATATACTAAGTTAAGAATTAATAATTCATTAATTGTCAATCAAGAAATCCTTATTATATTTGACAGTTTTTGGAGGGGCTTTGCTTTCTTCTTTAAAGGACCTTCAACAACAACAATCAGCTAGGGAAATATTTTGACATACAGCTTTGACATGTTCTTTTGATTTACATATTAAAGCAAGAAAAAGTTACGTGCTTTCACAAACATATAATTTTCAAATTTTCAGTGCTTAACAGATTTAACATTTTTAGTTCCTGTGTAGCAGATTTTGTGTAGCAGACTTCTTGGCACTGTTATCCATTATGACTGCACTGCCCCCCAAGTAAGTCTTTTCTTTGCGAGAGCTCCCTCTTAACAAAACAGATAAATTATACAGTTTAATATCATCACCATGATAAATTTTCTTAAAAATAGACAGCAAACAAAATTGTATCAAGAAGAAGCCTGGTGAACAACCAAGCACCCTTCATTAATTGTCTTTTGGAGATAGGCAAGCATGGTCCACTGGGAGAAAGCCAGCAAGAACAACTCTTTTGTTTCCTTATTTTCTGGAAGACAGCAGTTCTCTGGTGCTGTAAGCCACAAGTACATTTATCATTCTATCTTAAAACAAATGTAACATTATGATTTATTTCAGCAAAGTGGAAATGAAGCAAAAAAGATACCGACAGTCACTCATATAGTACAGAACAACAAAAAAGTGCATCAAACTTCACCAGCCCAACAAGGCACAGCTTCACTGCAAAGGTCCCAAGCCAGTGGCCGAAACAGCAGAAATGTGCAATTTCTGCTCATTCTGGTGGTTCTACTGTCAACACCTCACCCTGACAGTGCCACACAAGACCCCAGGCAGGGGCTAAGAGTAGCTTTCCTACTTCCCACCTTCCTTGTGGGTATCTCTGGGCACATCCTCTCGTCCAGAAGACCCCAGCAGACTGGCAGTTCTGAAGCCTGACAGGCATAGCAGACAACCTCAAAGAAGGCTGCAAGGTCCAGCACACAGTTCACACAGGGATTTCTGAGTGGGTGGTTTATTTTGGTTTTGGCACAGCTGCTGAGTGCCATCACGTGCATGCCAGCAAAAAAAATCCCCACTTAATTCTCCAGGAGTGGTCCTGGACCTGCAGGGAGGAACCAGCCCACTCAATTTACTCACTACTGAAAAGACCGGGTCTCAGTAGGGGCTTAGTAAACTGACTCTACCTCAATACCAAACATTAATCATCAACTTCAACTTACAAATGAGTGCTTGCTGCCTCTGTAGTGCTTTAAAAATATCCACACAGCCTTCCAAAGGCACTCTACAACAGCTACCGCCACCCTACTTGCTTCTCAACACAGTTTTTCAACAAAAGGTTTCCAGCAGCCAGACTGGATTAACTGCATCTGAAATCTCACCAGGGTCTGCAGACAGACCCTCTTTACTTTGAGAGCTTCTGTGCCACTTCAGAGGCTTTGTATTGTTCATCGGCAGCAGAGCCAGAAAGAGCTCTCAAAGGAACTGACTTTTAATACACACATGAGGCTTAGGTTCTAGCAAGGGAGGAATATTGCTTGCATTTCTGGAGTTCAAACATCTTAAGAACACAACATTTGTCACAGCCAAAGGAAAATGAGGTTATGCAAAACACTTACTTCTAAAATGTTCCGAGGCATAATAGTAGACATCCTCATAGCCCTCGTGGTAATCCTCCTCTGGCCGGTACTTTTTGCCTTTTCTTCTTCTCGACCTTCTTATCTGCTTGACAAAGCCCAAGAAGCGCTCCATCTCCTTCCTCACTCACAGCCCCAGCCGGCAGCCCCCTTCGCCCGGCTTCACAAAGAGCTGTCCCAGCATGAATCCACCTCAAGCACCGGAGCAAAGCTGCAGCTCCCACCAGCCGCTACCATTAAACAACCCCTCCCTTATCTCAGCTGTCACTAGGAAGCATGTTGTTTTCCCGTCTTTAAAAAAAAAAAAAAGGGCGGACACATACGCACAGACACACACTGTCAAATCTACTGACTGGAATATTTCAACCTGAAAACAAATAAAGGAGGAAAGCATTGAAGCAAAAGGAGAATTTCAGGATTTCAAGCTGTTATTAAGCAGCAGAGGACAAAGTTGAAGAGACCTGCTTGCCAGCAAGGGGAAGCCCAGCACTGAGAGCTCCCTATCCTGTGTCTCTATCATTTGAAGAAGGGCTGGGAGGCGGGGATAGATGTTAGTCAATGGACTGAACCATATCTCAAGGCAAAACAGGTTTCCATTTGCCAGTTAAATGCTGCCCTCATATCTACTCAGGCACAGGCTCAGGAGCACGTTTGATTTCATTCGTTGTAAGAACAGGAAACACGCCGATCCTTTTCTGGCATCTGATACACTGGATGAATAAACAGCAAAGTGGTTTAATCCGTACACACAGCCCACTCACTGGCAAGTGTGCGCCCCGAATGTGTTAATTGGAGCAGCAGGGAGAAAGCTCGGCAGCTGTTAAAAAATGACACATATACCCACTGGGCATTAGTGTATTCTAATCACTGCTAGATCTAAAAATTAAAAGGCACTCCAGACAGGTCTCCTGCGGAGCTGGCCAGAGTACGCGGCAATAGGCAAACAAAGGAAGCGACATCACAAGCACACTATTACAATACACATTTCAAATCCCAGCAGAGTTCAAAAAACTTTAAAATTAAGGTGCACCAAATTATCCTTTGCACAGGGTGAGAGAAGCAAAAAGCCTGAAAAGGCACTGTCTCTCTTCTCTTGCTGCGTGCCTGAAACCCACATGCATTCCCTAAGATAAGGTTGGAATTTCATCCGTGTTTCTGATGAAGTTTCCCTCCCACACAAAAACAAAAGCAGTGACTGCTCAAATCCTATCACATTGACATCTGCCAGGGTTTTTTTATTGTAATCACATTCCTGAAAGACCAGTGAAGTCTCTAGTCCAGCAGGACCTCTCCTGTCTATCGGCACAAGTCAGGGATCAAGCAGTCACCTCAGTCAAACCGACGTGCTCAACTTGGTCGCTTGCAACCAGGCTCCCAAGAGATACCATTTTGCCCTTAGGAGCATAAGGAAGTCAGAAAGTCTTCCTCTAAAACAGATTTTACAGGTTCATCATCTTGAAAAGGAAGAGCACGCAGAGCAGGGATTATTTTCTGGTGATGCAGACATTTCAGTGAGTCATTTTGCAGAGTAAACCAGGGCACTGTTTTCAAAAGCATAAAAGAAGAAGTAAAGCAAAAACCAGGATTGTAACTTACAAATTCTGTTTCAAAAGAAGTGTGCAGAGAGTGATCAATATTAAGTTGGGATTTTCTTGTTTTGAAACATGTGAAAGTTATAAGCGAAGGTCAGCTAGACCTGATACTTGAGGATTCACACACACTGAAAGATGGAACTGGAATTCTTTTGGGCTTGTTCCAGCTTTCCAGGTATTTTAAAACAGTATTGTGACAAACCCGTACTCATTTTATTGATAAAAGCTCAAAAACCCCTGTATGCTCCTGCCAAGCTCCCCACAGGAATACAGACTCATCCTCCTTGACCTCACCAGCCCTGCTTTCCTGCTGTGAAAATGCAGCCGCTGTAGCTAGCTGATGAACACCCCCAGGGCACCACCAGAACTATTTTTAGTGAAACTTCTATAAGGAGGTTGTGTTTCATTACAAGTCTGTTTTTATCACACAGTTTTCAACTTTCAAATGGTAAAGACCTTAGAGAAATATCACAGCCATTACCCAAGTTAAACAAGGCAATAAAACTTCACCTGCGGACTTCAGGAAGGCATCACTGTATGTTTTGAAGGTTTCAACTTGCATCTCTTCTGTGCTCTGCTACCAAGCAGCAAAACATTACTGTTACGAAACATGAAAACCAAAGATGCAGCCTACAGCAGAGGCAGCACTCCCTCTTCTCAGAGAGGGAAATGTTGGTTTGTTGTCCCTGCTGAGGACTCTCCCCGACAGATGTGGAAAAGGTATTTGTAGGTGTCAGAAACAGTCAAGACAGAAGTCTTGCCGCCATCACTGCTCCATGAAGTAAAATTATTAAGTTCAATTAAAAATTACAAACCTTTTAAAAAAGAGAAAATGTAAAACTTTCTGGCTTTTAAACTGTCTTCTAAATGAAAGCTGAAACTGGAATCAGGCAGACACACTTGGCTTTTATTAAGTAAATAAAACCTTTTCCAGTGCCTCTGTTGCTCAACATGCTGCAGCAGAAGCAGCTTCCCAAGTCCTCAGTACACCCCAGGGAGACCTCGGTCCTTTCCATAACAAGACAAATACAGCAAATAAACAGATAAAGGAGCAACCAAATGATGTGAAGTAGCAGCACAAGCAGCAGGTGCAGGACATCAACTGCCTGACCACTTTCTAGAGAGAAGCAATGTAAGATTAGGCAAATTTTGAGCTTTGGAAAGTACATTATTACCTTGTGCAATGGACCTCCCCTTCTCTCTGCTGCTCATGAGGTGCATCACACAGCAATATGGCTGCTACAGGAAAGCAGAAAAAAATGCACCAAATGGTATTACTGGCCAGTGCTCATGGTGACAGCTCCCACGTATGTTGTGTGTAAAGCATGAAGGGGTTGTGGGGGTGCACAAGCTCTCCTCAGATAAGCAGAGAGAGTTCAAGGTCTCTCACTTCATGCGCTGCACTCCACTCTATCCCACCACCTACTACTCCCTACAAAGACCAGGCTCCATCTCCTACACTAAAGATGCAGAAGCAGGCCTGCAGTTTCTAACACACAAACTGACAATCCTGCCAGCATATAAATCATACACTTATTTCCTTTTACATGAATGCCAACAGCAGACACATATAATTTCAGAATTTTTACATCTTTTTTAAAAAAACATAGCTAAGCTTTTGATTGGATTTTCTCTGACCTAAAATACTGTGATATTCGGGGCAATTTAAAAAGACGGAAATACCTTACCTGAGGACATTGCTGTTATATATTAATATGAGGCAGAGTATTAAGTGCTTTACTATACCAGTAAGACTTCTGAACAAAACGTTTGTTTCATATGCATTACATACCACTGCTACTGTTTGCTTAAAATACTGGAGACATTCATTAGCTACTCCTCATGCCATACCTGTAAATATTTAATCATAGTCCTACTTTCAAAGGTATACACAGAGAACTCAGTTTCATAAACACAGTAGTTAGAAAAAAAGCCAGAATAAATAGCTTAACTACTGCTTTCCCCATTTTTAGGATTCACCCTTCTGCAGCTTCTTTTGAAGAAGAACTCATTTCTTAAGGAACATGAACATGGTTCTTGCAACCTTCTGCTTGAAAAGAAAGAAGCAGAAATTAATAGAGGCATACAACAGTTTCAGAAAGGCACACTGAAACAGGACAGGAGGAGAGAAAGAAACAAATACTGACTTTCAAATTTTTAAAATGCAAAACATCAGAGATGACAATGAGTTTCATCCATAATGACAAAGAGAATAGGATAATTATGCCCAGAGGGCATAAAATTAGATGCTGGTTTATATTTTGAAGCAGTCTCTGAACTAGAATTTGGAGAATCAATTTTCTAGTGTTTTAATGCCACAACAAAAGTTGCAATGTAAATATGTCTGAAGCTGTTTGGCTCATCCTTTCTGCCTACTCCAATCAAAGCAAGCATTCTATTACCATTTCCAAGGGGACCCCTTAGAAGATACAAGGATTGTCGTGCTATCTCCAGCATGATTGGCATAACAAAAATTTTGGTGCCAAGTGGCACCAATTAGATAATATTAGCATACTCCATTCTGATAATGAATTTGTTTAAGTTGAGGAGAAGCTCCATCAAACTGGATCAGTCTCAGGTCAGTGACTTACCGGAAAGGACTTCATGGCAATAATAAAACACACATAAATAAGACAGTCCTTTTTGAAAGGCTGAGCTGAAGCATAAAGGCTTTTGCAGCCACGGATAATTTTCTAGGCGACAGATGTCAGCATTTAAGCTTTAACTTGTCTTTATACCCTACCCAGTGCAAAGATTAGGTTTCTCATCATGTAAAATATCTGCATTTAACTTTTTTTTCCCACAAAATTAACTATACGGTTATCAAGGTAAACTTTCGCAAGTGACATACTTATTTTCTACAGCACTTTTTCCAGTATTTGGGAAAAGCAGCAGGAAAAACGTCTTGGTATACAAGGATAAGCCACTAAGGTAGTAAATATTTAACAAGTATTTCCATTTGAGTGGACTTGCAAACATGATGCTTTGAAACCAAAGCCTGTATAGGAAGCAAGACTCTCTAATGTATCATAAAAACAGAATGAATGGGCACCAAATATTAACAGTTTGGGGCAGGTATTTTGTACCCTGTTAATCAGCTTGGTTCAGTGTTTAAAAGGAGAATAGTTTAGACAGATGAACACTCCTACCCTCCTGTATCTCCCTCTGCTTCTCTGGGCAGCCCCTAAAAGTCTTCTGCTGGAGGAAGGAATGCCCCCGCCCCGGGAGACAAGTAGGAAAGGGCGCACACGATGGCAGTTGTAGAGATCTACCTGCAGGTTACTCTTGCAGACAAAACCCACAGAATTATACATGGACAATACAAAATTTAAGATTAATATAAACAGCTCTTGGAGGTAGGCTGAATAGAGGAAACAGGTTTTTTCCCACCTCCTTTAAACTCCTAAGCATAAAGGCAGAGCAAACCTCAAAGGGAAAACCCAATTGTTTCTTCTCTGGTTCTCCTTCAACTGAGGGATGTCTTTGATAATCTGCTGTCATTGTTTTTGAAGACCAGCAAAAATTAACAAAGGAACTATTCCCCTTATTTATCTTATAGAATCATCTTCCCTGACTTTCTGTTTTTTCAAGTGATTGTTCACACGTGGTAACTGCTCATGTCAAGGCTGCAATTTTCCACTCTTTGCCCTAAGCATCTTGGTGCAAGACGTGAGCTTATCAATTTGAAAATTATACAATGCCTGTAATCAACGATCTATTACACTCTGTAAGAACATATGGCCCATATATGCAGAAGCAGTGCTGTGTACAGAGCGATTATTGTGTGTGAGGAGTACCTAGCAGCACCCGAGGTACCACTGCCCCACTGGAAACCCCCCTGTCTAGCCAGATCCTGAACACAAGTTTTGTTCTCTTCCTAAAGGCATAGGACATACTAAATATTGCACCACATATCTCTCCCATTTGACAGTTTATATACACGCAGGATAACCAGTGCACTATCTGTAGAATGCTGCTGCAGGAGAACTGGATGGTGATAAAATACTGCTGATCTACTACTGCTATTTTTAAGATCTTGTACTTGTTATACACTGTTAAATTATCAGTTGGCTTTGATTTTAATCCATTACATTCATTTTCACAAGTCATACATTCTTGTTATTCATTGCTCACACAGAATCATAGACCATTTTTGTCTTCTGCTCCTAAATTAACGCAAGACTTGAGAGTTGGAGTTCAGCTTTTGCATCGCCTAGTTGTAAATTAAATTAACTGCTAAATATTTTTCTTTTCCCTCTTTTTTCCTTTTTTTTTTTTTGCAAGTGAACACACATTTTCAATACTTTGAAATAAATAAAGAACTTGAGTTCTTTATTGCATTTTATCATGTATGTTATTTTGTGTTAACATCCCCAGTGGTTTTGCTTTTAGCAACATTTTCTCACATAAAAAAGTATGCTCATAAATGTGAATGCCAAAACAGGGATGAAGGTAAAATAGAACACCAAGGACAGAGGAGGAGGCTACATTGATTTAGAGGGAGCTGTGGGACTGCTTGTGTGTACAATACAAGAATGCTGCCTCGCATATATGGAGAATGCCGAGAAATCTTTGTGGTGCTGTTTTGAAAGGGTCACTTGTCAAGTTGAATTTCATGCAGAATGAATGCTTCAGGGGAAAAGACACTTTTTTTTCCCCTTCAATTCAGCTAAAGCCGTTTGCATACATTCTATTTTTTTTCTCGTCTTTCTAGCCTATTTGGCTTCAAGTAAGTGACTAATTAGAATATACAAATAGGCATTAACAAAGGCTAACTTTACCACTACCAAGGAAATACTGCTCAGGTAAAATTATGTACAAAAAAAGTCTGAATTTCCTTAATGTTTTGTGACACCAATAATCATTCTACAAGAAAAGCTAAGCAGAGAACTATTCCAACCACATGTAAAACCCCTTCAGGGTTAAAGGAGCAGACTGAAATTTAAAAATACTAAAAGTAGAACACAGTTCTTTGGAAAGTCTGAATTAAAGGTGTTTTCATCTTCCTAAAGAAACGTAGCAAATGGCTAGAGGGAACACTACCAAGATTTTGCACCGTGTGTCTGTTTTATGCACAAAGGATATCTCAAATCAACTATGAAATACATATGAAGAAGTGGTTTAGAATATGGATATGGTTCCTACTCCTCCCTGAATAAAAATACATTATATTTCCCTAATTTTTAATTATTGAACAACAGCATATTTCCACTCTAACAACAATTAAAATGCACATACAGCACTGGAAAGAATGAATAATTAATTTATGAATTTACAGCTGGCCAGAACAAAAATACCTAGCTAATAATATTTTCTTAGGCTGCAGACCACAGGAGCTATAGGGTGCCATCAAACAAGGTTGCAGAAGGTGCGATTTCACAGTTAGTTGACAGTGGAAGCCCTCTTTGAATATGTTGGGTGAAATTTAAGGTAAGTCACTGGAGAATCAATCATTCAACACCTCTTTAAATGTAAGAGTTCATGCAAGAGACTTTTTGTACGTTCCCCGCTTCCCTTACTAATATGTAGTTGTGAAGAGCAGTAAAAACCTTGTTGTGTTTCATTACTGAAAACATCCACCAGTCATATATTTTGCATTTCTCTGATGATCTGATTACTGCAACAAGAAACTTCTCTAATTTGTTTAATAAACTGAAAGAGCAGTTTGAAGTAATAAAAGATGGGCAACAGGAAAGAAATCTGTAGGGAAAATTATGAAAAATCTGGAGGCAACTATGAAATTGAAGTAATGGAGAAGCACCTCAGGGAAAAAAAACACAGACATACAGAAAGTTGAGCTGTATCCTAAGTCCCATGTTTTATCCGGGTCAAGATGTAGCAGATAAATAGAAAGATTTTATTGCAGGTGAGCACTGACAAGAAGAAAATTCTGCGTAATTGTCAAGAAAAGACTACTACAGAGAAATTCCTCATTATGATCACATGAATTTACAATAAAAGACTATGTAAATATATATGCAAATTAAATCATCCATCTGGAGTCCACTGCCCCAGAGGCATAGGCCAACATAATGGCAATGAAGATTCCAGTTGTTCAGATGGATTAACCCTTCTCCTTCTCTCTCAATACCCTCCACATTTTAAGTAATTCGTGTTGTCTTTACACAATCTGAAACTACAAAGCATACAAGGTAAAAAGAACAGTAAAAAGACTTGAAAGGCAAAAAGGACAATTTCACATGTAACCTCACAGTAATGAGGCCTAAGTACATGTCCAGAGCACTGAAGGATCGAGGTTTCCATCCACCAGCTCTCAATAGCAAGGCCCATTGAACATTAGTGTGGTACTTCATCTCTCTCACGCCAAACAGCAGTTTGGGAAATGGGAGATGCTGACACCTCTTTATGTATGAGGTTTCACTTCCCTTCTCTTCCCATTCCAAGGGCACCGAACAGCTTCTGCTGCTCAGTTTGTAGTTTGTTTCCTAGTTCAAGTCCACCTTTTTCCATCCAGGGGAACAGAAAATGGAAAAATTACAGAAAACAAAAAAAAAAAAGAGAATATCTGCTCAATGCTGTGCTGCTGCTAAGATGTTAAGAAAGGAAATACAGACAAAAGCAAATGCACAGACTTCAAAATTGTCTGCTCTGTCCTCCATGAGAACAGCATTGCTGTGTTTGAATGTTAAGAGGCAAACCAAAGGGGAAAAAAAATCACCTCCCAGGCTTCTGAATCTCATTTACTTCTATATGGTTTGACATTTTCTGCTGTAAATTCACTCTTACAATAACAACTTTGCCATATAAAATTGTGGGACTAAATAAAATCACTTGTTCAGTGTTGCACTCTTTTCAGGGTAATAATAAAGGCTATAACAAATAATTCTGATTTTACTTGTAAAGACTATGAGATCCTTGACCTCAGCATACATTTCAGAAGCAACAGAATAATTGAGGTTTCTTCTCTTTGAAAGTTGATAGTTTCCGACTGAAAGGTTATTGGAATTTACATTCTGTGACACTCAGCAGAGACAAAATAGCCTGATTTTTCAAATTTCTCTTTAGTGGTGCTTTGTACACCAGGACTTACTTCATTCCTCTCCTGTGGCACTCTTCATCAATGGTAAATACAAATGCTTTTCAAGCTGTTCTCGAGAAGTCATCCCTAACACATCCACTTTACAATACTAACCAACAATCATTTTCATCCTCACACTCTGCCCTGTGCTCTTTGGTAAGATCCATACCTTCAGGCATTCCTTCTGTCTTAATACACAGGTTATAATGTGGGAATTCACAACTCCTGGAGTTTTTGTACCATATGATGTATTTGGTCACATGAGTAAAAATCATGTGCCTATCAAGAAATACATAGCACTCCTCTTCGTTAATTAGTCACAGAAAATGACTATACTTCTCAACGAGCAAATTCCTTATTTCCTAACACATACATGAAGTGGCAGAGCTTGTAATTAATCACCTCAAGATTCAAGAGACCAAGATACTCGGTGACCACAGTTTTCACCAACACTAATGATGTGTTTCTGCATGAGGCCAGAATGTTTTTAGCCCCACGAAGGTGCATCACACTCTGAGGGTTGCTTGCAGCCTCTCAGAAATGGCTTATAAAAACAGCAAGATGGCATGATGATCAGAGGTGTTTGGAAAACCAAAAGATTTTAATAAAGAGAAAAACAACAAACCATACAAAACAAAAGAGTAAAAGCCGTGCATGGTGCAGGGAGATCCCTTATACTTGCAAAGACAACCTGAAAATGCACCAAGAGTCTCTGTGCTGTCCTTTAAGTATGTAATAATCTGGGTGGGGTTTTTGACGTGCTGCCCAATAGAAATAGCTAAAGGTCTTGAGTTACATTTCAAGGATCCAACAGGTGCCCCTGTCCTTGCACAAGGCCAATTATGTTGAGAAAAGCATCCAAGTTTCTGGTGTTTTGCCCTATAAGTGAAACAAAGAATGAAACCCAAATCCCTTCCCAATATGGGAACACCTGCTAGGGTGCAGGGGTGCATTGCTACACACTGACAAAACGATAAAAGAAAATACTAAGGAAGTTACACACCAGACCAGTCAAATCGTTATCAGCTAGTGTGCAAAACTGACACAGGTAAAACTTCATTATCCCCAAGAATTTCATAACTATTGCAGATATCCCAAGAAATCTTTTCACTCTTTTAGATGCTCAGAATACATCTGTAGTTCTAAAAGATGCAAATTCTGACAGCATGTGTATTTTACAAACTGACTTGTAATTGATATTTGGATTATCCAACCATTAACATTTTGGTGAGAAGCACTAAAGCATTTCTGTAGACATGCTCATGCATTCCCCATGGTTTTATACCATTTTGTGCAGAGTATCACATGGTATTGACTGATAATTAAGTTTCTTTAATAAATTATTCTGCAGTTCTTCTTTATCCTTAAAAAAAATCCCCTTAGGTCTGAGTTCAGTCCCTTAAAGAAAGGTGTCTCAGGTATTTACAATTGACCATCCTAATCTCTATTCTTGGAGTAGTCTTTCCTGCAAATTACTTCATGCACTACTTATTCAGGTATAGATGACATAATGTTTGTACTGCCATGATACAGGATGTCAATCTAGAAATCTTTTAAGAGTTTAACTTCACTCACTGTCCCACTGAGTTGAACATGATGCCTGGTGGTAGCCAGGACTATGATAATTAGCAACTCCTGCATCAGATGCTCCCAGCTGCGCTGGTATTCCCACATCCTAACTTCAGATGCAGTCATGCCACGAGTTTTGTTTTGCTTAAGAAATACACCAAAAAAAATTAATATCACACTTACTTAAAGAAGAAAAGTTTACAAAGTGAACTTTTCTGCTGGGCCTACAGATCACATCCTGGAAGCCAAGAGTGATAGCTTGACATTCCATTTTCCAAGAAGTCCAAACAACCACAATAAATTTACAAATGTAGACATGCTGCACTGTTAAATTTCATTTCACGCTTAGTAAGCAAACATTATCAAACTCTAAGTACTGTCATCCTCTGTCTTTTTAGTTAGAAATCTTGTAGCCAATAAAGGTGTGACCTTGAAATATTCCATAGATGGATGAAGTCACTTAATTTGCTAGTCCTTCATTACACATTTTGAAGAATTGCAAAGTTAGGTCACATTTACTCCAATTTCACTTTACAATAACTTTACAAATTGCATTATCATTAAGAGTCATTAAAAGTGCATTAATGAACCATGTCTCTTAACTGTCATAAAAAATTCAGTTTTGAAATTAAAAATGCTGAGACAATGCAGAAGCTGATTTTTTTATATATGTAGTACTCCTAGAATTATTTTTACTGCCAAAGCATAAAAAGTAAACATATATGCTATTTTTCTGATACATTGTCCAAACCAAAAGTTTTCTGTTTATGAAGCCAGTGAAAATACATGTCCATGTGAAAGGATGATGAACTGTCACAGAACACAGGCGTAAATTCATGAGGATTTTTCATGTGTGCTGAGTCTACTTTGATGTTTATTTTAAGGGGAAAAGGAAAGGAAAAATTCCAATGCTGTTTTCTTAAGGGATAGCTATTGTTTTCTGATACTCCTATTACATTTGATATACTACATCAGAGTCACTATACCAAACAACCAAATGTGTACAATGATATACTTTTTAATGATTTAGTTACCTAAAAAAATCCTGTACAAGACATAATGATTCATTACCATTTTAAATCTTATTGAATACATCAAATCACATTTTTTTCAGCCTAATTACCAAAAAAGAAGACTAATTGAATAAGAATTGCAAAACTCTGAAAAGGACTTAGGATCTCTAATGAGTTGTAAACTACTGTAAATAAGCAAAGAAGTTGAAAAATAAGCATTTTGCATCTTTAAAGAAAAAAGGAAAAAGCGAACAGAAGTTAATTTGAAGTACTGCTTGGTTGCTTCTAAGTATGGTCTTTTTTGTTTGTTTGTTTCAAATGATTCCCTTCTGAAAGATCCACCATCTCCACCTCACCAACACATATTCCAATAACTGATTCTCCACAGGGATAGAGCTACTTTGAAATCAGAAAGACTCTTCAAAGAATAAAATCAAGCTCCACACCACCACACCTGGAAAGAGACATAGCTTCCATCTAAATTGTACGTGGTGTGGTTTTGGATTTAAAATGCAAAATACCTTGAGCAGATTCTCTCCTGGCCACTATGTTAATTGTTTTATTTTGGTTACTCTTACTTTTAAAAACACCTTCCCTGAATACTGACATCTACTGAGGCCAGTGGGAAAAGCTTCCACTGTCTGAAGTCGATGCCCTATCCCTGCAAATGTTCAAGGCTGCATGAGGTTCTGAGAAACTTTATCTAGGGGATGGCATTCCTGCCCATGGTGGGGGGTTGGATTGGAATGAGATAATCTTTGAGGTCCCTTCCAATCCAAACCATTCAGTGATTTTATGACTTAGAAGGAAGGATTTTTGTCAGATTCTGATTTCAGGCTTTAGTGGTTACTTTACAACAACCAAAGGGAAATTGTAGCATGAAGGGGCAGGTGGGGAATGACCTTGTATTTTGCAGTTTGATGACATCAAGGATGTCATCATTGGCTACTCATGAGTCCAAAAGCTAAGACATGGATGGTATCTGAGAAATCAAAGCCCGCAAGAGTTGGAGGAAAAAAATCCAACTTGCGCACCTGGCTTTAAGATATATCAGTCCTTTTACAGAGTGTATTTGCACACAGAGCTGATGTCTGATACAGTGCCCTTTTTTTTTTTTTTTTTTGCAAAATGAACATAGGAATGGAAGAATTTCTGTCACTAATTTTGAAAAAAGTCTAATTGTCTCATTGTCTGGTTCAGGAAGACTATTCTATACTCCTTAAGAGTGTGTACACCACTTGGATTAAAATCAAGTAGATACTAATGGGAACACATGACTGATTATTGAATATTTATGTCCTTTATTTTACCTAGTATATTCAATAACCTTTTGAGGGAAAGATAAAAAATTATGAATCATGTTTAAGCTCATCAAGCAAGGGTTTAAATTCAATTTAATGAGATAGGTTCTATCTGCCAATGCAGTCAATCTTCACAGAATCTCCTCTGATGTCACTTCTAAGAGGTGAAAGCAAAAACGTGACACTGAATATTAGGCTGGAAGCATTGTTTCTGAAGACTACATTGTGTACCTATTAATATATGATAAGCTGCTTTAAAACTAGCTGCTGGACCAAAGTAAATGAGAATTTCAACTTGTAGTTCAAGTACAAGTTTAAAGCAGACATTTAAGAGACAATCTTGAAAATGTAACTTAAAGACATTCTTCAAGTCAAAAGACAAAGTGCAAAAAAAATCAGATCCTTCCCTACTAACTCTTTGAATTTATCCTTCTCCTTATTTTTCCCCCTTCTATGTACAATATTTAGATGTCCTATGTTGGCAATATTTTTCAGCTGATTGAGTTTGGAATCTTTCGATCTCTGTGCAATGAGAAGCTAACCTAATATAATGGGCTAACGTTCCCCAAAAAAATCTGTATTTCTAAACAGAGTGAGGAGAAAAACAAAAGAAAACCAAAATACAAGCCCATTACAAAATACAAGGTGAAAAAACATTCCGTATTTCTGTGAGACATCAGCTCACGACTGAGGTAGTAGAACTGCCCTTTCACTCTGGGTAGAGCACTGCTGACTTTGAGCCAAGCTGACTTGGAGCCAACCGCTTCCAAGACCTCATTGCTGCCTTTCAGGATTAAAGGGGGCCTATAAGAGAGATGCAGACAGATTTTTTTTACCAGAGCCTGTTGCAATAGGACAACGGGCAATGGTTTTAAACTAGAAGAGGGTTGATTCAGATTAGATATTTGGAAGAAGTTTTTCACAATGCTTGTGGTGAAGCATCGGCACAGGTTGCCCAAAGAGGTGGTGGATGCCCCATCCCTAGAAACATCAAAGGTCCACTGGACAAGGCTCTGAGCAATGTTATCTAGTTGAAAATGTTCTCCCATGGTGGAGATAGGGGCAGGGTAGAGGATGGCCTTTAAGTTTCCTTTCAATCCAAATTATTCTATGATCACAGTGATTTGCAGAATAACAAAGGGTACCAGCACCTTGAAACAATGAAATAATGCACAGGGGTTAATCATTGGCTCATCCCTCCAGTGTCTTTCCCTTTCTCACTCATCCATACTCTTTTGCCCCTGCAATGGCAGAATGAGCTCAAAGGGCCAAATACCACAAACTCCAGGAATTACCCATGAACAGACAATTATTCACCAAATGAAAACATTTTTGAGGATTTTTCTTTACACTCTCAGCAAGTTAGTAGATAGTGAATATGCCAGCAGATAAAGGTACAGTACTTGAAACAGTAGTAAACTGGCAGCATGGAGTTGCAGGGGGTTGTTTAGAAATGGGGTTATGCTAATGTCTGTATACATTTGCTTAAAAATTTATGCCAAACAATTTTTAAATTATGCAGATAGCCTGACCGCAAGTGAAGAAATGCAATATTCAAGCCACGCGAAGACCTTCTTTCAAACTCATGTGTATTTATTTTTAACGGGCACATCAACATCCATTAAGCACAAAGAGAATTAATTTCTTCTTCCCAGTCACAATTATGGTCAACATGAGTCAGACTCTTCCAGTAGTTTCAAAGTGGATTTAAAATAAAGGATCAGTCATCTGTGATTATTTAAAGAGCCCATGGCACTTTCATGTAAGCCATGTGACTGCTAGACAAAATTTCAGCAACTGCTGGTAATTTCACTACATTTGTAGGAGGTAGCATTTCCTCAGTATTGCAACTGGAGATGTGGAAGCTGGGCTCATTCTAATTCTAGAGTCTCAAAGCCACTACTTGTCATCTTTGAAAACTCACAGAGATACAAGACTAGAAAAGGTCAACTTCAGTATTAAAGCAGATGGAGGGAGCGAGAGGAAGATCCTTATATGATTTGTATTAATTTTTCACTCAAGAAAATACTGAGATTGAAAAATTAAACAGAACATTTAAACAATAAATCAACAAACAGCGCCTGGAAAAAAACAACCAGCCAGCCAACCTGGATCTCTCATGATTAAATAATGCCAAATTAGCAGCAAAACAGCAAACCATGTAGACAGACAGAGCAAAACAGATGTCATATGTGCAAACTAAACATTCTCACAAGTATGCAATATACGTCACTCTCTTAAAGAAAGTTCGCCTGTGTCAGGGTGAATAGAAAACTGACTGGAAAGCTATACTGAATCCAAACAGGAAAGAAATAATTTGGAAGATGTGGATCCACTGCTACTCAATATTTTACTTTCTATACATTATGCATATGCAATTCTTTATGTGCAATTTCCACTTTTATCTATCTAGGTCACGAATAAATCCCAAGACATCACCAATCTTAGACCAAATGCAAGCACTCTGGATGAGCAGATTAGAATAGAAAATAAACAGATTGAAGTAATCATCTGAAAGAAACAAGATGTCGTTCAATAAGGAGAAATGCAAGATATTCCAATAAGCAGGAATATGCAACTATATAACCTTGGGATGAGGAACAAGTGATTAGGTAGGTATTACCCTGAAAAGCATCTGGTTACCACAATCATTCAATAGTTAAACCCAGCTCCACAATACCCACTATGGTAAACTACTCAATCATACATATATATTTAACAGCATTATAACATACAGAGTCATTTCTTTGCTCTCCTACACTGGTAAGGTCTGAACTGGATGCTTCTGCCCACATTTAAGATGTCAGAGTTTGTTTTTTTTGTTTTTTTTAAAGTGCGTATGGATTAAAGATGTGTATAATTTAATCAGAATAAGAAACAAAAGAGAAGCAGAGAGGACTGAAGTGGAAACAGAATACACAGAAACATCAAAGACCACAGAAAAGAAAGCAATTTTATTTTCCATTTTCTACAGAGATGTCTGAAAGATTCAGGTGGAACATAAAATAAAACATTCAGCAGATAAGGGCAGTGGGATGATCTGACAGAAAGCCCAAGAAACTCAACTAAAGCAAATGCCAAGACCTGCAGCACAGGCACCAACTGGAAAGCAAAGCAGCTCTACTGAAAAGGGCTGGGGGGTCCCAGCTGACATTGCACATCAGCCTGCAGTGTGTCCTTGTACAAAGACCAGCTCCATACTGGGCTGAACCAGTAACAGCACAGACAGCAGGTAAAATGGTGTGGTCCTTCACCACAATTCAGCACTTTTCCCATCTTTAACATTTACCATCCTTAAAGTTATTCAAAATTCAGCTGAATAGGGGCCCTAAGCAACTTGACCCAGCTTCAAAGGTGGCCCTGCCTTGAACAGCAGGCTGGACCAGGCAACCTCCATAAGTTCCTTCCTACCTAAATTCTATAATTCTTCTACAGTGTCTGTGAGGAATGACAAAGATAGTGCCTTGGGCTATGAGACCAACTATACAATCTCCAGAGGTTCACTCCAGCTATTTTTTCCCGCAGTCCTGAAGATTGAAAGGCACTAATACATATTCAGACAGAACATGAGTTTTCTCCCTTTTGTGTGAACAATGCTTCATTCATTTTAGCTAATGGGTTATAAATATAAACAAATATTGTATATTACATACTCAGAAATTTGATAGTAATAACATTCAGAAATTAATCTTAGGTACCAAACTGCACAGAAAACAAGGTGAAAAATTACAGAGGGAAATGTTGTAATAGGCAGCATATAAAAGAACATTTTCAAATACTTCCTTATCCCATCTGCAATTCCCAGAGAGGCTCTCAGGCACTTCGCTGACAGCCCAAACTGGAACCTTCTCTGAGTGTCGGCTGACAGTCTGTAGTGAGAGAGGAATATCTGGTGCACAATCACTTTAAAAAGCCCTTTTCAACTTTCAAGGCCTTTAAGGCACAGAAGACAAAGAGAGATTGGTTATATCACATAGGGAATTTACCTGGATAATCCAAAAATATTCAAGGCAGGAACAAAGATCCTTCAGCTGACAGCCTATAAGCTTTCTAAAACTAATTTTACATTGGAAGGATGATGATCCAGCCCTATTTCCCATATCTCACAGAGTTTAGAGAGCAGTGATTATGTATGCAGTCCACTGAGGAGAACTAAACCTTAAGCAGATACCTTCAGACAAAAGAACTGAAGATATTATAAAATCAAAATTCTGCAATTTCCTCTCTCAAACCTGGAGATCATTTTGAATGTGCAAATGCAAAATAAACATGCTTTATTAAAACTTTACACCAACACAAATTTTCTTGAAGGTGAAGACATAATGCTTTGTCCTCACTATGAAAAAGCTGTTGATAAATGCAAGAGGTTGGTTGGAACTGCTTGCATTAATCCACTGGTGGCAGGAGAGACCACAGTAATAGCAATTACTTAAGTGTGACTGATTTTGTCAGCTTGAAAGAAAAAATATTGCTTGCATTATCAAGATCTATAGTTTTTGACTTATTTTGTGTAAGGAAAAAACATGATTACCACATGAAATACAGGCCAGCAGACTATTTTTTCATAACTCTTTTAAAAGGCAAGATTGCCCTTCCTCCAATTAAAGCTGTAAAAGTCTTTCAACATTATGGTTCAAAGAATAGTCCAGACAGTTCCCACTCTGTGAAGAAAGTTCTTTAGATGCATCTCAGAGGCTGGCAAAAAAAACCCCCAAACCAAACAACAACAACAACAAACAAACCAACCTTATTTTCATATAGGCAGAAAACAATAGAATGCTCACTTTCTGAGAAGCCTGAAATCTTGACCTGCATATAAACATCTATTTTTTTAACTATATATACATATTTCCTTTTAGAGTAATTCTTAGTATTTTTGGTGATTCAGCTACATAAAATATGCATATATACATATCCAGAGAATAAAGGCAGATCTTTGCATTTGAAAGTGTGTAGGTATAACATGAAATAAATTAACAATTCTGCTACAATTTAAAGTTAACCAAGTATATATGCCTTTATCTTCCAGAACCTATATACATATATGTAAAGACATGCACACACAGATGTTTTACTGAAATATGAAATTTAGATTTTAAAAGTTTAAGATTTAGTAAGATTTTGATAGCTACATACTTATCTGAGATTAGCTCTTCTCTACTTCTACCACAGTAAAAAATCTGAGTTTGTAAAACATGCTGTTACCCAGGAAACAAGAAAAAATGCATGTGCAATAGGAATAAAAATTAAAAAACCTTGGTGAAACTATATATATTAGAAGTGAGTCATTTTTCTCTCACTTCCCCACATCCCAACTAAAGATTTCATCATTACTATAATCAATGAATGCACAACCTCAGTAATAATTTAATGGCAGAAAAAAAAAAGAAGGGTTAACCTTTCTAAATAACAAGAAAATTGGAAAAACAAATTTTATAATTTTATACTCCATACTTTTTCAGCAATTATTGCTGGAAGCTTTATCCTTCAAAACCAACTGGCATCCTGTTAGAAAAATTTTAAACTAATGGTACACGAGAACAACACAGGTCTCCGGAGTTCACAGAAAACTGTATTATTCCCAACATGCCAAAGTGCGGAAAGTGCCAAGATGTTTGACAGAGGCTCCCTCCAGTATGAATGGTTACCTACAAGAAAAGAAATTTCTGCTTCAACTTACAAGGGCAACCTAGTGTTTGCAGGTGCAAAGTTCCAGGGGTAGGATTTTTATGGTACTGTGTATCTTCTGGGAAAAGCAGAAATTGTCACAACATTTTATGCGCTATCTGAACATGACATTTAGGTACTGACAGAACAAGGCACACAGTCAGACAGCAGTCTTTGTCAATAATGATACTTCTCACGTAAATGCTGTTTGATTGGCAGGCGAGCTTTTGAAGATTTCATACACTTATGAATTTGTGCATTTCGCAAAAATAAAACCTCCCTTTTTTACATTCTAATCAAATTAGTTTGCTTACCACCTTGCTGCAAATGGGTATACCAGTGACTTGCTTAATTTTTAAAGTGTATTCCTTAGCAAATAAGAAAGTTGAGATAATTGCTGCTGGAAAAAATTGTGTAATCTGATCCCATAAAATACTGTATTTAAGAGACATGCTAGAGAGGATCCTGATACACCGACTTAGGAAAGGGATTAGACTAATACCACTTCTCTTCTGAACACTGCATTTAACACACTTCAATTATATATCTTTGTTAATTTATGAGTTCTCATTCTAAACTTGTTACTAGGCCAGGAGAGATATAAAAAAGGTAGTTGGATTAAATTAAGAGCTGTAAAACTTAGGTGGATTAGTTAGAGCTAGAAAATTTCAAGAAGCTGCACTACTAACAAGACATTCTAAAGGTAAAATCAGAAGTGTCACCAGGCAGAAGTGTTTCTCGCAAGCGCTGCATTGCAGAGGTAGGAAACACATCAGAGGGTTTGTTGCTCTCATTTCTCAAAAATAAGAATCTTGATCCATCAGTTTTTATATTCTGCAATGCTATTCTAACAACTTCAAACACTTGCAAGTTCAAAACCACTGAAAGGTGCATTTTAAACAACCAGAACATGTCGAATTCTTTAGCGTGGAAAATAATAGAAGGCCCTGAATAACATCAAAATAAACACCTAGCCATTTGGTGTATTCAAAAGGCAAGCAAAAATTAAAAGTTACCCAAGAGGCTAGAAAAAATAAAGCACTAAAAGTAACCCTATTAGTTACACAGTCAAACACAAACAACAACTGCATGTATTGGAAAATGTGTTTTTGTCAAGTTTAGAAAAATTATTTGAATTATCACAGTCTCCAGTTGTCTTTCTAATCACCATTCCAATAATTTTGTGTAACTTTTCATACATGAAATCTCTCTGTGCTGATTAGTGCTGTTTATCCTGCTTGCCTTTTTCTTGACTTACAGACAATTTCTCCTGCACTCTTGCCTGTTTTCTTTCTTCTTTCTCCTCTTTATCTTTTCCTTATCCTCCAAAAATCTTTCTTTCCTTCCAAAATCAGTTTTAATCATGTTGTTGCCCATCCTGTTTTCAACAGCTGCTTTTCTTTCCCGTGGAAAGGTTAGAAACCTGCAGGAATGGAAATGAGCTGGTGAACATCTTACTTTGCTTCTATAGAGGAAAGAAGATGAAGGTTCTTTCAGACAAATGGTGTTCCAGCAACCTCCTTCAGCACCTGTTCTTCCTGCCTGCTCCCCTTTCACTCACAACTCCCCCATCTTTCTATTGAGTTCCTGACTCCCTATACTCTCCACTGCCTCTGATTTCTGCTTTCTAGTATGTCTCATGTGTGTATTTTCCCCTAACACCAAAACTCAGATTTTAAAATGCACACACACACGTCTGTGTACTTACATATAACTTTCTAACAAGAAAAAGCCTCTTCCTTTCCTCATTACTCTCATTTTATTTTTGCATGTATTTTCTCCCTCAAGAAGACTCATGGTAGATCATACACAAGAAGCACAAACTAAGTTTCCTTCTCTTATGAGCTAGTTAAATTTACATAGCCCAATTCTGATCTCTCTGCAAATATTCCAGGTATTTCAACAACTGTGATCATTAAGAGAACATTGCTTCTGAAATAGTAATTTCCTAATTTTTTTGAAACAGCTGCTTGGAGCCCAAAAAAACTGTGCCTTTCACTCAAAGTTTTCTGATCCCTTTCATGATGCAGAGTGACAGACAGCTGTGCTTTTATTTTCAAGTTAAAGGTTAGGCATGCTAATAAAAATCCAGCAGGAACTGGGAGATGCTGCTGAGCACCCCAGCTCTCTTTGGCACAAGACAGCAGCTCCTGACTCCTGCTGAACCAAGGGTCCTGACTCCAGAGATGCTCCTGCCAGTGCCAAGGTCAGGGCAAGCAGCCCCAGCTCTCCCCTCCCTCTCCCCACACAGGCTCTACAGCTCCTGTCCCACCACCTCTACACTGCTCCTTCTGCTGACCTGGGAGAGCTGTCCAGGACATCAAGCCATGAACCAAGTCAGGGAGCAGATCTAAGTTAAAAATAAGCTTTCCTAGGAGGTTCTAGCGCCCACGCTATAGACAGCTGTCTGCTCTTCATGTGTTTCTTATAGAAATTCCAAAATGATGGCACAGCTGTAGCTTTAATGCGGCCATCTGCCACTTGAAAAGACATTCTCTATCATTAGACTGTACTTATTTTGGAAGGAACATTGAAACCTACAATATTAAATTGATTTTCTCTTATTTTTCTCTGTTGCTGCTGCAGTTGACGTGTGATTCAACCTACTCTTGAGAGAGGGGTCCATTTCCACATCCTCTTGAGCAGACTTTTTTCTTCCTAAAGCTCCATCAAGGCTGCCCAATGCAGATCTATCAAGTCATTTTCACTGCTGTCTCTAAAACAGATTAATTTTCTTTTCTTCCCCAACTCCTACTCTGTAAGAACAGCTTCAGGTAAAACCAGGAGGGCATTCACATGAATGAAGAAAGCACCACCACAAGCAATGCTCACCACAATGAGCAAACAGGGCAGGCTCCACCCCCTGTGCTGAGCTACACCATGGCCAGCAGGGCAGCACTGGTCTGTGTCAGATTGAGCCCCAGGTAAGGACTGGATTTTAATCACAGGAACCTCTGTAGGACTAGCTCTGTCTCAGCTTCCTCAGAGAAGGACAGACTATTCAATAATAATCTTCAGGCATCTGTCATTTTTGGACACATCTCAGAGAAATAGAGGTGTGCTTCTTTCCAAGTCGAGGAATTGCTGAGACAGGTACTTGGAAGGTTTTCTAATTATTTGGCTTTGACCAGGATCTGAATGACGAACACCTGAAACAAACCTGAACCTGGAGTTTCTATCAATGAGCCTCTCTCCTTCCTAACTGTTTACATTTTAATCCTGTTTTCCTGTCTGATACATGCCAGGAGAAGACTTCTAGCCCCTGCTATCTCAGGAAAAGGACAATAATGCTCTGTTGAGCTGTTACTGCCCCAGATAATCAGCTACAGGACCTTCTAGAGGACAGCAGAGGCTGGAGAGACTGGGATGCTGGGGACTAGCAGACCTGTGATGACACTGCCTGCATGAAATATAGGGCTGTACTGCTGGCACTGGAAAAAAAAAATCTGTATTTCTGTCTTGCAGAGATTTTTCCTGCGCTTTCAGCTTTACACGGAACACCCTCCCTTGACAAGACCTCTCTAACAGCACATGAGGCAGAAGTGAACACAAGCAGAGTTCAGTGGCAGACCTTACCTCTTCCATCTTAAAACTGTCAGTTAAAAACCATATCCTGTGAGCAAAAAGTGTGTGGCAAAACAATCTAAATAAATATCAACCAAGTTAATATATGATCTTTTTCCTATTAGGAATTTCAATATTTTACACATCTCTGAAGAAAATATTCCAACTTTTTAAAAAAATCTTAAGATTGCAATGTGAGAGGTCTGATTTTTGGAGTAAGGTTCTTGGCTAAGTATTCCCAAAGACAGAGCTCCCTTCCAGGGAGTCGAGGTCCCACAACCATTTCTCCTAGAAACAAGAATAACAATGAGAAACACTAACCCATGACTTGGTTAGGACTAGATAACAAAATTTCCCTCATTCACAGAAATGTTAAAGGAAGGTGTGAATAAAGCTAAAAATACCATTTGAGCAGAGCAACAATATCAGAGAAACTGTAACATGAATTCATGAAACAGCTTCAGTGTCTGCCTTGGAGACACTTGCTCACTTGCCAAGTCTGTCAGAAAGAATTAACTTGTCAGTGAAAAAAAAGGGTATAGTATACGAAAAAATATTTGTTTGAAAGTTATACTGCAATTTTTCATCCTTCCACAGACTATTTCAAGCTTTCAGGCATGATTTGCTGTTTTTCATCTTGTTAACGGTAATGCTATCACATGGGCACATCCATCCTGTCCTTGATGCTTATGTAACAACACCCCCAAAAAAGAAGAGATTAAAAAAAGGAATACTTTGCAACTTTCTTGGTGGATAAGAACAGGAAAAGGATTATATTAAAAGCATTTTGAATTTTGGGATAGAAGTTTCAGGTTAAGGATCTGTTAAGAATAAAGAAATCTGTCTGAAGCAAAAGCTAAAGAAGTAATGACCTAAACAACAGAATTACTCTTCAAGTTTCAGAGCCAGGGGCCATCATGATTGCTCCCCAGCCAGCAAAGCCATATACAACCCCAGGTGTCAAGACAAAATATTTGATTATGAGCTATTCACGATTGATTTAGGAAAAAGAATGTACAGAAGCAAAATGCTCTACTAGGTTAAATGTTTGGATTTGGTTTGCACTGAAGGAATTGGCTAATGGAGTTATTTGGATAGCTTTTCAATTGGTATGTGAGCAGCATACTGCGTACCAGGACTGGATAGCAGAGATTGACATCAGACACTTGCAGATACAAGTAACCACAGAGAAGAGCCAATTTTGACTCTTCTCACCTCAAAAAAGGGCATTCATAAAGAAAACAGGAGCATATGGCCCACTGCAGAAATGCCCTCAGCCATTAAAGTAACTTGCAAAAGCATATTAAAGTGTAATGCAAAGGAGATAGAAGGTTCATTCTTAGAAGTCAAATAGTCATCTTACCAATTAAGATGCAAATCAATCAAAACTTACATAAAATAGGTTTACATGCAGCTTCCAGTGGGAAATGCTCATCAAGATGGCCCAAGCTAAAGCTGTGTACTGTGAAGTCTACCAACAGCAGGATGTCTACCAACAAGAAGAGGAACATGCAAACTCACATTAGTTATCCGGTTTGAAGCATTTTCTGCTGCATAGAAGGAATTTGTAAACCAAAATTTTACTTTTTCTGGCTGACAGTCCTGTTCAGGAGTACTAAGTTTAACCTAACACAGAAATAACCAGTCACAATTAAACATGGCACCTGCCATCTGCAGCCAAGCCTGAGCAACACACAGCCCTCTGCCCATCTCCCCTGGCCAGCAGGACCAACAGGCCATGTCACCCTGCACATCAGCACCTCCATAAACATCAGTATAATGGATCAAGCAGGAAACAATGAGCAATGCAACTTTTACTGCTTTTCAATTCTTTTTTTCTCTTCAGACTATTAATTATGAAATGAAGAAAGAAACCAGCCTTATAAATGTCATCAGAATTACCAGGGGAATAAAGCCAAGGCAACATGAGAGCATTTACTCATGTGGGGCTCCTGCAGAACTGCTGCTCACAAAGGACAGATCTTCTCATGGATCTCACAGACAGCAAGCCCACTTGAGGTAGTGAAGGGGCCAGCAGAATCCTGCTCCAATGCCACCATCTGCCAGCCAGAAGGTGACCACATCTTTGTCACTTTCTGATGTTTATCATTTGGAAACACAAAACAACAAAGTTCTGATAAATCCTTTGAGTTTAGATATGATACAAAGAAAAACTAAAATACTTAAATAAACAGGGGTAAAAGGATAAGATGCACCTAACTGCATGAAATAATCTGCTCTAGCAAGGTAATAGAAGAATATTGTCTTATATATTAATATTATTAGTGTAATATTAGTAATAATGTTGTCTCTTGGTATTATTTTCACTTAATATTGTTGTCTTCAGAGATGATACCTAAATCAGTAAACAATTACATAGTCCCATAACATGTTTTCAATAACATCACCCTCATTCTTTCATAGATACCAAGCATGTAAATAGTGATGGTGCCCTCCAGGACCAAGTGGAAAAACACTTGCAGCCAAAATTGATCCTATAAACTTGTGTTTTAAACCAAAAAAAGGTGACTTACAGGTAGAAATTCAGTTTTTAGAAGACTGAGCAAGTGGGACCATGCTACAGATTTGTTAAATTACAGCTTTACTGATCACAACTAACTTCCAAAGGTTTAGTTATAATTCATTAAACATAAACAAACTGAAAATGTGATGGTTTTTTTTCAGTATAAACACAACAGCTTTAGACTCCAAATGTACACATGCAAAAACATATTTCCTGTAAATACGCAGAAAAATTCCAGTAATGCCATAAAATAGCACCAACACAGCTGAAGAGATGGGTTTTCCACTGCTGAATTAACACCTCCCTTCTTACTGCCACATGGACACTTGCCCCCTGAGCCTTCCTGGGTTTGGCAAAGGTGGTCTCCTAGTTCACTTGGCTTTAGCAGTATTTTTACCAACTATGCCTCAAGTGTTTTGTATACCAATTTGACTTGGAGGCACTCCTGGGGATCACGTGAATTTTCAAAGCAACAAGATGCCAACAGAAATGTAAGGAAAATCTCAAGAGATGAAGTCAAACCCAGGGTCAGAGCCCAGCTGAGGTATTCAGGAATGCAAAAAAGGTGGTAAACTAGGCTGGGATGGCAGACATGGATCTATAAGCAGCAAGGACTATGATTAAAATTACAGCCGAGCCTGCATCACATTAATTGCATTCTGTGCAAAACTGTAACATGGTGAGTATTTACTCCCTATTCCTTTCACCCCTGAGAACCTAGCTGTGCTGTCTGAGTGCCTCCTGAATGGTAAAATGTGCTGCTTGTGGCAAACCTGACACAAGCATCAGTAGCTGACTGCAAATTCCCATTTTGTCAGTGCTGAGAAATCACTTGGCCAGCAGCCAAAGGAGCCACACAGCGTCACCACGGCCCCACCAGGACAGTAAGCAGGTGGATGAAGCAGGGAGTTGTGCAAGTTAATTTTTTAATTTTTTAGCTCTTCTGTGACAGGAATTGTTATTCAGAGCATTTCTGGTGGGCTGCCACTGCCTTGCATAACACCATTCAGCAGTTCATACTCTCTTTGCCTCTGGTTTGCACTTGCCAAAAGCCCTCAGCCAGGATCGCACAAAGGACTTTAAGTGCAGCATCAAGGAAAGTCACAGCATCTGGCTCCAGTATAATAAATAAAAGCCCTGTCGTTGCAAAAGGCCTTTGCAAGCAGACAGGAGCTTGTGCCTGGTTGGTTGCCAGTGCCCTTCTGGACTCAGGCACTTTCTTCACTTATATCATCAGCAGAGTAGGGGAAAAAAATAGAACAGGGAGAGTAAAGACAGAAGAGGAAGTATTAAGTCCACATCCAGAAGTCGGCTGCTACCCAAGAGTAAGAATGCACATCTGCTCAGGGACTGGCGGGAGTGAACCATGTGGGAGGAGAGAAGGTGCATTTGGGAGAGCACAGAAACTGGCCAAAATATGTCGATATGCAATTGATATGAGGGCAGAATACATACATAAGAGCTGCAGGAAGAAACCAAATGCTGGGAATGACAGGCTGAAGGTTTTCCTAAGCGAATTTCATCACAACTCACTAATCTAACAGATACAGCCTCCCGTGCATCACTGAAAAGTCATAAGAAGCAATTGAGTTTGTTGAGTTGAACAATACCACTAATGCCTTATTTTTCACTCTCCAAGGCTATTTATGTCATCTCCACTAAATTTCATAGATAAGAAATCAGTAATCCCTCATTCAGTTTTTAAGCTTCCCAGGGGAAAAAAAAAAGGAGGGAGAAAAAAAAGTACTGCTGTTTTGTTCAAGAGTTTAAGTGGAACATCTTTTGTTGGGAATGAAGAAAAAGAAAACATGACACAAACAAAATTGTGATCCCTAAAAAAGGTCTACTCAGGTCTAAATTATTTACTTACTAGTGTATACTTCCAAGCCACCAAACCCAGAAAGCAAACAGTTGCCTCTGTTGACCCAAAGTTGACCAAAGTACATAGACATTGCCGACATACTATGACACCAGTCCTGCAACTACAGCTCTAAGTCACACAGAAAAGCTCTCAACCTCCTTGATGCAGAGGAATGATGGCTAAGATGCACTAAATACCCTGTTTTTTGAGAAATCTGTGAGCATCCCTCTGGGGAAAGAGCTCTGTGCCATCATCTTCTGGGAAGTTGGGGAAAAATATTGATACCAAAGCTGTTTATTCACATCTATACCTACTCAGAAATCTTCCAATTAATACATTTGGGAGAGACATATAAAAGACAAAATAGTACGTGATCAGAAGTGAAAATTATTTGAGAGGGACACTTGGTGGCAGGAATACCAACCAGTGTCCTAGGTCTTAATGAAACTTTGCAAACAAGCGATGGTAACGCATCTGTGAAGCAACAGCCAATACAGATGTATCTCCTCGTGAAAGCCAAGGGGATCAGCAGCAGAACTGAGCCTCTGGAACCTACCACCTTGCAATAATTAAAGCTGAAATCATTATATAGCTTGCCTGGCAGGATTCTCAGAGGAGTGGTGGCAGCCTTTTCCCTGCAGACAGAGAGAAGCCTGTTGAAGCATGTCTCAGAATGCCTTCCCCTGTGCTATCCAGCAAAGCATTACAGGATATATGCTTAAGAAAAACTTAGACCTGTGGGATGGGGATCGAAGGTGAAGGATGTTATGCAGAGGCAGCATGACATTAGGTTATCAGTTTGTTAAAAACCTGATTTTTGGTGTATGTCCAGTCTCTTCAGGACTACTCAAACAGGGAAGCCCCCAGAAACAGATCATGTGCCCCTGCTCCCTGAAGCATGTTTTTTGTTTCAAGAGGGGATGCAGAGACTACTTACAAGAAAAGGTCTATTGGTATTAGAAGCTGACAAATTATGGCTCCAGGTGGTGATGTTACGAAGTTTTAAGGGAACCCAATTACATAACCTCCATTGCTCACTGCATGGCAAAAAGATCACACATACACACACACATGTATATTTCTCCCACAGGCCCTGCTGTTTTTTCACTTCTCTTCCCCCATAGAGAATTTAAGTGAGGAATCATAGGACTTTTCCCTCTATCCCTGTGGCAATAATATTTATATTTAATGGCTATATATATAATATCTAGTTCAATGGCTTCTAGAGTCACCTCAAAAAAAGATGTTTTATTTGAATACCACTGAAGAATTTGGACAGAAGAAAATTCAATGGCTGCATAAGGGCTTATAAATCTAATTTTTTTCTGAATAGCCCTGCAGTAATAAGCAGGGACTCAAAGTCCTTAGCTTGCCTGCAGGTGTATTCAGCACCTTCAGTCTGTCTGCTCAGCCTAATGGGGATAAGTAGAGACAAAAGAGTCTGCTTGCAGGTGTGAGTTTGCAAAAGCAACAAATGACAGACAGACTTGCCAGGATTCCAGCGCACAGCCGATCAACATCTGTTGATCAAATCCTGATTCCAAATCCTCTTTTCTCCCAGAGCAGCACCTGAGACAGACAACAATCCTGTACATGAACTCTGCAGCACACAAGGAGCTAAGAAGGTCAAGGGCTGACAGCTCAGAGCATATTGTGGATGCAGATCATTGCAGACATATTGAGTCCAACCACAGCGATGAAACAAATAGTGTAACTCCAAAAAATGAGTGTTACACAGGAAATCAAAGTGAATTATCTGAATAATTCTGCCTAGAGACATAAACAGCTGCTGCAAACTAGCATCAACTGTAGCAAAATTAAGGTGTTTATTCTCAAAAGCAGCTTACTTCCCATCCATTTGCAACGAAAGACTCATTATTTCCATTCCAGCAAGAACTACATAATTGGAAATGTATTTTTTTGAAAAGTACACTTTTGATAAGAGCACCCACAAACCTTTAAGGAAAATCTGGGTGCACAAGACTAAGCAAACTTTATGGCATGGCCCTTAGGTCTGCAATACATCAAAATAAAACGCTAAACAGCACAACTTTCAGGGACTTTGACTGGGATCTTAGTATTCTCGCCCCAAGATATTCATAGCTTCAGGACACATTTTCCTGATATTGTATTCTCTTTTGGAAATACTTTTCATACTCTCGTTTTACTCTGCTTTCAAGACCAACTGCTGAACTGATACAATTATGAAGTCTGATTAATAAAAGTATTATCTTGTGCTACAACAATCTTCCAAAAATTGTCTTGGTCTTGAGATGAAAAGCATTCAGAGCACATGACTTATTGTTCTTAATTTAACCTTTATTCATCAGCTGAATTTTTTCTTCTTCGGATCTTAAGAAATTGTTTCTAAGTTTAGAATCAATGTCTATTAGTGAAATAATGAGAAAAAATTCACCTGACATCTATAACTGCTAATAAAATATAAAAGAACATCAAAAGCTTACTTATTAAAGACTATGCTCTGGGGTTGGCAAGTTTTTCCCCCATTCCAAACAACCATTATAAATTAAAATATAATTAAAATCTGAGTTTTGTCACTGTTGTTTTCCCTTTCCTGCAAACTTACTACTTTTTGGAATTACGGAAGATTTCTCTCAAGGAGAAAAAAAAGTGAAAACATGCTTTTCTGAAGAAATTGTCTTACAGAAACCTTTTCGAAAAATAAGTAGATTTTGATTATCTTTAACTGAACCCTACGTGAGCAGTTTCTTCAACTACAAGAATGAAAATTCTACACTTGTGAAGCACAGAGGGACTAGGCATTGCACTTCAAAAAATATAAATGCAATTATTTTTCTAGTCACATTTCAAAAGCAGTCCTCACATTTCAAAAACAATCCTTCATATAATTTTGGGGCTGATTAGAAATAAACTCTTTTCTGCCAATTGCATTTTCCAGGCAGAATGTTAGCTTGACTATAAAATTCACAGTTGCCACACTCTGCCACAGCAAAGCAGAAGGACTTCTGGCTGTTCCCAGGATCTTGGAAGTAAATGGATGTAACAAGAAGAGGCAGTAGCAAGACCAGATTATTAATCCTTACTAGGAGGCAATAGGATTCAAGAAACTTAAGTTACAGAAAGAGATGCCATTCCAAATTAGACTTAGGCTCACAACCACAGTGGTTATCTTCACTTAAGATAGGACCAATTTAGATAAAACCTGTATTTACCTCTTTTTTAGCCTAACATTAAGACTGGGGAGAAAAAAAGGGATAATTCTAGCTATGAATTGTTCCAACCCTTTGTTCTGAGGAACATCGGTCTCCAGAGGCATTTCTTATTAATGGACTCCCATGACTGACATTTTTTTTGTCATGGAAGAGAAGCAGTAAAACATGTGGGTTATGGATTCAGATATAGAACATTCCTGCTTTCCTAGTTTAAGGAGCTTATTTCTTATTGAGTAATTATTTCATCACAAAACAAATGTTTTAAAATCTTCCTCATTTATCAGATACTGTTAATTTAAGGTAAGGAGATGATTTGCAGAATACACACTGAAAAAAACAGTTCAATCCATATAAGGACCATTAGGTCCTTCAACCTAGTCTGAATGAAGGGTACTCTTCAACATACTGAAAGGGCTTTTGCACTTGTCCACAAGCCATGAATCATTCCAGCAGCTCCAGTGACATGATGGCTCTGCCTCACAGGATCCGAGCACGGCAGCCCAGGCCCTGTGCGAAGCCCGCGATGCAAGGTGGAAATGGAGACCCCCAGATGGGCAAGACCCACCTCATTCCCTCAGAGCTGCAGACACTGTCAGACAGCAGTGCCCACTCACAGCCCATGCCTTCACTGCCACCACGGATGGGCACCACACCAGCACAAAGGGATGATCTGAATTCATAATGCTTAACTCGATATTTAACCAACTAAACTGCCGTGGAGCTTAGCAGTTCCCCATTAAACATCCAGGGAGGAATGATCCTTTGTCAGGCAGACACAAGAGTTTATACAGGATCTCTTCCACGTGAGGTAAATCCTCTGCAGGCTGGTAAACAGAGAAACTAGATCTGTACACATCTCTCTTGGACATAAGTTTGGATCCTACTTGGCAAATGTTACCATCTTATTAATTTAACAGCCTCATTTCTTCAGTTATTAACAATAACAGATGGACAGGAGGAGTTTTTTGCTTCGTTGGGGGAAGCCAATTTTTCTTTTTTTTTCCCCTATGGGCCATGTAGGGTGACACGCAGAAGAGCTTTGCATCAAGAAAAGTAGCACTACATGCACCACGCACTCAGAACTGCCAGCACAGTGATCCTTTTAAAAGATATTTCATACATTACCTCTTAGAAAAATGGTTTACCCCAGGGACATATACACATCTTTGAGAAGCTGGAGATTTCTGAGCATCTGCAGGGACAGCTGGCATGATGGTTACAGCAGCTGTCGCACTTGAATTATGAAATTGTGCATCGCTCAAGGAAAGGATCAATGTCATGCAAATCTCACAAACCTGAACTCAAGTCACAAAGAAAATTAAGGTGGGAGAGATAACTGTTCTGCTGATACAAGCCAGACTTGTTTGAATCACTTCATAATTTCAAGTAATACGTTACATACTATGTGCTGTAATACATACTGCATCTCTAAGGCTCCCATCTGAACAGTCATTTTATTTTGAAGTGTCTACTAAAATTATATTAAAATCTTTGGGGGTAAAGAACAGCACTGGGGAAGCAAGAAGGCTATGGAGTTTTTAAATCAAACTTCAATAAAACATTTATTTTTTTGACTCAAATCAAGCAGGAGATGTCAGTTCCTCAGTGAGGTTTTCCTGCTTGAGAAAATTATGCCTTGGTTCACAGTCGATTAGTTATGTGACTGACCTGATTTATTATGTATCACTGCTACTTCAAAAGAGGAGCAGTCTGAACAAAGAAGCGAAAGATACATCAGTATTAATGACTTGCCTCTATTAAATGGCTAGCAGAAATAATTACATTTACTATTTTTTAACTTGCTATTCAATATTTGCTGCTTTGTGTGAAAGAAAAGAATGTTAATGAAATTCAGATAATTAATATAAATAACAGCTGAGGTTGTCTGCTCACA
Organism: Cyanoderma ruficeps; assembly: GCA_008694505.1. NCBI lineage: Eukaryota > Metazoa > Chordata > Aves > Passeriformes > Timaliidae > Cyanoderma > Cyanoderma ruficeps. The sequence continues at coordinate 16,214,813 of VZDJ01004378.1, forward strand.
CATGGCACACAGGAGCAGAGGGCTTGAAAGAAAGCCTTCTCCCCAAGACTCAGCTTTGCTCTTGAGAGATTCCCATAAACCCATGGAGCCCTGGAGACTTGCAAGAGGTCATAGCCAGTGCTCAAAGCAGGGTAACACCCCAGAGCTAGGTCTGGCTCTTTTTACAGCATAGCTACATCAGACTTCTAAGGAATTCAAAAATCACACTATTTCATTCCTCAGGAAAACAGGCTGGGAGGTTTAGAAGAAAACAGACCAAGGAGTGACAGTTGACAGGTACTTTTTTTTTTTTAAACATCCATTTTTATTCTCCTTTCCTTTTCCCCAAGTAATTTCCATAGACCAAAGACCTCACACAGTGCTAAGTTCTCCATGTCAGTAAGTTATCAGCTCCCTCCAGCCCAGCACATGCAGGTCTTACTGAGGGTAGCGTTTATAGGCACCATCAGTAGCAATGCACATCTTCAAAAAAAGGCTGAAAAATCTTCTACATTTTTCGTTTACATAAACATACACAGAAGATCATCTACTTAAATAATCTAGTATATCCAAAGACAAAATCAATATGACTTTACATCCCACAAGTCAATTTCAATACTATTAGAGGACAAAAATATCATCCTGTACTTTACCCTATACAGTCTGAATGCTAATAATAAAGACAACATAACTAGAAACTGATCACAGAATTAAGATTTGTTTTTTCTCAATCAGAACTCCCCTGGATTCAAATGAGGGGGAAAAAAAGGCAAATTAATTTCTCATACCTGCTTAATGACTTTTCTGCAAGTTTTCTCCCCTGCCCATATTAGTAAGACATGAAAAAGAATTAAAACAAATGTTTCTGCAAAATTATTTACTTATTGCAAAATCCTGAGTGCTACAACTGAAATACATACTACAATGCACAAACGAGTACAAAACTCATCCAATTACAGTTCATGATGGTTTTCCTAATCATCAATAAAATGTGACCTTTAGATGAATATATATTGATTTTGTTACTTAAAAAAGTGAACTATTTAATAATTTTAAATCTGAAGGTATTGTAAATGAAGACAAGTTCGCTATTAAAATACTGCGCACTGGCAGTGCTAGCAGTACATTTACATTCCCTTCTCTAGAGAATTATGTCCCCCTTGCAAAAGGGAATCACCTTCAGTTACTGCTACAAATCCAGTGTGGACAAGAATGCTGAGCTAGCAAATGTTATTTAACTACTGCCACGGCAAATTTGCAAGCAGCAGAAATCAAAGAAACATATTCAGAAGAGCCCTCAATAATCGATACAATGAGCAGCAAACCAATAAAGCATTTTAGTGTTCTTTCTCAGGATGTAGTTGATTAATTTACTAATAGATTTACACGTAAGTAGTTACCCATGAATATCGCTGTCAATTTTTAATGGAGGGTTCTCAGAAGTGCTTCATGATTAACATCGCACTCCAGTTAAACAAGAAAAGCCATTAAACTTACTGTAAATACATCTTGATTTAATCTCTTTGAAGCACAGTAGCACACATAAAACAAAACTTTCTTAAGCAGCACTTTCCAGACTTTGGGGACCTTATGTGCACCACACCATGATTGTTGACAACAAAAAAATCCCTTGCATTCACCACATTCTTGGTCATATTCCCATTTCGAATTTCTGCTTCTGATAACATCAAGGCAACAAAGCAAATTGATCTTTAAGTATATTTTTTAACTCCTATACAATTAAATGTATGACAATCAAACACCTTCCACTGATTTAAAGTTCTGCTTATAATGCCAATTTGGTATGCTAAGAAATATGAAATGTGAATTGCTGCTTTAAAGATGATTTAAGAACTACAGCCACCTAGGAGATGATGAAGCACACTGAGCAGTATACTATTACAGTCCTCCACAGAAAATTATTTCTAAATTAGCTATAACTATGAGGTATGTTCCTGACCAACCAAAAGGACGTGGACTAGTAAATTTACCAGCATGCAGACTGGCTGACTATTTCTGATTCAGGTCTATCAGTTCTGAAAAGACCAATATCTCCTCCTTTATTTCAGTTTTACTCCCTAAGGCCCAGCTCTGTTCATGACTTGACCCTAAGTCCACTTAGGAAGCAGAAGAACCAGGCTGAGCAGAAGAACACCACTGAGCATCACTAGGAGGGGGGTCACTGGCTGTAGTTCAGTGTTAGGAGAGATGGTGTCCACTTTCAGAAGGGACCAACAAGGCATCAAGTTGAAATCATCCTAAGGTTTCTAACCCTTTCATTTCACCACTTCACTTTTTTCTTTTTTTTTTTTTTCTGTATGGGATGCACATAACATTGACCCAACTTTCCAAATTTTGAGGCATGAATCACAAAGACTTGTATCCACTAAGTCTTCTAGATCCTTCACAAGGAACCCAGTGCTATGGAGCACAAAATGCTGTCAGCTTAACTCACTACAAGAGGTAGTCAGGGCTACACTTAGTTAAGGGGCAAATTCCAGTGAGGTGACAGAAACACAGTGACACTGAGTAATTTTTCACTATCTCCACTGAAAGGCTATCAGGTTTATAAAGCCTTTTCAATGGCTTTAGTGGTGGAAACACAGAACAGCCTGTTTGAGGGTTGTCATTTCTTTCATGTGTCACTCACGTCTGAACAGAGCAATTAAGTTCTTACAGGTGCCAGAGGTATGGGAAGAAGAGGAGCAAAGGGAAGATGGCAGCAGCTGCACAGAACACTCCCCTTCCTCATAAATGCTTTTGTTTCTCAATTGTTCATAAAACTCATGCTGAAAATTCCTACCCAGTTGAAGAATCTCCTGGAGATATTCTCTTCTAAAAAAATTCTGCTCAACTTCTTGATCTGCTGTCCTGCAGGAGAAGAAACCTCTGTGTTGCCTGACTTTAATTTCAGTGTTTCTCAGTAACACTTAAGCTCTTAGGTATTTAGCAGCAAAGCTTCACTAAAAGATGAAAAATCACTGGAAACAGCACTGAACACCATTAGTTAAGAATCAGGAAAGCTTTACTTGACATGTATCTTACACAAGTTCACATAATTCTGCTTTAAAACATACATGCCTTCTGATTTCTATCACTGTCTACAAGAAAATACAAATTCCATACATAGGGACAAAACCCTGAATGAACACATTTATTCTACCCAAACCTCTCATTCTACAGTTACAGTGCAGTGCCATCTGCTGTACATTTGTTTATGTACAATTCTTCCAACCAACAATATGACAAAGAAAACCTCATGACTGTTATTTAAAACCTCTGAGCATCAGCAGTCCTACAACATGCAATTTTGTCACTAGCATTTTAAACCAAAAATAAGACTGAGGACTGCATATTCCATTCTGCAAGTATACAAAAGGCTACACAGATGTATGCTAACATAAGGGTGCCTGCTGAATAAAGAAATCAAATAAGACCATAGGGAACCACTCCTTTTATTTCTCTCAGAAAAAACCCACCAATTTTTATGGTCACAGCTGGGGTTTACATGAATCTTCTTCAATTAAATATTAATATGCATTTTAACTGCATTCCCTCATTAACAACCAATGATGCCACAGACTGCAAAGAAAGCTGCCAATTTTCAGAGTTCACTTTGCTCCAGCTTACAGTGTCTGTCATAAACACCTGGTTTTTTATTTTTTTTTAATATATTTTAGGGTAATACAGGAAGGAAAAAACATATCCCTGGAGACAGCCAATGAAATGTTCACAGCAAATCTCTGGATTAATGTATCAGCATAGCTACTTCATCAGAGTCTGCACTAAAATAAATTGAGATGCACTTGTCTTATTTGTAGATATTCTTACTCCATCCATAGCAATTGAACCACTCTCTAGGTTTCCCTTCCTTATCCATCAAGAATTTCCTTTCCTCAGAAACCTCAAGCAGACCTGCTCTTCAAGTGGCTAAAACTTCACTTTGACCTAGAGAACAGATATATTTGCTCTGCCTTTGCCACTAAATGGTAACATGAGCTGCTAATAAGGAAAAAAATCCACCCTGTAAGTAGCACTTACCCCTCCAAGCACACATTAACAGTATCTGATGTCCCACAGCACTTCAGCCTCTCTCCCCATGACTTACTACTGTGCAAGAGCCAGGAAAGACAGCCAGGTGTCTCCAGCAGTGTCTCACCACAGCCCCAGGGAGCTCCCTGCATTCACAAGGAGGGATGCACACACAGCACCCGGAGTTGTTGGGCACCCTGCAGGCACGAGGCGCTGCTGCTGCGCTGCTGCACCACTCAGGTGATTTGGGAACGCTGGTCCATACTTCTCTTCCTCCAATATACTCATATTCATACCACTGAGTACCACGACAGTGTGTCTGCATTTTAGACCAGACATATAAAAACCCATTCCCAGGAGCATCTATTCACCTCAAAACTAATTCCTACTACAAATACAACATCTTTCATTAAACAATGAAGAATTCAATCTATTGCTTCTCACTTCTTCAGTTTATTACATTAAATGAAACATGCTGCAGGTATGGACTTTTCATGGAGGTTATCCCAGAAGGATGTATCTTGAATACAACTTATAATTTCATCATGAGCAAACTTCTTGTCATAGGTGACTCTCAAGTTTTCGTTTTCACAGTCATAAAAATGCTGGAGAACATTGTGCTAAGAAACAGGAAAATAAACTTCAAATAGCAAAGAAATTAATTTTACGCTGTGATTTTTCAAATGCTTAGGTTTGACAACACTGCAGGTGGTTAGTAACACTGCAACTGAACTCTCTTGACTACCTCAATTAATGGCAAGTGCATCTAGTCTCAGTTTTAGAAGGAGGAAGAAGCTGGAGTTCTCCAGTCTCTACAGCAATAGCAGAAGGCATGGAAAAAACCCCAGATTTTGAGGTGATGAAAGATGCTGCTGTAATATTAAATGTATCCGATTTACCCACTGTGATATTTCATCAATTACAAAATGAACATGCAGAGAACTAACTATAGAAGGTACAAATATTTCTCTGGAGTCACACCAGCCCTGCCAACCGTGAAATGTATGCTGCTAAATTACTGATGCTGCTTGCAAATTAATGTACTCTACTGAGAGACTTTCAGAGCAGCAAAACATTCTGAATAGCTAATTTGCATGCTAAACAAGGAAAATAGATAAACCTAAGTTATTCTGATGAAAAAATATCAGGTCTTGGAAGTCTAGCTGTACACTGTCTTAACACGAAGCAAAGGTTTCTCTGCCTCTTTCCAGCCAGCATCCACAGAATTTACATGGACAAATGCTAGCCAAAACAGGAACCTAAACCCCAGTTCTGAAGACAGCCACCAGAAACAACTAACACTCCACAGAACACAGCGTACATCCTTTGCTCTAAAATAAAAGGTAAATAAAAAATATAAAGAGAAAATATATTTTTACAAAGTTATGCCCTGATATCTCCTTTGGGATTCAGAAGCATAAACTGCAAATTAAACTTATTTTTGTAAAATAAATGTCTAAATCAATACATTGCAGTCCATTTGAGAAGACAGCTTTTCAAGTAGTATGTTGAGGAAGTACTGCTGTTTTCATCCAGAAGACAAAGCTTCTGCTAATTAAAGCCCTGTTTTAATTAAAATAATAATAACCACGATTTCCTGTTTCTACTGTTCTTATTTGTGTAATACAGATATATAACTTACAGGTGACTCTCCAAGTTCTGATTTCCCCCTGCATTTCACTGGCTGCAGCAGAGCCCATGAGCACAAGACACAGATTCCCAAAAACTGTTGTACACAACGCTTTGCTCAGCTGTAGCTAACCCTACTTTCAGCCAAAGTCAGCTTCTGAGAGTTCCAAAGGTAAAAGTAAAAAAGATTGATTCTTCAACAACACAGATCATGTATGGTCTCCATTAGCTTTTCTGTGTTCCCACTGATTTTTGCAGGAAAACAAAACTATGCACAGTTGGTCTGGCAAGATTTTTTGAACACTAGTAGGGCCTGAGCACAAGCAAGTCATCCTGACTCCCAAGCTTTTGAAAAAGGCAGATTATTTCAATCAATAACTTGACATGCCAAAATCTCTCTACTCTAAAACTGTGAAAATTATATAGCATGGGAGTTTTAAAACAGATTCTCTGTAAAACATATTCACCTCAAAGCCACACATTTCTTCAGCAATCTGAAGCTGTGGCTTGTACCTAGTAATTAACCGTTGGCGTCCACAAATAATTTCACTTCTTGAACTCTAGCAACAGAGGAAATCTGTGATGAATGCTGTTGACAGTCTGTTTAGGAAGTTTGTTTCTCAGATCCTTTGTACAGTAGGTTAACCCCACACCTCAATCATTCATCCAGTGAATAGACTAATAACAAATGTAAAACCCTCTAGCAGTTTCCGATGGCACCTTACATGATCACTCTTTCCACTCAGGCATGACTGCGAAACATCCACAAAAGCTCTTCAGGCTTTCACAGTGTATCAGCTGCTGAATTATGACTTTTTTAGGTTCTCATGTGAAGCTTCATTGATCCTTNTGTGAAAGGATATTCACAGGATCTGTTTTTTATTCTGTACTTCTAACTTTCCCATTCTTTCCTATATGATCTGTTTCTCCCAACTGAAATTAAGGGAGTCAACACAGGACAGGCAACTAATACTCTTCAGATCATTAGCAAGTGCACCAGGAAACACACAGTAAAGTTTATCTAAAAAAACCCCAAAAAGAGTGTCTGTTTTGTGCAGAAAAAAACTTCAGGGGACAACAGAGCGCTTTCAGTCAAACTCTCTCAACATTAGCTGAGGTGTTGCTTTCACTCTACCCTTAACAGCCCTGCGCTTTGAGGATCTTTAAAAATGGTCAAAGCAGAAGATATGTTATTCTTCACAGTATACAATATTATTTGCTGAAATCTGTTGGCTTGAAAGAGGACTGCTATGGAAAAATAAACAAATGGACAAATTCCCTTGATCAAACCAAAAGAAATCAGACGAAACAGAGAGCTGGCTGGCTTTGAGTTGAGCATTTTTCATTTGGTTTGGGAGTTTTTGTTGAGATTTTTGGTTAGTTGTTTTATCTTCAGTTTGTTTGGGGTATTTTTCTGAAGAGAAGATTTTCCAACTCCCTAGGACAATTTCAGTGCATCAAGTTGATTATTCTTTTAGCAATGTACTTAAATGACAACTGATTAGACAGGTCCTTTTTTTAGGGTCAAAATCAGCATGAACTTTGGAGGAATTATCTAGTCAAAGTTCACAAAATGCAATTATAATAAGTAACATTTCAGAGTAGCACAGTGAAACAAAGCTGGCATGAATTTGACAGTCATGGCCTGTCTTTCAGGCAGTCTTCAGAAACAAAACCCTCTTGGGACATTGTGCTGTGTCTCCTTTCACTGCCGATGGCCCTGGGGACCAAGGTTGCCCATCCACCCTTCAAGGCAAGAATATCAACACACAAAGGACAGTTGCAGTGCAGCCCCAGGGCCTGACAGAGGTCTGGGACTGAACTACAGGCCACCTGTAAGGTCTTCACATAGAACTGATTTATTCTGGCTTTCACTAACATGGAATAAAATTCAGTCTTCAGAAAACCTGTTCAGTATTGTCAAAAACTGTTTTGTCTCAAAAATGTAACTTTTTTTTCTTTTCCATAAAACTTACTAAACCAGAGTCTACGAAAAAACAGATTTCTCTAAATCAGGTCTATCAGTAATTCAGTGGTAATAACACCCTGCATACTAAGTAATAATCTGGCTTTATTAACATTTCTTTTTATTTAACAGGGTTGCCCAGGCTTAAATTTCATTGACAAGTGAAAGGAAAACAGTAATTTGTACTTATAAGTAAGCAAAGTGCAACTTTACCATTTGAAATGGACAGTGCAAACTGTTTTCACTTTCACAAGTGATATTTGAACATACTTTCTTTACTCTAGTTCACTTCCAAAAGGCTACTGTTTAAAATGTGAAGGTATGTTTTAAGACAGCACATAATCCACTGCGATTATTTACAACTGCACATAGTCCAAACCATATCTTTTTTCATTAGGAAAACTTCCTTTCACATAGAAATTGAAGAATTTTAAGTCTAATGAAATACCAGGTTCCCTTCACCACTGGAAGAAACAGTCAGTCTAAACAGTACCTGAGAGCAAGAGCAAAGCCACAATATTACACAGTAGGTACAGAAGTACTCTTGACTGACAACTTAGAAGTTATGAGAAGTTGCCTAGCTGTATATTAATACTACATATAGCAATTACATGAAAGCTTTGTAACTATTTCCTCATTTTGTCAGACTGGAATGAGGAGTTCACAGCCCTCTGGGGTAACAGCAGTGTCATAGATTTGCACCTGCCTATCTCTAACTGTTTCTGATACATATTTTGTACAGGCAGACCAGAGCTGATCCAAAACCAAACAGTCTTTTAGTAGAGGATCCTCCAAGACATTTCTTTTAGTTTTCATTTGGGCAACAGCTGAAAATCTTCCTGTCTTGTAAATCGCATCATTTTGCCAAAGATGTCTAGTTTTTTAATGATTAAGCATTTCATTATTATTTTGCTCAATCTCAAAGACTACCACTATAACCTGCAACAGCATCAAAAATATGACTTTACATTTGGAAGACTTAATGCATTTATTTTGCTCACTCTCCAAAACACTAAGATCTACAGCGAGAGGTTAGTTTCTTTCCTTTATAAATCTATTAAAAATATCTCCAAGAAAAATATATGCACATACATAATCCTATCATACCCGGTTTGTTTTGCTTTTACTGATGGTTTTACATAATCAGACAATCAGGAGGCTGACAGTTTCTATTTTCAGTCCTGTCAGACTCCAGTGTGAAAAAAAGGCATTTGAATTACTGGTAACCCAGTAGTGTCTTCTGACAAGCTGAATCCTAGTTCCCCAAAGACCATTCTTGTTTTTCCCAGTACACCTACCAGAAAACATCACTGCTTTGAAATGTGATGGCAGCCTACCCTCTGCTACTGAGTGCAACAGAAACTGGAATGCACAGAATAAACTATGCAAGTTTGACACAGAATGGTGCAAGCTGTGTTGTATGAACATGTTTTCATCCTAAGGAACGCTGTAACAGGAATTGTGATAAGAGGGGGTAGCTTTAGGAAGCAGAGAGAAGAGCAAGGCAGCAGTGCTGCACAGGGCAGCCTGCAAGTCAATGCAGAGGACAGCTTTGTCCTTCGCTCATCCCAGCATGGGGAGCCAAGAGCTGGTTGTTCTTTAAGAAAAATTAAAATCCCTGTTTCATCATTTTTGCCCATTGCAGAGTCAGCTGTTACCTCCTAGTCTCCGCAACTGGAATGTTTTTACTCTGATTAACAGAGTAGCACTCTCTTTTTCGAGCCAAAACTGAATGCAACTGAATGTTGCTGCAATACACATTATCCACACACCTGACTTAGCTATAAGACTACATTCCACGTAAATTATTAGAATTAGTGCTATTTCAGTGAAAACTGTTAAACATTACTGCTGCACAAATGCAGTTCAGTTTGCAATTATATTGTATCATCCAGAACTGCTTACCCTGACTTCCACATTACACTTGGAATTTGCCAAGAGCATCCCAAACCATGTAACCAGTCATGGAAGTCAATCTGCATAAGGTGACAAGGTGTCTAAAACTGTGAGGTCTCTAAGCACCCATAAGATTATTGTATTATTTGATTTCTTAACCTAGGAGACCAGGGGAAAATATTTTTCTTAAAATCAAATAAACATTTTTCTTTATATATAATGGGAAAAGGGTGTTAGGAAGAGACTAAAAAACCACCAAAGTCGCCCTGATTACAGACATCCATTTCAAGCTAATTTTCTCAGACTGGCTGAGAGTCATAGAGCCAAACAGCCAACAGACTGAAAGTCCAACTAGATTACATCTGAACAGTGACTTTTTCTATTCCCCACAGGTTATGGAGAAAGGGTTGGCCCATTCTTATTTTTCGTGGGTGTGTACAGCTCCCTGCTTTTCCATCAGTGCTAAAGATGAGCGTCTGCCTGACTTCCATTCTGAACCAAGGCTCATCGTCCACACACATTCTGATTCCTTGTCACATTGTGAAAACATCACAATTAGATGTTTGCTACCACTCTGCTCTTCCTGGAGATACTTGTCAGCAGATTCAAGTAGAGCAAACACTAAAATGGGAGAATACCTTCCAAAGTAAACAGCATGCCAGAGTTTTCTGGGGATTTTTTTTGTCTAAAATGAAAAACTGTGACAATTTGAATATAAGCATTACTATGAACACACAACAGATGCATTAGTCTGTTCATAGTTAACTCCGATAACTGATGGCTGATTCTGAAAAAATGTTAAAACCAACTGCCAAGCACCTTCACATCCTGCTTTACCAGAATAAAGACAGATCATCATCATTTTCAAAAAACACTGCTTCACCCTCCAGAGCAAGGTTTCCAGAAAGACACCCAAGCAGTGACGCTGTGGTAAGGCTGCTTCTTCAGCAAGAAATTCATTAGACTGGACTCTCTGAAGCCTGCTTAAAAGCCAAATAAAAGAAACAGCACTCCTGCCATTTAATGGTAGAGGAGTTTAATGGAAGACTGGACTAGATCCACACACTGTGGAGGTGTAACATTTCTAAGAGTCTCGCTCCAACAGGAGCAAATCTGCAGCATTGCAGCGTATGTCTAGGCTTCCAAAGCAGCACATAAAATGAGCCTGGAGACCCCATATGTCAGTCACAGGATCCAACACGTGCCAGGTGAGCTGGGTACTCTGCCCACAGTCAGGACACCAAGACATATGAAACTGCTCCCATCCCTGGAGTTAGGGTCCCTCTGCAACCTTCGGTCCAACATCCACATGCACATCTACATGGGCAACAGGACTTCACATTCTTCCTGATTTCAGGTGTCCTAGTCTCTTTTGCAGGCTTGGAGTAATTTTTTTTAGTCTCTTTGGATTTCTTTAAATAAATCCTAAAATTTTAAATACATTTTATCGCACTTTATTATATTTAAATACATTTATTATACTTTGTGAGACACAGATCAACCCCTGTTTCAGCAGCTCAGCATTCCAGAAGAGAGCTGTCACCACCAAGGGAGGGAAGGAAGGAAGGTGGGAAGATGGGACTGGAAGCAAAGCAAAAAAGGCAAGACATTAGTCTTTCAGATCCACTTTGAAAAACCCCGAATTTATGGATCCACAAAAAGAAAACACAAAGCAGTTTGTATCTTAGCGACAGGAGCACTCTGCTGAAAGAGAGGATACCTGAGACAGTTCCTGATACTATTTACACATTTCACCTAACTGCCACTTAAAATCAAATTAATGAAGCCCAGGCTTCCGGAAGTAGAAACTTTTCTCCTCCAGAGGAATTTCCTGAAACACTGGATTAGAGGAGCTATGCTCTTCCACATATATGTTTTCTCCTTCTGTATGAGTTTTTCCTGCACAACTTCATAAACAGGAGATAAGAATGACCCTGTTACAATTGAGCCTTACAGCAAAATCTCTTTTGTGAGTCCCTCATATTGACAAAGGTACTGAACCAAAATACATTCTTTCAAAACAATCATTTCAACTGCTACACTGCATAAATAACTTAAATAGTCTGATCTATACAAAAATAAGGCCCTACCAACACCTAAGTTTTCAATGAAAGAGGTACAGCTGTCGTGTTTCACGCTGACTGTCAGACACGGGGAAAATGAACCCAACTACCTCAAGCCCCTCAAAAGACACAGGGCCAGCCATCACACAACTCACCTTGGTCAGACAGGTACTGCAAAGATTTTGATTAAACCCTGTGTAATCAAAGCAGGTGTCAAATCAGATTAATCACTACAACATTTTCACTGGATTTCATACAGAAAAACAAGATAAATACCAACCAACCCATTGACACTTGCATCCCTTTCCACTCCAGCATTTAACTTCCTACCTCAGAATTACCAGATTTTCAAGTTTGAAATAAAACATAAAATATGTTTTAGAAACTATGATCATTGGAGATCATTCTCCAAAGAGTTGGAGAAAACATCAATTATAGTAAGTCATTCCTTACCATTAGAGTTTCAGAAACCTGTAATTTTTGCTGATGTTTTTGAAAGACACTCAATCACAATCACCTGTTTGCCGTCATGCGTAAAATACTAACCACAAGCTAAAAGTCAAGCATGAGCCAGATGTCTGACACACATCAATTTTACAGTGTGTTTCACAAATCATTTGCCTAAATTTATGTGCTTAAGAAAAAAACCCTTATGAATTTATTACAAAAGAAACATCTGTCCTGACTTTCATTATTATTCTGACAGTAGAACTGCTATTTGCATTTTTAAAGTAAATCAGTATCACTGCTCTTCTATACTAAAAAGACACAGCTTACCTTAAGAACTCTCAGTGTTGGACTTTCTACATTGATTGCAGAAAAGTAACCACAGAAGGTACACTCCGCTTCATCCCTTTCCCCTCCTCAACACTCAGAAAGGGCACATTTCCCTAGCTTCGTGTTTTATGATAAATAAAAGCCAACCAACCACCAACAGAACATTAACAACTATTAATAATCCTTATGAATACTACAACTGTGTGTCAGTCTGTGCATAATATCATTGCTGTTTTATTTTTTAAATCGTAATTCCCTGAAAACCTCCTCCCATCCCCAAAAAAAGGCCATGTATCATCAACACTTCCACAGTAATCAGGGGATTATGCCGAATATACTTAGCTTGGTAAAAAACTTCAGTTAGTACAGATAGAATTGTTCTGGAGTCATCTCAAGACCTGAGTTTTCCTTGTTTGGTCTCTCTGGACGACACTTTTGTTTTCTCTTCTGAGGTGGTTCAAAGTGTCAAAAATTAAATGTATTCATTTTAAAAATCCAGAAATTTATTTACCAGGTCAGTTTATTCTTTTGACTCAATATAATTCTTCTTGAAGTCACACAGATTGTATTGAATTTTAATGAAGAAAGATTCCTATGAAGCACTTCCATAATTCTGTAATATTCTTTTAACAGAAGTATTCCTCTTAACCTGATTGCTACAAAGCCATGATATTCCAACATCCCTATAGGTTGTCAGTGACAATACCTTTGATTCTCCATGTGTCACCTATGAAACAAGAATTGTGGTGCCATGTTGAATCATGTTTTATGTTTTTTCTGCCTTATCTATTATGAGGATGCCCTGACACTGAATTTATTTCATTCGAAACAGACAGAAACAAAATATGGTTGTTACTTCATGCCCAAATTCTATCCATTCACCACTGTTATATTCAGTAATGCATTTCAATAAAGGAATTATTAAATTAGCTGTAAAAGAACATTATTTTCAAACAAGTATCAACACACAGTATCTTTCCATTAATTGATCATAATATGCCTTCTGCTAAAGGCATTTTAAAACGTATATAACTTCACAGCTGGGTCATAAAAACCTGTTAACCTCTGCAGCCCTGTAGTACAACATAACCAGTTTTAGAGCTAGCTGCTGACACATTATTGGTTTTGACAAAGTCATGAAAGCTTGTATTAAGCTTCTATTAAAATTTACAGCTTATGACAGATTTGTCAGATTTAATTTATTTCTGGTTTAGCTGTATCAAATTATCCCAATTTGAGACTTTATGATATGATTTCTATCAAGGGAAAACACATTATCTGGTAACAAATGTTGTAAACTACTGTGATTCAGTTTAGAGAAAAAGTCATCCAATAGAATCTACTATCAGAGGCAAATATGCATACATACTTTATTCACTTGGAATGCCTTTCTCCATTTAAAAAAATAAACACATATACACATACTCTACATATATTTTAGACATTATGAAGTCAAGCACATTTATTTCCTTCTGTACTTGCAAGTGCATGATACAGATTTCCTTAAGTCAGAGATCCCGTCTCCCATCAATTCGCTTTTACATGCACGGCCACTAATGAGCATTACAAAATACAGAAGACCCTTCATAAAAAATTGCCTAAGAAGAAAACAATACAGCAAAACAAAAATGGTGTAACCCAGCACTAGATGAGATTCACAGAACTTTCTTACATCCTCTGTCTGAAGGATGCCCATCTTCTCAGCACAGATCTGAGATGAAATGCCTCACCTCCCCAGACACAGATGACACTTTCTCAATTATTTTAGGAAAATATGTGAGGAAGAATAACATTAGATAACAAAACCTCTATATTCTAGCTTGTTGGGGTTTTTTTAGACCACTACTGTTCACTCGTACCACAGACAGACAAAGCCTTTCTGCTCCTCCCTGAAAGACCCGTGCTGGGCTAATACTTTCTGTCAGCAGCCCTTGGGATGTCACCTCACCTCACTGTCCTAAAGGGAGCGTGAAGATGAAGGGGCAGCTCCTGGGCCGAGATGTTCAAATGCAGCCAGAGGAAGGGCAGGAACGTCCCTTCTTCCAACCAGTGCACCTGGGAATCTCTTTTGCCCCCCATCATCATGGAAGACTAAGAAGAAGGGGTGGCAAGGGAATGCGAGCACAGGTGTGGTTTCAAAAACAGGGAGTGTCTCTGGGCAGCAGAGCAGCAGGACCCACCACAAGACCCAGTGGCATATGCAGGAGAAGTCTCCCTCCTCAGGCAGCACCAACAGGGCTAGGAAGCACTGGTTTTCCAGGGTCAGAAGGTCTGCTCAAAGAAAGGAAGCCCCAGAGCTTCCCTCTTCTAAAGTAAAACCCTTTCAGCAAAGCACAAAAAGCAGCAGGAGAGAAATGTGACCCACAGTTGACCCAGAGACACAGGGCACCAGCCAGAGATGAGGTGCAGGAGGGTGAAGGTGAGGACAGCCACAGGCCAGACCTGGAGATGTAGTTTTGCAGAGGTATCAGTTCTGGTTTTTTCCACCTTTTTTGTTCTTACACATCACAACACACACAAGTCTGCCAAAATGTCTAACTTGGGATTTTATGTCTACACCAGTGTACTGGGTTTGCATTGCCAGGTTTTGCTAGTGGCAGGGGGACTACAGGGCTGGTGACTTCTGTGAGAAGCTGACAGAAGCTTCCCCCATGTCTGACAGACCCAGTGCCAGATGGCTTCAGGACAGACCCACTGCTGGCCAAGGCCAAGCATGCCAATCAGAGATGGTAGTAATGATCTGGAATAACATATTTAAGAAGGAAAAAAAGGTTGCTGGGCAAATATAATTGCACTCAGAGAAGAGAGGAGTGACAATACATGAGTACAGCTCTGCAGACAGCAAGGTCAGAGGAGAAGGAGAGGCAAGAGGTGCTCCATGGGCTGGACCTGATTCCCCAGCAGACCATGGTTCAGCCCATGGTGATGCAGCTGCCCCTGCAGCCCATGGAGGAGCATGAGGATGCAGAGATCCACCTGCAGCCCATGGAGGAGACCCACACTGGAGCAAGTGGATTCCTGAGAGGAGGCTGTGGGAGGCCTGCACTGGAGCAGGCTCCTGGCAGGGACTTGCAGACTGGTGGAGAGAGGAGCCCATGCTGGACAAGTGTCCTGGTAGGACTGGTGATCCTGTGGGGAACTCACACTGGGGGAGGCTTTTTTTAAGAACTGCACCCTATGGGGGACCAACTTCGGACCAGTTCATGAAGAACTGTAGCCTGTAGGAATGACTCACATTTGACAATTTCATGGAGAACTGTCTTTTGTGGGAGAGACCCCACTCTGGAGCAGGGAAAGGATCCCTCTCCCTGAACAGTGGCAGAAACAACCTGTGCTGAACTGACCATAACCCCCATTCTCTTCTACCTGTGCTGCTGGGGGGATGAGGAGATGGAACCCAGGAAGGAGGGAGCAGCTGGGGGAAGGTGTTTTTAGGATTTGTTTTACTTCTTATTATTCTCCTTTGATTTGATTGGTAAAAAATGAATTTTCCCAAGTTAAGTTTGTTTTGCCTATGACAGTAATTGATAAGTGATCTCCTCCTGTCCTTATCTCAACTGATGAGCCGTTTGTCATCTTTTCTATCCTCTGTCCACTTGCAGAAGGCAGCAACAGTGGAGCTCTGGTAGATACCTGGCATCCTGCCAGAGTCAAATCACCACAGGCAATAACTGTTCATGTATCTTCAGAATAAAATCTTCAGCACCACACAAACGTTGTGTCAATTACCCTCTTCAATCATATCACAGAATTACTATTTACATATAAGCCTATGAAATTATCTTTTTTTTTTCCTTTTGTGTGGAAAGGCATTGGGGTTTTTTGGTATTTTACCATTTCAAAGAGAAAGCAAAATACACCTGCGCCACACATTTGCTCTGGCACATCACCTAAAGACTCTCAGGCACTTTCAGATACTTCTCTTGTAACACTATGAACTACCAAGCCAAAGACAAAAAGGACCACTTTGGATGGTGCATGGATATTTTTGATCAAAGCATCCAAGACTTCCCACCCTGCAATCCTCAGAGAAGGCTCTATAGTTCTTGCCTACCCAACATGATGACAATTTAAACGCATATTTACCCCTTGCACAGATGTGTATTGCAATAAATTACTATAAGCAAGGTTCACTGCTTCTGATATTCTGATTTGCCCAAATTAATTATATGGTCACCCCATCTACTTACTGTTTAGTTAACACACCCCACCTCTGATTATGGTAATGAATTCAACTTACACAAAGCAAAAAAAGTTAAATATGAACGATTAGGCAGTTGCACTCATCTTATTGAAAGGAAGAAAGAAAAATCCCACTATAAGTAAGGTTTTCAACATTTGATTCTGCCTATTTCCAGCATTTTCTCTTTCTGTTTATGTTTTTCTTTACTACTGTACAGACTTATGAACTATGGTAAGGCCATCTGATGCTTTCTGACCATTAGGACAAAAACTGAATGAAGTCCTCCATAAAGCAAGACTTAACAGGTCAGCACAGGCCTGCCCCAACAACACTGGAATGTATGGATTTTTCTGCAAAGTTTAGGTGATAATTGAAAAAGTGACATTGGATATTATGCACTACCCTGCAGGAGAAAGAGCAGTCAAGTTGGGCACACTTCCTATATGTGAAAATTTAACATATTAAGTGGCAAAATAATGCCACTGAGTTCAAAAAGGATACAAGAAGATATGAAGGGAAAAGAAGCAAGGTTTTTGAGACAAAGACTAGCAAAAGGCCATAAAACAAAAGGATCCTGGAAAACTAGGGTACAAATATTTAGCCCTTTACAACCTCCCACTCCTTACTTTTATATGTACACCTGGAAAGATGGCACAGTTTACATTCAAGAAAGAGTTGTTCAGATTAGACTCTAAGAGGGGAAAAAAAACCCAAATGAAAAACTAAAGCAAACATAAAAAGCACAACAATAACCAACCGACCAAAACTCCCAAACCAACAAAATACACACAAAGGTGCAAATGGTGAGCTTAGGCAAATGCCTGGAAGATGACTAGGCAAACAAATTCCTAGGTACCCACCAAAGCATGGACAATGGCTTGCCACGCAGACTCGGAAGCTGTGCTCCTTCTCCCACATTTCTAGTTTTTCCAAACATTTACAGTTTCAGTTACAGATGAAACTGCTATCTTGGCAGAACCGAAGGAAAATTTCAGATGTTGTTATTTATTTAAAGAAAGCTGCTGAACTGCAGTTCAGCAATGCAGCTTATAGGGAAGAAGCTGGCTTTCCCCAAGGGCAGCCGATGCACAGCCACAGGGATGACTGTGTGGTGAAGCACAAGCAGCTTTGCCAGCCACAGCAAGAGAAATGCCTGAGTCCATGTGTGAGCCTGTGCGAGCAGCAGTAAAGCACAACCGAAGAGCAGGGAATATCTCCTGTCCCAGAACGTCATAAAAACAAGCAGTGACTTTGTGAAATACGTGCTTATTTTCATCCACTTTAAATTTACAGGAAAGCACTTTCTTTTAATTCAAAATAATCTTGAACACAGCTCAAGCTCTGCCTAATGGAAAATTAGACTGTCTAAGAGAAAACTAAGTTTTGCCTGAAATGAAACAAAAATACCAAACAAAACATTATGTCTCTACTACAAACATCAAATGGTGTCATTGCATTCTCACGCTTGACCAGAGACACAGCCTTAAAGAACTGAATAAACTCATGCTGCAGTAGCTTATTAAATTTTAGCCTCCTTTTAATTTCTATTCAGCTTAATTGCTCAAAGAGAACATCCAGAGGAATGCTATTTTATGAAAATCCTGAATATTTTGTTTTATTGTTGTCTACACTTTTTGTTACCTTTGATTCTATGACAGTCTCTCTAACTCCTGGATCTGACAGCAAATCAGCAAAATGCTACCAATATTACCTTCTTTTTTTCCAAAGAGAACATCAGACAGGATATTAAAACATATTTCATCCCCAAACATGTAATTATCATATATTTAATATATGACATGCAGAAAAATTACTAATAAAAAAGCATCAAAGCAGAATTTAATGGTAATTTATCCCATGCTGCAGAATGCTCTCACACTGTCCCATCCATCTTCTATGGATGCATGGTACCTCATGAGAAAACAAGCATTGGTCATTATTCCCAGCACATTGCGAACCACCATTAGCTCATCTGAATACAACATGGAGAAGCTCCCCTTCTCCTTGAAATTGTGCCACTTCACAAAAGCTTTCTAAAAGTGGTTCTGCTACCAGGCCATCAAACCAAACACTGAGATCCACGGATGTATCTCCAACCAAAGTGACCTGAAAGACAACACGGGGTGGGTTTTTGGCTCAACACTAACTGTCCGCAAATGGCTTTAAATTTCCCAAATTCCTTTACCAAATTAAATTACAGTTTTACAGAAACAGTCAGAATTTTATTTTTGAGCTACTGGAGTCTACAAAAACAAAGTTTTAAAGAAAATTTCTTATGCTTCTATGCATTTAAACTCATATGATCAACAACTCAAAATCATGCATGGCTTAGTCTGAGACCACAGCTGCTGGAAACAATGAAAACAGGAATTTCGCAGGTGAACTACTCACAACACCCGGCTTCATTTTCTCAGACAGCTCTAGCAATTCTGCAAGTGTTACCTCTGCACACTAAACACTCTCTAGGAAAGGTGCAGGAGCCCACAAATGCTTTCCAGAGACCAGTGTGTGTGCTTTATAGAAAGCCAAAATGAACTTGGCCCCAGCAAGAAGTTACAAAATTCCATCCTTGCTTGAGGGGGACTCACACAATCTCAAAGCCCAGTCAAATGAGAAACCAGTTTTCTGCAATCCAAAAGGAAAATGAAGTTTGAAACAGGTCCAATATCTCTAAAATATCTTAACCACAAATATGTTAATTAGATGACAGCTGAAATAATGTGCACAAACAAGTGTCATCCAAAGTGATTGGTAAGAAATACTAAACAAATGAAATCACAGACCCACCAAACCCACACCACATTTCAATATACTGCCCCTGATGAGATTATAAGGAGTTATTCCTTGTGAAAGAGAAAAGAAATGCTCAAGGGGCAGATATGGACAGACAGTAAATGAGAGAGGAATAGTAACTTTATGTCCTTCCTTTTGCTGACCTGAAGTTTTGCAGTGGAGGGCTTGTCCACTCAAACAAGAAAAGAGGATGCGAGGACCATATGCTGCTGCCCACCAAGCTCCGAGCCCCCATCCTGGCTGTGGGTGCAGCCAGCCCTGTGCACTGCAGAGCACCCTGCAGGCTGCAGCTCCAGGCAGCCCCAGGGACAGGGCACACAGCCTACAGAAGTGTCACCAGGCCACTGCTCCAGATCAGCGCTGCAGACCTGCTCCGTGGCAAAGCAGCTTCCTCCCCATGTTGTTATGGCATGGACAGGAACAGCTTCACTGCTGCAGACCCAATTGCTTTAAAAGACAGGAATAGTTCCCAAATGACACAGGACATTGTCCTTAGGCAAGCTAGGAGCAATTTTTCCCATGTACTCGTTCAAGCAGCATCCTTCCAATAAGCAGCCTGGCTTTTTCCAATGTTTAAAAAGTCATGGCCTAAATATCTGCATGCAGCTGCTACAGCATCAACTGTTCCAGCTCTGCCTCTCAAGTGCTGCTGCCCTGAGTAAGTATTGATAGTCTTTGCCCACAGTACAATGATGTACATCCAGAAAACCTAGTCCAACTAGCTAACATCACTATTACACTTCAACTTCACACCATACCCTAAGTGCACCAGCATTCTCGTAGGCCAATAAATGCTAAGCTTGATACCCCAATACTGCTAGGGTGACTTTACTCAACCAGAAGATAGGGGCATATCGGGTGTAAAATATTTTTTCCTCATATTTGTCCTCTGTAGTCCATAAACACATTTTTTTCCATTTCAACTACAGTTTCTATTTGGCTGTTAATGTAAGTTTCCAGAAGCTGACTTCACATCCCAAGAGATGAAAACTGCTTTACCCTCAAGGAAGAAAGCAATAACAAGTGAGGCTGACTTGCCCAACAGGCATATCAGGTCAAAAAAAAGTGTCATATACTAACGGCAGTCTCTATCCAAAAAGCAAGGCTTTGTATGGCACCTTGTCCACACTATCAAAGCAAACACAGACCATAAATATCTCAGGGCACAGACAGTCCAAAATACATCAATGCTACAGCTACAAAAAACAACCTAGTATGAATAGAGTGTGATCTGCAACCTATGATGTATATCACCACAAGTACGCTGTTACCCCGGGGCAAGTCCATGCACGTGCGCATCTATTACACCACAGGCAAGGCTAAGGGAAGCACTCACCAAGGGAAGCAACACCCGAACAGAAAAGAGTGAATCAGCAGCAGGAGCTTGGAAATTAAATCATGACATATCAATCTGCATCCTGCAACTCTTACTCTGCATGGCTGTGGGATTGGAAGTAGATCATCTTTGAGGTCTCTCCCAAACCTTAACATTCTATGATTCTATGATATGCAGATACTAAGCACAAAAATTGGGTTTCTTGGTTGTTTTGGGGGAGGTTGGGAGGTGTGGCTCTATGTCACAGAATATAGGTAAGAAGACAGCTGTATGGAAAATAAGCAATTTATATCTGACCCTTAGTAGAAAGTAAGTAGAAAGCATAATTCTTGTGATTACTGAACTGAGCAAATCAGGACACTGAGGATACTGCAGAGGGTAAATAAACATGAAATCTGATTTTTTTTTTGTCTGTCTGTTTTCACAAAACAACTTCTAGTGGGGAAGCACATTCATTGTGGCTGACTACTTTTAGTTCGTGAAAGGAAGGTTATGTCATTTTCTATCAGACAGAGAACAGAAATGTTACAGGAAGACTTCCTCTCCTTCTGAAGCTTCAGTTACACAGATCTTCAAGGCTTCCACCCCAGCCTGTTTCTGAATTCAAAATTCTGTTTCAAAATTCTGCTATCAGCTATGATGTCTGCATCCAGCATTAGGTTTACATCTGATCATAAAGTATAGATGAAACTCTCAAATACGCAGCAGCTACGAAGTATGTTTAAAGGTTACCTGTTTTTTTTTACCCTCATAAACGAGGCCATTCTCACCAGTAGCATCAGATACCTCTACTCTAGACCACCAATGAAACTATTATGAAGGATGAAATCACACCTAACTAGGAAGCAAAACTCTCATGTTAAGGACAATTTCTCAACCATGAGTTAGGATCTCAAAGTGCTATGAAGTTTTCCTGTCACTGTGGCTTAAATTGAACTACTCAATTTAAGAACTTCATGTAAAAAACTTTTTTAAAATTATCCATATGGTTTCTGAAGGAATTCAGCTTATTTTATCACATTATATGCCTACACAGTCTCTAAGCCTGTTGGCCGATTCTAGTTAAATTCTACGAGGGACAAAAATAATCATGCTCCTAATAAATTTAACAACAATCAGCTGCTGGGAAGTGTCAGTACCTACAGCCTCCACAGAGCAATGGAAGAGCTGCAGCACAACCCGCTAAGTGCTGGCAGCATCTGACTGCTATACTGTCACTGGCTGCTGCACCTGCCAGCCCTTCTAAAAGGGACAGGTTTTAGGATGCAGCTGGGAGAAGTGTTTTTGACCTATTCTAGACAGGAGTTTGGCAAGGGAAGAAAAGGGCCAGAAGAGTTGTTGTGCTGACAATTAACAAATTCAGGCTTCATTAGTTTTCATGCTCAGCGACTCAACTGCTATACCTCATGATTGTTATTTGCTTTTCAGAATCACAGAATGGGTCAGATTGGAAGGGACCAAAGTGCATCATCTGATCCAAGCTGCTCAAGCAGGGTCATCCCAAAACACATTGCACAGGATTCTGTCCAGACAGTTCTTGAATAACTCCAGCGAGAGAAACTCCACAACCTCTCTGGGTGGCCTGTTCCAGTGCACAGTCAGCAGCACAGTAAATACGTTCTTCATGTTCATGTGGAACTTCCAGTGCATCAGTTTCTGCTCACTGCCACTTGTCCTATTGCTGGGTACCACTGAGAAGGGCCTGGATCCATCCTCTTGACATCCTCCCTTCAGATACTTGTAAACATTGATTAGGTCCCCCCTCAGTCATATCGGAACAAGAACAAGCCCAGTTCCCTCAGCCCTTCCTTGTAAGAGAGATGCTCTCATTCGTTGGCTTTTCCATTCAGGAGCCCATTAGCCATGACAAGACAGCACCAGTGAAACAGGAGGTCAGTAAGTCCTAGCACATGGGTTCTGACATGCTTAAAATCTCATCCTGTGCTGAATAATGGAGTGATGAGATTGACACAAGTTTTTTTTCCTCCAGTGTTTCCAGCAGCTGGAATAACAGAACACACTGGAAATCTGCCAGAAGCAAAGCCAGGATGTATTTGATGGTGTTAAGATATACATATATGAAAGATATGAAAAAGAGAGAGATGAAACTTAGGCAGTGGAGAACAGAGGGGAACCATACCTAATACAGAACAGCCACGTTAAATTTGCAGGTCAAAATCTCTGGATGCACAAAGAAATTTAATCTAGAATGCTCAGAAACAATGTATATAAAAATTGAATAAAAGATGTAAAGACACAGTAACTATGTATTCCTTTTTCTGGGGAAAAAAAAAATCCCACATTTTTGCACCAAGTGTTTACTTCTGTAGTTCAGAAACAGCTTGTGAATGTCAATCAGCAAATACAGTCTATCAAGTAAAAACAAATGTTTGAAACTTTTTAAAATTATACTAATGTGTCCAAGATCATCACTGCTTCTGGAGAAGGGTCTATGATATTACAACTATTGGTTCTACAGTACTGAGACAATAAAAGGGACAAACCTCGTGCTCAGGAGGACACCAAGGAGCGACAGTTATCCCATTTAATCTGAACCACAAAAACATTTCCAATCAGGGTCGTTGTAGTGCAGCCTACTTATCATCACCTTATCCAGATATGTCAAGAGACTTTCCCATCATTTTAGAAGATTTCATTACTCTGAAACTGTAAGAAAACAAAGGCATTCCAGCATCTGGAGAACAGTACCCAGCTCTGCATGGACAGGCAAAATCCGCTCCTCAAAGATACAAACTGAGGATGAAAGGAATCAAGCAAAAAAGCTGCCAGACTTAGCAGTAGAAATAGGTGATTTATCAGAAGCTGAGAACTGGAGAAAAAAACCCAATAAAATACAATACAATACAATAAAATATCAAATCAACAAGCACCTTCTGAGAGCCCAGACTGATGATACTGCTAAGGTTTGCAAGAAATTAAATGTGTTGAGGAAATCATGGCAATATAGATTCAACTATACAAGTCAGTTTTCTCAATCTATCATTTCTTTGCTGTGCATGCTGTGATATCTGAAAGCAGATATATTTATTTATTTAACAGAAATGGTATGGGTTTGCCTAAATCACGTTCCACAAGAAAAAAGAAGGTAAGTACCAAACCCTGCTGAGTCAGCCAGAATAACAACACTAGAGAACAAGCATAAGGCTTCTCTGATCTGCCAGAACCACAGTGATCTATCAGAAGTGTGGTGAAAGCCATGAGGTTTTCCACTAGAGGGATCGCCACCAGAGCAGTAGAGGTGCAGCAGCCTTTCCTTCCCACGAGCCCAGAGTAGCAGGATCGGTAATGCACTCACCTCTAGTGGTGATTTATGAGATTTTGGTAACAGTCCCCACAAAATCACCACCTCACTTCAACCTAATTGCAGAATGGGAACAAAAGAGCTCCGTGGGCTCTTGAAATTGAACTGCTAGAAAATGCACCTCCAGAAAAACTGCTTTTCTTTCTCTTTTAAGCCAAGGTTTGTGATCAAATGCACATTAGACCAGTAGCACATTTGTCAAATCAGGAAGAAAATTTGAACACACAGTACTACTGCAACTGGAACAAAATATGAGAGGGTTCTTCTAATAAGTATTTTTCATTTAAAAAATCCAGAGGATATCCAGATCTGTAAAAGGACGTAAGTTTAACCAAATAACACACTTGCAAAATACTCAGTTCATTTTCATTCTTTTTGTTTTTCTTTACAGGAGTTTCCCATGAAAAGATGCACGTATAGCCTTATTTTCTGAAGTGGCATATTTTACCAAAGAAAGCTTCAAGAATACCAGTAGGTGGCACTTGGAAAAGAAAGCAAAAACCAAACCTGAAACAATAATTTATGCACACAATAAAACTATATTTTAATTTATTTGATACACAAATATTTTGTTTTAAAAACAAACCTTTAAATAGCCTTTAAAGAAAAAACAAGCTTCTATTTTAGTGTTTACTACAAAATGAGGGATTACAGTTACTAATTCTAACTCTAAATGAGACTTGATATTGATAGTTTATATGAACAGATATCCAAAGACAAATATTCCATCATCCAAAAGATGGAAACTATATAACAAGAGGGAGTGAAACATACAATGTAATTATACTGGTTAGCAATTATTCTGGATCACCTATAAAAGAAGGGAAAGTGTGCGATAGTGGCAGGGAGAGGAGGCTGGGATGAGTGCGAAGAAGCTGCTCTTGCAGGTGCCTGGCATGAGAGGGTCTTTAGAAAGGCTTTATAAGCAGAGGGCAAGACAAGAGGCACCACTGGCAACTTCTCCTTGAGGAAGAAAACTCTTGAATTCTGCCTGGTTTTTAAGCATCATACACTGCTCATCTTTCGAAAGTTTCCATAATGTAAATTATAATATTTTTAAGAGACTGAGTAATTCTCCAGTCTATAATTTTTTTCAGCAAAAACCCTAACAATCTTGGGGGGAAAAAATGTTGGGTTTTATTTAAGAAACACTGGAGATGAAACACCTACAAAGCGAACACTTTACATTTTAGCTTCCCACTACTATGTAAAAAGCAGAAGCTACTTTGCACGTAAATCAAACATGAACTCAAAAGAGAAAACATCTACTACAGTGAAATATCATGTTATATTTAATTTAGACTGGGTTTATTATTTCTAAGTGAACTATTAATCAACAGTAACATTTAGGAAGCTGGTTTTATCAGTGCATTCAAGAGGAGAAAGCAGTCTAAGTTTCCAGGTAACTACCTCTCTCTCAAGGAATTCTAAGTTATTTAATCAATAAGTCTATAAAGAGCAAATTAAATCCATCAGGTGCAGTTTGACGAGGCAAGTATTGACTCAAAAGTTTTTAAGAAAGCCGATTATTTCTCAGGTTCAATTAGAAACAGCATCACCATATACATAGATCACATGACAAATGTGCTGGAAAACCTAGTCCTGTAATTAAGCAGAAGACTAATTATTTATAAAAAGCATTTGCTCATTTACTAGATACAATCTAAACTTCATGGTCCATGAAGCATGATAGCATTCAATTGAATATGCAGGCAATAAAATTTCAGGTCCTGCCTGAATTCTAACTGACACAAGGCCACCTCAAATTAAAAAAAAAAAAAAGTATGTAAACAGATAATTCAACTGCATAGACAATTATGAAAGATTTGTCATTCCAAGTAAAACTTGGAATTCCTACTTCTTACACTTGACTCTATCTTAAAAGTGCATTAATTTGCAGAGTTAGACTGTGACTAAGTATATTTTTAATCCATTACATAAGGCAAATCACTGATAAACACTGTGCACAGCAATTACACATTCCTGCCCTCCTTGTGCTCCATACTAACCATGCTGGCTGGCTGCAGCTGACCTGCTCCCATGCACCACGCTAAAGAGTCAAGGTTTTAATTCCTGTGGCATTGCTGCATCCCTGCAGGACAATCTCCACCCCCTCTGCCCCTCCAAGGAGGGGAACTGCAGCACAGCCAGGACTGGGATGCAAGGCCATAGGACAGGGTTTACAGGTTTACAAAAGCAACAGCCTTGGGCGAATGGCAGCAGAGTGGCTGCAGTGGATTTTTTTTTTCCCCTCTGGGATTCAGGATGAAACAGGATGAAAAGGCATTGGGGAGGGATAATGAGCAGGAAGATCAAGGGGGATTGATAGTATATGGAGAGTGTGGAAAAAAATACAAGGGCTTCCCAGGATGCCAGAAGAAACTGAGCTGGCTCTCCTCAGGACGGCTTCCTCCTTTTGGGACAATCAAATTTCCCCTTAACTTCATAGCAGAAGTTTTTTTTACTTATAAAGCGACCGGATTGCACATCTGCAATTGGTGCTTAGAAGCAGAGCTCGGTTAAAGCTGTGTGATGCCATAGGAAAACTGTTCTGCATCCCTCAGAGGACATCCTGCGCTGCAAGCCACGATTCAGAGAATCAATGGCCCTTTTACTTTCTCTACTTGACAAGAGAGGCACTGAGCTGCAGCAGGCTTGTAAGGCTGCAGCATACTGCCCTCCCAGCACAGCCCCAGAGCACAGCTGGGGAAAATGGAAGCCACAGCCCTCTGCTATGAAGATATAAAACAAGCCCTCCATGCTCAGTCCTAGGTTTCCACATTCTGAAATACACAACAAATCTGTCCAATTCTTCAGAACTTAGATCTTCAAGGATACTTATTTTCAAAATTAAATTTGTCTTTAAATCCCTGCAGCCATGCTGACAACTTTTGTGCAACTAAACTTAATCTCATTTTCACATTAAAGTTTTAGAATGTCCAGTCCAGGTTATAATTTTAAACCTGAAAACTCTTTATGTCATTAATTACAAGAACCTTTTACCATTTCTGCCAAATTCAGGTCCCCTAAAAATTTCTGCATCCTGTGAGTTCGAGGTTGTAACATCTTAGAGATCAGTTTTTCCCGTAGTTACAAACACCCCCTGACCACTGCCTGAGAACAGTCTCTCTCCTCGGCTCAGCAGCTTCCTGGCAAAGGCACCGTGTGAGGCGACATTCCTGCAGCACACCTCGGCCAATATGGACTCTGCTGCAGCCATGTCCCACAGGACAGGGTTCTTCCTCCCTCACACAAAATCACAGGGGAAGGGAAAGAATAAAGAGATTTCCTTCTTCAGAAGAAAGGATTATTGTGCAGAGAAAAAAAAGGTTCAAATATTTCCAAGCTTTTATTTTTCTAATAAGGATATACTAACAATTAACTAAAACACTGCCCTACTGCATGCAGAATGCAGTAGGGTGTCCATTTAGTTTTTTAACTCCCACCAGCAGCGTCATGAAAGACAGTTTTGGGCTGGAAACAAGGCTGCTCCTGGTCCTGCAGTGTTGCCATGACTGCAAGAGGAGAAAAGCTGCAGGGGACCAAGGAGGAAATTCCCCGAGGGTCTAAGAGCATGATGGAGACTCAGATCCCTCCTTCTGTCCCACACGGTGTCCACTGTATCAAGCATTACTGACCATGGAGGCAGCTTCGGAAGAAATGCAGGGATGCTGGGACGATCCAAGCCGCACCCAAACCGACACATTCCTACAGTCAAAACAGATGCAACAGGGAGGGAACTAATACAACATTAAGATCTGTCTTGGACATTTCAGAGTCAAAAATATCATACCGTTGTTACAGGCTACCTTTTATTGTAAATGGAAATAGTACAAAAGTTTTCAGGACCTAATGCCACACAGAAGTACTGATTTCACCTTATGAATCGTTCTATCTGACAGCACTGTAAGTGCCATAAAGCAGGATTTAGTACCCATGATAAAATGTTTGGTTTTTATATAGATATACATAAAGCAAGGAAAGATATCTCAAGGGAAATCTGCACCAAATCGTAAACCACAAGAGGGACATGGAGATTAAAATTCTGGAGGCATTGTGTATTAAATGAGCAGTCTACTATTCAAAAAAAAAATCAATTGAAGCAAACTCAGTATTTCTACAATTATTATAGCACAATAACTGTCATTTTGAAGGATGAAGGTTGGTTATTTCAAAGGTTTCTATACAGCACTTCCCTGCCTACTTGAAATGTGGTATTTTTAAACTGCAGTATCAGCCAGCCAAATAAATGTATCAGACACCTTCGAGCAATGCACTTAAATGAGAGAATATTCATAAAGGATTTAGAAAGACATCTCAATTCACTGACCTAAATATTACAAAGCAAATCACCAGAATGTCTTCTACATGCAAGCGTGTTGCAAAATTTCAATTACTTCTTATCTTATAATTAAACTACTGGCTTAATACTTTGTATTTCTATGGTACCCTTCACCCAGGGAGCTTAAGGTGCTTTACAAACATTATCAGCTTTTACAGTTAGCTGGCTTTTGTGATGAGACACTATATTGCAGACTTCCAGTTTGAAGTTTTATGTTAATTACATACAAGCAAAGGAGGGATCTTGAGTCATACCAGGTAACATAAAGTTCATCCAAATAAACTGAGTTACTATGAATTTATTAATGAGGTAGTCAACTCAGAAAAGCAAGGAGGAGGAGCACACCACAAAACATATCTTCTTTGGATATTTTGCTGCATCACTGCTGCCCTTTTTTAAATAGTATTTCTAGAGACATGGAATAATTTTGAAATCTTTTAAAAATTCCATACTAAATAAAGCTGAAAATTTGACACATTACTCTGTTTGCATATATCATTCCTTCACTTTATAAGATATAAAGCCATGGATGGTTTTGGGAAATGACAGATTTCATGAGTGGACTATTAGATGGATTAGAAACTGGTTGGAGAGTCACCTCCAGAGGATGATGGTTAATGGCACAGAGTCTTAGTGGACATGTGGTGCTCCTCAGGGGTCCATATCAGGACCAGTGTATTAAATATCTTCATTAATGACAAGACAAAGGGATCGAGTGCACCCTCAGCATATCTCAGATAACACTGAGCGGAGTGGTGCAGTTGACACACCTGAAGGATGGGATGCCATCCAGAGGGACCTGGAAAAGCTTGAGAACTGGGCCTGAAGGAATCTCATGAGGTTTAACTAGACCAAGTGCAAGGTCCTGCAAGGTCCTGGTTGGCCAGCAGGGCCAGGGAGGGGACTCTGCCCCTCTGCTCTGCTCTGGTGATACCCCACCTGCAGTGCTGCAGCTCTGGGGTGCCCAGCTCTAGGGTCCCCAGCATAGGAAGGACCTGTTCAACTGAGTCCAGAGGAGACCACCAAGATGATCAGAGGGATGGAGCACCTCACCTATGAGGAAAGGCTGAAAGAGCTGGGTTAGTTCAGCCTGAGAAGGAGAAGGGCTTGGGTCACCTAACTGTGGCCTTTCAGTACCTGAAGAGAGTCCACAAGAAAGATGGAGAAAGAAAATTTACAAGAGCATGTAGTGACAGGACATGGAAGAATGGTATGAACCTTCAAATGATTAGATTAACTACTATAAAAACATTCTTCAGTGTGAGGGTGGTGAGGCACACAAACAGGTAGCCAGAGAAGTTGTGGATGCTCAATTCCTAGAAGCGTCCAGGCCCAGGTCAGAGAGGGCTTGGAGCAACCTGGTCTAGTGGCGGGTATCCCTGCCCACGGCAGGTGCGCTGGAACTGGATGATCTTCAAGGTCCCTTCCAATCCAAGCCATTCTAAGATTCTATGATTTCAGCATTACACAACCAGTACTTCTTTACTGAATCAGCTTTTTAAGGTTCCATTGCTCCAATACCATTGTTAAAATCCATGTACTTCATGTTGTAAATTACCCTTAAATCACTTTGCCTAAAAGTGCTTAAAATGTTAGAAACTTTACCACACTGCAGCAACCCAGCAACTCTTTAAAGTTCATCTAACACAACCTGCAGCAATAGGTACCACTACTTCCACTACTTGTGCTCAGGCCATGAAGGATAGAACATAAGTGCAGAATTCAAAGCTCAGCACTATTAAGAAGATAAAATATTTAAACAAACATTTTAAAGTAATAAAAAATATATACATACAACTCAGTGCTGCAGAATGAAGCATCCTTACAGGACAAAATGAAAACAGCTTATAAAATTACAGATTCAGAAAAAAGCAGAGAATGAATGGTGAAGTACCAACTGCAGACTTTCTACAATGGTACAAACTCAATGTCCACATGAGGTATTGATTTCAGCTCACCTGTGTCCTGACTGGAAGGGGAAAAAAAAATCTTTAGTGTCCAGCAGGCCACATATTCTACAGACACCACATACTTTTACTGAAAAACTACTTAAGCAATTGTTTACAGAGCTTTCAGTATTTTATTGGGACTATTCATTTTCTCTTTCCACCTGGAAAGCACAGCACTCCATTCTGCTATATGTTCAACACTTACCAGGATTCATGAGAAAAGAAAAATTACAGCTAATACCTTTTTAAAACCTTTTAGAATATTCTAAAACAGCTTTTCCGAATACAAAACCTGCAGTATTTCATACCCAAGATTTAGACTCTTTCAAGTACAGTCAAATACTGCAACCCAGAGAAAAGAAATATTACCTGCCTTTACAAAGATAAAAAAAATAGAAAAATCTTTTGCCATTTAAGACCACAAGATACAAGACCCCCACCAAAAAAANCAAACAAAAAGAACCCCCACAAACAAAAAACCCCCCAACATACAAAAAAACTGTACAAGGCCTATCCAAGAAAAAAAAATCCTAGTGGAGGAATTGATTTTCGAAAAAGATTTCACAACCTGTGGTGAAGAACATTTCCCTTTCAGATTGACATTACAAAGATAATACAAAAGAATAAAGGCATAGAGAGACAGAAAAACAAGCAGCATTCAAAGCTGCATGACAAATAAGTATACAGCACGTAATTCTTCAAGTCAATATAGAGATCTTGTTCTGCTTCACTTTCCTTCCTTTCCACCTGCATCTCACTGTCATTAAACTGCATCCCAGCACTTCTCCTGTACCTGTTAAGCATGTATACAAGGATGCTGAAGGGACTGTAGTGACTTTTTTTGGACACATCCACAGTACTACTGCTCCAAAAGGCAATCAATTCCCAGTACACCCCTGCATCATCCACTCCCTCCATTTACAAGACCTGAAAAGATGTGATACTTCCTCATACCAACAAAACATTTCATTTTTTGTAATCCATTTATTTGAAGAATTAGTCATTTTTAACAATGCTGAGGTCAATATTATGATTTTGAATAAAAGCAGGTTAAAAATCAGGTATTTGCAGTCTACTTGAAACCTTGTGACTACAAAACCTCTTCTTACGATCTACAAACCTATTACATGAATCAATTATCATGTGTGTATACTGAACTAATTCAAGTGGAACTAAGCTGGCAAACACAGGTATGAAGGCAGGTAAGAGCTGCCACCAGCTGCCACAAAGCAGTCCCCACCCGGTGTAAGGCAACCAGAAGAGAACAACAGATTTGACAGAGACTATGAGGGAAAATAGAAAAAGAACAAGCAAACTCCAGCCTTCTCACTTTGACATAGTTTGTCCCTACAGCTAAAGATCACAGCACACTTTGAGAGAGCAAAGCAAATCAAAGCAAGCTACTCTGCATCACTGTACTCGCTCCTGATGGCAAATCCTTGGGAGGGCAGCACACACGGTGCTGAGCCCCACAGGGCTGCCAGGTGGGCAGAGCTCAGGCAGAGCACCCAGCCCCACACATCAACTGCCTCTGCCTCAGGAAAGATGCCACCAGGCAGGAGGGTGGGCAATGATGTGCTCAAAGCAAGGGAAGGGGCAGCCGTGTAGCACACTGGGCAGACTGTGCCATTGTAAACTATTTCATATCTGCTGACTTCTATTTCTTATGCTACTATAACTGAAGGTTAGGCAATTTTTTTTTTCTTGTGGTTAGGTGAAACACATCATCAAAAAGCTTCAAGTAGTTTACATTAAATCCCTTAAATTGCACTGCTGCAAATGATGAGGTTATATGTGGCCTGAAGCAATCATTTAAAAAAAAAAATCTCTTTCAGGTTGAGTGGAAATATATGACTCGTTAATCCAGGGCAAAATCAGTTATGGCCCGAAGATGAAACTTTCCTTTTGTCTGAATAAAGCTGACATTTCTGTTCCACACTACAGATTCAACAAACAAAAGTTAATTAATTTACGACAGCAATTCTTTTAATGCTTTTGGCAACATCTTAAACCAGTGAATACAAACTTAAGTATTTATGATGTACTGAAGCCTCAGAAGAGTGTGACAGGTGAGCAATTCAGGACACTAAAAGTAATGCCAAAAGCTGGGTCATGGTCCGTACAGTATTCAGATTGTTATACCATCACTCATTTGCCAAACGCCATTTGCATCTAGATATTTCTTCTTTTCCAGCTAAGTGATTCATACTGCTACTTCCTTCCTTAAATTGGAACTGCTGGAAGGATCAGTTAAATTTTTAACTGATGCTCATTTGTTACTTGTGAATTATACCAGTATGTTTATAACCTCCCATCACCACATGCATTTCATATGCACACATACTAAGAGACAGAGAGAAAGAACACAGTAAAAAGACAGTAATGTGTCATAACATTTACCAGTCGTTTGCTGGAATCAGTTCCTGATGAGATGAGTGGACTAATTTCCCCAGAGATAGATCATACTGCATTCTGCATGGCTGCAGGTTTACTGCCCTGAGAATAAAGCACAGCTCCTCCATCAAACCTGGAGATGTGAAACAACAACTCAAGCTCTAAGCGGGCCTATAACGAGTGTTTATGGTCAGTAAAAGTGGTTAGCACCGCTGTAGCTAATTCTATGCAAAATATTTCTTAAATGAGATGCATAAAATTTAGCATATAGTTGTCTTTTACATTCCAGTAACAGGTTCAACTTTTAGTTAAAGGGTAGTCCAATTTTATTTTTTCCAACAACTGAGTCAAATGAAAGTCTGGGGTGACAATTCAGTCATGTTCTACCACGCCAAATAATTGGGCTTAATGGTCTTCCCTCCTATGAGCTCCCAATCTGAAGTTACATAGAGTAAAGTCACCCTTAGCTTCAATTATTTTTAAAAAGGATAGATCTTCCCTACTCCAACCTCTTCTGTACAACCAGTTCCTAAGCACAGGCTCTTGTGTATCAGGCACTTCTTAGCACAGAAAGAGCTTGGTCTTGCTCAGACCTTCCAAGCAGTTATTGCCATGCTAGCACGTTTCTCACCAGAAACACAAGGAGACAGAACCATTCACTCCCACATTCACAGGTCCACACTACCTACACAAATAGCTGCAAGGTGACAGAAGCTGCCCAGGCCCATGAAGTCACTTATGAGGAGAACCTGTAGGAAATCTAATTCCAGGAGTGCAAAACATTTCCACTTACAAAAATCCCATTTGATTCAAAAATGCTCCTTTACTTCTATTTACAACAAGCTTCCAACCTTCGATATTTTAGAACAGAACTCCAAAGGAACTGCAGACCAGTACTCGACATTTCAAAAAAGCTAAGCTGAGGTAGACAAGTTTGGTTCTGAATGTTTCATAATGGCAGAAAGAAATGCTGGTGCTTATAAAAATGAAAAATAGCAATTCTGAGAGAATTCTGAGGGAGCTTCAGAGATGGAGAAGTCTTTGTATCTGAAGATTTTCACTTGCCATACACAACACAACACATACAGCACCAGGGCATGCTATTCCTTTTCAGCCTAATGCACACTGGAACTTCAGTAACCAACCTAGAGGGACTACAAAGTTTATGTCTGTTAAAATGACAGATACTCAGTCACCCTAACAGAACCAGTACACTAAGTTTAATCAGCAATTATTTCCAAAGCCCCGGGCAGAACGTTATAGTATTCCTATACCAGAAAATGAGAATGTCCCAGCTCAGTTCTAGCAAAAAGCATGCATCTCCCATCTCCAATGACAAAAACTCCAGACAGGAACAGATCACTATAGCCTGGGGCTAGGAAAAAAGAAAAATCTCCTCAATGAATGCTATCTGTGCAAAGGACTTTAACCCAGGCAAGCCTTTGCTGACAGCCCCTGCATAAGCACATTAGCCTATGAAGTGATTCACTGCCCTGCTGCAGTTCTCACAGCACAGTTTGAAGGACTTCAAAAAGGTCTGAGTAGAAGCTGCAGATACACTACAAACATACAAAAATCTTGACAAACATCCTTAAAGCTGAAGAAAATAAAGTCAAATGACTAGAGATATGGAATGATCAAGAGAGGCATATTTAATTATAGATTCAATTCAAAACAATAGTTCTGCAAAGAATTCAGGAAAAAGATCAGAACTGGATACGTTCATAGAGGAGAAAATGATAACGCAAAGCCTAAATTTTTTTTCATTTGCATTGTAGAAACTGTCAAGAATAAAAAAAATATTTATTTTACTGTGGTAAAGGTAACTAGGGAAGAACACATGATTTTTTTTTTATTTGTACAGCTACTGCGTTTACTCTAATAATTTTTTTTTAAAAAGAAGATAGCAATGCCTTTTCATAATTAGTGTACTATGACAGCAACTTTTTTCCCTAAGTAAAACATGGGAAATATTACTTAAAAAAATTATACATACATATATATTTAACCAACACTCAAAACAAAGTTTTTTAATAGGGCACTTCAGACTTGTCCAAAAACCAGAGTGGGTCATTGCATAATATTGTTCTGAGATGCATTTCCTGCAAATAGGAAAGGATACAGATGGAACAAGATACTCAGTTCTGCTGGATCATGGGGGGAAGCCCTCAATACCTGAAAAGTGAGAGAAGCACTGAATTTATAAGAAGTTAGAAAAGCTGCTTAACAAAGCTGCATAGGAACCTTGTCACATTAAAGGATGACAGGACTAATTCAGAAAATTACAAGGGCTGGAGAAATTATTATGAGCGACAGAATGAAATTGTCGAGTGCATAAATTCTGACAAAAAAAGCTATTTGATTATGAAATAATTTCCAAAAGAAAACGACAGAAGCATCATTGCAAGGACAAGCCTAATACTACACCAGACAAAACTTGAAAATAAAGATAACTTCTTTATTTGCTAGAGTGAAATAGTACCTTATTGATTCTTGCATAGGTAATTTTTCAAAATCAGAAAAGATGATGATCTGCTGTTAGAGGGAAGCCATCGGTAGTCTGGTAGAGCTGCATTAAGATCTATGCTACTCAGTATATTCTTAATACAACTAGGAATAAAAATGGTGAATACTAATGTGCAAGATTTGTTGACAATATTTAAGTTAGCTAGGAAAGTAAAAAATATACATTGATTGCAAAAAAAGAAGTTTAAAAGTTACATTTTAAAAAGACCGTGCACTTGCAAGAAAGTCCATCTTCATGTCACAGGTGAAGTAATGGGTTCTGATCCTACTCAACTTGGAAGTATAATTCTGGGATTATAATCTTGCTTCATCTACACAAATAACACATCTCCAGACTACTCCCAGGACCATCCCAATCCCATCTCAATAAATGTAGAGGAACAGTGGAAGAGAAGCAGGCAGGACCTTAAAGCAAGACTCCAGCTGACAAACACCCTGTCTGTCCCAGGAGAATCTCAGCCACAGTGTCCAGCCATGGAACCCAGCAAGATGAGTTGCAGGAAGCAGCTACCCCTCATCACCTTTCCAACTAAGGAGTGTTTCAGCCTTGGGGTAGGGCAGTTTGGGATTGCATAAGGTTTATGGGCATGCGAGAGCTAACAAAGACCAAACTGGAGAGCAGAAGTGGCTGGCAGCAAGGGGTTATAGTGGGTCTCCAAGGGTCACCTGTGAACTTGAGAACATCTACAGATGAGAGCACCTGGACTGGTGGCTGTGGGACCAGGGAGCTCATATGTCCAGGTGCCAGCACCTGGGGACACCAGGACAGGCTTTGAGCAGACCCAGCATCTCAGCTCAGCTGCTGGCAGGCTCCTCCAATGTGTGTATCCACATACTCCCACACCCAGAGCTCCCTCCTGCTCAAAAATAACTGTCTCAGTGCTCTCTCTGCCCTGCCTTATCCCTGGATACACACAGAATGCACATCCATGCCTGCTGGGGATCCATTTCGGCCTCAACACCGGTCAGCCCTGAGGCATGAGGCAGCAGCTGCCTGGCTTCTCTAGGGCTGTTCAACCCAGCACAATGTATTTTCCTCCAAAAAGACAAAACAGATGCTTTCAGGCAACTATCAGCTAAATGCTTAGCAGTCACAACAAAACAGCAGAGGTTATTAAAAACTATGAAGAAGAGAGAAGAAGAGACAAGCTTAACACTGCCATTAAACCCACTGTGGGCCTGCACCTTGAATGCTGCCTCCAGTTCTGGTCATATCCTCAGACAATCAATGGCTGAGCAGCTAATCCTCCACAGCCTGGAAATGGGAGGAAGGAGCCAGGATATAACAGTGGCTAATAAAATTCACAGGCAGCACAGCCTGGGTGAAGAGTTGTACCTCTTGTGGCCCTAGAGCTAGGGACCAACAGCAGCATGCTCAGAGTAAACAAGTGGAAGTAGTATTCACACAACTTTGATCTAAGTTATGGGACTCTGCCACAAGATACTGTGGCTACTAAAACCCTACAGTTTTAAGGAGAGGCCCAACATGTGTACGAAAGAGAAACACAGTAACAGTCAATATCCACATGGAAATCGCCCCCATGTTAGGAAAATATCCTGAGTCATATACCATCAAAGGGCAGGAGAAGACAGATGGTGGGGTCATTACCTTGTTGCTGTAATCTTATCAAGTTTTTCATTTTTGGCCACTGTCAGAAAGGATATGGGGTTAGACAGACTTTGGGTCTGACTCAATATGAGTAATTCCTACATTCTGTCCTTACTTTGATTTTCTAAAAAATTAAAAATAGTAATGACACAGAGGACATCTCCACAAAGTGCTGATACTTTTCTTAAAATGTAGACAGATCAGTCTGAAGCTTCTCCCCTTTTTTTCAGTGTGAAGTTCCTTTCTTAACCTGGACCATTTTATAGATCAAGGTTAGAGAAAACCTACAGAATAACTGCCACAACACGGAAAACCAACATCCTTCACTGGGGAAATGGAAAGAGGCAGCTGGACAAATGAGAAATGGGAAAACAATGCCAGTTGAGATAGATCTGCTATTGATAGAAGAGCAGCAGTGCAGCCAAAGCACCCCTTGCCCTGCTAAACAGATACAGCTGATACAAAGCAAGGTTAAGGCACAAATGCATGGGAATCCTCCCACACCCCCATTTACATAGCACAGGGACCAGCTCCTATCACCCTTTAGCAGCAATCCCACATGTAATAGACTAGATTTTTTCAGTGAGGAACTTGTAACATCAGGGTGTCTATAACTGTTGCATTACAGAGTTACTGGACAAGAAAACACTATAAACCTCTGAATGAATACCACCTGGCTCTGTCAATGAAGCAAAAAATCATGATTCACTAATTCCACCAAAACACTTGCCTTGTCTGATGTAACCCGTGTGAGAGAAGAGGTCCAATTCATACCTCCTCACACCACACTTTGGGATATACAAGTTTTCTCCAAGCAACTTATCCGCCTTAGAGAAACACAATGACACAAACTGCATCTATTCCAAAAAATATTTAAAACTCCAATCATGCACCATTATGTCATTAGCAAAGCAGAGAAGGAAGAGATGGGATTTCAATCTATTCATTTCAAGCAGTTCTCAATTTAGGCAAAAAGCACAGTACAAACTACAAACAATTATCTAAAATGTTACAATTACAGAGAGCCACCTCAGGCAAAGCTCTCGGAAGCAGCAGAGACGATTTTCCCACACTGGAGACAGCACCACAAGTCATCGTGACAGCACTTTGTTACTGTTATTTAAAAGGACAGTCTAGATCGAAGACACAGAATCAGCAACTTCAAACTCAAGTTCAATGAAGTCAGGCAATTCAAATGCCTGCAAGTAAATAAGCAATAAAGGAATGAGGGACCAAAAAGTGAAACAGCAAACATGCACTCCCAAAACCCACTGCCAATAATGGTAGTATTTCAAAGTGCAAATCTACAAGACAATGGCCACTGATTGACAACAGCTTTCAATGAACAGACATCCTGTCTGGTCAAGGAGGAGCTCTAGCTAATGAGAAGACAACAAACATACATAATAAGAGACCATTAATCCATTACCACTACTAAAAACTAAATGCAAAATAGAATTAAAATATATTTAAACCAAGGATATTATTTATAAAACTTTTACTGAATATGATTTATCTATTTATTTTTTAAAGAAAGTACAACAAAATGCTATGCTCTAAATCCCAGCTGAAAAAAACCCTCTGATATAAACTTAAGCTCACCCTGTCTGGGGACAATTGGGAAAAATTAATTTTCCTAAAAGGCCCACCCAAATCTTCCACAGCTTCATACAAGTAAAATTCTTTACACGTACAAACCTTGCATCTACCTCTGGGACAAATCATGTTCCAAAGTTCTCCCATGCAAACACAGAAAAACAGAATTACTATGCACCATTAGCAGAGACACAGAAACCCAAAACTGCAGAAACAGTAACCTGTAATCCCCGTAATGACAGGATTTCAGCACGATGGAGTAGCACATAAGGACCTCAACACTGCTCCTGGTTTGTACACTGGCATCATTATCCTCATCTCCACTTGCACTTTACTCTCAGATAGTTAGTCAGGTCATCTGTAAAAGCTTAAACAAAAGATGCAAGAGCAGCAGAATTTTTTTGCAGGTGGTTGCAGACAACAAAGTATTTACTCCATCCAAATACCACTGAAGATACTCATTGCTTTACAACATATACGAGGGAAGGAGTGGGACAAAAGACCATGTAGTACCTCAAAACAGAGCATAGGAAGCCCTGAAAATACAATTAGTTAGTAGTGAGACTTAGCTAATACATGTCATTGAAAGCACTTGGCACTGCCACCATTCCTTTAAGACACACATGCATGATGTTCACATCTTCTGAAAACGCAAACACAGCTTGCTGAAACTGAATTTCCAATTGAATTTTGTTTCCAGCTTGAAAAAAAAGAAAAGGAACTGGTATGTGGCAGGGAAGGAGGGTTGCCAATAACTTCTGTATGCGCTTAGACATATTTCTGGGTCAATGGCTGGCTTTAATTAAAAATAAATACATAAAAAATAAAAAAAATACAAAGTGACAAGAAGTGGGAAATGTACCCATGGTGTTAAAAAACATCAAAACATTTCATTTGCAGTCTCTAGCATTAAGTGTGATGATAGAGAAAGCTAGGAATTAATGAACCATTCTAACTTTGAAATTAGGTTAGTCCCCAAAAATGGCTAGTAGCTGATTTCAGAATAAGTAAGAATAAATCTTACCCATGTATAGCATTAGCTACTGTTTTAATAACCCTTGCTCTCAGATGGGACTCCTGATAAACCCTATGTGGAAAGCAGAATGGCATCTATTCCCAGAGGTATCACCCACACCTCCTCTTTCCAAACAAGATACATACTGGACTCGCAAGCCAAACAGAAGGCATGCAGCAGCAACGTGATTTACATGACCACAACTAAAACTAATTCAATTTACCCAACCAGTATACAAATTAAAACACAAAGTAATTGTCTATTAATTAGACATGTTTCTGCCTCTCATTTCTACAAAATATTCTTTATGAACTTTTGCGACCATGCTAGCAGTTGAAGCCAGTCAAACAGAAGCACAACTCGAAATAAACCCACTCTAGCACAATTGTGTCTTAAAGTCTGTACTTTTCAAGTGGCATACAGATTATCTTTATTTGCTTAAAATGGAAGCTACCCAGAACAGCCATTTTATGCAAGAAAGAATTAGTGAGATATTTCTGTCGAGTGTCATCTTTGCTAGCAAAATGGAAATTACAGAAACTAAAGTTGGTTAAAAACACGAATTTCATTAAAGCTATTTTTCCTGAAGGAAGGGAGAAGAATCAAAAATTTGAATTTTTGAAGCATATCTTAGTAGAAGCTGAGACTGGCTATAGTGTCAGCGCATGGTGGGGAATGCAAGCCCAGTTGAAGAACAGATAAAAGTATTTGGAAGAATAGAAAGAAATAGAAGAATAGAAGAAAGCCTGCCCAACAATGAGATCTAAATGTTACAATCTGTCATTTAGCCACTACAAGAAACAATCTAATACAGCCAAGTGGGCTCCGTGAAGTTGCACAAGCAGGACAGTGCCAGTCCAAGAGCACAGCAGTCCAGTTGCAGTCTATAAATGCAAACCCTAGTCTAGCTGAGTTTGCAGCTTGCCTAGTCTCAAACAACCAGCAGTAAGCAAGGATGACAGCCAAAGCTAAAGCCAGCAGCCAGCTCTCATATAAAAATACTGTGTATGGTCTAAAATAGCTGCATTCCTGAGCAGCACCTTCCCCCAGGATTGTAACAGTGCTCAATATTAACAGGTAGAAGCACTTAGAATACTCTTGAGAAAATTTGAGACAGACAAGGTCTACAACGCTTGCTATGTAAGCAAAGAATACGTGCTTAAATTGCTTTAAAAATGTTATGAAATTATGACAATCTGTCCTGAGCCCTTAACTCACTATACCTGTTAATTAAAAAATTATTAAATACATAACATGTCTGATGCCAGTCAGCTCATGTTTTTCTAAGTGCTTGATTTTCTAAATATTTATAACTATTCATTTCAGAAATGTTAAAAGAGTTTGGGTTTTTTAGAGCAGTACAGTCTTTTTATTTTTTTTTAATCTAATGATTTAAAATAACATTTTTTCCAAAATCAAGCAGGAGTTGTACAACCAGATTTTTTTTATTTTGCACCATCTCCAATTTCTGAATGCTCGTTTTGAAAGAATTCTATTAATCAAATAATGCATTGCACAAAACAAAGCAATAACCAAGCAAAACAAATGAGCCACCACATACAGCCTTTAAAACCCAAAACATGACTTTAACAAGAAAATTTTTCTGAAGACTCACAGGCACTGTGCAATCTGTCCTCCATGAGGTCAGACTGCCTAATCATCCTACATCACTACAGCACACGTAAAGGGCACCCTGGGATGTTATGCTTTGTAGTATTATAAAACACTTTCAAATATATAACAGGTAGGATGAAAGGACTACAGAAAACCAAACCAGATGTTTTCATTACCCCAAGTTTCACTCATTATCAAGCCCGTCTTTATTTCCATTTCTCAGCAGACGCTGGAGTTTCTAGAGAACCTGAAGGATCGTTTCCTGAAAAAGCACCCTGAAACTATTGCATCAGATCAACATATACTAGCTTCAAATGCAATTCATACTATATTGTCAAGCACACTACCAGAATCTATGCAATATGCATTCTGCAAGTTCTACTAACGACGATGTAAAAAGAAATATCCTATTTGCTCATTTATATCCTGAAAAAAGACACACCAGCTTTAGCTCAGCACTCCCTCTGGGAACCAGGACTGATGTCATAAGTATCAGCTCCTCAGGTAACAGGAGAAGTCAATCCACTCTTAGTCAGCCTAAAACCTTTCCAATTTTAAGACATATGTATATATATTTATTCTAGCCAGTATCAGTGCCAATGACTAAAGTTGACACAGCTCTTATATGCCTCTTGCTTGGCTGGATTTTAACTGGTGAGCTGAAATTTCTCATGGTATGCTCAGATTTAAATTAAAAATTCCTTCTATTTTTATGTTTAATAGACATTCTTAGAAAAGATGAATCCTTTATATAACGTTAATTTTCTTTTTGGGCAACATTTTCTTTTGAAAGCTTTAGACACTTCCTTTTCAGCTCAGGGCACCTGGAACCCGGCAGAGAAGGCTCTGTACTAGAGATTGCATAGATTAGCCAGAGAAATCCTACAAAATCAGAGACTGGAAAGGACCACCATGGGTCATCCTAGAACCTGGCTTGCACAGCAATGGCTGACAAACAAACTTCACTCAGATCTTAGATTGTACACATCCTTTAAAGCTCTTATTGAGTTTAAAAAATAGTATTTTTGCAGAGTCCATTCATTTGGGGAAGTTTGTCCATGGACCCACCATTCATAGGCAAATCTGTCGAGGGAACTCAGGCCTGGAATAGGCCACCCGTCCCCATGAGTATGGGACTACAGGGAAAGAGACAGACAATGTCTGCAGCAGCAGAAGACAAAGGATCAGGAGCTAAAAGGGACACAGGGAAACCCATTCTCTCCATGACACTACTGATACCATAACAAAACCCAAACATACAAATTGTAGCAAAGTGCTGAAGAGCATTGCAGGAGCAGTAGCTCAGAAAACAGAAAGGGAACCACTGAACCAGGAGCCAGTATAAGCCATGAATATCTGAAAGGAGAGAGCTGAAGGCTACAGGAATCAGGACTTCAGAGCCATTACTCATACACCCGCTGGTCCTCCTGCAACACTGTCTTCAAGATAACCCTTCATTCTCCCCACAAAAAATCCCTGCACCTCAGTCTCAGGATAGATGGACCCTGTCCTATCCAGTCTTTTTCCTCCTTTCCCCAAAGCCTGAAAATAGCTGCCTGGAGGGATTCCCTGTACTCTGCCAAAGTCTGAATGAACCTGCAGCTGAGTCAAGGGGAGCAGTGAAAAAAATCTTTACGTAATGCTGTTATCAGATAAGAAAACTAGGGAAGCATGTCAGCAGTGGCCAAAAAATTAGCAGATCATTTTGATATACTGGAATATATAACCAACACATGCATAGTAATTAAAGAATGTCTGCAATACATGCACTCAGTGCAGTCTGACTATTGCCTTCTTCTAAGGCAACTTTGAACTCCACTCCCTTTATAAAATTTTGCACAATAAATGTAAGACAATAGTCTGAATTCACCCCTTGTTTTTAAAGAGCATCTAAATTCAAAAACATCTTGGAAAAGAAAAAAAAAAGACCAAAACTGAAACAGGAAAGTCGTCTTCCTCCTAGAGACCTGTGATAAAGGCAGATTCTGCCTTTGTAAACGCAGAAAGTACAACTGACAGCGGGATGATAGCTGTAGGACATAACACAATCAACTGTATCAGCAGCAGCACAACCATGAATTTACTTCCCCACCGATGAAGTCCCCTCCTTGAATTCTACACA
This sequence comes from Cyanoderma ruficeps, assembly GCA_008694505.1. Taxonomy (NCBI): domain Eukaryota; kingdom Metazoa; phylum Chordata; class Aves; order Passeriformes; family Timaliidae; genus Cyanoderma; species Cyanoderma ruficeps. The sequence goes on from VZDJ01004378.1 coordinate 16,257,956, forward strand.
CTCCTCTCTGCCCCTTTTACCATAATGAATACTCTTCCACACCCAAAGCTTCTCTCCATGTCCCTTTTAACATTCCTTCCAGGGCAGCCTAATACATGTTGTGACGAGCTCAGACCTACACACATGCTGAGTGCCAGGTCACACGTGCCAGGTATCACCTCATCAAATGAAACATATAAATTTAATGACTACCTTAAAGATGTATTAATTTGTACATCTCTGCTCTACTTAGCGTCCACAAAGTATGAAATTTGACAATGCTTTTCTAGTATTTCCACCTGTCTCCCAAAGCATGGTTATATATTAAACTGAAGGTTTTAAAAATTTTAGTCTCAGTCAAGCCAGTATCAAGATTCAGCCTCTTGTGTTGATGCACATTCACTGCCAGTGGACACTGCTACACAGCGAGACTGAGCCATGAAATCTCTCCTGCTCTGTTCACACCATCTGAACACGTTCAAGAACAGAAATGCACCACCAAGAACACACACATTTACAAAGCAGCAATTTGTGAAGCCCACTTGAACACCACCAGTACTGCTGAAACCCAGCCATTCAGGTGGCCTTCAGGCTAGGAGCCCTGAAACACCCATGCAGAATCTACTGCTGCCTGGAGCACAGCTGATATCCCATCATTACTCCTGAGAATTTCCACTTGTTTATCTATTTATTGCGTAGGACAAATCTCCCCCTTCGTGCGTTTGGTATAAGAGTATCTTTTGTGAGCAAAGCTTCTCTTCCATTACTTTGGGGAAATGAATACAAACCAGGTTTTTCTTCCTCAGACCTGTAAGGTTTCACATATTGCCTGTTTTATTCAGAAGCTCCTATTCTATTTTAATTATATCCTCCCAAGGCAGAGTGTATATTAGTGTCAGGTTCCTTTGCAGGTCCAATGGGGAAATATTTACCAGAAGCGTTCTTTATCAGGGCCTGCTCATTCTGGATGGCAGGAATTTTAATTAGAGCTTTGGCCTTTATCAGAAAGTATTTTTTTGCATTGCACTAGATAATTCTTTCACCTTGTAAGGTTACAAGTAAGAACACCTGGATTTGTTCATGATGGCTTTTTAATATTGTTGAATTCCTCTTCTTGGAAGAGGGAGATTGATTTCCATTCCTTCCCATGTAGGAAGAAAGACAGTAGAATTCGTACCAGATGACCTCATTCTTTACGATATCCCTTCAATACAGTGAAAATCAGCTTCTGGTAACTCTGCAAGAACTACTTTCTCCTGCAATGCTTTCATTATTAGTACTGCCTACTGTTACTGTTGCTACTTATTCACAGCACAGGACTGCTGTAGGTATCTGTCTCTTTGCCAAATCTTAACTGCACTGAAATCTGTGCTAATTAACTGCCTCCGGGTGATTGTTGCTCCTATTGTTTTTGCTTCAACCAACTGGGTCAGAGAGTTGGAAGGATTTTATCACACTTGAAATAAGTGAATATACTTGAACTCTTATTTTCCAAAATAGCAAGTGCCTTTTCTTTAGAATATCCTCCCATTTACACACTTTAGGCTAAGAATTTCAAATTTGCATCACATATGTAGCATGGAAAATTACCTGAATTTAGCTACAGTACAAAACCAATCACAAAACAAGCTACTTAGACTTTTCATCAGAAAGAATTTACCATGTTAATTTCTCAGATTTCTGATGCATGCCCGTAAGAAAGAATTAGCTGCGATCTCATTAAGCATAGTATCTTCTGAGCCTACAAGGACAAAACCGAACTTTTCCTCCAAGGATTACTGCTAGAAGTTTTCCAATCAGATACAGAATGTAGGTGCTAGAACATATAAAATACAGTGATCCTTATGACCACCATACTACCAGCAGCTTAACAGCAAACATGAAGAATGTAGGACAACAACTTGGGGAAGTTGGAAGGTAGAGAAAAATGTAACAGCCACATGTGTATGGAAGATCACAAACAAAACTTGAGATTATGGAACCAGGAGCTCTAGAGCTGTTCTACTAATAGACAAGATATTAGACCTATAACTCACAGCAGAAACAGATCTTGACTGCAAGACAAAGACAGTGACTTAAGCAAAGAAAGTGTGAGGTTTAACTAGGGATTAGCATCACAGGAAGTTGAAAACAAGGATATCTAATATTTGGGTAAAACAACAGAACTTGAGTAAGTTCAGAACTGGACAGCAACAAACATTATAATGAGGCCTGGACTGCCGGGCTGGGAGGCAACTGCTGACTGTGCCTGCCCATGTATTTGTACACAATCCTGCTGAGTGTGGGGGAGCATGTGTGTGCCTGAGGCATGCTGCAGTTGCTTCAAGGACCACTATACAGCAATTCACAGACCAGCAGTAATTCATGAACCATGGGCTGAATAACACTAGACAAAACTACCTTTACAGTCCCTTTATAGCATTTTGCCTCTTGATTCTATGCAGCAGTTTGCCCATGTATTATTGTTGCATTGGTGGGCAGAAGTGTCGTAAATTATGCCCAGGTAACAAGCATTCATCTTACTCAGCTTGTCTTCACCCTTAGTACAGTGCAACTTATTTATGATGCATGTCTAAAGAGGCAACTCAAGAAAGACCTGCAGAAACAAGGATAAAAGATAGACAAAATGAGGAAAAAAAAAGTGTGATAGAGAAAGAAAAACGAAGGTGAGATACAAGAGGGGAAGCAGTTCAAAGACCCTCTGCTATTAGGGAGCTGGAAGAAGAAACCAAGCAAAAAGACCCAGAATAACAAATCACATGCATAGAATCTCAAGTGGAAAAAGCTTTCTAACACCTCAAGTAAATCAAGAGTTGAAACTGTTGAGTTTTGTAGGTATTCCTTGAAATTGCTCTTCTTGCTGGGTGTAAACTACAGCAATCAGTGCCCATCAAGTCGCTAAAACAGAAGACACTGCCCAGTATTGCCGGTTGTGCTTGTTCATGCTACAAAAGAGGCTAGAGACAAAGCCAGATGCAGAGTAAAATCAAAAAATAGACAAGCTAGTACATTGATTTATTATTTATTTTCATGAATAATTACTCACAAAAAATCCTAAACTTTTAATACCACGGCTGCCACAGTACTCACACACTGCTGCTCCAAAGCAACCAGCGAAGCAGGAATGCTGCCAGAGCAGCTCAGTTCTGCCCGCTGTTCAACACACGCTGTTCAACACACACGTTCTCAGGAGCAGTTAACCTCCAACTAAAGACAAGAGACAAAAGTGGCTTTGAAAGAGCCACACTCACTTCTGCTCCACCACTCACAACACATGGGCTGACAGCGTGAGAAAGACAGTCCAAGGCACATCAAGACATCTACCCTACTTCCAGAAAGACAACCACAGGCAACACCAAGCAGGCAATCCCAAGTATTTCAACTACATGGTCTTTAATATTTGGTCACCTTCCTAGAAGTTATCTCTTTCATCATCAGTATGTACACTTTTCAGATGTGATCAGATGGTAATTTTCTTCATTACATTGTCTCTAAAGTGCCACTGAACTTCATGTTTCTGAGTCCAAACAGTAAAGTTCACATTTCGCCAGTCAAATTAACTTTATTTTTTATCGATCCTTACAATGACAGTTGCTTTTTTTCCAATTACTGACTTGTCCAAACATGAATGCTTCCAGGGGAAAAAAAAAAAAACAACATTACCTCAACATACAGAACGCTTCATTAAAAATCCAGACAATACATGAATTCTCGTAATTCCCATGCTGAGCTGCTGCATACGGCTTTAGGATATTCCAACTTGCAGAGTGCCTAGCGACAGAGGGCTCAAGAGCTCCTGCTTTACATTCTGAAACTATCTGGGCTTTCAGGGCTTCCCTATTCCCCCAGATGCAGAGCTTAGAAACCCACAGCTCAAATTGTAAGAGGAGCTGGAATCTATTCCAGCTAAACAGCAAGGAACCTGGAACCGAGAGCTCTCAATCAGAGGGCCCAGGTTTTCCAAGCTCTCCTATATACAGGCAGAAATACATCTCCTCTTCTCTCACTCATTGCCTGAACAGTCAAGGTAACTGACTGATACGTAAATTAAAATTATATATATTCGTCATGCGGAAGGCAAATTCAAACATTTAGCCCAAACAATCAGAAAAATCTTACATCAGCAAAGTACACATAAGCAGGTATATTCAACTCAGTTAAAAAAAAATAAAAGATATGATCAACCTTATCACTGCTTTAACTGAGTTCAAAGAAATGTTCATCCATGAGTTCTGACTTTTCTTAATTCCATGACTCCTGCTGGATTTTTTTCCATCAATTCATGTGGAATAGGAAGGGCAAAGAATGTGTCTAAACTAGGAAGATCTTTGAAAAAGGAAACAAAACAGAAAACCATTGACAATCAACATGAAAGAGGGATAACTGATAAGATTAATAATTCTTGCATAATCAGTACAGACTTTTAATGATAATGAAGAGATGAGCAGTCTATGAGCAGTGTCAGGGTATCTGAGGAAAATGAGTAAAAGGGTAACCCAGTAGCAGAGGACCAATGGACAATCCAGTGATGAGCTCTCCTCAAAGCACAACAATGACTCTAAAAGCAAGGAGAAGGATGGATTTGTGGATTTTCAAGGCTGTAGTACAGGAACATATGGATCTGAACCTTGGTGTTGGGCTCCAGTGTTCCAGATTCCAAAAAGACAGTGACCAATGACACAGGCATGAAGGAGAGACAAGCACTGTGCACGCCAGCTGTAGCAGACCTCTACCACAAAGAACACGGACAGCAGTGACAAGGACAGGGACACAACCATCATGAAAAAGTGTTCCTGTTTGAACATTACTTCCCCACCCCTTTTCTCTCTGTTAAAACAAAAATCTGTCAAAATTGAAAAAAAAAATTGCAGTACAATAGCTGAGGATTGTTAAAGGAAACAAACAATGAAATATTATAAAGCCATACAAAAATACCAAAATACAATAACATGAAGACAGCAAGGCTAATAGAGGAAATGGAAAAAGAAAATATTAGATAAACTAGGGGCTTAGGCAAGGTTATGTGGATTACTGGAAAACAATTTCCTGGTTTTCCTTTTAAGCAAGAGCTCATTTTAATATAACTAAGTTATTAAACAACATTTTGTTTATGTTCATTAAACACTTTACCATAAAAGAAATTAAGACATTTGCAGAATGACATGAGACGTAATTAAAACAGTTTCAAACAATTTCACCCCATTATTTTTTTGCTCATTCCTTAGTTTATACATCCTAATTTGACTTTTAATGAATAAAAATTAGAAATGCTTTTTCAAACAAATCATATTCTGAATCTCAAATTATGCTTACACGGTCTATACTGTATGCAAAGAAGGAGATGAAGGAACCACTAGACCTTTAAGGAGCATTTTGTTAGTATTTCCTTGAATGGGTAAATATTAGTTCACATCTTTCAACACCATAGCATAGTCCCTACTTACTGAAAAACATTTTGTGATTTTTACTTTTTTCTTTTTTAATAAAACATCTTATGAAGAAGCAGTAATCAATCTGGCATTCTCATAATTGTCAATTTAGTAAGGTTTCCATAGCAATATATTCTACCTGTTTGCCTAGAGGTGTTTAAAGGTATTTTTCACTGCACCTGTACTTTGCCTTGAAGATCCAAATTCTTCCCATAACTGCCCTCATTCATTGTAACCTTGAAATATCACAAAAAGGATGAATTATATAAAACTGCATTCCAAACATAGTTTAAGAAAGAAGCAGAACATGATGGTGATAGCTGAATGCAGAACCTAATGCAAAAACTGTTTACAGCTCTCTACTATACCAGATGATGTTCACAGCTTAGGGGAAGCCAAAGGGTGGTTGTGGGGAAAGAGAACAGTACCTGCTCAGTCAGACAGAAAACAAATTGCAAATGCTGTGTTACACAGTATGGGGGAAGCACTTGAGGCATTTAAGTCCATCACCACCAAAAAGACAACTCTAGAAACTCAGTAAAGCAGAAGCAAAACCTAAAGGTGTCTGAGACCAAAGCTGTCTTGAGCACAGACCAAATTGCTAGGAGCATCAGGAGGAAAAATGAAGATTAATAGCTAAATCAGTCTCTTAGAGATGAACTTAGAATCATACAATCATTCAGGCTGGAAAAGACCCTTCAGACTATTAAGTCTAACCATAAACCTAGCACTGCCAACTCTAAATCAGTACAATTCTTCAGTACATACTTCAGAACCTTGGTGCTCACATCTTACTATTGGCAGAGCAGATTTTTCACAAGATTAAATGTAAATCCTTGGGTCTTACACATGAAGGAAAAAACTGCTTCCTCTCTTCTGTGCAACTGGGCTCATAGATTATCAGCTTCCAAACTGTGCAATGGCAGATCATAAACTTGCCCCGGAAGATAAAACGAGCACAAGTGCTTTTATTCTTGTCTACTTTTTATGCAGCACCTCAGTTCAAGGGGAAAGGTGACATTTTCATTATGAGAATAAAGCCGCTCTCTTCCCTGATTAAACATTTATGTTCAAATTATGTTCCCTTAAGACATTCTCTCAAGGAAATCTTCAACAAACACACTGTGATGCACCAGTAGATCAGGAATCTAGCATACACAAATAAAAATCCATAAGGTTTAATGACTTATACACCATAGCAGTACTCAAGTCCATTTAAAGATATATGAGTATTGTATGTTAACATATGAGAATTATGAGAATTTATTCAGTTTTTTTAGAAGTCTACTAGAAGACTGGAGAGCACTAGCAGAGTCTTATGGCAATGTCATACTGCAAAATAATGTGGTGGTCCCTGAGCTATCCACTGATGGTATTGCCCTTCCTTGGAGAACCTGCAGCCTTTAGGCTGGTTGAACTGAGACAGCTACCCTGGGGAAGTCTCTCTAGGAGACTGCTCCCTGGTTAGGGGGAGCAAAGTGGCTCATACCCATGCAGCTTTGCAGCTCTATGTTAATCTTTTACCCTATTGGTTTTCCCCAGTTCCTGGTTTTTACCCCAGTTAATTGGTCCCTTTTCAATCCTCTCCCTCATTGGTCCCTTTCTCAACCCTTTGCCCACTGGCCAAGTTCTGTAACCCCACTCCCGACTTCCCTATATAATCCCTGCCCTGCTGAGCCCTCCAGTTCTTCTGTCCCTGGATCTCAGAGAATAAAAAAGGCTTCTGGAAGACAGGAGGACTCCATCTCTCCTTATTTCTCCCACATCACCTGAAGTGGCAACCATTGTGGCTGTGCTGCTTAGCAGCATTCACAAAAGAGTACAAGAAATCACTACAGGCCAAGAGCGTGCCCACGCCCGCAGGATGCCTTTGTAAAGGCACTTCTAGTGAGAAGGCTGCAGCACCTCACCACCGCATCTGTCTCCAACAGAATAACATTGGGTTTATTCAGCTTTTTTATTATTATTCAGCTCACTCCATGGATTATCCACTTGACATTGGATCATAGTTTTAAGGGTAAGCATGTGGATTTACAATCTCTCCTACATATTGTATCCACAAAAATAAGTGCAGTTTTTTATCTGGGGGAAAAAAAAAAAGGTGTCTCGTTTCTTCTCTTTATATTTTCTAACCAACTACTAAAGAGAAATCGTTACAATTCCTTCATACAGGAAAGACCAGAGGCTACAGTGTTTCACTGACTGAAGAACAAGACATGAGAGTTCCAACTGCAAAGCAGATCTTTACCATAACGTTGCAACAACACCTGCCCCATTTTTTTTACTCACAAAATAATGCTGCCTTGCTTTAAAGGTAGATTAACGCAGGAAGGCTTAAACTTTTAAACCCCTGCTGAAGATGAAACAAACTAATGAACTCACAGTCCTCTTTTCTGATTGACAAAGCAGAAGACATTTAGACTTGTCTGGGAGCATTTATAAGTTTCTCTGGAAATTCTAATGTTTCTATTATTACCTAATTTCATTAACACCTCCCAGGTGTCAAAGCATTTTCAAAATACTGACATCAGCAATTCACAAGAACAGAAAGATTGGAATATAAAAATCCAAGTAGGCAGGAATATCCAGAAGTATATATGTATTTTAAACTACCTGGGAATTAAGGAACAAGGCACAAAAATAGCATCACTGGTTTTCCTCCTTTCAGCACCAATTCACAGCAACAGCCCCAGTGTTTAATCTCTCTCAACAGGTAATCCTGTCATTCCATCCAATACCATACTCCAGTTTTCAAAAAAAACTAAGCCAAATTTGTAGCTTTCCCAACTGGCACCAGCACAGGTATGCTACTTTCAACAAATTCAATAGAAAATTCTTATTGATTTCAACCAGGATGGTATCCTATTTTGTACAGTGACAACTTCTGCTTTCAGTACTGTTACAGTCAAATACGCAGTAGGGAAAAGTTTGTGGGTTTTAGAATCCACATGAAAGAAAAATTTGAAAAAAATTGCGAAAAACTCAAACCTCTCAATATTTTCACTCTGACAAAGGCTGTTCCTTCTGCTATGATACAGAATTATTAGCCTCTTTGTGATAATAAATCAGGTAACTCTGAAAACACAGTGGGATCTCGAACCTGTTTGGGTAAATGGCACGTGTTATTTCTGGTGATAAAACTGCCAGTTCTGAGTACACTTTTTTTGCACATTACTTACATTCACGATGCAACATCTTTCAATGACCAAAAAAGAAGTTTTTCCGCCAGAAAAAAAGAATGTCAAACACTCTGCAGTTACACACAATGAGCTTCTCTTCTAACAAGGAATATGAGGAATAAGCAGAGAAATACCACCAAATAAAAACATATTTTACATGTTCTCTGGAAAAAAAACCCCAACAATATTTTAATAAAAACACTGGGAGAAATATTACAGTATTTTAAATCCTTTATACTGGTTTTCTCTTCCGCCCCAAAAACAGATATTAGCACATATCATGGGAATGATCTTTAATTAAAGAAAATAAATGGTTTCTTTTTAGAATTACCCTTTGATCCACTTAAGCGAAGATGTTATAGGCATAAATTTAAGCACACTGATTTCAGAAGGATTATTCGTTCTTACTATCTGCATCAAAAGGAGCATGGCCAGCAGGTCAAGGGGAGTGATTCTCCCCCTCTGCTCTCCCCAGATCCCATCTGGAGTACTGTGTACAGTTCTGGTACATAGTTCCTGCTCCTTTGACATAAGGACAGGAACTGCTAGAGCAAGTTCAGAGGACCAAGAAGTTGGAAAGGGGACCAGAGCACCTCTCCTCTGAAACCAGGCTGGGAGAGTTGGGACTGTTCAGCCTGGAGAAGCTTGTAGGGAGAGCCCAGAGCAGCCTTCCAGTATCTAGATGGGGTCTACAAGGAAGCCAGAGAGGGACTCTCCATCAGGAACTGCAGTGACAGGACAAGCAGGAATGGCTTCAAACTGAAAGAGAGTAGGTTTCAGTTAGATATTAGGAAGAAGTTCTTTGCTGAAAGGGTGGTGAGGCACTGGAGCAGGCTGCCCAGAGAAGCTGCAGCTTACCCTACCCTGGCACTGTTCAAGACCAGGTTGCACGGGGCTCTGAGCAACCTGCTCCAGTAGGAGGTGTCCCTGTCCACGGCACAGGGGCTCAAATAAACTGACCTTCGAGGTGCCTTCCAACCCAAATCATTCTATATGTCTATCCGTGCACTTAAGCAGCAAAGGTTCCAGTGACCTAGACCCTTGACTTAGAGAACTTTTTCACATGAGCACCAAATGAACCAGGACCAGATGCATCACCCATTCACTCTGCTAGAGTCTAGCTGACACTAATGTCGTGTTGTGATCCAGAAAAACATGTATACTTTTAAATATTTTGCTGGAGTAGGGACTCCATGAAGGACAGTTTGCTGGCTAAAGCCTTTAATGTGCACCTTCTGCTGACAGACAGATCTTTTGGACATATTGCCAATTCATGACAAGTTTTTGTTTTTCTTTTAATCCTTAGTGTGCTATCGATTACTAACTGGAATCCACATGCCAATACGGTAATTCATGTGTTTGAACTTAAAACACACAGATTCATTACTTTAGGCTAAAAAATGTTCTATTTAAAGAATACTGTCACAAACAATGACTTCAGAAAAATCCCAGGAAAAGACCTTAATTTGTGCTCCCTGTGTGCTGTACTTTATTAGCATGGCATACTACAAAAGGCATATTCTTAAATATCATGAAAATGCTTATTTTTAACCTCACAAACCTTTAAATGTGTGTAACTATAACCCTGAGTATCTCAATTATGTAGAAAATACTCTATAATTGAGCATCAGCTTACAAAAAAAATTATAATGCATTCACATAACTGCATAAAATCCCCATTTTGTCCATTAGAACATTTAGAAGTTTCATATAAACAAACTGAATTTTCATTTTAATAACTGAAAACAAAACCATACAAATTAAAAAAGACATTTTATGTAATTATTTCAGGCAACTACCACTAAGGAAATAATAAGCAACACTTGAAACAAGTCAGTTGAAGGCTACTTTTCTTCAAAGTAGCAGCCTAAACACCAGACAGTTGCTCAGTTTCAATGAACAGGCCAATCAAGTTATTTTTAATTTTTGTGCTGACTTCTTTCTTTGCAGCTAAAGAGGAACTAAATATGCCTAGTTACAAAAAGGGATCAGAAAAAAAATACCACCAGTCCTGATNAAAAAAAAAAAAAAGAGTGATGGAAAAGATGAAAAAGGACAAATGTCAAAACCAGCCAGATGTTTACTTTAAGGTGGCAAAGAAAAAATACTGAAGATTAGTTTTTCAGATGACAGGAACTCCATAACTCACTTACACAAACACTTCCTATATTTTTAAACCTGAGGAAGACATCAAATTCTTAGAAGTTGTGTTTTTTAAAATTACTTCCATCACTTTACAAAAAAGAAATGTATGTACAGGAACATAGCTTAAGGCACTATTTACCTACTACCCTGATCTTTGATAAAAGCAGAAAATAGAATGCAGAGTCAGGAGTTGAATCCTTTTTTGGTTTGAAAAATATATCTTAAATGGCAGAGGGCAAGTTATCTGAAAATTAAAGCCCTTTTTATATAAAGTATTCTGAAAAGCAAGAATCAGTTCACACTAAACATTTAAACCAATAATTAATGTATCAGAAATGTATCTAACGAGAATGAGGAACTACTACAATATAGTATTCTTGATCTTTTTGGTTTGTTTTTTAAACAAATACATAAATACAGGTACCAGTGCATGCCTAAATCTGTGGACATGTGAAAGAAACACACTAGGCAGACAAGAAACTTCAAAAACTTTAGGATTAGTGCACTCAAGAAAAACACAGGAAATAAGAGAGAGCATAAGAAAAGCCCGCATTAATGAATCATTTTTGTCAGTGACAACATGACAGGAAAGCTTGGGAATACTAAAGCCCTGTAATGTTCAAATCAAGATAATACGAAACTTAAGTCACAATATGTGTTTTCTCAATAAGTAAAGATGAATACATAAAAAACATCAGCCATGTTTTAATACTTTGTGCTTGAGGTCCAAGGTTTTTGCTACTACTAACATAAGTAGTTATTGAGTTATTTACTCACAAAAGCTGCAAGTATAAAGACACTGAATTACCCTTATGTATTGTCCATTTCATTCTTTCTCTCCCCTCTCCATAGAGCTGCCCACACCCCAGCTGAAAGCATTTGATCAACTGCTTCACTTCTGACATGCAAATCCTGCAGGTTTATCTGGCTCCTGCACATTTTGCAAACAGTCCTAGTAAGAGGTGAAGTTTAAAAAAGTACAAATTGTAATTTCAAAACACATTTCTGAAAGAGGAGACATTTCTTCAGTTCTTCAAATCATGATGTGTAGTGGTGTGTTTTTGGTTTTATCAGTTCTGTGTATGGATTTGTTCCTTGCTTTTATAACATTTTTTATAAGTTGTAATGGTTTGTTTCATGTCCACCTTTATGGTTTACCCCAGTTATTGTTTTTAATCAATCATCATTTATGTGACATATGGGTCCAGTCAATCACTTTGAAGCCTCACCCTGGGTCTAGAAAGTTCCAGTGAGGGTGTCGAGTGATTGGGCATGGTCCCCATTATTCCCTCCCTTGTTTTATTGATTTGTTATAATATTTGTCATTTATGTACAGGGTCACTCCCTTCACCCCACAGATTGGTCCCAAGCGGTACCCTACCCCCTGCTCCTCCCCTGTTTATAAGATGCTGTACAGAGAGGATCCCTGCTCTCGTGGGGAGACTCCCTGGTGGAGAAGTCCCCTGTGGACATCAATAAACTCCAGCTGCTGTTCCCCATCAGAGACCTTCCTTTACTCCTCGTCACCATTCACGCTTCTGCGGGGCAAAACCCCACAGGATCGGGAACATATCCCAGGATACAGAACCGTACCTTCACTGCGTCCGGTGCCAGGGCTGGCCGGGCAACGCGGGACGAAGGTCCGGAGAGACACCGCACCACTGCAATGATGCACAGAGAATCTTTAACAACACAGTTAATTTAAGGCCTACATCTTGGGTATATCATTTGGTTTGGGAAAGTTTAATATTAGACAAAAAAAAGTCCAAGTAAATTACAGGTATATTTCTCACAAATTTGGAAGCTTTATCAAGTATATAAGGTGTTTTGAAAAGGCTCAGGCTCAAAATTTCTCACTACATTCAATAACATTGAGGCATTTACAAATATGATCCAGAAAACGTAAAAATACAGAAGAATAAAACTGGCAGATATACATGAAGGAGGCAATGTATTTTTGGCAACAATCTTCTCTGACTTTTCAGAAGATAGCCTGGACTAAGAAACAGCTTCCACTAACAGGTACAAGGACTCAGTAAATTTGTTGCCACAAGTGAATTAACTTTCGGAATCCAGCAGAATGGCATCCATTTACCAGGCAGTGAATTTTACTCCCCAGACTATTTGCTCTGTGACTACCAATCTACTTTCTGCCCAGCTGTTTTGTAAATAATCCGTTCCTAACATAAAAACAACTAAATACTTCACTGAAAATGCCATAGATTAAACTTTTGTCAGAGTAGTAAAACAATGTGTTTATTCCACAACTGCCTCCTCTCAAACTCAGGTCTCAACCCTGTTGTGAGGAGCACATGTACAAGTGACAACAAAATCCTGCCAGTTACCAATGCTTTAAAGAGATTTCAAGAAAGTGCAGCAGGGAGCTTGATACAACTCACTTCTTGGAACCATGCTGGCTTTGCTCAGATGCCAAAAAAACTTCTCAGGTGAGAGGTAGCACGTGTCAGCACCAGGTTGTTCCTCACCTTTAAGAAAGGGAAGCTAGTAATTCAGGTAATTCTTTGCAACAGAAATACACAGGACTTAGTATCTGATCCACAGAGACAATAATCCAAATTTAAAAAAATAATATAATTCAAATATAATATAATTCAAATACTCCACAAGTCTGTTATTTCTATTCCAATAAGCAGTTCCTATAACCTTGTTTCTTCCTGCCTCTGCAGAACACATTTATCACACAGATATTTTTGACTCCTGAATTTGGTGTCATGTCAGCTGTTATTATAGCCCCCCAAAAGTGGCACCTATGGTTATTATATTTTTGCCTATAAAAATTGTTCTCATGAATACTGCCCCACAGTAGAAGCTGCTAAAGTGACAAACAAGTGCTGGACTGCAGAACACCTGTCTCCATTTCAGGCAATTGTAGAAAAGCTGGCACTACTTTTGTGTCACTAACTGATATCCACTGAACAAAACAAGATCTGGTTCACTTACACACCAGTCACCAATGTTCTTCTTCATTTTGTTGATTAAATGTAAATGTGTTGGTTTTATTTCACACACTGCAGTGTGGGACAGAGAGACCATGTCTCACTGTACAGTCACCTACTGGTTCAGGAAGAAAGTGCTAACTACATAGTAAGCAAAAAAAGTTATTTTAAATTCTCCTACCTTCCCACAAAAGACAACTACTGAGAAGACACATTCTGGCAATACTTTACACCGTTCAAACCACTATCTCTTTATAAGGAAACATTTGTATTCAATTACACAACATGAAATTACTAGCCCACAAAACAGTGGTGTTAAAACTTGAGCCTCACCCCCCTAGAAAAAAAAAATCTGGTAAGTTTCACTGACAGTTACTTTTAATAGTCATCATTACATCTCTATATTTCAGGGAATAATTTCTCATATTTTGAGAGATTTAAACTTGCATGAGGAAACTGTGGAACTCTCTATATGTCTGTGGGATTCCAGTGTGTTAAAAAAAAGAAGATAGTAAAACTATTAAAATATTCTCTGCAGTTTTTCTTTACAGTAGCAGAATCATCTCAGTGATGATTTTTACTAATAACAAGAAACTAAGGCAAAAAACGATGGAGATTAAGTCAGTCATGCCAGGCATTCTCAAATCCTGTGGTGATTTCCAAAGTGAAAAGACAACAAAATTCCTCGTGAAATGTGTATCAGCACCAAAACTGCCACCCCTTGCTTACCTGTCTTTTCTGTTCGTATGTTCTCACTAAACTATTTCAACAGTAAGCAAAGAACACTGCTTCTAATCTGTGATGCAGAATCAGTGATGCACAGAACTTGCACTGATGATAACTTTGAAAAAAACCCAGACATTAGACCATCAATATCATTCAGAACCATAAAAAAGCTGGCCACCTCATACTAGAGGACATGCCAGAAGAGTTTGTGAGTTTGTGTTCCCCAGCCACACAGCACAGTTTGTGCCAGCAGAAAGAGGAACAGCAAACAAACAAACAAAGCAGTAAGGTAATACAGTAATCAAGATTACTTTTATCTGACATAAATGTTATTATTTTACCCTGAATTTTGCAGGGTCTCACATCTTGCCCAAATTAAATGCTGAGCAGGTGATCGCCCTGTCCCCATCCACACAGGATGCTGACACATCTCATTAGTCTCTTTTTCCATAAGTCAGGATGGATGATACTCTTGACAATTCCATGTGCATATATTCGAAACACTCAGGTAAAACATTCACATGCATCCAAATTTCACAACCACAGTCATCAGACCCTTACAGATACCTGCTGACTCGGTGCATCTTTTTTCAAAAGCATTACCACAACTAAAGAGGACTCAGAGACAAGCAGTGGGGAGAAGGTGCAGCCTCAAGCTTTACCTCCTGCAACCACTGGAGAGCAACATGGTTTTCACAGCTCTTCAGGGAGAACCTTGAGCTGTGGCAGCTTAGATAATCTTGAATAATAGAAAAACAACCCATAGTAGGGATATAATTACACAGCGAAATTTGAGAGAAGTTGTCTACATGTAAATTGCTGAAGGATCTAACACTAAAGCTTCCATATTTACAGTTATGTGTCTCTAATGTTTCAGCGTGCAAGAAACTCCGATCAAAAAGTTGCCGTTCAGGATTTATACCCTTTATAGCTCCCAGACACCGACAAAAAAGCAACTGTGCCTGTCAGTAGCAAATATTGTTACTGCTTCGAATTCTTTATGTTGCTGTTCTTTAAGGCAAGCTGGAATGTTTGCTGCCATCACTCACTGCTGACAAATCTAACTGCATTTCTGACAAACATGAACAAAAACTGCTTTTGCCTCTGCAAAAAATAGAAATCAATTATTTGCACTTATCTCACACTTTCTTTCTACAAGAGGGGAAAAAAACCTTGGTTATGACCCAGACACAGGAGACGATCATCTCTCAGCTATCAGTGAAGATCCCACTTGATTTGACAAATTTTTTTAATACCACAGGTCATAAAATGCTGTTAACTTGGCTATGCAGATCACAAGAGATGTAGACAATTTTTACCCCCTCTCAGTTCCTTTCATGCTAAAAGGGCACGAGGGAGCAACTGTTGCCTCTTTTCCATCTTGCGTTAGAATCTTCCCCATCCCAGCTGGTTTTAAGAGAAAGAATGAAAAAACTCACACAGAGTGCCTGTGCCTTACACATGCTGCTGAAAACCAGCTCTAGAGTGTCATCTTATCCAACCTGGCAAATGGTCCCCACCAACGCTCAGCATAGCAAATGGAGAAAGAACAACGTCCAAGACATAGTTCAGTCAAGACTGAGGTGAAAAGAGACCGAAGTCCCAACAAGAACAAAATATACGCAGTTTGTAATTAGTATTTTGCTATTAATCTATCTCCTAGTATTAGTGTTTTCCAATCTGAGACTTAGTGGTCATTTCAGATGCTACTGGAGGAGGGGAACGAAGCTAGTTAAGCCAGCCTCTTGAGTCAGCAGCTGAGAAACTGGCATTTCCTTCCACTTCTGTCCTTATCACTTCACCTTAAAGGTAAGCAACTACAGTGCATTTTGCATAGCACAACTGACCAGATGTCCCATCTGTTCATGTATTAGATATCTGCACGGTAAGTCTAGGCAATGCCTTCCCTGGGGTAAAAGATGATCTTCCACCCATCTCTCTCCAAACATTCATCCCCAACACCCAGTCCTGATTCTTAGGGCTGCCACCATGAGCACATCCTCCCCTCACAAAAGTTTTCTGCCATTCAGGTTATACTTTAACTTTTCCGGAGGCATGTGACACAAATGAGAAAAGAGATAAAGATAGACAGAAAGCCTCTGTACAAGATTTCTAATCCTAGGTCTGCAGCTCTCTTCAGTTTCCAAGAACCCATGTAAGCTCAAGAAGAAAAAGATTCCTCTTGCCTTACTAGGTGAAAGATTGAAATACAAAGAGCAGTCACTCTCAGCCTTCAGTTGAAAATAAGCTGATTTTTAACACGTACCTGGCAAGAGCATGAAGCATATCCACTGTGAAGTGGCCTCATTTGATCAGATGCAAATTGCTAACCCACAATAACATGATTAAATTCAGTAACATATCTTTCCCTTATCTGAGAAACTGATTCTCTTCCAGCTTAAGATGAGCAGACGAGCTCACGCAGCAGTAACCTAAGGGATAGATGCTCATTGTCAGCACATCTTCCATGAGAACATGCTAGTTTTGTATTTGAGGCAGGATTCACAAAATACCTGCACATTTTTTTATCCCTGACTCCTGGGGTTTAAAACGTTTCCTAATGTTTCCTTTAAAATGTTCCCTTGAAGTTCACCAAATTTCCCTGACTGTCAAGTGTGAACATGGATAGAAAAGTAGAAAATAAAAATACAGTATTTCCTTCTTCCTTGACCTAACTGGTCTATTTAACAGAAGAAAAACAACTGTGAAAGGAATACTACTTAAAAATAAAATCGAGACCAAAGATTTTTTAATTTATCTAATTAAACTTAGATGCTTTAATTTCTGAAATTAACATGCATGTACATTAAGGGATCTCAAGCAGTCCCACAGTGAGCATACAAGATGTACAAATAGTATTTTCTGTACTCCTGGCAAACTTGATCAGCTGTGAAGTTGAAACAGGAGTTCCACCTGTTTCAAAACACCTTCATTTAACTTGATTGGAAGGAATATTGAACAAAATTGATTCCAGTAACATTCTTCTTCTTAAAGTATTTATGAAGACGTCACCCTAGAAAGTGTTTCAGGTGGTTTACAATAAGATCCAATTTACATCTTAGGTAGAAAACTGGGGAGGAGGGAAGAGCACCCTAAATTCTAAAGACACTGTCTTACACTAGCACAACTTCACATGCCATTTTTGAAATGACAGGGTATACTGCATCAGGTATATGTTACAAACCTTTTACTTAACACAGAGCACAAATTCTTTACTCTAAAGGAGAGGACTTCTTGTGATAATTGTGGCAGTGGAAGCCAGAAGCAGCACAGCCACTGCAGAGTACTGTTCGATTACAGAGCAGGCAGCAGAACACCAGGAGCTGTGCTGCAGTACACACAGGAAAGCAGCTCTCCACTTCATATTTTAAGTCTGCCTTTAGTCACTGAAAACCAGCACGATATGATTTTTTTTTAAGTTGACGTAAGTATCCCACATAATTTCCACAGTCAAGACATCTAAAAATACTTGTTGAAATACCACTGATTGCCACCCCCCAGAAGAGAATCTTCTCCACCACAAAGTACTCTCACAAATGTTAAACCCTACATGCAAATACACACTCTGATGCTTGAAATATTATCCCAGGTTATTCTCCTTTACTCAGACTATCAATTGTTGCCAAGGTGAGCCAACAGCATTTGCTACTTCATTTCAGCAAGACAGGCCAATTTCCATTAGCAAAATTCTGATTTTATCGAGTTTTTGGATAACCTCCATTTCAGCGCATGACTTGTAGGGACAACAACCACAGGCTGCACTAAGGACTTTTTGCAGTATATATTCAATATAGAAGGGGGGTTCTGAAGCAAGGAAGGGGCAAACAAGGATACTAAACACTAAAATAATCCCACTTGGAGCAAACTCAGTAGGTCTGCACAAGGTTGTCACCATCTGCAATATCCCAAGAGCTCCTCACATCACAACAACGCAGCTCCTTGGATAGTTTTTAAGTTGATTCTTGCACCAGAACATGCTGTGGCATGTACTGCAGTGTGGCAGCACTGCCATCCAGTTCCTGACACCCTAGATGAACTGAGCATCAAGGAAAATACAACAGCCTTGAAGTGCTCCCCAAAGCAATGCTGCATTGGCTTGGAGTGAGAAAAGAGTATGAGTACCCAGTGAACCTTCCATGCTGCAGTGCCTGAATACAGCCCCCACAGCCTCTCTCACAAATCCACCCACCTCTCAAGCCTCACATCTCAGTACTCACAACTTCTTTCCTTCCTTCCACTGCTGAGGACCTAAGGGCCGGATCAGCTCCCTACAGGTGCATACAGAAGAGGCAGAACTTTCAAGAAAGCCTGTAACATTTGAGGGGAAAAAGCCTGGGGAAAAACAGTCTGGTACAAACCACTCATAGTTCACCACCGGGATATCTTTGCCTTCCCAGTTTTCCCAGAAAACTGACTTTCCAGAGCTGATTTTTTTCTGGTTGAAATCTGCTGCTACACCTAGACTTGAAATTAAAGCTGCACAGTACCTGTTTATTATGACACAAAAGGGAGGTATGGACTGTAGATATAATACAGCCAGCAGGGGAGTCTTCCCTGAAGGGGAATGCCAGCAGGAGGCATGAGGATAAACTGGCATTACTTATCTGCTCACTCATTTTCTGAGACCTTGTTTGGTTTGTGGTTGTAGGATACTTTTCTGGTTTGGATGGGTTGTTTCATCCCCTTTCATTTTGTAGTTTGTTTTACAAGTGATCACCACCAAAAAACTTCAGCACCAAATTAATTTAGCAGGTCTGTGTTGTTATACAGGAAAATTACTACTAGTCAGTCCTACTGGTGTTCATAGGGTTGGACAAAGACTAGCTCCTCTCACAGTAACAAAACACTGATTAAAACAATCAGATTACAGGAACATAAAATCAAAGAAAATACACAAGTATTTAAATGTTTCTTATTCTTATATTCTGCATGAGTATTTTTATCCTATATACACAAGCATTTGGGATGGATAAACAGATATTTTATATCCTATACAAAGGCATACTTGCATATGTGACGTAAATACAATTTATATTATTAAATATTTCACATTCAGTATTACTCTATATCTAAATCACAGAAAGCTATCGGCTACACTGTTAGTTCAAAATAACATTATTTACATTCACAAAAGTCTTCTGATAGCACAATGTACATAAAACATTCTGCAAACTAACTGAATGGAAATATTTTCTAGAAACAGAAGAGGGGGATGTTAGCATAACTGGCTCTGAACCAGAATTTAACTGTATTTGCAATTGCCTTTTACTCAATGCCACACTAAACTCCTACATTAGCTAAAGATGCACCTTCATTTCATTACTGCACTGGCCATTTTTCTGCCTAGCTTGAAAGCTTTATTTCATCTATTCTTCATACTCAAGAACTATTAAATTCAATACAGATTAAATATTTTGACCATTTAATATTTTTTCAAGTCTAAATCAGGAAAGTTCCAGTGACTGGAATCCTGCTAAATTACTAGCTAAACTTAAGCACTATACACTGAAACATACTTCAGAAGGCAATAATTTACTTCAGGCACAGTAGATTTTTTTTTATTTACACAATTGAAATACAATAAAGAAAAGCATCAGTGGTAAGACTATTAATATATAAATCTATTCGGCTTCATAATGAAGATGAAAGACGTTAAGCAGAAATCGGAATAAACAAGAACTGTTAACAAATCAGTATTCTAACTGACATTAAACCCATCAGAGCAAAACCACCACCATTGTTTACTCTGAATAAAGACAAGTCTGCATGTTACAGCTCATGACACAACCTTTATGCAGAATGAAATGAGAAAATCTTTCCAGTTTCTGACACAGCCAGAATAGACCCTTTCTAAAGTTCCCTCATCTGTAAACATATCTGATATATTTTGACAACTGTCATCCATCCTATTTCTGTGATTCCTCTGCTACACAGATTTGTGACATAAAGAAATATGACCACAGATTTTAGTAATGATGTATTTACTAAGAGTAAAGACTCAAAAGCTTGCTTTTCACAGCTGAAATACCTTGCGCTCATTTCAGCAACTGTTTCCATGATGTCATATGTTCGTGATGAACTTCTCATTAGGGATAGGATTTACTAATCAGAATAAGGGCAGCAGTTCTGCCAAAGTCCTCCAATGCAAGGGAACAAGACTTCTTCCACACAGCAAGCAGAACCTCCTTCTTTTTAATATTCGGTGAATTGTTGTTCCTAGCAGGAGAGCCAGCTATCCAACACGGCAGCAACCAAACCCAAATGTCCTGCCTCAGGACTCCACATACTACCACGGAACTAACCTGTAAATCAGAGACATACTTCGACGGGGATATCTGACAGTAAATGGTGTCCCAGCCTTTTTGTCTTTGACTCAGGCTGAAGACGGAGCAAGGGACACAACACCCACCCATGACAGAAGCCCTCTCTGAGTAAGGGGCAAAGATACCTTTTTAATTATAACAAATAGACTGTTTATTCCTTAAAGTGACCAGAAACAGTGACCAGAAACCATCTCGCTTCCGACATCACCGACCCGTACGGCGGGATTCGGGGACCCGAGGCCATCCCGGGACCGCTGCTGGGACTCGGGGCAGGTCCTGCGGGCACTGCCCGCCGCCGAGACGAGATCGCTGCCGGTTCACCGGCGCCCACCGGGAGGGACGGGACAGGTCCAGCAGCGGCCCGGGGCAGAGCCACACGCGGGGAAGTTTCGCGAAGTCACTTCGGAGCTGCCTTCCCACCCCCCCGGCTCACCGCCCCCCACCCCCCCGCTGTAAAAGCCCGGCCCGGGTCAGCGCGGGCGGCAGCACCGCGGAGAAAAGTAAAGTTGCTGTGGAGGCCGGCCCGGTGTGTCCCCCGGCCAGGCGCGGGTGCCACCCCACGCAGCCCCCGCTCCTGCCGCGGCGGCGGAGCAAGATGGAAGGCGCGGGGCCGGCCGCCCGTCCCACGGGTGCAGCCGTGCCCGGACATGGGCTCCGGAGGGGTCACCCGGCGGCGCCGCAGACCCGGCCCGCCCGCCTGCCTTGCCTCACGGCGGGCGGCTGGCGCCCCCGGGGCTCCGCGCTCACCTCGCTCCGGCTCGGCTTGCAGGCAGATGGGGATGTTCTTCTTCCAGCCCGGCATGGCTCCGCGCTCCCCGCTCAGCGTTGCTGCGGCGGTGACGGGGGGCGGCTCATGGCAGGGCGAGGCGGCGGCGACCCGCGCTCAGGGGGAAGTCGGCGGCTCCGGCGGGCAGCGGCGAAGGGGCGGCGGCCGCGCGGTGGGAGGGAGAGAGAGGGCGGGGGCGGGGAGGCGGTGGAGCTCCGCCAGCCGGGGGACGGAGGGGGGCAGGCGGGGAGGGAAGACGCGGGCTCGCCCCGGTTCAGCCGGGGACCGGAGGGCGTGGGCGGGGGGATTGTGGGAGGCAGAGGAGGCGCGGAGCGGTGCCCGGCCCCGGCACTGGCGCCGCCGGCAGGTGGCCCGAGCCGGCGGCCGCACAATGGAGAGCGCGGGGCGGCCCCGCTCGGGCACGGCGGGGCCAGGTGGGGCGGGCGGGGCGCGCCGCCTCTCGCCCGCCAGGTGCGGGCCGGGCCCGGGGCGGCCCCACGCCGCGGGGAGCGGGGCCGGTGCACCCTGTAGGCGCGGCCGTGGTTGTGGCACTCGTGTTCGCGGCCGCGGGGTGTGAAACTCCGCAGCGGTGCAAGGGTCTGAGTTTCGGCCCCGCTGGCGGCCAGCGCGACCATCCCGCTGGTCTCCCGCCTCGCAGCGCTACAAGGGCTCGTCCCTTTCCCCCCGCAATTCCTGACTGGCCAGTTTCCCTGCGCCCAGGGGTGCGAAAGCTGGGCTATAAGGAGTTAAAACAGAGGCAAGCTCCCACGAAGGGCAGGGACAGCCCCCGATCAAATAAACCAGAATTTGCACCATAAAGAGTCTAGGACCCGGTTGTGACAGGTCAAATTTCTGTCAGTATTACAGGCAGTTCCTTACGACCTTTTGACTAAAAGGCCTTAAATCTCACCACTAAAATGATTTCTGACACAACCATGTCCTAACAGGCGACTAATGCTATGATGATTAAATATTCCTTTTGTTTTTTACAGAAAAGAAATTCAAAGTGGCATGTTTGAATAATGACATTTGAAAATAATAGTAGCAATACAGATTAAGCTTTTTAATTTTCTGAGGCACTTCTAGGGGTGCACTTCTATAAGAGCTTCATCCTGTCTTAACAATTATGTTGTGATTATTTTTTATATTGTCTGTAACATCCTCACCTTTATAGGAATTATGTAATTTTATGTAATCAAACAACTATACATGAATCCTTTATTCCAAGGAAAATTTGAAGGGTTTAATTTCTGCTGTAAATATCATTACAGTTTCCTGACACAGCATTCTTCTGTGTAGACTTTGTGCCAGCAGGTCAAGCGGAATGTGTCATGGTACTCATGAAAACCTCTTGTTTAAAATCCCACTGATGAAAGCTGCAGCTCCTGGCTTTTCCTTGATTGCACTTGGGCTGCAGTCCTGTCATCAGTAATTCTGCAGGATCATTGAGCAGTGCCAGTGAGCCAAACAGAGTAGGCATATCCTGGATCTCGGTTGAATTAAGAGTTTGCAATGAAGAGTTCCTTTTATTGACCACACTCTTGCAGCCTGTGAGAGGACAGGTAATACCTGATCTAGAACAAACCCCAGCAATGTGCTGTTAACAAACCAAAAATATTTTACCAAATTACAAGTGTCAGGCTGGATTTATGTCAGTTTTGAATCATGTGACTACTGATATTTTTGTTCCATTGTCGGGGACACTGAATTTGGATTTCCTGCATATTTGAACCATAATCTTGTGTCTTTTCTTTTACAAGAGACATATTTATGCTAATACTCTCCTTTCTTTCATAGTCCTTTTACTTAAATAATGTTAGGGGCGGGGTGCTATTGGTATTTCTAAAGAAAAATGAGACTGTGCATGTGAATTTCTAAGCATTATAAAATAAAGATTTCCAGCTAGATTTTTTGCTCAAAGGGCAAAACTTCCACACAATGCCTTTGGGGTGTTCAGGCAGAGAAAATGGAGAGAGAAAAGACTCTGCAGCTATTCAGCCCAGCAGGCACCAACACGAGGAGCAGGTGCAGAAAACTGTCCCAAGTGTTCTTGGAGAATATACAGCCAGGAACAGGTTTAAAGGCAATGAAGTGTATAGAAATATAACTACTTTAAAAAGAAAATAACTTGGGCATTTACCTCTGCCATTTCTTAAAAGACAGCTGGACTTTCAAGTGCCATGGAATGAAATAAAACTTCAGATGATTGCGTAATCCATGTCCCAAATCTTACATACTACCACTGATGTCCACCTTCTACTCCTAACGTTTCCATTACAAATGATAAAAATACAAATGTCGAGCCTTAACACTGTAATTCTGATCCTCCAGTTGATTTTTTTTTTTCCCAGCACTGGAGTTCTGCAAAATTGCAGGTCGGAGGTATAAAGTAGATTTCCCTACTCTTCCGTCCACAATAAGCCATTTTCTAGCTATTTTTTATAGTGTCATCACTTTGAATGTGAGTAAGAATTCCTAAGGACTGAATGTGGGATTTTTTCAGGATTCTGCAGGAGTCATAAAATCCCAGCTGCTGGTTTGGATTTGCTCCAGAAGTGTGTTTAAAAATGAGGGATAAGTCCTACTTTTTCTAAATATCACTGGCTTCTCAGGAACAAATATACTACATATTAAATAGTTGATAATATTTGCATCATTTAACGGAACGTGTATGCTTCTCTCTATCTTATGCAGTACTTTACAAATAAATCCTTTAAGGCAATGACACTTAATTCAACTGAGATCCAGGCAATAATTCCGCATTTCTTTGCCACTGGAGAAGCTTGCATGGGTGTCTGGCTCAAGTTAATTTAATTGCTTTCTCTAACTCACATGAGCTGTTTTACACTGAACAACTGTTTCTGCATATCCCAATGCTACTAATAGAAGAAAGCAGCCACCTGATTTAGATGTGCATTTTATGGTGAATATATCACACAGGTAGCTATAAACTTCCTGACAGTTTTTTTCTGTCTACAGTTTTGTCCCCAGAGAATTTTAAATTAATCTAATCTTGATTTTCAAGGAAGCATCCTTTGTTTCTACTTGATACTGCAACATGCAGGTCATCTGAAGCATGTACAACCTAGAATTAATCAAAAGCAAAAGAAGTATCATATTCCCAAGGAATGGTTTTATTCTGTGAGCATTCTAAAGAAGAGATTAATTTTTTTAATTTCCTGTTCTTATGTATTTCCTAAGTGTTAGATAGGAGAAATATGAAGATGATCAAGCAGAGGGTTCAGTTGTTGGAGGACTACAATATTTCTCAGTAACTGGAGATTTGCACCATAAATTACCTCTGAGCAGGAGGAAATGCCTCAGCTTTTAGGTCTTCTAAACTTTTTGCCTTTTTTTTTTTTTCCCCTAAGCAACTGACATGTTTGCATACTCATTTTTGACTGCAAGGAGCTTTATAAGGTGTGAAGGAAAATCTCTTCAGCAAATAAAAGTCAAAAATTTCCTAAAATAACTTTTATAATATTAAGATACTGCAGCTTCTATACATTTCTGGATCAGAACTTCCATATCATTCTGATAAAAAAACCTGAGCATACCACATTGTTGTTGATGGCTCTGTAGTATTTGGCTGTGCCATCTGGGGAGAAGGGTAGGTTCTGGTTCTTTTGGGCAGACTGGTCACCGATGCGGAGCCTGAGGTTCTGTTAGGGTATTCTTAGTGTTACATAAATGTAACACTAAGTCACATTAAAATGTGATGTGAATTCATTAAAAATCTGATACCAATCCTGCCAGAAATGAGCACTAGGCAGACAGACCAGAGATGAACTCCATACAGCATCTGCTCTTCTATTTTCTCTTTCTCTATTTTCTTTTTATTAAAAAAGTGTCTTATCTTGAAAGCTATTGTCACATTGCTGAACATCAGGTCAAAAAGTTCACAGATGAGACATAAGGAGTGTACCAACAATTGATTTTCTTTTTAGACATAGTTTTGGACTTTTCTTAACAAATGTTAAGAACAAATAGTTGGCCGTCCTGCCACAGAGGGATAGCCAGTCATTGTCAGCCTCCATGGGGAATATCCACCTTAGGCCAGTGCAGGAGACATGGTCCCTTTGGCTTGCTCTGTTTATGGTCCCATGAATCTCTTGCATTGTCATAGTGAGGGATTTCAGCAGGAGGGTGTCTGAGGCTGCCTGTGGAAATGGGCCCATCAGGAAGTTAAAACTCGAGTTACCTGGTGTATCAGTTCCAAAAAGATTTAGGAATCAGACAAAACATGAGTGCAATCAGTTTAGGAAAGTTGGCTACAACCTTCAAATAAGCAAAAGGGGAAGGTGGGAGTTTTATGGAGTGTGTTTGTGTGTTCAGAACCTGCAATCCACCTGCTATCCATGTCATGTACCTGTGTGACTTAGGATTTAGCTGTCTGATGTTTTAAGGAGGCAGGAGGATTTTCTCTATTTCCCTTAAAAGAAAACATTTTTCAGGTTTTATCTCAGATCCTTGAACTACAGCAAACAAGCTCAGAGTTAGCAGAAGATGTAGATTCTTGGTCATGACAGCATCCTTATGCCAAACACACACAAATCCCACTAGACAGCAGACTTCTTGGGACTACCTACTTGCATTTTCCTCTGTCTGTAACCTGCTCCAAGACAAAGAGACATCATTTCCCTGTGTGCTCAGGCTTTAGGCTCTGAAGAGATATAGGTACCCAAGATCAAAATTTTGGGGATTGTGCGCTGCTAAAATAAAATACTCTAATTAGTGCTTATAACTGTTTTGTTTGCACAAAAATGAGTTGTGTAAATCAGCCGCAAAGGGCTACACAATTACCAATGTAATGAGAAAAGAAAATTATACTAATATTTAATATCCTGACTTATTGCTGCCTTTTTGTGCTGATATTGAATTATAAATAAAATAGAGCATTAACTGATCATAACCCTCTGTACAGTCCTACTCAGGAGCACCAAGCTCCATGATACCCATCACTCAGGGCTCTGCTACCTGCCTGGAGGAAGGCTCCACAATTCTGCTTAATTTCTGTGGTCAGCGTAGAAAAGTCTTTCATTTTAATGCTTGGTTCTCAACATGGTCAGGCTAACTTTTACAGGAAAGAGATAACTCAGGGTATCAAAAGCTCAGGATTAGTGTGCAGAAAAGAATGGGCTGTGAAGCATCCTGAGATGAGGAATGCTTAGGGAAAAGACTGTAGAAGACCTGGAGGAAACAAATCCAGGTCCTGTTAACTGCCTTTCATGGTGTTTCTACTGCAGGCATTATGGACAATGGTTTCTGATTTCATTGTGACTAATGAGATTGTTATTGTCAAGGAAACTGCCTGTAGTGAAATGGGATTTTGCTTCAGATTTGAGAACAGTTCACATGTTGCCTTTTTCTCCTTCAGTCTTTCATGATCCAAGGCAGATTTAATGGAGGGACAGGGCAAATGAGAGAGAGAGAAAGCAGACAAATAACTGACAATCTTTCCTTAAAAAGTTAAGGATGACAGGTAACCTGTGTGGTAAACTTAGAAAACTATTTTTCCTTGTCCTGATTCTGGCTGTTCTCAGCATGCTGCCTGGGTGAGGGCACAGGGGTTTAGAGGGTGCCAGTTTTGCTTTCAGCTCTCCTATGCTCCTTGTTCAGCAGCCTGTCAGGGTTCACCTTGGTGCCTTCAGAAGACACAGTACTGGAGAACAGCCCACGCAAAACAATCTCTATTTGGCCCCTCAAATTCCCAAGGTACTTAAACTTTCTTCATGTGCCTTTCCTGTATATTTCATTTTGATGCTAGTCTGTGTTGAATTCAGATTAATGTATTTACTCACTTTTTCTGGCAAGCAACCTGCAGCCATGAATACTATTAATGACACTCAGCACACTTTGGGAAGTCCATTATCAAAAAGCCAGCTGCTATTTCAGGCACATTAGTTATACCCATTATCCACACACAGGCCATATGATTGATTGTCTCATGAATCCTCACTAGCCCAGGAATAATGAGAGGCCAGTGCTGACCCAGTCATGAGCTTAGGGTTATGAGCAGTAACCACCTCTATTGTGCAACTGTTTCCACTTCAGGGCAGAAGTGTCCCATTTCTGGTGGCCTAAGCCAAGCTCCTGAAATCTGTCTGCCTCCAGGGATGGAAGATCTGGAGACACTGCTTGTCACAATTGTGCTCCACACTGATACAATCCTACCCCTCCTGAATCCACCTTACAACTGAAGAGTCAATCTGTTCAGGATCCAGCATTTCACAGAACATCTGCCTGTTGTACAAATGCTTGGCAAGCATAAAGGGAAGCTGGAATGAACAACAGCAAGGTGGAAGGAAGGAAGGAAGGNAAAAAAAACAGCCAGTGTGCAATCTCAAAGAGTGCCTCAAGTAAGAGCTAAATTAAAACCATTGTCATTTTACAGGAACAGAAAAGATGGACTTAGTGTTACTAAACAACCTTAGAAATACCTGCAAGTTTTGAGATGCTACAGGCCCCATCATCCCTAGCACCAAATCTTCATAAGTGTAGGGTGAGGGAGGAGTAGCCCCATAAGCAATGAGCAGAATCTGCACTGCGGGTGTGAGAGACTTGACGTTGTGCCAGAAGCAGATGAATTGGAACGTGAAGGCACATAGCAGTGTAGATGTGCTCCAACTGCCTTTCAAAACTGGGACCTCAGCTGCCTAGATGCATTTACAATTTCCAAGTTTTACCCTAAATCTTAAAGAAAAGGCTTTTATTTTCTATCTGCTTTGACAAACAGCCATAAAGCTGATGCTCAGCCAGTGTGCCTATCAGAAAAATATTGGTCACGCTTTTTCATTTTTTGAAATGTAGATTAAATTTAGTCTTTTAAGGAAATTCAGTATCATTAATGCAAATTTATGTGAATAACTCTATTATCTGTATCTCCTACAATACACAGAACATTGAGCTGATCAGAGGGAAGCTTTTTTAAAGGTACTTGAGATAATGTAATGATCTTAAAGAATGTGTTTGTAAGCCTTGCACCAGAAAAGGAAGAAAACCTGCAATTATAATTTCCAGCAGGAAAAAACTGTTACAGAAATTGTTTAAAACATTGAAAAAACAGTAAGATTAGAGAGGCATGGTAAGTATTATATCGTGAATTTTCTACAAAGAAGACATAGTGTTTAGTATCAATTCCTAGTCCTATTCAATGCTAACAGCCCTGATTCAGAGGAGGATGCACATATGACAAACTGTAACTTTAATGATATGGTTACTTCCACTAATGGAGTGAAAGCAGCTTTCCTGGATCAAGCAATCCAGCAGGTTCTGTGCAAATCAATACACACAGTGGCATGTATGGATTCATACTCTCACTTTAAAATAAATAGGGGAAGGTGTAGTATAGAATAAACTGGTATGAAATATCTGTATGTCTTTTATGTATGTTCCTCCTGTGGTAAGGTGTAGTTTCTTGATAATAAGCACAATCCAATTATAAATCTTTTTATTCTCCATCAGCCATTAGTACATATCTTGCCTTAACCTTCCTGCATAAAGCACTGGCACTTCAGAGCTAGAACTAGCAGCATGTTTCAACTTAACTGTAAAGTCTCAATACTACTAGGTAGTAGAGTAGTAGGGTTTTCTCAGACTTAGAAAGTTAAAAAAAATTTTAAAAAATTCCTTTTTCATATTAAGTCATTGCACTTTTTTATATCTGTACATTGTCCTGTTCCCTTATAAATATAGACAAGTTGAATAAATATTTATAATAATCAGTTGGTAATCAGAATTTTAGCAGAACAGTTTATTTTTTAATAAAATACCCATTAAGGTCCTGTGTATTGCTTATATAGGCAAAAGACTTGCATTCACTTTTTCCATTAAATTTGTTTGACTGATTTACTTGCTGATCAGACTACTCTTAAAAGGAATGTAGGATTTCTGCATCAGAATTAAGTCTCTTCTTATTTTGACTGAGGTAAGCGATCATCCAAATGCACTCAGGAAGTACCTGTTGTTGAATCAACTACATTTTATTTCCAGCACTCTTCAAATACACTAGAAATAATGACAGTAGTAACAATTAATTGTGGCACATTTGTTAAGAGTCTCATTTAAGGATCTTAAATGTCCTTTTCCATAGCCCTCTCTTGGGCAACAAAATGTTCAGCTCTTAATATCAACAATTTGTACATTCAGTTTTCAATCTGCTTTACACTCATGCAAACATAATAAAGTTAACTGGACTAGAAAAAAATTGGACCATTGATTGCCACTGTTATGATACAATTATTTTTAGCTTACTTCTTGATTTTTAAATATGTACTGGGAATACTATTTTTGCTACTTACCCTCTACTTGTCATCTCCCTTCCAAAAAACCTCCAACACATATTGTACATACTTTATATTTGCTTTTATGTTCTAGTTGTAGGTCCCTCTTCATAATTAAAAGCAATCAATATAATGATTTGCACTTGCATAGAGAATCCAAAGCAGATCACAAACCATTGGTATAGCTGTTTATAGTTAATAAAAGTTAAAAAAACTGAATTTTACATTTAAGGTGAATAAATTGAAACTCATTTTTTTCTTAAATGAAGGATGGGAAAACAAATTTAGAACTAAAAGCAGCTGTTTCCATGACACAGTCTAAATATTTAGGGGGAAAATACCATGAATATTAAAATAGCAGCGTGTTTTTCAGAATCGTGAACTGTTGGGGCACAAACTTGATCATTTCTTTTAATGGAGACCAAGTCCTGGAAGTTCCCTCTGTGAAAGAGCGGGAGAATGTTTCCCAGCCTGCTGCTGAACAGAGCCTTCTATGCTGGAGACCTTATTAAGAGTTGGACTAGAAAATTAAGAAATGTGAGATAATGATAATTGAATAACAGGTGTCTGTCAGAGAAAACGGCATCTCTATGGCAGACAATGCAAACATGTCACTTTTAACCTTTTCTCGTATAATATAATAAGCAGATTGATAGAAAATATTTTAATAAAATACTCTAGGTAGTAATTTTCACTGTGATAAAGCCTGAGGTTAGTGATATTATGCTACTTAGGAAAGAGCTTTTTATTTTTTGGCCTATTATTGCTTTGCCTCCTACAAGTTTCCTGTACAAAAATACCAGAAACTTTTTCAAAGCCTTTGTAACAATGGAGACTGACTCAAAAAAAACCAAAAAACCCCAACCTTTGATGCCCATTTTTGACCCACAGAACAGAGATTACAGACACCAAGACAGTGTGATGGCAAGGTCTCAACAGCAAAGTAAAGCACTTGAAACAATACACAAACAGTGGGATCTGCTGTCCTATAATGCAATAAAGTGTCTCATTATAGAAAATCTAATAGAACCAGCTTTGAAATTGCAGCTAACCTTTTGTGTAGATCAACAAATTAGCTATTACAAGTTATTCAAATGCAATGCTTCAATCTACTCTAGTGGCTTAAAATGAATATTTACACTGATGTTTTCTGGGGGATAATATCCCAGTTTAGCTTTACCAAAACCATAGCCTCTGAGGCCTCTGAAAGAAATCCTGTATTACACTTCCCCATACAAGGGTTCCTAGGGAAGGAATGATCTAAGGGAGCATTTCTCCCAGCCTTTCACCCACCACTGTCTTCCTTTTTAAGCCCTGTCCTGCAGGTCCCAGCAGGCAGAGTCCAGACTGGGGCACAGCATTGCCACTCCTGATTCACCTCCTGGGACTGCGCAGCCTGTAGCTGATGGAGTCATTGCTTTCACACCCAGTTGTTATCTAAAGCTGGCCTGACAACATCTGGAATATCTTCCAAGACACCTTCCAGTGCTCATAGGTAGTATATGCCATTTACTTGGACAGCAGTCTTTTAATTCAAACTACATTGAGTGCAGACCTGTGCTTGTGTTCATGTAAATACTCACATCAGTCATAATACTGCCATGCTTTTTGCTCTAAAACAAAATTCCCAGGGGCAGCAAGAAGCAGCCACCATGTAGATAATCCTGGTCTGCTTACATATCACCTTCATGTTCCTTTCAGTCCAGCAAGAAAGGGTCTCAGATGCTTCTTCAGGGTCTGAACAGGGAAGACTTGAAGCTCCCTCACACCTCTGAGGTAAAAAAAAGCCTGAGTCAGTGGAAGTTATTATTAACAGAGTGAAACAACAGTAATGCGCCTACTATAGAAGGTCAAGCACTTCCATGGAACTGCTGGCTGTGTCAGCCCCCACTGAACTGGGCACATGCTGAGGATACAAAACCTGACCCAGGGCTGCAAGGTAAGTGAACCACCCTGGAGCAGCAGCTAACGCCAGGACCTGATGACAGTAACTAGTAGCATAGATTTGTTTCCTACAGGATCAAAACCTACAGAGAAGTATGCACTGAGCATAAGTGTTCCCACTGCCTCTCCCCATCATACCTCTGCCAGTGATATTTGGACTCTGACTTTGGACCCTGACTTGAAAATTGGACACCAATTTTCAAGTTTGAACATCTCAGTCCAACTCATGCAGTTGGAGCAGTACAGCAGGTACTGTACAAAGACATTTATGGAGCATTTGTGGTCATTAAGTAAATAATTACTGCTGAAATTTAAATATAGAATGTTCCCAAGGATATTGCTGCCCATGTTTAAAAACAGACCACTCAAGCTCTCTGTAAATTTTCAGAGGCTTTGCTTGTTCTTGGATTTGCTTTACCCCAACTGAAACAGTAAATCTTTAAGGTGCTGCTGTAAAAGCAGTAATGACAACTGGTAGTTCACAGAGGAACTATAATTGTATGGAAGGAAAAAAGTGAAGGAAAAAGTAAACAAGTCAAGCATCATAAAGGAATTTCAGTATGGGAAAGGTTTGGAGTATCCCGTTTTTTCCATCTTCTTTTCTACATGAATTATTTTTCTTTGTGGTAGTCTATACCAGTTGTGGATTTTGGTTTCAAATAAAAGGCAGCTGGCAAAAAGTAAATGCCTATTTTGTAAATGTGTAATTCCAATTGTTCTCATACAATGACCAATCTTGTTTCAAGATATGACGAATGACACTTGTTTTACTTTGCTCACACCAGTGGCCTCTCCTTTTAACGTAGTGCACAAGGGTGGCAAGTAAGGCTTCTGCTCACCATATCCTGCCAGCAGTGCACTGGTTTCAGTGTGTGCTGTTCCCTTTGCAGGGAGATGAGTTTCCCTTTTCCTAAAGACAATGAAATACTCAGTGGAGGGGAGGCTTCACGAGTACATCGAGAGGATGTAAGGGAGCCAGCAAGGACTAAGCCTGCAGACCCACCAAAACTTTGTGGGCTTCAGAAGCAGGTCCCTAAGGGATCCATGCCTTGGAGGTTACTAAAGCAAAGACTTCTAGGGTCCACTAGTGTAAACTATTTACAAACCCCTGCACCAACATTATGTCTTAGCCAACAGCTTGATATTTGAAAAAATGTTTACAGTTTCTGCTCAAACAAAACACTACATTTAAAATCCAAAGCCCATTTTCATGCATTTGGATGTTCGCTTTCAAGAGAAAATGAAGACAGACCCACCTTGGACTTCTGACCACTCTGGAGTCCTATTAAACTGCAAAGGAAACTCAGGTACCCAGAAATTCTGTAAAACTATTGAAATACATAATGACATTTAAAAAAATAAAAATAATATGCAAAATATCTTGGAAAACTGTTGCTTCTGGAATTTTAGTTCTGAAGATTTGATTTCCATACTGTAGTAAAATTGCTTTCAGAGCATTTCAACCCCAAATCAAACTTGCAAAGTCTGGTTTTTGAGAAAGAAAAACAAGTTGTATTAAAGTTCTAATGAATGATGAATTATAAACCCAAGTGGTTACAATTGTTTGTGGATAGGTATATAATGTCATTGAACAGCTTGAAGGCAATAAGAATGATAATTTGTCTATGTCACTGCATGAATGTACAGGATTCTTCTCCACAGACTGCTGAAATACCAAGAATACATAATCACACCGGGAAAAATAAATTTTTCTCGGATGCTCTACATGAACTGTTGACATGTTTTCCTCCCTGCCAGAAAATGTTAGGGAGACAGAGCAAATATGGAACATTCACTGGGAAATTATTTTGCGTTTTGCAATATGGCAGGAAAGATATTCCTTCTGCATTGCTTGAACAATAGGAAATATCCACTAGAAAATATTGAAAATTATTAGTCAGTGCATTTCATAAATGTCAAAACAAGCATATTTTACATATTAGGCCTCTTCTACAAATATCATTTAATTAGATGAAAGATAGATAAAAGAATACATTCCCTGTAACTGTATGCACACGAGTTCCCCTTAAAAAAATACTTCCTTTTAAATATAAGTTTTTTAAATATATCTACCTTCTCCTTAATGACAATTGACTGCATGTCAGGAGTATAGAGTTTTGATGTTTCAGAGCCTGCTCTATTCATGTGTGAGCTTGTTCTGCAAAAGTTCAACATATAAAGTACTTCTATAGAGAAATTTGAGGTGATTTCATATGGAATACAGATTTTATGTCTTTTAACAGGATAGGCAAAAGCATGTGGATTAATAAGAGTTGCCTCTCAATAAGTATAGTGACTAACTTTGAAAAGTAAGATAAAAGGGGCTATTGTAGAATGTTAAAGAGTTCAAGGGTGTTTAGGACTATAATTCTGCTCTTCCACTTTTTCTTGTCCTCCCTTCTCCCATCCTTCTCTCCAAGGATGCGCTTCTCACCCCTGTCCACCTCTGTCCTGTTCTGCCTCTTCTGCTGCAGGGAGCAGTGTTCTTATTGCTAACAGTCCTCAGCTCCTCGAGGACTGGCAAAGACACCTCATGAGCTGAGAAGGGAGGAGAGGGAGTAGAAGGAGGCAGAGAAACCCAGGAGAGGCTACTTTAATGTTCCCTCTCCTATGACACAAAACCTTCCCTTCCCCATAGGCTTAGTTCTGATGCTCAGGACAGCGTTGGTGCACTGGATGTGCAGGTGAAGGCTTTATTCAGCGTGACTGGGTGAAGCAGCAACACAGGTGTTCACCATGCCTAGGAGGTGTATTTTATTCTTGTCATAATCTGCCAGAAGAAATTGAAGGCCCCCCAAAAGCCTCCTTGTAGACCTCTATGTAACAGATAAGCAACATAATCTTCCATAAATTCCAGTACATCAAAGAAATATTAGCACTGGGGCTCTGCATTTTTTCCTTTGGAAAGAATTTAACTAGGTTCAATATGGCCTGGATTTGTCAAAGCCTGACTTCTGTTCCTTGCTGTTGTGTAGATGTAAATTAAGTACAGTGTAAATCAAATACAATGTAAATTAAATAGAAAGCTGCTGAATTAAAGTTTGCAGATAGGGAATTATGCAATATGGATTATAAAGCAAAAAGAGTCTGTAAGGAAAAAGAGTGTGGAATATTCATTTTCTTTTAGAACAGGAAGGTTAAATGCTGTTTAGTTATTCTTAAATCATACATTGTTCTATGATGGCTTCGCTTCCAGACAGCTTGACTGGGGTTCTTTACGGATCCACACTGAGACTATGGGAATGTTTTTGGATTAACTCCATCATGGCATCTAAATACTGAATTACTGATTTTAGTATTCAGAATGAAAGAAAATACAGCTGAAATTTGGGGTAAAAATATGTCAAGAAGCACTTAATAAATACCTCTTAAAATTTTTACATTATTGAACACACCACATGATATTTTGAAAATGGAATTTAACTTATTTTAAAGTTGTTTATGGCTTTTTTTTTGTTTCTCAGTTACAATTTGCAATTCCAGATACAACCATAACTTTGTAAGTAAGGCATGCCCTTAATTCATGTACATTGTTAGTGGACAGTTCTCCGAATAGTGAAGTATGAATTTGCCTCTGAGGTTGCTTCTTTCAGAAGCTGTATCACATCTGATACCGGCAACAGGATTTGCCACTCCTAAGGCAGAAAATGAATGTTCAGAATATACCGATCTCTCTTGGCTGAGCGCCACACTTTCAATTTATCAGGCATGCTTTTCACTAATGGGTTAACCCTTATAGACAGCTAATGTTCACTCTGCTTTTGCCGGAATACATTTAGGATAAAATATTTATATCTCTCCACTGGAATAAGCATAAAAAAGGCAGGATTGTTCAAAATAATGGTCTAAAAGAGGAGTAAAAATGAGAGCCCAAAATAAGCTAACAAAATCCTTCTTAAATATGCAGAATTTTTTATATCTGACATTGATACGGTGGAAGATTTGGTATCGCTGGTCAGCAACAAGCTAGAAAATGTTGACAAGTACAAAGTGACTCATGAGGCTCTGCATGGATTTAAAAGGGTAGATCATGCTTAGTAAAATAGATTTCGTAAGAAGGAGGCACGGAAGTGTGTTTGTGTGTGCACGCTCGTGTGCATGTGTATAGACACTCACATATATAAATACACACATATATAGACACACACATATGCACACACACACAAATTTTACACACACACACACACACATATATATATATA
The DNA here is from genome assembly GCA_008694505.1 of Cyanoderma ruficeps. Lineage (NCBI taxonomy): Eukaryota > Metazoa > Chordata > Aves > Passeriformes > Timaliidae > Cyanoderma > Cyanoderma ruficeps. Next base: position 16,293,888 of record VZDJ01004378.1, read on the forward strand.
TATANGTATGTATGTATACACACACAGCTTAAAAGATAAAGTGACTTTTAGCCTAATTTTCCTGGTAATATTGAGAAGAACTCTTGATATTTTCATATGTAATCACTTGGAGGAACAGGGCAGACTGTCAGGGTATGGGCCTGCTCTCAGTGAATGCTCATTGGAGAGTGATAAAAAAGTCTGAAGATCCCAAACACTCACAATGGCCACCTCATCATGGTTCCCTGCCTTTAAAAGACAAAATGTGTGATGGTCTCCACTAGCTACCCAGGTGTAAAATTAGTTAATACAGAATGCACATATGCCCAAAGCTGTTTCTTTAATAGACTTTGAGTAAGAACAGGAGTTTCTCTTGTAATGTAAAACTGGCAAAAGTCTTCAACATGAATAAAATTATCTGTACTCTTGCCCTGCCCTGTGATGGGCACCACTTCCAACAAAGACGCATCCACAATTTCTCTGGGCAACCTGTTCTAGTGTCTTACCACACAAACCAAAGTCTCAACAAATAATTTAGTCTTAATGTAGCTTACCTCTCCATTCAGGCCCAAGTCTGTAGGATAAATGCAAGTGGAAAAGGGGATGGTCTTGCCCTGGACAAAGCTGGACCTTCCTCACAAATTTACACCTGTATAAAAGAGAAACCCTGATCCCACACATGGCTCATCATTGCAGATCATGTCTTCTGCAGTGTGGGGAGGGACTCACGCCACTGTCCAGGCTTTGATGGTGACTCCTCCCTGCAAGAAGCAGCCCCATAATCAGGATATCAGTGCAAGTAAATAGCAGGGACAGGTGATTGCTTTCAACTTCTATCATTCTCAATTTCTGCTATGAAATACAACCACAGTTTCTCTGGGCGACCTGTTCCCATGTCTTACCACCACAAATTATGGTCGCAGCATATCACTTGGGCTTAATGTGCCTTGCTCTGTTAATGGTTTCCAATTTACCACATGTACAAAAGCAGGAAGTTCTTCTGACCTTTTCTCCCTTGAGCTTTTGTTAGGTCAAAAGAGAGAAGCCAGTAAAAGACCTCCCAAAGACAAAGCAAACACTACACAGCAGGTGGATAGGCAGAGGAAACAGGTAGTTGGAGAGTTATATGTAGCACAGGCAAGACCCACTCTTTCTAAACTCTTAGTCACTTCTTCAAATCATGCTTTGATCTTCTAACTGAATAGGTGCAACAATATGACTAATATAAAATCTAAACCCTGACTGAAAAATACAGCTATACAATTCCCAAATCAGTAGTTGCACTAAATGGAAACACTGGAAAAAGTTCCTCTAAGCCCCTTTAGCAACATCATCAAAACAAAAGCATTAACCTAAAGGGTAGCCATATGTTAACCAACACCTCCCTGCCTCCTTCAAAAAAAAAAAAAAAAAAGAAAAAAAAGAAATCTGAAAGAATAAGGAAGAGTGGAATTTTGTGGCCCTCTTTTTGTTGCTGGTTAGCTTTTGGATGGTTTTGTCACCTAACTGGAATGATAGGAATGGAACAGTGGGAGAGAGAATACTGGAAATGCAGTAGAAGGTTTAATATAAGGTAAAATAATTAAGTTAAGAGCAATTACTGTGTATGGCTCAAGCTGCGATCTGATCAGCCATCGCAACCTAGGCAAGGTTGGGCTGCACTGGTACTTAAGGGAGAAATCCCATATGCCATTGAAAACACAGCTGATGATTCAATAGCTGTTAAGTCTCTCTTCTGATTCACTTTGGAAAACAGATCACACCAAGGGTTTAGAAGGAACTTTATATTTACTACCAATTAGAATAATAGTATTAATATTAGAAAGGATATTTGTTTTCTTCTTGTCTACTACACTGCTTTCATAGTGTAGTAGTTTCATAGAAATATGGAATATATCTTCAAATTTCTACAGCATTTTAGAGGCACTAAATAGCAGTTGTATTTTATGTCAGAAGAACCCTACTTTAGGGTTGGACAAAGTGATTCTCAATTAAATGCCATGAGCTTTACACACTTAACACACTTAAATAGTGCTATATAAAATTTATAAGACTCCTATGAGACAGCAGCAAGGTCTTACCCAGAGTTCATGCAACCAGGATGAAAATCTCCTAAGCAGACGCTGAACAGCTGGGCCATGCATCAATAAATCACATGTAAAATCTGTATTCTTTTGGCTGGCAAATAAGCTGCATGGGAATGAGTTTTACTCTCAGATTCTAATGTCCTTTGGGAAGGAAGCTCAATAAAGTTTTAATGTTAACATATACTTTTAATACTATAAGAACAATACGAATTACTAGTTAGTGAAATAAGTGTCATTAGAGACACGCAGACATCATGGAAGAACATTTTGTGGGAACACAGACTACAAGTTTTGGGTCTTCTGTGGAGCATAATGTGCTGTTACACTGGAGAAGAGGCAATAATTCATTTTACATACTGGAGATAATGTGCTGAAGGGGAAATAAATGGACCACATCGGTTAAGTCTGCTACCCAATGTAAGGAATTTTAAAAACCACAGGTCTTTGCTGAGAGATAAAGCCCTCCTGGAATAAATAGTACCTCAGTTAACAACTGAAGATGAAATAATCTGGATGTAGCAAAGAAATTTTATTTAAAGCACTAATGAAATACATTGTATACTTTAATGTGAATGTGAGTTAATCAGTCTTGTGTATCCAGATACCAGAGTGGCTGTAAATATCTGTGGCTAAGAATGACTTAAGCAACAAGCAAATATGTAAAAGTTTGTAGTTTGACACTAGAGCAATCTATCTTGATTTCTTGAATCTACCAAGTCTATCTTGAATATATGTACTATTAGAGTCCCTCTAAGATAAGCTGAAGAAAAGAGGGGTAGCTCAAAATTGAAATTTTTTTACCTGTTTATTCTTAGTCATGAAGGCCAAATTTCTGGCATATAATGAAGTTAAGAGTTTCTGTTGTGTAATGAAGTATCTGAGTTAGAGCCAACCTGAGCCAGCAGGTCCCCATGCCACAGCCTGGCACTATACAGGGCCAGCGCTTCAAGGCTCGGAGAAGTTCAATTTTGTTTGTAGAGAATAAATGCTCGGGGCAGGGCCATGCCAATGCAGCTACACATTTCCAGATCTGAACAGCTTCTGTGTGTTTCTGCACAATAGACTCTTGTATTCCTCAACAGATTAACTCCAGGAAAGCCAGTCCAGTGTCAATAGGGCCAGAAATCTTAGTTTTATTACATCATGAGCCTTGCTGCTATTTCTTACCAATTTCTCTGACAGAGAGCTTTGTGAAAGAAAAATATAAATATATTGTCAAATGTGATTTTTGAAGTATTTAATATGTACTTTCCAATGCATTTTAGTTTAGGATACAGTCTTCTAAATATATTGGGCAGTAGAGTTTAGTATTACATTTGTGTTTTTTCTAACCATCAGACAAGTTAGGCAGTATCGTGCTTTCTATTATAAGATTCTCTGAAGAATAATAGTCCAGTCTTTGAATCCTGCAATCTATACTTGGTACCGGGTCTGAGGAGTCATATGGAAAAAAAACAAACCAACAATCAAAAGTGGCTTATCATTCCCAATAAATATTTAGGACCAACTTGCCTTAGGGATGGCCCTAACTTGAATTAGCCAGTGTCCTGTCTGTGTACATTTGCCCATGCCCTATCTATGCTCAGTTGCCTTAAGGCCTGATTATATTCCAGTGCATGCACTCAGGGCTCTCTAAATCTGCATGTTTCACAAGCTCCTGGCCTGCATATTTCCAGTCTTCTTAGAGAATGCAGTGCCTTGTTAAACCTACACCAGGAGTTCTCCAGAACCTGGTGCTGTAATCCTGGTCTGGTACAAAGCAGTGAAAGTGAGGGCCTAACAATAAATCTTGTGGAGAAATTCAGCTCCAGATTATGAACCCTAAAGACAGATACCTATTTGTGATTGTCCACAGGCAAGCCATGTGTTTAAGCTGACATGACAAACGGAGTCAGACACTTGTGAGGGGGAAATTCAACTCCTTTCAGAGCAGAGGGCTAGGGACCTGCTAACGGCAGGCAGTTAGTGCTGAGACACTCTCGCACCACCCTCCTGACCTTCCACTGCTCTGGGAGGATGTGGACCTCCTGGAGGTGCTGCCTCATGTCTGCCATCATGGTGTGAATGCCTCAGTTACAGCTCAGATAGCACACAAGAGTTCGGTGTGGGCATCTCATTTGAGTCTCCCAGCATGGGCCAGCTGCAATGTTCTGCAGGCTCCTGCATTGTCTAGATCTCCACTGCCTGTAACAAGCTCTTCAAACCCACATGTCAATATCCATGTATAGACACCTAAAATCAGGTTTATTAATTAATGTATAATATCCCCAGTGGCTTCTGCATAAAAAGGATTAAGTGCACAAATACTGAAGCAGTTATTTATGAAACACTTGAAGTCTCTGATACAGGAAAGGCGCTTGGTCTTTCTGAACTAAATGAATGTGGCAACTATTTCCCCAGCAGGGGTTAGCTGCTGACTTGTTTTAAATCCAGAAAACATTGGCAAATAAACACTTATTTTTGTATCTGTCTCTTCACCCAGAAGATGTGGTGCAGCCAGGTCCTTAAAATAGAGTGGAGCTGGAAAGGATTTGGGGCAGCTGGAGAAACTGTCGGTGACGAGACGGCTGTACAAGCAAACGCCTCAAAGCCGAAATTCGTATGAGCTAAAGGCTACAATAAATGAAAGAGATTCAGAGAAACTGTGGGCATTGTCAGCATGTTTCTTCCTCTTTCTCATCCTTTGAAGCCAGCCAATATCGAGGAAAGCAGCCAGAGCAGAAAAGGAAGCAGTCTGTATTTGTAAGCCTAACAAGCAAGTGTAAGACTTTGGGACTTAAGAGGATGATGAGAAAAAATCATGCCAAACCCAGTTCTTAGCAACTTCACAGCATCACTTCTTTTAGAAACTGGAAGATTCATCTTTCTGCTTGGTGTGGAAATAAAGATATCAGCAAAACACAGAGCTTTACAGGCATCTGGATATCATGGCCACCATCACCCTTTTCTCCCTGTGTTGGAAAGCGGCAATTTTATCCTGGTGATATATTCAGAGGTGATATTGCTTTTTTTCTCACATCAGTCTATGAGCTGAGATAAGAGAGTTCGTTTCCCTCATGTGGTACAGAGAATTCCATAAAGGCCTAAAAATGATGAGTTGATATTTTTTTCCATTTTAAGTACTGAAGTTCATAAAATGAACTACCAGTCTTCTGCAGATTTGGGCTTTGCTGGATAATTACAACAGAAGAGTGGGTGTAGGAAATGGAATTTTTGGATCCAGCCTAAATACAGAATAATAACTTTTGTTTTTAAGTAGTAATACTTCTCCTTTAACTAAATACTGCCATTTCATGCCTTTAAACTAATAAGACTTTCCTAATAAAAACACATGTAAGTAAACTGATCATATAGGCAAAAAAGAGAAAAAATAATATGCATGAATTTGACAGGAGTATTAACTTTGGTAACTTTGAGATTCAATGTGGGAAATCTACAGGCAACAATTCCATCTGGATAAATTTAATAGCAGGTAACAATCTAACAGATTAGAATTTACAGAGAACAAGGATGCAATATCTACTAAGGAAGAAGTTAAGAGAGTTTTTAAGTGGTCAGTCTTTCAAAAACCTTTATCCAGAAATTCAGACTGTATAAACACATCTTTGATTTCCTGAAATTGAATCCTGTATGAAAAGGCAAGCTGGATTTATATAATGCCACACCTTTCAGAAGGCAGGAGAAGTGGAAATGACAGGTAATTACATCTAATTAAACTTTATTAGGATGCACATAGACAAGGGATTGAATGTTCTATTTATTTGGATTACTTCATTTTCAGTGAAGATACTTAAAATAAATTATTATTTATTTTGCCACTGAAACTTCTTTCTATATTCACAAAAGCAAAAGAAACCACTCATTTTGCAGTTATTACCATCAATTAAAATGCTTCAGAAAAATGTATGTTTTATTTTAATATATTTTTAAAGGGTGATTTTTTTTTATTTCAGAGGAGCCTGGAATCCACAGGATTTAAGATATTTTGCAATAAAATGTGAAATTTAGCAAAGGGTAGGTGCTGTCTGGATTTCTTGGTCATTTGTACACTTTTTGAAGGAAGGAAAGAATAATGTGTAAACTAGGCAAGTGTGTTAAAAAATATTCTCCAAAAGTCAAATCGTGTACTACACAATGAATTTAAACCACAGTTTCAGTAGCGTTTTCAGTAATTGATAATATATTCTATATTAAGGGAGAATAGTTTCTTATTAAGATGGAAAACATTTTCCATTTGATTAGCATTCAGGTCTGATTGGTTGAAGAGAACATTGAAATTGTCTCATGTCCTTTCTGTTCCAGCTGTTGTCTTATGCAAGGATATATTTTATATTTAGCTTTTTTTTTCTCAGTGTTTCATTTTTTTTTTTTTTGCTTTGCCATTATGTTCCTCCAAAAGTAATTTTCTTATTGGCTTCTTTCTGATAAGGAATGAATTAGTTCAGATGAAATAAAATTATTTTTAAAAGAAAAATGTAAAAAAATAATTCCCAGGGTAGATCACTTCTACTCCACATTTCTGTTATTTGGAGTGTTCCACCTGTTCGTCATTTGTAGGCAATCTCATGCAAAATTATTTACCAGTAAAACACACTGACCTAATGGGTCACTGGTAAGAACCACACTGGGGCAACCCCTGAATCCTGTCCACTTCACACAGCTATTCACACAACAGCAAAGTGAGCATAATTGCTCATTCCAAAATGCAGTTATTTTTAATGGATATTAGTCACTGATAAAAATCATGATTTAGAGCTTAAACTACCTGCCAAAATAGATGTCTACTCATGCTGATGCTTTTCCTGATTATCATGGGGTGAGAAAATGCAATATTCAGCTTCCATCACTTGATTGATCCAACATAGAAAATCTGACTGAGTCAGGACTCACCTTATCAACTAAATGATCAGACAGCAAATTGAGCCAACAGCCTGATCAGTTATTCTGCAATCTTAAGAGATTGCAGTTGAGAAGGGGCTTTGTTTATTGCATCGGTAAGTAATGTATAAACTGTATCACTGGCGTCTAGGGGAAAGGAGTTTTTCAAGATCTCTGGGTGAGGTTCTTTCAGAGATAAGCAAATTCAGATATCAAATGACCAGGAGGAACAAAGCATAAAAAAAGCATGAAATCTGTTCAAGGAGAACCAAAGTACAGTACTCCTGTAATCATCATTTGTCATAAAAGCTGACAGGGACTCCTTTTTTGTTTCTCTAAGATGATAACCTCACAGAGGAAAAAGAAAAGCAGTGGTCAGCTGCAAACAAATAATATCCTCATAAGGAGAAAATATCACACTGATAGAAGTTGTTAATGAAACATCCACTGTCAATTTGGAGTCTTTATTTTTCTGTACTTGCTCTGAGAAAACATGGATATCCTGGAGTACAGGTAGTGGTATAAGGAGATCCCTCACCTTGAACTCTGCTTCCAATACCAGCCACTAGTCACTAGTGGCCAAGGACTGCCAGCCCCTGAAGACCACCCCTTGACCTGCACACAATGAGTTGAGTGCTCTCAGCCCAGCACCCAGTGAGAAATGCAAGTACCACGTGTTTGATGCTGGTCACAAACCCCAGCAGGACTTCTGGCTATGAAGCCAAGAATTTGTTATGGTATGACAAAGTATTTTCTGCCTGCTTTTCAGATTAGTTTTGAGACAAGGCAGCATATGGAAGCCTACTTGGTTGCAGCAGCCTCTGCCTGCTCTGTGAATCTCTGCCAACTGACTGAGATTACACGTCTATCACCAGCTCTAAAATTCACATAACACCAAATGTATATTGTCTATTTCACCTACTGCAGAGCTGGAGCCTCCAGCTCCTGGGAGATCAAATATCGTCAGCCTTCCCTTTCCATGCAGAGTAAACAGCCTTTTTTTTCTGACATTGGTTTCAAATGCTGTGACTATCCAGCTGCTGCATTTCATTAAGGCATCATCTTTGATGTATTACTAATACACCAATTCAATGAAATATTAAGACAAAATGACCTCATGTTGGCTAGCAGAAGCCAGGCACAGTGAGAAGTAGGAACTGGAAGTGCTCAGACTATTTGCAGTGGCTCCATCTGGAGATGTGATGAGTTACATATCTCAAAATAAAATACTCTCCATTCAACCTCAGTTATCAAGATAAAAGAATATACTGTTTAAAGCAAGACAAAATTATCTCTGAAAGAAAGATGTAGTCTCAGTCTTTCATGTTACCTTAAATGAAATAATTTGAGCTCTCTATCAGTAAGTCTTTTTTATTAATACATGTGGTCATTCTGATTTTCCCCTCATTGCTTCTCAGAAATACCTTAATGGGTACAAGAGGCCTCCATACTTGTTACCAGTTATTATCACCTGTCCACCAGGACTGTCCTTCAACACTGTCTAGAGATCCAGCATGAGATCAAGAACAACTCTGGTAAAAGCTGCCGTACACAAGAGCAGTAAAATATAATTCCTGTGCCAAATATCTGCAATCAGGGATAGTCAGGGATGTCACAGAAGAAATAATCTTGTTATGTCCATTCAATTCTACTAGTATTTTCAATATGCTCTTGGTACTGCTCTTTTCCTTTTCTGCATTTATTTCTGTTAAATAAATAAGAAAAAAACCTTAGTATTGCATTCCCATACTGTTCCTTGTGTACTGCCTTTTCATTACAGATATTTACTTATCTCTGACTCAGGAAGAAATTTTTCTTCAGGATAAGTTTAGGGATAATGGTTGCATGCTATGTGCAATCTTCAGAAAAAGAGATATGTCAATGTGTGCATTAAGGCTGTCTTGAACTGTGTCCTTATGAGTTAATGGTCAGGAGCACTGAGCACAGGAACACTGCTCAAGGTCTGTTGTGTAAGAGAAAGACTTACAGAGAGCAGGGGCTTGCCAGCCACTCTGATTCCTGATAGCACACTGCAGAGGGATGAGTGTCCTCGTAGGTAAAGACTTCTGACAGTGTGGACGTTTTCCTGGCTTTGGAAAGAGAAAAGGCCATGTAATTAATAGAGAAAAAAATAGCAATGCCTAATCAGTCAGCAGTACTGCAATGCTTCAGATTTTGCAGCTGATGAAGCAAGTTCCCTCCCCTGCGTCCTCAGGCCCAAGTGCCCTCTGGTAGCACTCTGGCAGCAGCTACTGTTCAGACATGTTGCTAAACTACCACTGTCCTAATTTCTTATAAAAATAGAAGAAAAAAAGAAAATACACTACAATATAATATGTAAAGAAAAAAATCTTTCAGGGGAAAGGAGGGAAGGCAGGGATGCAGCAGCTGGCAGATGCACCCCAGTGCCTGGCTGCTCCTTGCATCTTCCCTGTCTGCACAGAAACTGTCCCTATCCCAGTCTGAGAGGATAAATACTCATTGGTCTCTGGCTTCTCTGAACATGACCAAAAGCTTCTGCACTTCTCAAATTCTATGTGCTTTAGGAAGATATTCAAGGTAGGATCTGAGCTTTAAAGCAGTTGGAAAATCCTTTTTAAATCTCAGCACAGGATTTTTTTCTTTTTGGCCTGCAGGCATTTCTAATAGTAGAACATCACTTTCCTGCCAAGACAAATTCTACCTCTTGCTTTTATTTTCCCATGCCACTTCCTGTGCCAATCAGCCTTTCAATTCTCCTGCAAATCCTGCTAGAAAAGCACTTCTTCTGCTTCTCTTTTCATCACTGATTTCTTCTTTAGTACAGTACCCTACTGTACGTAGATTATAGCCTTCCTCTTAAATTGTTCACCTCGGTTGCCTGTTGATAAAGATGGTACATACTGCTAAAAAATGGGTACTGCTAAAGAATGGCAGAGAAACCTTTCCTAAAAATGTTTCTGTTTCTGTACATTGCTCTCATATGGCTCATCATGGGGACAAGCTCATAGATTATTCCTTTGCACATTCCACTACATGACATTGTACTTTCCCTTTCCTCCTTATTTGATAAGGAATGAGTACAGTGGAGGTTCAAATGCGTGTTTGAACAGGGTAATGCACAAAAGGAGAAGGAACTGGATCTGGTTGTGGCCCCTTTAATTCTGTGACTATAAATGCTTCTTGCAATCAGCTCTGAGGCTTCAGTGAAGAGCAGCTCACAGATATTTTTCCACCAGGACTGAGTACACCACCAGTATCATGTTTCAATAGAACAGCTGGTGCTTAAAAGGATGGTAATTACAATTTTATTCAAAAAATCAGAACTGGTGGAGCTAAGATCATTGATTCAGATGGATGACCTTGAAAGACAGATTGCAACAAACTTGTTGAACTTCTGAAAAAGTAAAAAAAAATAAATAAAAATAGATCTCTCTACAACATTTCTGGTCCTTTTTGGTAATATGCTACAATCTTCAATTTCCCCCCAAATACTGTCATTATGAAAATTGACTGGGAAAAAAAGTAGTCTGAAAAGCCTCATTATTTTACTATTCCTTCCAAGGGTAGGGATGACGTTCTAAAAGCTCCACATCCCTATAATTAAAAGCTCTGCAAAATTTTAGGTTTGAAACAGTAGATCATGCTGATGGTGTGTTTTATAGAAATAAAAAGACAAAAAGAGCTGTACTGGTTTGGGAAATGGACAGCCAGTCCCCAACACAGACAGTGGCCATAAGCAGCTGCACAAGGAAGGACATGAGATTTTGGCAAGCCTACAGTATTATTTCCTCTAAACATTTCCCATTCGCCATGTGTTTGGGGTTCACACCCAAAACATCAATGCATTTCCCTTTGGTGGCCCTGGCCAGTCTCTGAAACCTACATTGACACACACAGTGTCTGCAGCATCCTGCAGCGAAGTTGTACAGCTTTGCTATGAGTTGTGTGAAACACAGCACCCCTGGGTAATTCAGGCTGGAAGGGACCTGAAGATGGCTGTAGTCCAGCCTCCTGCTCAAAACAGAGTCAGCTACGAGATTAGATTAAGTTGTTTGGGACTTTATCCAGCTATGCACTGAAAAATTCCATGGGTAGAAACTGCACAACCAATATTGGTTTTATTTATTGGAACCAATAAGTTCCATTATTTTTTTAGTCTCATCGGGAAAATATTTTCCTTTATACCCAATCATATCTGCCATTCAGCTCTTCATGGCCATTGTCCTTTGTCTTGCTGCCATGACCTGCCAGGAAGATCCTGGTTCCAGCTTCTCAGTAAGGCAGGAGTAGTGTTTGATAGGTGCTAGTTAGTACTGTTAGTAGGTACTGCTGTCAGGTTCCCTCAGTACCATCCCTTTCCCAGACTGAAGATTCCCTGCTGCCTCAGTATCTCCTTTAAGTGCACCAGATTCAACCATCAAGGATGACCCTTCACTGAATTCACTCCAGTTTTTTGATGTCCTTCTTGTACTGTAGGGCCCAAAACTGAATGCAGAATTCCAGCTGTGCTCTAATGAGTGCTGAGAGAACAGTAATAATCTCTTGGTCATGTTGCTCCTCCTGGCACAGCTGGGCAGGTTCCCAGACATCCCCACTACACATGGAATGATGGTGACTCATGTTTGATCCTGCTGTCAGCCACGAGTGCCAGACCTTTCCCACAAAGCTGTTCCCCAGGTGCTCAGTTCCCCATGATCATCTAGCTGTTAACACAGGGCCCTCCACATCCAAAATTGCACAGCAGCATAAGGCTACTCACTCTTTTCCTCTCTGTTTCAAATCATTCCTTGGGTTCTGTTGGCTTGATTTGAGTGTTTTTGTTAATATTTGCCTAACCCCACATATATTATATAGCAAAGTGTATATCAGATTCATGCTGTTTGTATTTCTAGAGTTAAAGCAGATAAACATCTTTGTAAGGCTTTTTGATACTCTTTAGTAACCATAGCTGCCAGTTCTGAGTACCCTTACAGAGGTGACACTCTGCTTTTTGTCATAGTGATCAGCTTCATGATGCTGCTGAATGCATCTGTTGCCTCTGCAATGTACCTTCTCTGACTTTCTGTTTGGATTGCAGATAGATGTTGCTAGTATAAATGACATGAAGCTTCTTCATGTTCTGGAATTTAAGTATTTGCAGACTAGCAAGATGTCACTTGTCATCTACTTGCTTAACATATAGCATCCTGAAGGGCTGCCAAAGTATGTACAAACATTGTAAAAAAGAAATCCAGAGGAAACATTATTTCAATTAAGGCAGTTTTTCATGGTCGTGCTCCAAATAATTTCAACGGGGACGCTGAAAGCTGAAACTCAAAAACACATGAAACCAGAGGAGTCAGTCATGTCCCATAAAGTCTAACTACTGTGAAACAACTAATGGGCTTTTGCTCACCCCATCCCACTGTGTGGCTCTAACCCTTTAGAACCATAATGCATGTTAGATAAGAACAGTCCAGGAACAAACTTCTATCTTGCACTTAATTTTCAGAAAAAGGAACAAATATCGCAAGGGAGAAAGGGCATTCTCTCAGCATAAACTCTTAACCTAAATGATCTGATTTGGGAGACTATTAGTGGTGCCATGGCATCTTAGTTTCAGCCCTCGGCGTGCATGTTGACAGTGTTACATAGGTCTTGAGACATGGAGTTTTCTGCAGCCTTTCTGCTGTATGCCATTTCCAGAAGTCCCATCTCTAGCAATGCCCAGTGGCTTGAGTAGCAGCAATGTGGTGATCCTGTACATGATGAATAATTACTGAGTTCTACCGCAGTTCCACCTCCTGTCCCCTCTTCAAATGCATACGGATTATCCAGGCAATTTATGGCAAATTGCTGCAATTAGCCTGTGCATCAAGAAAACGCTGTTCCAACAGGGAGTATCAATGAATGGACCCTGTCAGGTTTTATTGATACCTCATTTATGTGAATGCAAACACACATACATACGTATCTCCATCCACGCATGCATTTTAACAAGTTGTATAACTTTTCTTCGAAGCTGTTGGTGCTGGAAAGCTAGACAACCATTCGATGCTGCCCATCAAGCCACTACACGGTTATCATGCTAATCAAAGCCCTCTTTGAAATGCTGTTTAGCTTCATTACCATCACAAAAGAGCAGCTAAAGGACATCTAAGGCGGGAGGAGGGAAGCGGGGAGGGGGATTGGAGGGGATGTGAACGCTCTGAGACACTATAATCTATTTGAACAGCCATGTTTATTGGAAACAGGAGGGGAAATTGTTTAGCATAAGCTGGTATCAATCACTGAATGGATTCTGTTCCCTGTTATTAATGCGCAGGCAGCCAGGCAGGGAAGAATGGGCTCTGTGGAAAGACAGACATCTCTCCACTAAAGGGGAAAAGGACTGGTACACACACCACACCCCTCCCGACTAGATGGGCTCCTGGAATCTACCATCAAGACTGGTTTTTTTTCCCAGACTAGGACAGAGAAGTTATAACGACTGAATGCCTGAATGATCCTTTGTTATTTTGAAAAGTTTTGTGCCTTTTTTTGTATACACAGATGAAATTGTTTTTTATGAGTGAGGATCTCCTCCATAAAGAACTCTCCATCCAGTAGAGCAGGAGACTCTAGTAGAATATAGTTAAGTAATATTGCCTGGCCAACTATGCTTACTTGTCTCTTTGTAGGTGCAAATGTTTGAATGTCTTATTGCATGGTTCTCTCTTATTTCATTAAAGAAACACAACCTTTGTCTTAAAAAAGAATATTGTCTTAATAGCTTGCTGGATTTATCTGTTTTGACTCAGGGTTAGCAAAGTAAAAGTGAACATTGATTTCAGAGGAATTAAACCAAGTGTCTGCAGTTATCATTCTGCAATAGATCATAGACGTGGAGGCTACAAACTCTCCTGGTGCTTTAAAACTGCTGGTAAGTACAATGTAGGCAATGACCTCAAGGACTCTGATGCAACAAGTATATCCATACCAAAGCTTTCCCAGGCTCCCTGATTTTGGCTTGAAAGGTCATTATGGAACCACAGTTGTGTATATTCATGATAGATGCTGAAGGATGCTTTTCATTACATTTACACTTCAACTGTAAGGCAAACAAGAGCTTCCTGTTATGTAAGTTAGATCGAAGAAGTACTTATGCAAATAAATCTAAAAAATAACAGAGCCTCAAAACTGATCCTCTCTGCTTTCCTATTAAGAGCATCAGTGTGCATTTTCATAATGAATGAAAATGCAGGCTCAGGGTTAGATGTTTGAAATACCAAGTGGATATGTTTTCTTCTGCTGAGTTCTGAAATATTCCAAATCATACCTGCCAGGCTGCAGTCACATCAGATCTCATAAGCTAAATGAGTTTTGATTAGGTCAATACTTGGCTGGAAATACATAGTAGGTGAATCAGGAAGGAAACATTCACCAGTAGATAGCAAACTCCCTCTTGTATGAGCCTTAAACTATGCTACTGCAAATGTCCAGGTCAACATGGAGAGCTAAGATCCATGACTGTACTGGGTTCACGTGGCACGGTTTTGGTAGCCAAGGGGCTACAGGGGTGACTGCTGTGAGAAGCTGCCACTGTGTCTGACAGACAATGCCAGACAGCTCCAGAATGGACCCTCCACTGGTCAAGGATGAGCCCATTGTGGCCCTGAGCTTTCTGTCTTTTTGTCTTTCTGTAGAACTTTCTCACGCAGCTTCCTGAAAACAGTATCTATTCTTAGAATGTTTACATACTTCTCCTGTGAGAGAAGAAATGATTGATGGTGATGTCCACCATCCAGATTGAAGAGGTGGTGACCTGTGTAGCCAATCTCTTGACCTCTGTACATATGTATAAAAACTGGAGTCAGATTTGAATTAAAAGAGAGTTTTCTAAAACAGTCATAGTGCAAGTTTCATTTCAGTGTTCCTGAAATTGGGACACATCCAGCTTCGACCCGCAACAGCCCATCAGTGACAGTGGCAAGTGCCTCTGGGATAACAGATTTAGGAAGGGGAAAAAAAAACCTGCACAGATGCAGCTGGAAGAGAGGAGTGAGAATATGTGAGAATAAATGCTCTGCACACACCAAAGTTAGTGAAGTAGGGGCAGGAGGTGCTTCAGGTGCTGGAGCAGAGATTCCTCTGCAACTTGTAGTGCAGACTATGGTGAGACAGGCTGTCCCTCCACAGCCCATGGAGTTCCACAGGGATGCAGACATCCACCTGCAGCCCATGGAGGACTCCATGCCAGAGCAGGGGGATGCTGAAAGGAGGCTGTGACCCTCTGGGAAGCCTATACTGGAGCAGGGTCCTGGCAGGATCTGTGGCCCTATGGAGAGAGGCTTGCTGGCAAGTCTGTAATCCTATGGGAGACCAAAGCTGGAGCAGTCTGCTTGTGAAGCACAGCACCTCATGGAAGGGACCCATGCTCAAGCTGTTTGTGAAGAACTGCAGCCTGTGGGAAGGCTCACATTGGAGAAGCTTGTGGAAGACTGTCTCACGTGGGAAGAAGCCACAGTGGAGCAGGGGAAGAGTGTAAGGTGTCCTCCCTCTGAGAAGGAAGCAGCAGCAGAGATAACATGTGCTGAACTGACCACAGCCCCCGTTCCCCTTCCCACTGTCCTGCTTCAGGAGAGGAATAGAAAATGTGGCAGTAAATCTGAGCCTGGAAAAAAGGGAGGAGCAGGGGTGGAAGGTATTTTAAGATAAAGTTTTATTTATCATTATCCTACTTGAATTTGATTGGTAACAATTTAGACCGATGTCTTCAAGTTTAGTCTGTATTGCCTGTCACAGTAACTGGTGAGTCATCTCTCCCTGTTCTTATCTCAACCAGACAGACTTTCCTAACATTTTCTCTCCCCTTCCCAGCTGAGAAGGGGCGTGATAGAGTGGCTTTGGTAGGCACCTAGCATCCAGCCAGGGACAACTCATCACAATGGATTTTTAGAGGTGCAAGGGCTTTAAAACTGACATGACTATACTCTGCTACCTGCCCATCTCAAAGGGATCTATGAACTTGGGTCCTTATCTCAGCTTTTTCTTTCTTAGTATTACTTAATAAACTGGTACCAAATTCCTTTGAGATGATGAATCATAAATGTACTGAGTTTTCTATGCAGTTTCTAATGGGATGGCTGACCATAAAAAGTGACAATTGAAAGCAAGGTTTACACAGGAGAAGCAATCTTGGATAACTGCAGTATAAATTGGAGCGCAGTTCTTTTTCAGGAAAAGAGCAACAGACTAAAGCATGCAAATACAAGAAAGAAATCAAGCCGCAAAGTCTGAGGGGAGGGGGTGTCTTCTCTTTTCCAGACATTCTCCTTCTTTTTGGTTATCCAGCACCATTTTCAAATCTTTTCTTTGACATGTGTCAGAAGAACCAGAGAAAGTTGATAATTATTCCTACCAAACTGGTAATGCCTGTGCATATTCTGGCCCATACATAAATGGACTGAAACACTTCAAGCTCAAAGGGCTGTCAAAATGGCAAGACATTTTGATTTCTGCTTAGCTCATGATCAGAGAGGTGTTCAAATCCTTGCCCTCAACGTCTCATTCAGAATGAGTTTTTCTTATTAATCATCAAACCTTTTCCTTTTTTCAGATATGAACTGATTGATAAGGGTTCTGCATTTGCTGGCCTAGTGATTGTGCTTGAAATGGCATTGTTATTTTTGGAACACAGAATTTACGCTCCCACAGACAGAAAAGTAAAGCTTCTATTAAAATAAGTATAGAAAACAAGGAGAGAAAACCTCTGTAGATCTCAATCACTCAGACAGGGTTTCTTTGACTAAGAAATTTCATTTATGCTAACTCATACACTTGGGCTTTCTAATGAGAACAGGAGGCAACACATGGACAGGTCCCTCAATACACACAGTGCTGAACAATGAAATGAGGTTTTGATTTTAGGAAACAGCTGATACACTGCAGGATATTTCAGTAACTGTCTACTTACAGGTTTGATTTTATGCTCAGTGCAAAGATAGACTGAAGAAATAGAGAGCACCCCAGGTGGAACCTCCACTGGAACAATATCACTGATGAAGTTTCATTTGAAGCAGTTGCTATCACTTTCAGTCATCTCTGAATGGTAAACAGTTCAAATTATAAATTCTTTGCCACTAAATTGTCTGCTGCTAATTGCTCTTTTGCATGTAATTATCAGTCAGGATTTAATAAGTATGGAAATACTATTACATGCCAAAAAGTAAAAATAAAATGAGAAATAGCAGACTTAAAGAATGTCTGGCAGACAAACTCTTTAATTAATCCTGGAACAACATATTGGCTGGCGTCCTTTTCAGTGAACATCTCTGGCAGAGAGATGATGGGATTTTATAATCCTTCAAGAAAAACAAGTAATACATTTGCTTCTAAGCTAGAGAGGTTTTGGCCTTCCCCTCCAGGTTATGCATTTGAAAAGAACATTGATATGGGTGAGAACAAGACTGAACACATCAAAGGAAACATAGGAAATCTAAACATAACTTCAGAATAGCAACTTGTGTCCACCAATTCTGATGAGGGAGAGGCAAAACCCAGGAGGGGGTTTGAACTGTCACTAGGCTTTCAGGAGTAGCTCTAGCTTCTGCTTTCTTCACATGATTTGTGTTTTAAAAAGCCATGTGGTTTTTGGTGCAAGTAAAATATGGGAAATGTGGTTGAAAATTTAAATTATACTCTCAAGGATTTTCATCTTGTTTCTAACTAGGAAAGAAAAAGGTCAAGATGACCAAATAACTTTGCAGTGATACCTTCTACCTATTGTCAAACTGGGGTGGAAGTTGAAATATCCTTGAAATATCCCACCAGTGATAACAGTCATTAGATAATATTGATCTGAATATAATCAGACTCAGCAGATAAAAAGACTGTACACAGACATACGGTCCCAAATCTAGATCCCACATAGTTAACAGCAAAACTACTGTTTGCCACCACTGTGAAAGAAAAATCCCAGTTCATGCATTCCTGTAAACTATCAAAGAAAATTAAGTGGAAGAAAGATTTGGTATTTTCACTACATTTCTCTAAAGGGAAAACATCTAGATTTAGGGTTGTTAAGCAGGTTAATGACCTGTTGCGTGAGAATAAAGAATAAATTACTACTGAGAGAGAATGAGTAGAATGCAAATCTGAATTGTATTTTCCTCAGTGGAAAAAAAAAAGATTTCTTGCTTTAACTTCCTTCATTGCTGTTGGTTATTTTTCTAGCTGTCACTTGATGGTTCCATGTAGACCTGAAAATGCCTTTCATGAAGAATTTTGAAACAAAATTGACCAATTATGGCTAAGCATAAGGCTGGTACTAGAAGATGTAGGTGGGAAGCGTTACAAGATTTCTTTTGCTGTTCCTGGCTCAATTCCTCAATGTAAATCTGTTGCCTAAAGGGGAACAACCTACAGAACTAGTGAGAATTTTTTTCTTCCAGCCTGCTTCAGTCTATATTATTTCTTTCTCAGAGGATTAAGAGGGCAAAAATTTATCATGAGACATTTTGTGTGATTAATACCAGTTTACCAGGAACTCTGACCAATTCACTGAGAGCAGATGTAGCAATAGAATTCACTGCTTTCACTTATTTCAGGATTTGAATTGCCACCCTAGATACAAAATGGAACAATTGTGAGCACACCGAGCCTTCTGGATCATCATACTTGGTTGTATTATTAGTAGCAGAAAAAGACATCACACTTCAGTACCTTTGCATTTGGCTAAATAAACTCTGAAGACATTCTGGTACACTCTACTTATGTTAGCAAGATTTTTTTGACAGTTCTTTAGGCGTAAGTTTGCTTACTATGATTAGAGAGAACGATCTCAGTCTGGGAGCTGTTGTTTTAATTCATGTATGAAATGAAAGTGAATTTTCCAGACTTCTTTCTTTTTCTGGGTTCATTATAAATTTCTCTGGAATATCATTACTGAAGATCTAAAATGAAGATAACACCACCAGGTTGGATTTGATGTCTATTTTCCCTGAAAGATTTATGCATTTCATGTGTGACTGATTTTGTGATAAGGTAACTCTCTGGAGGGCATAGCTTTAGTTTTCAGATCATTCTTTTTGCTTTCTAAACTAGAACAGGAAAAGAAGAAACCCTGCCTGATTGGATCACCTCAGCAGCATATTTCTTCAGGACTTTTGCATCAGAGCAAATTAGATCATTCTGCACTGATGTGATATATAATTCCCATATCTTCTATGCCATCAGCTCCTTGGGTTTGGTTTGAAGGGAAAAGAATTAGGCTGCAGCATTTGAGTGAAACTGTTTTTATTATTGGAATCACAAGGGGTTTTTACAGCCAAGAGAAAATCTACCACGACTGCCACACAGTGTGACTCAATCTTAAATATCAGGAACCTTAATTTTGTCAGCATCAATTGGACCTGAAGCATGTTCACTGCTTTGTTTTTACTTTTATGTAGGCCTATTAGCAAAAAGAAACTATTTCCTTTTTGTGATTCAGTGCACACTGTTTTTATTATTTCCTTTAATTCTTCCTCAGTTTAAGTCACTGTGTGTCAAAGAATCTTGCAGTATTTAATTTCTGACTGTGTTTTGGTGCATCAGTTGAGCACAGCTAAGCCAAAGACTTGATCTGCTGCTTGAAAACTTTCATTGATGGCAAGTAATGAAGAGGTGATGACAGCTGAAACAATAACTGCCCATAGAAATCTGACTTCAGCTATTGTTGAACTTGTTGATCTTTAGAGAAAAATGTAATATGAACTTTAATGGAACATCACTCTCACTGCATCTTCCACCATCGTATTTTAGGTTGTGATTACCACATTTTTCTCCCTCTGCTGTAAAATGACTCTTTGGATAAAAGGGGCTGATTGCTCCATTAGTTCTTGATATCACTCAGCACTTAGGACAACATGCATTTCTTTTTCACTTCATTTGCATTCCTTATACACTGCTAATACCCTGGACAATCTTATACCACTTGATAACCCAGCCAGAGAATATTTTTTTCCTGAAGCCCTATTTTGCTCTAATTCCTAGAAATACAGTCTTGCTCCTTAGGCATTTATATTGAGCATAAATTCTGATGACTGTTAAGATGAGATGTGGACAATGGCAAATACATTTTAAACCTCTTACACTAGTTTGTCCTGGGAACCGTTGGTAAACAAAATGAATAGACACGAGATACATTTCTGTTGGAAGTAACTATGAATGTATACCAACACTACAAGATCTAAGAGCATAGAAAATGGAATGACTATCTTCCATTTTGTATCATCACCTGATTATTTTACATTGAGATTTTAATTCCTGATGGGAAAAAGGATGAAAACCTGAGGCTTCCTTGACTCTATAGGTCCTAAACTGTATGTATCAAAAGCTTCTCTTGTCAAAAAAGAAAGCAACATCTAGGGGGCAACATGGAGGGAGTGAGCAATTCATACCAGTTTGTTAAAAACAGTGGGGTATTTTCAGCCATTACTCCTCTGCTTCTTTGTCAAGTGCTCTGACTATCCAGCTTTTTTTATATTAAAAACAGTTAATGTAGATAACTCTAGTTTACTCATGTTGATTGTTACTGAGCTTGTGTACAGAAAGAAGTTATTATAGAATAACTGTACAAAGACCTGTACAAAGACAAAGAACTATAGCTGTCATCAAATAACTTTTCTGGAGAAATATTATTTTATGTTAGGAGTGACCACTTTATAAGCTTTCTGCAAAAATTCTAAAAGACTGTATGTTGGGAACATCACACATAAAGCTTATTTTTTAAGAAGCAGACTTTCTAAGAGCAGACTGAGCTTACTTTCTAATTGCTCTTATGCCACATTCTGCACACATAAAGAAGGATGCTGAATTGGTGCTTGGCATAAAGATTACTTCGACAACTATACCATTCAAAGGTGTGAGGATGGCATGGAGGAAAGTACCTACCAGAGATGACAGTGGAAGAATCGAGTATTTAAGAATGAAAATCTATAACTTTTTGGGGTACCTGAGTGGTTTTTGGATGAGTATAGAATTACTTATGCAACTGAAGTATTAATAATACAGATATATTTCTGTAGAGAAATCCAGGAAGAAATCATATCCTTTTTTTCTTTTATTTCCTGTTATAAAACTTAGAGCTTTAGTGTTTTCACTGTCTCAAAAATATTTTATGATGAAGATCCACAGTAAAGCTCAAAATAAAGAGCAACATTTCCTAATTCCTAGCTGCACAGATAAATAAAAAATACCATTTGATAACATATTTGACCCCAAATGGCAGTTTCTTTTTTCTTTTCAACAGATGCAATTTAATCTTAATTAAAACAGGTGCAAAAGTTATCTTGGGGCAGAAACCTCAAACAGGAGTTTACAGAGGATGTTTTAGTCAGTGGGAAATGCAGAAATAACACGTAGCTCTTTTTCCTTCTGTCTTCCAACAGTGGATTATAAATGACCCAGTGCTTTATCTTGAAAGAGACAGACAGACAGACAGACAGACATATAGATAGATAGATAGATAGATAGATAGATAGATAGATAGATAGATAGATAGATAGATAGATAGATAGATAGATAGATAGATAGATA